>OX122919.1:1299988-1949982 GCA_944738685.1 Synanthedon myopaeformis
GATATGCTATAAAATTTTGGAAAGCCACATTTTAACTATATAGGCCCATATTTAGCGCTTTAGTTTTAAATAGACATGTTGACGGAATGTTACATAATGCTATTTGAACTAATACTGTTCCCTCACTGGTAGAAAACGATTATAATAATTTCGAAAGAAAAAAACCTGTAATTTTTTATAAATTTAACATTTAAGCTAATCACAATATAGCTACTAAATAAAATAATGTGTGCTGTACTGGTATCGCGTCTTATGCTTATAAAATCGTTATTTTTCTCATAGGTTTAGAAATAGAAGGCTTCAAGATTCCAACTTTTATTTATCGACATCGAAGGTTTAGTTATTTCAATGAGAAAACAGAATGCACAACTTTCATTACACTCCGGTGCAAGGTTTGGCAGTAACCAAACCTAACACGCCGGTGCAAGGTGCAAGGGTTGATCCTAGACGACTAATAGTTTAAAGAATCTCATGAATATCAAAATTAAGAAATGGTTCTATAAAAGTTTAGCAAAAAAATAGCCATAGAATATTCCATATAACCTTGCATCCCCTATAATCCTTTCTTCTATAAACCTAACTATGATATATAGATTAGTATAAGTTGGTCAAGGTGACGCTTTGCAGGTGTACCGTTAGCATGTAAATTCGTTTCGTTAATAAATGTACCTAATGTGGAATTTTGTACTAGGTATATATATCGCCATGATTTCGTTTATATTGCAACTGGACAATTACAGAGAGAACGAATTAAAGATACAGGTAATTATTATCTATTCTTAGATAATAGTTATTCGTCATATACTGACGATCGGTCACAATAAACGCACAGTTGAAATTACTAAATTTAGAAAGAGAATAAATAATATTAAAGTTCGTTAAAGTTAGAGGACTATGTTCTTATGCAAAGAAAAATTGGAAAAATCGCCCGGAAAATTGCATTCGTGCGAAGCCGGGTGCATGTTAGCTACTCGCTAGTATATTTATAAGTTTATATCACTTTTTGAGATCACGTGTTATTTGTGAAAGGAGCAAGCACAATTTTTTTTTATTAAAGATTTAATACCACGTTAGTTCTTATACTGATAATGAACTCGACTGTACTCTCATGTTGGGTATGCTAACAGACCAATAGCGTCCTATTGGCGTAGATTCTAAGCGTTATGCAACACGGGAACTAATTTAAAGTTTATTTTTGTAACGTCTAAAATTAGTTGACGCTTACTACTAATATTTCTTCGCAGTCATGAAAATGACGTAAATGAAATATAGACACTATTATATGTAATAGGCAATATGATAACTATTAGGTTAATAACTATCATAAATTTTACGATAGGTGGGAACGACATTAACTTTGTTGGTTTCAATCCTAAATACATAATATTATATGACATAGGTAATTCATTTGTAGTAGTCTTAAATATAACAATAATTAGAGTATATGCATGAAATTTAAAATTATAATCTACCTACTATCTTTTGCCCGCGGCTTCCTCTGGGTGTCTTTTAATCTTTCAAGCTGGAATCAACTATTCACAATCGTTTTTTTTTACAAAAAGCAACAATACATTAAACAAGATGCAATATATCGGGATATGATACTGGCTAAAGCGTCACATGACGTCATATGGCACAATACTAGTGTTCAAATGTGTTTCAATCGTATGTATGTATGTTCAAATGTGTTTACAACACAAATAAGTGACCGCCATTGCCCCAGACTGTCGCCAGACGGGCTACCCAATCTATGACTGAGAAACCCAATCTATGTGGTCTGCCACTAAATGTGATTAATCGATAGAAAAGGAAACACATTATCATGCATGCGGCACAGATCAATTGCTAAATGATCGTCGATAAAATTATTAGGATTTGATATATATAATATATTGTGTTTGAACATACGAATGTGGGAGACAATGCATACTTCTTTAGGTACTCTCTTTCATCACCATCAAGCTATAGCAGCAGTTAAAAAGGCGATCCACTCAACACCGTATCAATTACCAATGACACTATAGTTAAATATAATTAAACACATAGAAATACTTACCCGACGAAGGGAAATACCTGCCGAAGAGGCACCTTTTTAAAGGCGCATAAGTCTGTGACTTTAGCGCGTTTAAATATTTTTTCACTTGATTCTCCAGTACTCTCGCCGACTATTGGGAAAAACAAATATAAAGGAGAACAAAAAACAAAATGGTAATCGATGCACGGCTAACATGCGTTTGGCAACATAATATTATGGTAAGGTTGAGCGTTTCCTGAGGTACTGAAAAAATTCGAAATAAAGCTGAACATTAGAGCATGGTTGTCATAACAAATTAGCTTGAGCTCTCCATTTTTAATAATAAATTAATCTCTATTTGCGTAAACATATGTCTAAATGATCTTAATTCATATACAACAATATAGTACAATACAAAATATAATCTACACTGCAATGGCATGCAAATATAATAATGATGTTAAATAAATTTATAAATTGAATTTTAAATCCATTCCCTGTTCCAATAACTACCTAAATAAATACTGTTATAAATAAATGAATCAATATATATTATTATAAAATTCTTTAATGTCATATCAACAATAGTCTATTAAGCATTCTGCCAATGTTCTCGTAAATATGAGATGTGAAGATTTGTTTATATTTAGTACTTACTAGCTGTTGCACTCGATTTCGTCCGTGTAACTTATAAAATATAGCCTACGTTACTCCCTGATAATGTAGCTCTTTATAGGTGAAACGATTTTTAAAATCAGTTCAGTAGTTTTTGAGTTTATTCTTAGAAATAAAAATATAAATCTTTTCTCTTTATAATATTTGTATAGTTTGAAGAGTTTATTGTAGGTATGCTTTAACTGCCATAATGTGAATATTTCTATTACACAGCTCCAGTCTACATTTTAGCCTCTACAGGCCATAATGTAGGGAAAATAACTATTTTCCCTAATTCCAATTTCTTTGTTTTTGACACAAGATCTTTGTGTATATAAGCAAAGTAAAGGAATCTGATATGTAACATTTAAAATAGTGGCATATATAAGGCCCACACCACAAGGAAACTCTTTTAATTGTGAATTAGCCAAACAGTTACAGCGTCGCAAGTTCTTTGATAGATTGATAGTAATGTCAGAATTGTATAAAAAGAAGTGTTTAAATAACAAGAAATGGAAGATGCTTGAATTTTCTAGAGCCCAATGAAGTTTGTACGAAACCATTTCTAATAATGTAAAGCCTTAAAGTCGAAATTTCGTGTTCTAGGTCAGAAATATACATGCAGAATTCATGGAGTGATAAGATGACATCACTGTAAATTGTTCATAAATCACAGTAAATAGGTTTTAATTACATATATATTAAATTAAAAAAATAAAAACATTATACCAACTCCAGTATAATAGTAGAAGTCTATTGTGTATTCACACATTAAATGTACTATGAGTACTGCCTGTTAAATTTTGCAATACTAATAAATTTTATTTCGGATTATTAATATTTTTTTTTATTTTTTTTTATTGTTATATTACTGAAGTTGTAAAAGTTTTAAAATGTAGATAAAATGTATTATTTTCTGAATGTTCCTTTTTTTATTTATTTTTACTGTTATTATTTTAATATTTTATAAATATACATACCTATATGGATGTACATACATATATCGAAACAATAAATTACTAAGGGATATATGAAAAGAAACACAGTGAATGACTTTTATTCTACAAAGTAATGTAATCTAAAATAATAATTTTTAATATTTTATATTACTTTGTAGAAATGTAAAACCATTCTGTAAATTAGTGATAAATCTATTGATGAAGAGAAGAGAAATGTACCCATTTGGTGAAATAATTCTATTTTCTAGTTGATCAAAATGTATGTACATAGGTATATAGTAGTTGAATATAAAGTGTATTATACCATATATAATGATTATTACTTTCAATGGTAGCATAGAAAAATCACTTATGAGTATTGACTCCCATTAACAATTATTAGGACTGTTCTACACTGAACAGTAAATGTTGAAAAATAGTCTTGAAAAACTGTAATTTTGATGTAAATTTTTTTTAAAGATTTTTAAAGTTTACTTACAATACAATGTTTCTTAAGAAACACAAAAAATATTGTCAATTTATGCAAAACTTTTACTGAATTTATTTAAATAAAAATCAATTGCCATTCGACAGAGCATCTCTTAAGCATGACACTACCAATTTTGCTCTTTTTTTTTTGTTGTGTTCGTAATTGTCAAGACATTGTTTGTATGATAGAAATTTATTGGAATATCCAAGGGAAAAGTAGGTAATTTTGATGGTATTTTTATATGAAATAGAGAGGACAACTACTGTTGGTTTAGTTAATATTTTATTAAATTATTATGTTTGTTCATTGTCCTTATTAAATTTTAAACAATAATTTCTCCCTACTACCACTGAAATTATGGAATAAGTGTCATAAAATTTAAATTGAAAATAAGGGATATAAATAAGAAAATAAGCATATCACCCCTCAACTTATAAACACAAATAGTGTTTAAAAAATTTCCCTAATGGCAAATAAAATGTAAATTAGTGTATAAAACTAATTAGTTACAAAAGTTTTTGGTAAAGCCAAACATAATGTAAAAATAATAAATATTATTATGATATTGTCAAACCTGAACTAGTTAGGTAAACGTCATATTTATAACCACGTTTAATTGTTGGCAATATTTTTATCCTACGGCACTGGACACACATTTTTAATGAATTTTCCAGTTCTTTACATTTCTAAAACAAGATATTACGCTCAACCTTAAAAATATATTTATAAATTATGTTAGCTTTAAAATTCAAATTTCAAACTTTAATTATTGGTAACATTTATTTTATAGTTAAGACAAAATTAAATTAAACGGATCATAAGGTATTGTAGACATTCTGACATTTAGACTAATATACTCTGCTGGTATAACATGTAGGTAGTAAACATGTAAATACTTAGACACCATGTTCCTTTGAGAGTCCAGCTACCACATTTAAAATTAACTTTTAGTCAATAATGATAGGGTTAATTATATATTTTTGAAAATATATAAATGTAAACAGGTGTAATACTTGAACACTTAATGCACTTATTAAATATTAGTAAGCAAAGCTTTAATCCCTGGGATACCTAGTTGAGTGACAGCCCTAATTTAAAATATATACTATTTAAAGTGTAATGTCTTGTGTTCAGTCTTACCTTGAAATTAATTAAAGCTTCCTCATTTTCTTCCTTATAATATTCAATATTTACAGTAATAAGGCCACGATCAAACAATCTCACGAATACTGTTGTACCTTTTTTACCGGTTAGGATTTTCAGAGATCCACCATCGACAGAAATTTCAGCGGCTAAAATAAGATTTGGTACGTACTCTTTCAGGACGGTATCCAATTGCTCGTACACTGATTTTCTACCGTTCTCGTCGGCGAGACGAGCGGAATCAACAGAAAAGTCTAGTAACAGTGTTTGCACCGACATTTTACTTGAAAATTGCCTTAACAAAGTTCTAATAAATTCCAATGAAAATATTTAATAGGAATATAGATAGAATAGAAGGCAAAAACGACTGAAACTTGAAAGAAGCTTTTGATTTTGAAAGTTGATTGAAGTAGGAAGTTCTGAAGTTGAAGTTTTAAACGCATGTAAATGTCATTTAATATTCATTTAACGTTTATTTGACATATAGGTCCACAGAACCATGGCGAATATACTGAATGTATTAAAATGAATAGGTAACAACTTAAAATTCAATAAATAATATAAATATATAACAGCTATTTCTTGAAATATTAACATAATAAAATTATAACTACCAAAGCAATAAAAAATAAATTACAAAAACAACTACACTAACAATCTATAATTAATATTGTGTTATGAAATATTGCAGATATTAATTTATATTTTTCATTTTTAATTACACACAAACCGATTTCTTAACAGCCGATTTCTTACCGGCTGGTGGAAAGTAGCTGGTAGGTTAAATTTGGTGTAAAAGAGTTTAGACCATAGATAATAAAAACTTAAATATTTGTCAAGTCCAGTGTCGCGGCTTGCAACACTACCTCTTGTCTTTTTTTGTAAAAATTGAGATCCGAAGATTTTTGTGACATGGCTGGAAATAATACTGAAGAAGTAGAAGTGGGTAGAATATAATAATTCAATAGAATATCATTTATCCTACCAACATTTACAACTAATTAATGTGTTAAACGTATACTTTTAATGAATTTTGCTGATGTGGCTGGCCTAACTTTCACTGTTGCATTTGTTTCGAGTTCTTCAGTTTTAACGCCCAAATAGACTGTTTAACTTACATTTTACTCAGTAATATTGTCGAATACATAAAGATTATTAAAATATACGTCTAATTGAATTCAACTTTAGTTTCTTTTGAGGTTAGGTTTATTAAAAATGGCTTGTGTATTCAAGGGGTCTGCTACTACTGAAACCAAAACTGGCAACAATGTGGACGTTCAGCCCGATTTCTTGACAAAGCATCACCTGCAGAACACTTGGAGCCTCTGGTTCTACGACAATGACAAGAACAAGTCATGGGAAGAGAATTTAATAGAACTCACTACTTTTGACACTGTTGAAGACTTTTGGAGGTATGTTAACAATAACTAAAATTTATAACTTTAAATAACCTCTTTCAACAACAAATCAACAACTGTATTAACCTATTTAACAATAGGAATTCTTGGCACATATACAAGACATGACAGTATTTATTATAAATTTGCATAATTGTTTGGGTTTGATAGTGGAAAATGATCATTGTGAATTTTAAAGGCTATCACTTAATTACAGCAATTAACTTAATTATTGTGAATTATGAATTTAATTAGAAAATGCTGCTGAGCTGAGACCATTTTGGTACTTTAATTGCCTTTTATTGGTGACCATTTTTAGCAATAAAATTTTATTGTTTTCAATAGTCATGAAACGAAATAAATGTTATGTAATAACATAATTATGATGGCATGTATATTTACAAAGATAGATCTATCTTCCAGGCTCAATAAAATATGTACCTAGGTAATTCTTTAAAAGATGGAAATGTATACTGTACTACAAATTAGGCACAATTATTGAATAGTTTGCGTTCTTGAAAGCTACTCATGTCCATTCTATTCATCAGATGTAGATATTATGTTCTACTTGGTGGTAGGTGACTATTGTCAGTAGCTGATGTGTTATAATGTTCCCATGACCGCACCCATCTACGGCCATGCTAGAAAGCCGTGGTATTCACAAGGATTTCCCAATGTTAAAAAAAAACCATTGACTATAACACAAGTACATCACATTGACCATTGAAGGGTTAAGGATAACTTGCCATCCTTTTTTTTTTTTTTTTTTTATTTAATAAGGTACACAAAACAGGACACTGTCATTAAATACATTGAATAGATATGATTACATTGAAGTGAACTAGACAGACCTTTACCTACTCACCAAAACACGACAGCAAACATGGTCTTCTATATAAGGGTCACCCACTTATACAGAAGACCATGTTGACCATGTTCCTGCCGATACAAGGGTTGCCCAAATGACTGCAAAATGCAATGAAGGACATAACTTTGTATTTTAGGAATCATTATGATGTTATGGGCTTCAATTGAACATAACTTTGGGCTTCAAATACACTTGTCCTTGGTTGTAATCACAGACCACCTGTGATTGTAATTGATAAATTGCAAATTTCAGATTGTATCATCATATTAAATTGCCTTCCGAGCTCCGCCAGGGGCATGACTATGCGGTTTTCAAGCAAGGAATACGCCCTATGTGGGAGGACGATGCTAATAAAATGGGTGGAAGATGGCTGATAAGTCTCGAGAAGAGACAACGAAACACTGATTTGGACAGGTTTTGGTTGGATGTGGTAAGAATCTTTTTATTTGTTGTCCGTAAGCATTGGGTGAGCTTTTCTATTGCTACAAAACTCCTTTTGGATTAAGATAAAACTTGACCTACATTAGTCTTATTTTATAAACGTTTTCGTTTCATATCTTATTTTCATATCAGTTTCAAATTAATCATTTACAATATAAATTAACTAGTATTAATTAATTGGGCAGCCCATCTAGCATATCCTACTAACCGCTCCTTTACAGAAGACCACTATTAAATAACAGCATGTATGCCATTGTTTCGGTGAATGAGTATAGGATCCTACTAGTCAATTGCAACACATATGGCGTTGTTTGTGTTAATAGGGTCTGGTAGCAACCTATTCAAATGGATTGTCAGCCTGCCTGCCGACTTTAATGATATATTGGTTAGGCCTCTATAGTCTGTGTAATGGTATTAACAATGTGCATATTTGGAAATTATCGTTTGTAGTACGCATACTATTGTGCCACAGTACTTATGCAGAGCCAATGAATAAAGAATTAGATTTCTAGATATACAATATGAAATTTTTTGTTGTAATGATCTTTTCTTAATACTAACGACCCACTTCCGGTTTCATCTGGGGCTTCAATATTTATATATGCAGACCTTTACACCGTTTATCTGTCACTTTGATACCAATATAAAAGTACAACCAAGCGTGGATTCATCACTGACTTCACTCACTGTGACAACTGTGTGAAAACTGTGACTATTCATTTTTACACGAATGATAATCTACCATATGTACACCGGGCTGATTGAACATTAAAAAGCGAATACAAAATAAATGTGCAGGACAATGCCGTGTGAATTTAGCCTAACTCCACATTTAGCGTCGTGGGCTTCCCTACCATATGACCATATGACCATATATTATTTAAAGCTCTTACCGGCTAAAACCCAGTGAGTTTTTCACTCAGCCGTAGGTAGACGGGGTCGCGGAAACATTATAACAAGATAACCGCGATTGGTGTATAGACACTTATCTTGTATATTTTAATGCACTGTCTTTCATATTTATATTTACAGATCTTGCTACTAATTGGTGAAAACTTTGAAAATTCTGAGGAAATTTGCGGCGCCGTTGTAAATGTCAGAACTAAACTAGATAAAATTGGTAAGACAAATATGATTATTTGTAAAATCTAAATACAGCCCGATGCAATATTTTACAAAATTTCGACTATCTAATAGTTAAAGCCGTTCTTATTGTTGTGGCAGAAAATGACCCACTTTCTAATGAATATCTAATTATATCAATGTTTTAGGTGTATGGACAGCGGACACATCAAAACAGCAGGCCAACATCGAAATCGGTAGGAAATTGAAAGAGCAGCTGGGTATTCATGGAAAAATTGGCTTCCAAATTCACCGCGACACCATGGTGAAGCACGGTTCGGTCACCAAGAATCTATTCACTGTATAAAAACAAACATTATAATATTACATAACAATAGTTTTGGTTTATAATAATTATACTTAACGCTTTACTAAAATAAATAACGTTTGTGTCCTTACAAAAAATATTGATTACTCAGTTGTGAGAGAGCCGAGTTAAAATTTCAATATAAATTCATTGTAAATTGGCTGATATTTTTTTTGTGTTTTGCCTCTATATAATAACTTTAGTGTTGTGATAATACATTTGCGGCATATCTGCAATTTGATGCTATCATTAAAAATGGAGGATTTTTAATATGTTATAAATTTCTTGGCAATAATGATATTCTCAATGAACAGTAGAAAGTGGATTGAAATGTTTGGAGATAATTCAATTTGTGAAGAATTTGTGAATCTTATCAGGTTTTATTTATGCAAACTTTTGAGTGAAATCATAACTAGTAGACAATGTATTTTTTTTTTTTTTAAATATAAAACATGGATTAAATGTGCCGACGATATAAATGTACTTAGTTATTAAGTCCTCATAGCTTAAGTGGACAAGTTTGTCTTTTTATGAGAATAAATTCCTTAAACCGAAAGGGTTGGATAGTTTTTTTATTTTATTATTATTTGGCTTTGATGTGTACTATATTGTGTGGTTTCCATAATACCACACAAATCCATATAAGTGCTTCAGGTTCAGGTTTTTTTTTTTAGTTAAATTAGTAGTTTTTAATAGTGAATTATTAAAAATCCTCCACTTTGAAAACGAAAACTGAGACTATTCGGTTTTGACCACAAGCTGTTGTTATGTAATGAATGATAGCTAAACAAATAAGTAGGTATTGTTAGGTTTGACCCTTCGGTAACTTCGTTAGAACTTGTTGCAGGCGAATATATTAAATTGTAAGTCTGAGGATTTCTTTTTGTATTGTGGTAAATGCTTGAATGTTTATCGTTCGTTTAGATTATAAGGTGATTACTCAATGGAGAATGCATTTCGAGAGGTTTACATGAAGAATTTTTTTTTTTTTTTAGATTTTCAAACAAGGTTGTACATCATTTAAATGGATGATTTTAAATAATATTCATGTAAACACGTCTCCGAGTGTGTATTATAAATTTTAGTGTTAAAAGTTATCCACATTAACAAGTACCATATCAATTATGTTCGCGCTTCGGATCTAGATTTTGTTTAACACGCTGAGTTTACTGGAATATGTATTGCATTGTTTAAATTCGGTATTGTATCCGTTAAACAAAGTATATTTTGGTATTTTATAAATAAATAATTAAAATAAAACATTGTCTTTTATTTTATAATGCTTTTGTGAATAGGAATAAAGTTGAATTATTTCAAAACTGGATGTCCAAATCCACAAATGCAGACTTTGTGCTTCAATGATTCAATGATTCAAAATTGTTAATAATAAAAATTTATTAACAAAATTTAAACATAGTAAGAGGAGAAAAAGTAGGTACAATATTTTATAGTATCGTGCACGTTCTCGAGTTTGTCTGATTTCTGATCTCTGTTTCAACGGTGTCTTCTATTTTCTGTACCGTTTCCTCGGCGCTGTCCACGCCTTTGTGGATGTTTTCTGTGAAACAATAGGAGCTGCTGTAAATCCTCCATGTCAACATTACAACTTTTTTAAAATTTTTACCTGTCATAACAAATAAACACTAATATTTTTGTCTGTCTTTCTTCCGGCTAATCTCCGAAACGGCTGGATCGATTTTGACGGGACTCACTAGCTGATAGCTGATGTTATAAGGAGTAATTTAGGCTACTTAGTAACCGCGCGAAGCAAACGCGCACGAGCTACAGAATTAGTAAGTTTCACGCGGGCGTTACATAAATTGTTTTGTTAAAGACTCCAAATTAAATTATTTATTAGTGTTACAGTGTATAAGATTTAATCATCGAAATAATCTAGATGTAATACACTGGAACATTGGCGGACAATCAAATTACTAGTATTGTATCTAAAAAACACTATAAAGTTGATACATGAAAACATGGAATCATAAATTTTACCATCTAGTATTTATGTATTAGAGGAATAAGAAAGAGGAAACTTTCAATAACTTCTTACCTACAACATTTTCTTCAATTACTTTTCCTTTTCCCATGCAGGAGTTTTCTTTGTCACGTATCGATTGGAAAATTCGTGAAAATCTACCTTTCTCTGCCAATTTGTTTACTACTACTTCGTTCTCTTCGTTGTGCTCGTCGATTTGTGTGTCGATTGTATCGTCGCTTCTAACTATGGGCATTACTGCTTGAGTTTTCGTTTTGCCCATTTGTGGACTGGATTTGTCAGATTCGCAGGGAATCGTTTCGTTTTCTGACTGTCCCGCTTCACTTTTTTGTCCATCATCACTGGTTTTACTCAAATCTGGTGACATTTGACTAATATCCGGCACGTGCAAGAGATCTTGTATGAAGGGACTCTTTGGAGGCGGTGAATTAGTAACTTCAGACAACTTGTCTGGTATGGTTAAAACTTTGTGGTCGTCATGGAACGGGTTGTAAGCGGCTGTTTTCTTTATGAACTCGTCAACCACTTCAACTTTTTCGTTTACCTTGTCCGAAACGTCTTTAGAAGTTTCTTTAATTACGTTTCCAATGTCTTCAGCTGTTGTTGCGGCCGCGGTTTTAACTTGTTCTTCAGTATTCTTATATGCACTTTGAACTTTGTCAGCTGCGTCCGCGGCGACTTCGTGTATTTTGTTTGTCGCATTTTCAGTTAAATCATGAATCTTGCTTGTGGTATCTTCAACTTTCTCTTTAACGTTGCTTACCATTTTGTCTGCCATATTATCTATATTCTCTATAGTTCCAATTGTTTCAATATGATCAATATGAGGGAATGGATCGATGTCATCTTTGTTTATGTCGAGTACGTCGATTGTGCTACAATTTTCGTTCTCAAGGTCGTTGATGTTTACTATATGCGAGCCGCTAACGTTCGCCTCTAATGAATCTATCGATCCGGTCTCCTCGTTTGTGTTTCCATTAAAATTGTCGGTGTCGATGTGTTCGATGTTCGAATTCGTCACATCGTCAATTTTGTACGGGACTTCCTCAGTTTTATTCATTCCTGGTATCTTTTGTAGCGGCGGAAGTTCGGTGAGCGTAATATGTCGATTCTCCTCGTTAACGATATTAAAGTCGTTGTTTGTGAAGTCCGCGTTTGAGCCTTTGATTGCTGTTAGCAAAGTGTGGCAGCCCCCGCATGCTACATTGTCTACTACGTATCCATTCATAGCACTGACCCGTTTAGGCAAGTATTGATTGGGGGCTGATTCGGTCGAGTTTTCGGCGTTGTCTATTTCTTCTAAACACAGTTTGTCGTGTCTCGATTCACCGCAGGTATAAAGTAGTCCATTGTCTAAAAAATAAAAAACAAAATGTGAAACACACGACCGTCGAATGTGACAAGCGAAAAGCTATTGATCATTAGACTACGAGTATGTCCAAACAATTTATGAAATAATAATCGGTCACGAACACAAATAGATATATTAAAGTTCGATTTGAATAGAATTGAAATTGTCATAGCGGGCGTCAAAAATAGTCTATTGTTAACGTAACCAGTCAAGGTCTGAAATGATGCAGAATGTTGACAAACATTTTAATTAAATTACCTAAGTTTTTCTTTTCTGCTATTTTTTATACAAAACATAGTTATGATTCTCACAATATTTTAAACTTTAGTACCGGATTGGAATCTTGTAGTGTTTTTTATATAAAAGGTATAAAAAGTACACTTGATATAAAAGGTAAGTACCTACATACTTATTGATGATGGTATCTACCGTTAGGTACGCCAGGGAGAATGCAAGTGTGATTCTGGCTTTATGACATAAGGTAGGTGGGGATAGGATAGGGGAATACAAGAAATAAATTTATATCGTTATCCAAGAAATAAATTAAAATTATGATATGTCAAGATCTCAGAATACTTGAAAAGTTCATCTAAGTAATTAAGTAAGCTAAAGTAGTTCATCTATTAGTAAGTTCGAGACTGGAAAAAAAGCGATACAAATTACAAATTAGCTTTCTGTAATGTGTTTGTAAGTCGTTTGAAACGCACATCAAATTGCATTATTTTTTTTATTTATATTAAGTCGTCAGATAAGCTGATGGACCACTGGTAAAGGGATAAGGATGGGATAGCGGAATGGGCACTAGTATCCTTTACTCATCAATGAGATAATAATAAGATAAAAAAAATCTTAAAATGTTAACATAATTATATTTAATTAATCTATTTCTAATAATATGTAGGTATACTTAAGTAAAAACTATCGCAAAGTTTATCAAATCAACACACCTCATTATATTGTTTGCATAGACATATTATATTCATTTCCAAGATAGGTATAGTTGCAATTTTTATCTATTTTTTTTAATAATTACCTGTCACAAAAGCGGTGTGCATCGCTCCACAGGCCACCAACTTTAACTGGTACCCTTCAAACATCCTCTCCATATCAATCTCGGTTGGTTCCACTACGTCAACCACGTCCTTCGGCAAACCCAGTTGTCCTTTCTCATTGGAACCAAAAACCAGGATCTTACTTTCGTCCATAGACAAGAGGAATGTGTGGGAAGCGCCGCAACAAGCGCTTTTTATTGGTGTAGTTATAGGTAAGACTTCAGGAACGTACACTATGTTGTTTGCTTTATTTAGGCCGAGTTTGTTGTTTTCGTTGTCACCCGTGATGAATACGGCTCCTTGGACTGTAAAAAATTGGTGAGTTGAAGGTATTTAATATATAATTACATCTAGATAATTTATTATTAGCGAAATTCGATATTAAAGACCTATAAAGAATATGTATCTCAGTAAAGCCTCGTCAATAATATAATTTATTAACGTCGGTGTGAAATATGCCATACAATATTACCAAGAATAGAAATTTTTTTATTAAAAAAATATTCGCAGTATTTTGATGTTTAGAAAATAGAAGGGAAAAATGAAATGAAATGAATGAATGAAATGAAAAGAGAGAATGTCTGGAAAGTTGTTTTATGGTGTTGTTTTGATCTTCTTTTTGGTTTTGTATTTTGGTGTATTTTTGTATATAAATATGTATAAAGTTTTCTTTATATAAAATTAGTTTACCAATTCGTGAAAAAAAAATTGTTTGTTTTCCCAAATAAAATAAAATAAATAAATAAATAGAAAGCTTCATTTTCATCCTAGTTGATCGCACTTTCCGTTAGTGAAAACCGCATCAAAATCCGTTGCGTGGTTAAGGAAAAGTTAGTGGATATATAGACAGAGACGTGAAAAGCGACTTCAACTTCAATTTCTAAGATTTAAAGTAAGATTTAAAATAAGAAAGCAAAAAGATTTGCTAAGATCTAATAATACATATTATAACCCTAATAATACCAGTAATGAAAACTGTGTGATAGTATCCGCACTCGACGAAAGCGATTTTCTCCATAAACTTGAGTTCTTGGAATTTGACACTGGATCTTGTCTCCTCGCCCAGTCCAAGCTGACCCTCCGAGTTTGAGCCGCAGACGAACACCCGACCCTCGTCTAAAGGTACATAATACAGCATAGTTTATTTTCAATACATAAAAAAAAAATAGATTTCCGCGATATACTTATTCGCCCTGTACATATTCTCACTAATTATGATAGCACCGAGTTCAATGTATGACCAATCTTTATAGTCCGTGCAAGCTGCTTGATTAGAAACACACATGCAGGTTCGAATCCCGGCCGCGTCAAACTCTTTCGATTTTTATGAATAGATTAGAAATTAGGGATTTTTTAATTAGGCATATTATTTTTAGCAGCTATTTTGATTTATTTACTTTTATAGTTATTTCTACGACCTGTAATATTCATTCGGTAGTTTCAGTCAGAATGAAATGTTTAAGTATTAGTAAAATGAGAAATTCATTCGACCAGTCTTACCAGTGAGAATAGCCGTGTGGTTACTGCCGGCAGACACTTGACGAATGGCTGCAGGGTCCTCGAGTTCAACGTACTGCGGCACAGTGTGTTGTTCCAAGTCGCCAGTACCCAGTTGACCCTCATCGTTGCAACCCACCGTATATATAGCATTAGTATCTGTTTAGAAATATTTTTAATACTTAGTGATCTTTGATTATATGTCACATAAAGGCAGACGGTTTGTAAATGTGATGTAGCCTACCGATCTAGCTACGCCCAGGAGTTGTAGGATTAATGCAATAGGTGAGGATAGGCAATAATAATTAATTTAATCACGAACCAATTAATTTAACATAGTTTTTCTATAAGAACTCTATAAGACTATTACTAATTTGTAGCTGCCAATTTAATTAAGTATTATAGCCGTGATTGAACGCTTAGTCACAGGTACTGCAGACACGTCAAAAATAGTAATCAATTGCTTTAAAAGGTTGAAGGAAAGCATGGTGTTTGAAATATGGGACTTTACGCTGATACGGCGTAGAGATAGTCTTCATTATCAACAATGCACACCGTCGGCTTCGCCAGGATATTTATTGACTATGTGGCGTTTTTAGGTGCATTTAATGCCTAAACAGTTTTGCATAGGGTCTACAATCTCAGCTTGAATATACCTGTAACGAACACTGTGTGAGCTCGTCCGCACGCCACAAACATGGCCCGCTGCGGCTTCAGCCATTTCACGCAACTCGGTCTGTTGACCTCGTCTTTATGGCCCAAGCCGAGTTGGCCCCAAGCATTGCCTCCAAACACAAACACACGACCATTTTCTGAAAGCGAAATTTTTCCCTTATTTATATTTACTTAAAGACGTAAGACGACTGACGATCTGACACGTTTTTAATAGGTAATACATGTAGGTATATGGGCGATGAAAAGTTACGATTTACTGAATTCTGCCCAACCCAACTGTATTCTTCTGTTCGTCTCCTGTACAACTTAGATATTGACATTTTCGATAATTCCTGGTATTGGATTCATGTATTGCATACATGTATTTAATACTTACGGCATATAACGGCGCTGTGCTCGTCACCACAAGAGATGGCAACAACTGGATCGTTCTTGATGAAGAAATGGCTGGGCTCATTATCCGCAAAGTGAGACTTTCCGAAGGTAAACACGGCGCCAGTATCTAAAAAAAGTAGATACATTCGTTTTGTTTAATACTCGACCGACGAGTACCGATTTCGCTCGGATGCATTCGAGGCAGTTAGTAAAAAGTTTTTTTGAAATCCGACTGGAAGTTTCAGATAAGAGCTTTGAAGAAAATAAATAAATAAAAACAAACTTTATTATTATATATAAGTATATTATTTTAGTATAGATATCTTTCCTGTAACTTCATATCTAAGCTGATCCATTAAGAACTTTTTTTAAAAAAAGAACTGTCTATATTGAATATTAAATTTATTAGATTGTTTCCTAGATAACTTTTAAAATTTAAAATATTAAGTCTATTTTCGAAACTACCAATATCTATCAACGACTTTCCTTTTGTACTATGAGCCATCGCATACAATAAATAGTCACGAAAGGAAGTATACATTTTGAACAATGATATTAATCTTTGCGTCATTTTTGGAATGGGGCCGAACCTTTCGCCAAGGCCGAAGAAAGGAAGTTACGTGCGCACAAATTCCCTTAACAAAACCTCTATGAGGTGGCGATGTTAATTTGAGGCTTTCTAGTGACGTCATCGTAAGAAATAAATTTATCGCAATTAAAGAAAAAGTAAATTAAGTTGACGTCGTCTACTGTTTACGCATTTTTTGAATCCAGAATTTATTTTCTCCTTCATAAAGATACTAAGAGTCCGATGTCGTTCTATAACGATTCCGTGTCCCTCCGCTCGTCTATGGCCGCGCTAGAAAGTCGTTGGGTTTAAGCATAGATATAGAACGGAACGGTAGTATATTCTAAATCTACACTTAGCCGTAGCCGTAGCCGTAGCCACTACGGGGCTACGGGTAAGTATAGTTATTATTTATCTATTATATCTAATAGTCGATGCCTTTAAATTTATTGTAGAGTCTTACTGCTATGTCATAGAGTTCTCGACAGAGGCCAAATTTAGAAATGCTAAATTTTATTCCTTATGTTTAATACTACTATGATCGGCAGCGTATTTGCAGCATTGCTGGTGAAAGCCTATCTGACGACCTTAACATTAAAAAAAATAAATTATTCATACTGTTTAATAAGTGTAAAATCTAGCACTTAAACTTTTTTTTATGATGAAAGTTAAATGTGGAGACTAATTGTTATGTTAATTTCAGCCTTTTCACAAATACTAAAGCTATCAAGCACGCGCCATTATTTTTATCTAACTTCAGAATCTTTTGAGTCCTTGAAGTGTGACCTTAGGTTTTCTAGTTAGGTCCTATACAATTAAGTGTTAATACAAGTACATGGTATACAAACTTACAAATAGGTAAGTACTATATTTAGAACATAGGTCTTCTGTAAAAGATTTTACGAAATTCGGTTCGCAATCAAGTAATGTATTTGCTTAGTAGAATTTCTATTTTGAACAAGATATGTGCAAAGGGGCACGCAAAAGTGTTTCAATACGCAAATAAGAGATATTCTAGCCTATTCTGCTATCGATGACCCCTTTGGAATAGGATTAATATATTCCTATGTTTTTTTGAAATAGGATTTTCAGACGTCCTATCAGTCGGACGAAGCAGTCGGACCACTTATAACGTTATAACCTTTGGACATAATACACGCAAAATCTTTTAGATAAAATTTAGATCCAAGCTGTCGAAGCATGTTATGATCAAGCTTGATTTAATTTTTCTCTTGAATGTTTTTGAATGTTTTGAATGTTTTTTTTTTGTTGGGTTTCTATGGGCCTAAAATAAAAAGTTTAACTAATACTTATATAATATTAAATTTTTCCCCTTTAATTTTTTTTTCATTTTAATTTTTTTCATCGAATTGCTTTGTTGCTCACCTACTCGTAGTCTAGATCTGGCCTCAAGTGGCTGTTTGTATATTTCAGAAGAATGCTATAGGGTTTGAGGTTTAGCTCAAATGATGATGTTATTGCAGAAATTAAAGCCTATTTTGAAAGCAAACAAATCATTCTTCTTCGCTGGACTGAATGTATTACTCTTGAAGAGTATCTTGATGAATAAAGTTGAATTTTAACTAACAATTGTTGTATTGTTAGTTAAGCCCGGGACTTTATTAGACCTTATTAAAATAAAATATTCATCATTAAAACAAGCGAAGCAAGTTGTTTAGCTAGTTAACTAGTAGTCCATTGAGCTGGGTTTGCGTGCGATGCCAACATTAAAATGAAAAAAGATTTTTTATTTCATGCTAATACAAGTACTTAGCACAAATCGTTCTATATAATTATGGTCATGTAGGTTAAGTTATGATTTATTTCTGTACCTATATCCACTATAGGTATGTTTACTTTTACCCGATTAAAGTTTAGTACACTCTTATCTGTTCCTTAAAGTTTAAGATTTATAATACTACCTAAAAAGGCCCTTAAAAATCTCAAAAGCTACTAGACCGATTTTAAAAATTCTTTTATATACAGAAAGTTATAAAATATAGCTAACCTTGCTTTTCTGTTTTCTTCTTTTGTTTTATTCTATAACTGTAAGCAACATTTGTTTGGACATGCTGTGTACACATGCTTTGGGCTGCTGTCTAGATCATTTTGATGTAATTTTATATCTAATTCTATATATTCAATGTCAGTGTCCTGATTTGTGTGCCTTATTAAATAAAATAAAAAATAAATAAAGCTACATTATCAATAAGTAAATTAGGCTATATTTTATAAAGTTACGCGGACGAAGTCGAGTGCAACAGCTAGTTTATATATATTAAGTGAAGATAAAACAGTTTACTATCAGTAAAATTGTTGTAAAATATGTGTTTTAGTTTTCTTATTATAGGTATTACCTAATTAATTACGTTAATTCATTAATAAATGAAAACAAACAACAATCCTGACATTTACCTTTGACTACAAGAAAAGCAATTCACTTAAATACACTTATAGGAGCCATTGAATATTTCAAGTCATGATGTGTAATGTATATTAATATAATATAGACGTAGTTTTGTGATAATAAAGCCATAAATCACGTAAGCACAGAGTAATAATAAGTATTTACGTACTCTGTGCATGTAAGCTTCTACTACATATAATTGCTACGATTATATGCTACGACTTGTTGAGTACTGCATGCTACGACACCTCTACGCGACTACGATCGGACCAACAGAAAAAAGTCCTCGTCTTTCGATCAATCGGACGAAATAGTTGGACCACACGGTCACAGGGGAATTTTCTATGTTTTTCCTTTGTCAAAGTCAGCAGGCAGGTTGACGGTCAAGTTGATGGTAGGTGGATACCGTAACCTATTAAAAGAAGCAATGTCACAGGTGCTGCAAGTGCCGACCTTAGTAAAATGATTAAGAGGGATTAGGGAAATATAACACTCAGTCAAACATACCATTTTTGTAAAATGTTAACTTTATTTTAATTTTAATTAAGTATGTTAGAAGGTTATTTTGTTACATGTAAAATTACAAAGAAAATCTGTAATGGTTAATAATAAAATAAAATAAAACTAGTATTGTAAGGTTTCGCAAATAAAATCTATATTAGGCTGTATAAGGAGGTTTGGATTATAATAGTTTGGATATATAATTTTCTTTGGATTGCAAGACTTCAGATATTTTCAAAGATTTACAATCTTCTTAGAAAAGATTTTGTCTTCATTATGTTTTCCTTTACTGACAGAGGCAGTTTCTTTCATATCTAAATCAAACGAGTAAAGTAATGCTCTCGGAAGTGCAGGTACGAAGTTTCGAACTTGGGTCTGCCAAGACGAAGTCAACCTATCATCTGGACTATATAATGAAGACCTTACAATAAATGTCCAAATAGAAAATTTTCTAAAACTAAAAAAAAAGTTATTTTTATACATTCAACACAATCGATCGATACTTCGTAACAATCCTTATTATCGGATACGCTTCACTATTTGCATGTTCCAATTTTAAAACCGATACCAAATAATTCAGCACATAGGTCGCATAACTTTTTAAAGAGAATTAATTTATTTTTTTTTCAATTTAAATATAAACGGGTGCGATAATATTAATTGAAATTCAAATTTAGAAAGAACACCGATCACCTGGAATGTCATCAGCCATGATTTCTATTGGAGGATGTTTCTGTATTGTTATTTCAAATAGTTTCCATGACCGCGAAGCCCGCGAATCGACCGGTTGGCCGCGACGCGACGACTGACCACTGGCCGCCACGTGCCTCCCTCTTTTGGAAACCACCACAACTGTCACAGACATTTAACTGACTGGATGAGTTATACTACAGTTATACTTATTAATATTTTATATGATGATATCATTACTTATTAATGACACGTATCTGTGTAGTGTATAATTAAATTTAATACTTACATGTTATTTTGTAAATAAATTTACTAAAAAAACATATTGTGTTAATTTTTATCATGTATGTAAACATATTATTTGTAATTTTTTGAACACTACTTATTCGAATAACAAATCACGCTTGAGATATAATTTATATGGGATTGGGATATAATGGGATTTATATATATACTAATATTATAAAGCTGAAGAGTTTGTTTGTTTGGTTGAACGCTTTAATCTCAGGAACTAAGTACTGGTTCGAATTGAAAAATTCTTTTTATGTTGGATAGTCCATTTATCGAGAAAGGCTTTAGGCTATATAACATTTTGAACGCGGACGAAGTCGCGGGCACCAGATAGTAATTTTTAAAAAGAGTTTTTTGAAATAACTCTTATTGTGTAATCTACTTTTTGTCTGTGGTTTCGCCTGTATTGTAGCCTACGAGTGTGTATCATAGAAGTCCAATCTAAATTTGGTCTGAGAATATTTTGAATCGAACTACTAGCGTAGATAGATAAAGTCAAAAGGTCAAAATATGGGGTTACATTATATCAAAAGGTTAGGCCTAGCAGGAAAAAACCCCAAAGGGGCACAGGATAGAGAAGATTAAGAAAAGTGGAAGAAGCCAGCATTAAAATAGTAAAGGAAGGCTTGATATGATTATGAGATCTAGAGAATATCTACTTCAACCAAACTTAGAATATTTAGAACATAGAAACAGAATTTAGAACTTTAGAACTAGAAACTACACGAGATATTTTAGACACATTATATATAAATATATATAATGTGTACACTATTACTTACAAAGTATTTTTAAATTGAGTTGGTTACTAGATGTCGCTTTGTGAAATAAATACTAGTGAACAAAATTATCGGCGATATTTTTTACTCATCGTCTTGTGTAATATTGTGCTGTGGGAAAAGTAATGTGCGGAAAAACCTAATGTAGATTGGTTAATTATAAGAAGTTTTCTTCTATTGTAAAATTTTAAATTACTTTTCTTGTTGTTTAATAAACAAGAATCTATATATTATAAATAGTCGCTTCCCGCCGTCTGTCCCTCTGTATGTACGCTTAGATCTTTTAAACTACGCAATGGATTTTTATGCGGTTTTCACTAATGGAAAGAGTGTTAAACAAGGAAGGATGTAATATATAATTTGCAGAAAAACATTGCGCCCAAGCCAAACCGGGAGCGAGCGGAAGCGGGTCACTAGTAATGTATAAAATAATCATATTCTAACCCTGTATAAAGTTTCGTTTTAACAACTGAAGAACAATTATCTACTTTATAGCTATTGAATTAGGGATGAAAATAAATTAGATTGGTCCTTCAAGGACTTAAAAGAAGTTTGTCGCTTACATCGTTAAATTAAACTAGAAAATTAATAACTGTACTTGATTATCAACTAAAAGTCATAAATAAGTTGTCGATCTGCTTGTTACACCCATTGCAAAAAACACGGCATTATTTTATCACCTTGAACATTTTGTTATAATTTATAAATTACTAGCGTTATAAGCCCGGCTTTGTACTGGGTGCAATTTAATTTTTATATATAAAATTTTCCCCATACTTTTTCCATAGGTAAACTTGTGCCTAGTATCTTGTGAAAACCGAATTAAAATCGGTCTATCCATTCTCGAGTTTTTGAAGCGTACACATACCATATCAACATTAATTTTTATACATACTTAATTATAGAAGGTTGTGGTATAAACAAAACTAGCTTACCTGAAAGGTTCTGTCAAAAACTATTGAACTGTGACATAAGACAGGTAGGTATGTTTTTGATTGACGTTATTAATTGATTGAGATGTATGAATTGTTAGCTAGTAACTGGATGGCTGAATAAATGGGGTTTATAGCTTTTCCCAGGCAATTTTACTATTCATAAGAACCTTACTCGTACTTCCAAGAATTTCAGATTTTTTATCCGATCATAGAAGGGTAGTCGATTGGGAGACAACTCCTCCTAATGGGCTATGGCATCACTTACTCACTCACCGAAACACAACAGCACACATGCTGTTATTTCAAGGTGGTCTTATATAAAGGGCTGGTACTGCCCAAAAGACTGCCAGACACAGTGTGCACTGTGCACTTGTTTATTTTAATTATTTAGAATTAATTATTATTTAGATATAATTACACCAAATTAATTATTTAGAAAGTTAATTAATTAAATTTATGATTAATTCACTCATTATAATATTTATTTATTTAAAATAACTAATATATTAAAAAAATTGAATACCGTTGCCAAAGACGGAATTCAATTAAAAGAACTGTTTGGTTCAAGGACAAGCGACATCTATTGAAAGTTCATTACCTCTAGGTAAACGACATTTGTTAAATTTTGTATAATTAATTGGAGGGTAATGTCTTGGAATTCACCGAAACACAACAGCACACATGCTGTTATTTCAAGGTGGTCTTATATAAAGGGCTGGTACTGCCCAAAAGACTGCCAGACACAGTGTGCACTGTGCACTTGTTTATTTTAATTATTTAGAATTAATTATTATTTAGATATAATTACACCAAATTAATTATTTAGAAAGTTAATTAATTAAATTTATGATTAATTCACTCATTATAATATTTATTTATTTAAAATAACTAATATATTAAAAAAATTGAATACCGTTGCCAAAGACGGAATTCAATTAAAAGAACTGTTTGGTTCAAGGACAAGCGACATCTATTGAAAGTTCATTACCTCTAGGTAAACGACATTTGTTAAATTTTGTATAATTAATTGGAGGGTAATGTCTTGGAATTAGGCACCGATAATAGTAAGAAACAACCCTCATACATTTTTAAAGAGAGTGTCGCGTGAACGCTTGCTTAATGCCAATGAACTGCCAAATGAACCTTCGTGATTGCTGGTCTTGTAGTCAAACTATTTCTGTTCGAATTTACAGATGGATGCATACTCCTGTTTAGTGAAACTCAATCGTCATAATAAATTTTGTTTAAGCTGAAATTAAAAAAAAATCCGTTACACTGACCTAGATATATTAATATTTGTCGCAAATTACTGCTTTCTTTTTACGAAAAAGTGCTCTTAGAACAAGAATTGGGAGGATATTTATATATGCCAGGAAACTTTCCTTTAGAAAGCAAATTAGTTTATTGTGTTGAGTAATGTAAATTTAAATTAAGAGAAAACCTAATATTATAAGCAAAAGTGAGTTTGTGTGTTTGTTACGCTTTCACACCTAACTACTCAACCGAACATCATTTTTGCATTAAGTTGTCAGGGATACAGAAAAGGGCATAGGGTACATTTCATCCAGAAAAAAAGCTACTGTTACCGAGAGATCAACTAAAAATAATCTACACGATTAAATACTTATATGGGCCATAAAAGTTGAATAAACGTTTTGACACCTCGGGAAAAGTGGCGCGGACGAAGTCGCGGGAAAAAGCTAGCTAGTTTATGACTACGGGACGCAGTTTTAATTCTAATGAATAGTCTAAGAATTTTCTAATGAAAAGAAATGTTTCTTCATTAAAAGCACGATAAAAGTCGTGTCGTGATTTAGTACTTGTGCAAAGCTTTTAAAAGGCAATCCTGTTTGTTTGCCCCGCGCGTTTGTTGGTTCTGGGGTAATAAGCATATAATTGCTGCAACCCAGTTGAAACTTGACATGGGAAGGTCACGTGGTTATATTTCTTATATATGCCGCTGAAACGTGGTCTCCAAACATGGGCCTCGTAAGAAAGCTTAACGTCGATCAAGAAGCTATGGAAAGGGTTATGCTCGGGGTTCTGAGAGATCGAATAAGAAAATAGGAGATCCGTAGACATAGAAAAGTTACCGACATAAGCCGGTGCATCAGTAAGTTGAAGGACAGGAGAAATAGTACGGTAGTTCTCGAGTGGAGTGGAGTGCAGTGGACCTACAAGGTCCAGGCTGCTTCTGACCAGTTCTATTGGAAATTTATGGAGGGTCCAGCAGCTGCGGCCGTGATGATGCAACGAACTGAGATTAGTTAGTTAATTTGAAAAAGTGTAAGTCTGTATTGTATTTATAGCTAACATTAACATAGAAGGTATGATTGTCAAGAAATAGCGATAAATAACAACGATAAGAGCGTAAGTGGAAAATGTCTTGTGTCAGCGTATAGGGCGTTATGCAAACGACGTTTAAAAATAGTCGCACTGTGAAAAAACCTAGTTAGGGTCAAGTACTGAAGGCGAGACTATTAATTAAAAAGTTCTCGACATCAAGTTTTAAATATGCTTTAATTTAGTTGCTTTAAATGACTTGTATACATTTACTAGAACTATTGAACTACAGATACTATTTATACTCGTAGTGTCCCACTACTACCTACAGTCGATGAGGATATTGGCATCTGCATCCGCAAATGCGGAACTTCAGCATCGATTTAGACATCAATTCGAACGCAAAAGATTCTGCAAGTCCTAAATCAAGCAGATTTAGATTTTAATTTTCTACTAAAAGCTTGATAAATTAAAACTAAATTGATTAACGAGTAATTTCAAACATTTATTTCTGCTAAAATTAAATTAATTAAATCTTTTTTCAGCAGAGCTGGTATAATTTAGCCTATATCGCCCGGTGCCCACTTGGCGATGATTTTTGGAACGACCTGTATATGCAAAAGGTCTCACATAGTAGACATTTTGCATATGGGTCTGGTTATACAGTGGGCTATCAAGCCAAGGTGAAAATGTCATTAGTCACAAGAAATATAGGGGCAGGGTTAATGGCGTGAACAATTAAACCTTCCACTTTCTCCTACACCATTGAAAGCAACTTCAATTTTGTTACTCGCCATTTTGCTTGTGTAAAAATTTAATAATGGATAAGTAATTCTATGATATTTTTGAGTTTCAATTTAGCGACACATAATAAAAATAATAAATATAATCATAATGTTAATGTGAATATAATTTGATAAATATTTAATGCCATTATAAGAAGGATTTTGTTGAAGAAATTATATCACAATAATTGTTACTTGGAATGAAACCACATATTTTACTTATTTATACGAGTAATATACATTTACTAGGTGTTGCCCGCGCTGAAAAATGAAAGGAAATATATGAATTACCGCTGTGACGACAAAGGCGCCGAACTTTTTATATTTTTAGACAATCCCTCGAGAATCTAAGATTTTTACAGAATAAATAGTATTCTATTAATAAACTGTCTGTGTGTAAAATTTTATCCAAATCCTTTCTACCGTTTTTGTAATTCAAACATCATTAAGGGACAAACATCAAAACTTACAAACTTTCGCATTTATAATATTATTAGGATAAAGGATTATAGGCATTTAAAATGTTTATTGTTTGAAAAAACAATGTTTCATATCAAAATATATATTATTTGTTTTGAAATAAGAACATCAATGAGAAAAGAAAATTAATCTTTACATTATTCGCTAAACGGATGCTACTATGGGCAGAATTGGCTGCTTCATTGACCAATATAATAGGAACTCCAGTTATTCAAATTTACTTATAATCGTTATATTCACAGTTAATTGGTTGATGGTTGCTCGTGGAATTATGGAGTTACGGGTTGTTTGTTCGCTGTTGTCATGACAACAATATCGTTACATCTCCAGTTTCGTGTTGAATATGGTCGAAGCAGGCCAATGATCCTTATGACTAGAAATGTTACGTCTCAACACTGGGACGGTTCTGACAGTTTTTATATGGAATTATTAAATACTTTGCCTTGTGAAGTTGAAAGTTTGCAGTATATTTTACACATATTTTACCAAACCATATATTTTACACATATACACACTCACACTCACACATACACACACACAAACTTAATTGATAAATAAATATTTAGATTTTGATTATTAGCTTTTGGCCGCGATTTCGTCTGCGCCCCTTATTCATAACAGTACGAAAGGTACCCTACGTATACCTTTTGTATCCTTGTACCTTTTTGTATCCGTGACAACGTCTATGCAAAATTTCATGTAGTTAAGGCGTAAAAAAGTAATAGACTACTGACAGTTACTTAAACATTTTATAATATTAGTTACTTCATAAATTGTTTGGGATTAATGAGCATCTTTGTCCATTTCAGGCATTTTATGGCCTTTTCCTTTTATCGGTAACAATTTTTAAGCTGAATTGAGCTCATTCACACGGGAGTCTTTTTAAAACTTTTTGCGTCTTTTTAATTACGTTTTAGGTTTCGAATGAAAACTTAGGAATGTGTATGATAGTGTATGCTACTTGATACTAGATGGCGCCACACATCGTGCACACAAGTTGTGCTAGAATTTATTCGGTAGTCCACATTCTAACACATAATATATGTTAAAACACATATAAACGTTGATTGGCAAGTGATAATTGGCCAAACAATTTTCGGCGAAAAGGCAGGATCCCATATAATAGCACATATAGCAATTTCATTTTGTTTTTAGGCCATTAAAAACGGTATGAAATCATGTTACTTTTGTGGTAATATATTTCTGTAGGTGAGCTTATTCCCGATTCACTTGGTGGCTACCGTTGCCTATAAAACAAATAATGCCACATGTGCCGCAAGTGCACTACCGATGCCGACCATAGTAGCATTAAGGAATAGGAATTAGGAAGGGATAGGGAAATGGGCTATGGCATCCATTACTCACTCACCGAAACACAACAGCACACATGCTGTTATTTCACGGTGGTCTTCTATAAGAGGGTGGTTACTGTCGCCAGACGGGCTACCCAAATGACTTCGAAATGCAGTGTGTCCTGCCTCTACTTTCCAGATCTAGACGGGAGCCAATTTTAAATGGTTCATTTATCCCGCCGGAAATCAAACCCGGGATACTTGAGCCGGATTAGTCTCATAATAAAATAAACAAAACAAAATAAAGATTCTGCACAATTTATTTTTAAATTACATTACTGATTTTAATAAATCTTAGCAAATACATATAAGAATTTTCGTACGTGAGAATGTACATATTTGTACGACAATATTCAAGATAATTAGCAGCTTATTAGGCAAATGACTATACATACATACATAAATTATTTATATATTTTTATTTATTAGGCCAAAAGTCAATGTAGATTAAGAATATTGTTAAAATATTGTTTTCGACTGAAAAATTTACACCACAAGCGTAGATAGAAACAAAAATTGAAGATACGTGACTTACTCTTCGCGCGTGGTTCTAACAATCTGAGTCCAGTGGTCTCAGTTTCATTTGTGGTTCAAACCCTCTAATAAACAATCTCGTTCACACTACAGTTTGAATAAATTTGGCTTTCTCTTGCTATTATTAGTTGTATTTGTCGATCACGCAATGTGAGAAGGAACGTACCATTTCTTACTATTTTTTGCTTCTATCTACGGCTAAAAGAACATTTTTCTTCATTCTAGACTAGTAACTGGATAGAGTTGAATGTACTATTAAGTCTAAAAAAAGTTTAAAAGCAATCAAATAGCTTAGCTTTGAATTATTTTTGTAAAATTTTTAAGCTATTATTTAAATTAACTATATCGCTACTAAATGCGAGGACTATGACAGTTTGTATATAAAATTATTAAATTAATTCATAACTTAATAACAAACAACGAAATTAGAACAATATAAGGCGCAGTTTACAACTACGTACTATGGCATGTGGACATCGACGTGTCCACGTTATAAAACGTCGAAAAACTTAAGTGTAAACGCGACCTTAACTCGAGATAAAATGCCAATAATACGTACGACAATAAAATGTTTTTACGATAAGAAAAAAAGGTTAGTAATTACCAAATTTTTTTTTAATAAATAAAATTATTTTTCTTAGGTATACCTATTCATCTAATTGAACAACTATAGCAACCTGTATTTCAGTGCAACATACAGATGTGCCTACCTTTAAATCAATAATGGAATCTCTCATAATACGAATTCTTTAAGGCGTTTTCAAATTCAAATGACTAACATTTCTTCGGTGAATGTTCAGAGGATTTCTATTAATCAGATATGCAAAAAAATGTGCAAAATTAGTAGCAAAACTTTTACTGATATCCTCTAACACCACTTTGTAAGTCGTTAGCTTACTCTGAAAACATAAATCTTTTAATTAATGGTAATAAAGAGCATTGCCATGCTTTTTAGATCTATTAAAGGGCTATATTTTCAGACTAGCCTAGTCGCGCATTGCATTTTAGATCAAAATTGGCCCTAACATTTTAAAGTATGCGTATACAAAAATATAAACTTATTGACTAGGTAATTCTTTAATAATATAAAAATAATGATATTTTACAATTTTCAATATGACAGATTTTAAATTATATGAATAATGTAAAGAAAAAATTCTTACTTCAAATAGATTTTAATAAAGTTGAACGAGAAATAAAAGCAGAATAAAAATATATCTTTGCCAAACGTATTTTTTTTTAAAGTGAACATAGTAATATTAAAAGTTCAATATGACATTTTATTATTAAAACCATATTAAGAACACAAAGTAGGTAGAATGCTTACAAATACAAACTAAATTATATTTTATGTAATAAAAAAAAATCAAATTCCCAGTAATTTGTGGGGAAATGAGTTAACTTAACAAAAGACTTGAGTAACACTGTCAAAGTAGGAGATTACTTACAAAAAACCATGAACCTAGAAAAAACAACGGATGAGTACTGTCACTGTACAAAGTGAAGCACCGTAATGGCGACGCGTTTTAATGTGTGCGTGTGCGTTTTTACATGTGTAAAGTGATTCCTTGTTCTTTTTTATCACGTAAAGTGCTACAGGAACAACATTTCACGACGCAAGTGGCATAATTAAATAATTATTTTAATTACTCATTACGTGTGCACTTAATCAACGCTAGCAGCGTAATGGCGGACGCCGAGCTTACTATGGTTTGTATTTGTGGGTGTTAATGTGTAAATACACTTTATCGAGCTTACGACGGTAATTCACTTTATTAGTATATGGAATTCCGTCAGTTGTTTTTTCTAGATTCATGCATAAAACAGCAAAAGAAGAAAAACAAAAACAATTACTAAATACAATACTCTCAAAGATTTAAAATAAAATAAAATAAAATAAACCTTTACAGTGAACTGGCAATACTGGATTCTAAAGGCGTATGCACACCGTACAATAAATAAACTAAAATTAAACAACTTTCAGCAATTTTTAAATTTCACATTATGTTTTTATTATAATGTGACACGTGACATGCTAATAAACCGATTCAGTTAAGGCATTCAAAAGTCCCTTTATGTGAGAAATTTATTTCCGAATAGAAAAGAAACGTGTCATTATTATACACGAAAATAAATATATATATCATTCCTGTTTATAATATTAAATAATAATTTGATTAAAAAGGGGTAATTTAGTTTCTCGCTTTAGAGCCGAAATTATCTAATTCGATAATGCTAATAGATGGCGCTCATGTTTTCTGTTTTTAATAATATTTAAAAAACCTGATTTTTGATGCTTTAATTTAGCTTTAGTCTAAATGAAGACTTGGTGTCTGTCAAATAGTTAATCCCAGCTTATCCTCATCTTATGCGTTGTTTTAATATAATTATAATGTTAAAATACGAGTACATCAAAAACACTCTCTTTAAGGTCAAAGCAGACTTCATTAGTCTTCAAATTAAAAAAAAAAAATGATTATAGCTTCGAAAACTGACTAAAACAACGTATGAAATTTGGTTGTAGCGAGTTTGTATTTGAATCGGTTTAGCGTCACTTTAAAAAAAATACTTAATTAATAATAATCAGATTTTATATGTGGTAACTTTAAATAAAAAAAAAAATATTTCTATTCATAATAGGTACCTATTTAAATCACAGCGGTACTGTCCGAGCGGTAGGAATATTTGTATATTTTTATTTGTGTTGTTAAAAATATGTATATATATATTAGAATTAATTTTACTGCGTTAGAGGAATGTTGACCTACCGCAACACGCAGTACTTGTGCGATGTAAACACACCTTAATATTTATATCACTACGATATCTCTAAGATAGGATAGGGTAGGTAAGGTACCTATGTTCTAACAATTCTATAATGCAAGAATAGAAGAACGCTTAGATAAATGTTTAAAATATGAACACGAGCGACAGATTGTTTTTGAATAAATCTCTTCTTTGAGATTAAATAACAATCCCATAAAGCGATAGTTCGAATATATCGAAAAAATAAAGAAAGTGATGATGTGCGTTACTCCAAAAAAAAAGGGGTTTAAAAGCGGTGGGCTAACAGAGACATTTGCAACAATTCTTACAATAGTATCTAATATATAAATATTAAAAGGTAGGTCGGGCATTCTTGTATTGTAAGTTTGTGTGCTTGCTTAAAAATCGAAATATTATTTTATATTGTGGCTACTTAGCTGCACAATAAGCACTTTTTTCTATGCTCATTGAAACTGACAACGACAATTTCACTTAAATGAAAATAAGTTATCATTTACGATTTTTTTAATGGAGGAATGCACATCCAGTTCGAAGTTCGAAAAAACACCAATCCTATAAGTAAGTTAATTAAAGCTGGCGCGTACAACACATTTACATATTGTGTCTGTGAGTAGGCGCATCCCAATGACGTCACACTGCATACGGAATGAAAACACTGTCTGTCTCTTTCCCGCGCGGTCTCATTTATGAGTGTGATAGAGACTACTGTAGCTTTGTACGTGCTTTATGTGTGAAACACAGAGTAAACCCAATACTGGATGCATTTGTGTGAGTACTGTGAACGCGCCAGCTTTAGTTAACTCGCCTATAACACGGAGCCGAATATAGCCACAAGGTTCCGTGTGCGATTACCAAGCCGTTCGCGCTGGCCGTGGAACAACTACAGGCGGCGGTGGCGGCGGAGGCAAATCTATTTCCTCTACTATGGTCTTCGGATGTAGAGCACTGATGTTGTTGTCCATAGTGTACGTTCGCGCATTGGTCCTGACAAGTTTCGGTCTCGTTTCGTTGATCAGCCAATCGCCGTGGCTACGTTTCCGTTTCGCTAGCTGCACGTCGCGCATATGCTTCAGCCTGGCTATAAGTCCGTTCACCTTCTGCTTGCTGAGTCCCGTCTTACCAGATCGGAGAAGCTCCGCGTTGTATCTGTACGACGCTTCCGGATTGTGACGATTCCATTTGTACCTGAAATTGTTAAAGCAATATTAGACGTGGTTTTTACTTTAAACTAGCTTAGGTTGATATGGTTGCCCTGGGCGACGGTGGCCTCCTACCAGCCACAATTTGTCGTAGAAAAATAGGCACCGGTCTTCCCGGTGAGACCTTAATGTATGACTGTATTTCAACTAGCGTCATTAAATTATGAATTAAAGTAGGATATTACTGCAATTCATACATTTGTTTTAGTGATTATTGTTATAATGAGTTAGTTAGGGCTGCCTAATGCCACACGAAAACTTTAGCTAACGCTAAAGCAATAGATAAAAGTGATAAATAATTTAATTACCCCGGGAACAACTTCTTGAGTTTGCTTTGAGGTCTTGCACTCATTTTGGACCGCTTCTTCACCATGTAATGATACGATTTGGCAGACGGTGGATAGCGCGTCCAATATCTGAGTTGTCCGGGCGGCGGGGGTTCCCTGCGGCTGAGCCTTGGGTCCGGTGTGACATCGTTCTGTATGCGGTTCACTTCGCGGCTGGCGCTCGGCACCGTTATCGCGTTCATCTCCCTCTGCTTCTTCGTGTATTCGGACTTGGGTATCTTGCGCAGTTTCGTCTGACATATGTATTGACGCTCTTCGGTGCATTGGCGTGGTGCCCATCTGGAACATTTAAAAGTTGGATTCTTCAGCACAATATTCTCTGTTAAATTGAGTTCTAAGTATGAACCCAACATATGTACTAAGTTTTGGGATACAAAATTTTGTTGAGCTTCGCGGGGGAGAACCCAAGACCCAAAACTTCCGGAAGTTTAGTAGTGGCAGAAAATGTATGAATTTAGTAGAAAAAAGTATTGTTCCCGAGAGATAATCTATCATTGTCCTCAACAATGAAGTATGACAATTGTGACATTTTTTTCAAGTCCATTTTACTGTCAAGAAAGTCAACTTGATGGGCGTGCAAAAGCCAAAAGTAAAATAAATGATTTGTCACAGAATGATATCATAATAATCTCATATGTCGTATTTTATTTCCTTAATAAGACTAATGAAAAAGATTAATAATAATAATATACAGTGATATAAATCTAAAGCTTGCTTAATGGGTCACGGCTCGCCATCTGTTACTATACAAATTTTAGGGGGCCCTTAAATAGAGAAACCGCAGAATGTTAACCTATTCCATTGCACCAGCATATTGTCGTAAAACTTTATGTTTTGTGGCAACAGCTTTTGTTGGTTTGACAATAACGCACCTTAATTAGTATGCATTTAGAGTTCAAAAAGAAATAGGCAAATGTAATAAATAAATTTTATTTTCAAGTGGATTTCTAAACTGGACATCAGGTACATTGTGTATAAATTATTTTCTACCTTCGAAATGATTATAGTCGAATTTCGATTATAACATCGGAATATAAGCGTAGTATTAAATAAATAGTTATATAAATAGTTGAAGAAAAGACACGCCACGATTGTTTATAAGTAAAAGCGAGTATAAAAAACTGATTCTGAATATTTATATTAGTAAAAAATTCAGGTTTACTTAAATAAATAGTTTTAAGGGTGAACGTTTTGCTATGTGATCAGTAAATATTTGGTTTTCTATACTAATATTATAAAGTTGTAGAGTTTGTTTGGTTGAACGCGTTAATCTCAGGAACTAATTGGTTCGAATTGAAAAATTCTTTTTGTGTTGGACAGTTCATTTAATCGAGAAAGGCTTTAGGCTATATAACATTTTGAACGCGGACGAAGTCGCGGGCACCAGCTAGTTTTATAATAAAATTTGACATATATCAGAATGTAAGTGGTAATTAATTATCTACCTGTAGAGTAATTCCGGCATCATCGCGATGCAGTGCCACTGCAGTTGTTCTGGTGACATCTTCTTCATCTTCGAGAAGGATTGGTAGCGCATCATTTTCAGAGCACCGCCCCATTTCCACATTTTCGACGAGTAGTCGTATATGCCACCGATCCAACGTATTTGCTTATCTGTGAACATGTTTGTTAATGTGATTGCTTAGTTGGATAAAAACTCGATACCTCTGAGTCTCTCATGTGTTGAGAACAGAGAGGCTGAAATCCTAGTGAGCTATCATAATGGTATGCTATGCTTAGAAGGGTAGACCAATGGTGACCTATAGGTATATCATTATATGATGCTTGTTTAGTTGTTTTTGCAGTGGCAAGTCATAAAATGTGCAGTTATTTCAGCGACACTAGAAAGACATGTTTTAAAACGTATTCAGTTGCCTGCCTGTTGACTCTTATAATGAAAAAAAAAAAAAATGTTATATGAAATTAATATTTTTCTTATAATGATCATCATCATCATCATCTCAGCCGCAGGACGTCTACTGCTGGACATAGGCCTCCCCCATAATATTCCCTATCTATTTGGACCAAAATGAATTATATACTAACCGAAATTATTCTTATTTAGGTAATTGCGCAGATTCCTGTCCTCCCATCGAGCCGGTACTGTGAGGGTACTGTTCAGATCCTGGAAAGGAAGAAATGAATAATTATTAGAAAGGTTTGTGCTGTTTTATACTAATACGGCAGCAGCCAGGACATTTGAAATTAAAGTTTCATGTATCCTTCAAAATAAAGTGTAATTTAGAAGCAACGTTATCCAGACATTTCAACCTATGTTTATTTTAACACTTCATCTGCACAATGAAGCAGTCTTTAATAACCAGTTAGATTCAAGATGACATCTATCCTATCCTATTCTATACCTTATTATGCTATCGTTGTCAACCTATTTGTATAGCTTTTTTGTAGTAAATACTTGTATTTTTGTATGTTTGTAATGAATAAATTCAAAAACTTCTGGTTACGCGGACGAAGTTGCGTGCAACGGCTAGTTTTTACATAAAAATGACAAAATGATAAAAAGGCTAAAATGATTAATCGCATGCTTGAGTGTTTTAAAAAAATTTACACTAATTGGCAAACTAAATATTCGAAGATAACACAGCCACCTTGAAAGGAGTGCGTCACTAATCTGTAGCGATGCATTCTGGCCTACATTATGTGTGCAAACACATAATTTAATGTTACGATGTTATTTTTGTCGCACAATAGTGGAGCTATGGTAACAAAGTTGAGTAATTTACGAGCATCTCGCACTCGTGACCGAAACTGTACCTACTAACTATAAACAGATTCGTTTTTTGCGGCCAGTTGATTTATTGAGCTCCTAATTCTTGAGGGAATCTCTGGTCTGCAAATTAAATGAGCTTTGGCGTATTGATGACTCCACAAAGAGTTTTGAAACTATGTTAAAATTATTAACATATTTACAAAACTCAATTTTTTAGTGTTACCATTTTAGATGTCTTTTAAACTTTTTTGATGTCCATTAATAAAAAAGATATTAATACTCTTTTCCATTTAGCAAAATCATCATTAAAAGTAGTTTTTTAATTGCTGAAGGTCGCGTCTGTTTTGAAATGCCTTGGTGACATCGACCACCAGTTGTTTCTAATCTATCCTGTCTTCAGCTATCCTTATAGCCACTGTAACAATGAGTCCTGTAAGGGTAACAAGCTGCTTGCCTGTCGACCAGGATACCGACTACAAGACCTCTTGCCATTCACTCTTCAAATCACCACCAACATCTCCAAGTTATCTGGTTCCTTGTGGGCTTTGTTCCCAAAAATAATCTCAACAAACTCACAACAAACTGGCCAAGCATAATACACAGAAATGAATCTAAATTTGTTACTTGGGTCCATGTAACTGATTGAAGTTAAAACTGTTTATTTTTTATGATTACTTAATTATTTTTTCTAATCAGTTATTGTTTCTGATGATTATTTCACAGCCTGTATTATTACCCGTGTAATTGTAGATCCGATCGTGTTACTAATAAAATACGAAATTCTTGAAAGTAATGACAAAATTACAGGAATTACAAAATTACAGAAAAATAAATTTTTTAAACTTACGTTATGAGAGAACTAAAAATAGTATTCGTCAGTTTCCTGTCGCTACATTCGTCATGACATTAAACTTGTCAAAAATAATTCAATTAATTTAAAAATAGTCGGTAACGCGTCGCCTTCCCCATTTATCTAAGACCAAATGTTTGTATAGAAAACCATTCATCTCATTAACATCAATGGTGATTGGATGAAGTCATCACCGGCAGTCGTTGTTTATTGCCAATTGTCCCAGTTTGGCAACACTTGTGCCAATATTTGCCATTTCTATAGAAGTCACTTTGTTACCATTTGGAATGACGTGGCAAACAATCATTTATAATGGAGACTACGCATCGCGTCTCTTGTTGGGGTAGGTAGGTACCACGTTTCAGCGCCATATGTCATCATTGGCATCACACAACTCGAAATCCTCGAAGTACTGATGAATTTTGGACTTCACAAAGCTTTCCCATCGTCTAGGTTGATACCTAGATTGATATAACTAAGGTTTATATCAATCTATTTATCAACCACTTCAAGCTATTTATTTAAGATTTAGGTCAAACAAATTCTAATAACTATCTTGTCGCATTAACTTTTAGTGAAGACGCAATAAGGGTTAAATGATGATTGAAATATTTCCTAGTAACATTTACAAAGATTTATCTCACGTAATTGACAGTTCGAGTACGGGCATTGTTTGAGTGACCTACTAACGCCATAGATTGTACAAATACAATCAGCTGACCTTTTTATACAATCTTACAAAACTCCTTTTTAACCCCACATCCGACGCAAAAATGGGGTATGAGTTTGGCGTGTGTGTACCAGATGGACCAATTTTGATAAGTTTTTTTTTATTTAAAAGCTGACGTGATCGGGATCGTACCCAGCTATAACTAATGAATATCTATTCAGGCGTTTGAAGATCATCAGCCCATTTCCTAGTTGATATTTGTGTGTTATACTTCGGTGGTATTTCCATGACATGGTAACCTTGATCTGATGCACCAGCATCAAGTTTGGAATTTTTGGCATATGTTTCATTATTATTGCGAGTGCCGCCAATGTGTTGTGTCACATTCTGTCTTCGGTTATTCGCATTATAGTTAGTTGAGGTAAAAAAATTCTCTTAAATACCTATTACTGACTTCACTCCTCGTACAGGATGCCCTTAAAAGCTCTTAATAAAGTTCTGTAAAAGCCGACCCGCTGTTATAATTCTATTGATGTCATAAGCAATACATTTAAAAACCAGAGGCACATATTTCTGGATGGTTAAACTGAGCCAGAGGTTGTCGCGGTCAATTATTTTATGGATAAACAAAATATCTTTGTAGATACTAGAAAATCTGGTCAACTGTCCATCAATCCCGACCTTGACCACAAGATGATATATATCTACAGGCAGATAAAACCCCGATAATATTAACCTACTTAAAATAATGTGTAAACTAGAAAATCTAGACACAAGATCTATAAATCTGTATTATAAATTACACATTTTATTAGCAAATAAAATATGGACAGTTAAACAACATATCTTGTTCTGTCATACCCATACCTATTACCTAGGTATACCGCGGCCGCACTAAGAATATAATAACTATAAAACCTAGTAAATAAAACGAGATTTAAATACAAACAATGTAAAATGTCAAAGTTCATAAACTTTGTAATGCATACTAAAGTACATCAATGATCTTATTTTATATAAAAATCAACACCTAGTCACGTGACGACGTGTCTCGTTTTTAATGACATAAGCCTTGCACTTGCGCGAAGGATATTCGAAGGTATGGTACAATTAAATTACGGTAGGTGGCGCACTAGTAGTCTCGACTTTATTTCAAAGATCATTTCTTCAATATTTTCTTTTCTTATTTTATTTTTTTTTGTTAATTGTATTTCTATTCTTGTAATGTTTTGTGAATGCTATTAATCTAATATGTTTCGCTGCAATGTGTTAAATTTTATCCACGAAACAATAAATCAATAGCATCGTTCATTTATAAGTCACAATCTTTACTGTCGGCTGTCAAACTCAAATACAAAGTGTGTTGTGAAAATATCTATAAATCTACGGAAAGTGAAACTCGCTATGGTATGCGGTGGACACGCAAGCAGCTGTGTGGGCCGTCTCCGCGTTGTAGGGAAATTTGTTGGCTTAGGGAAATTATTTGTTATTATTGTAAACAGAGGTAAATAAATATCGCATGAGCGACATGTTGAGAATGTCGCACCGGTCACTCGGGAGAAATTTAACATTGCCTGTGTTCTCGAAAGAGTCAAAGGCGATTTTATGTACTACCTTATCCTATCCAATATTTTATCAAAGTGTTCGTTTGATACGCTTTCACGTTTTAATAAAACTTTTAAAACCATAAAAATATGTAATTTAACAACTGGCGATCCGCCTATATATATTTGATATTTTATTTCTATATCTAATACATGTCTATACTATATTAGTATTATAAAGAGAGAAGATTTGTATGTTTGTAATGAATAAACTCAAAAACTACTGAACCTATTTTAAAAATTCTTTCACCTATAGAAAGCTACGTTATCAGCGAGTAACATAGGCTATATTTTATAAATTTACACGGGCAACAGCTAAGTTATGAAATAAAATCGTTGTTATTTTCTGTTTTTCGGTTAACTTTTTTAAACGACTCTTTTCAACTGGTGGAAAGATAAACGAGGAAGAGGTTTCTGTTTTTAGTAATTAATATGCTGACCTTTTAATGAAAAATATTACGCCATAGTTGGCGTGTATTCAAAATTTATTCTTATCGAACTAATTATATCTGTTTATTTATATTCTAATATCCGTTCTGTTTCAATGGTAAAATAAACCGCGTTGCTTCGGAAACATAACTATTTGTGTTCCACTAACGCACTTCCAGTCTAGGCTAGACAGCGCGTGGCAACTGCAGACTTAACACTTAAGTACGCATAGTAAATATCAAAGAATAAATTATAAAATACCAGCTGGTGCCGCGACTTCGTCCGCATTGAAAAATAAAAGATATATATGTGCCTAACAAAATATGTAAAGCAATATAACGCCTGATATGACATTATACCTACTTTTTTGCTAAGCGTTCGAATTTTTTGTTAGATAGATGGTGTCCTATTGGAATATTTAACTTATATCCTGAAGTTTCGAAGATTGTCTCCTGCATACAAACAAACATGTAAAATTTACGTCTTTATATTATTAGTATGGATGCAAATGATATGTTATGACAGCAAAATGAAGTGTGTGCCCTATAACTAATAAAATCTACTTTTAATTCCTACTAAAAATACATAGTTGTTTTCAAAACTAAATGAAGTCGAAATTTCATAAATAAAAAGTTAAAGTTAAGTAAATAGTAAAACAATCAGTGGACACACGTGACAGTACAGCTGGTCAGAAAATTATCTGGAATCTTGCTTAAGGGACCCAAGCTATATATGACATATAATTTGTAAATAAATTATGTAAATTTATTATATTAACTAGATAATTATTAAGGGCTACCTCTATCACCATCTGTCAAGAAGGCTAAACCGTCATTTAAAGTCACCTGTCGGTAAAAGTCCCAAACACTAAAAAGAAAATAATAAAAAAAAAAATCGCCTATCGAAGGCAGGCCTGCACAAAACCGAGTGCATAATTTAATAAAACATAAAATTATTTCTAAAAGTAACTAATCAACACTTCACTTGTAGTTGGTGAAAGAGGTCCTAAGAGTTAAATGGAATTACTATTCGTCAATGTTTATCGCATAAATAGGTATAAGTTAAAAAATAATAAGAATACACTACTTGTTTTATAACAAAACTAGCGACTCGCTCGCTGCTTTAAAATCCATTGGCTGGTTTAGAAGAAGATAGCGGAGAAACAGAAGAGGCGGACAACGATTTTTTTGGTAAGTATATAAATGGTTAGTATACACAAAAATGTCTCAATTATTTCACAAAAACATTTGATAAAATCTAAAATGACCCGGCTAAGTAGAAATAGATATATATGTACACAAGTATAGATATGTTGTGTTTAACATATTATCTATAACAATATGCTGAATGTCTATTCTACATTTTTTCATCTATATAATAAATTCCGTTTACATTCAATGAATGGATTTCGTGGCCACCACGGATTCGATATACGAGTAGACGTTCATAAATCTTGTCAGTTTATTTTGGAAGGCTGAAATTTATTTTAAATTTTATGTGGCTCTGTGTATTTTGTTCATCAAAAATATTTACATAATATTATTTTTTACAAAAATAATTAAAAGTTTTGGTTGGTATTGGCAAAGAAAAACGCAAAGCTTTATAAAATCGGGATATGTTTCATATAGTCATTATCATTTCAGCTGTAGCGCGTCAAATGCTGGATATAGACTTTAACTATAATTTTTCAGTATAATATAACTTCTGACTCAGAAGCAGGCTCTTAAAATTGTATCATGTGAGGCTTATTTGACTGTGATTGATATAACTGTAGCATTTATTGTAAAGCGGTTGTACTAATTTATTTCTTGGTTCTTTCAGCATAGTTTCAGTATCTTATATCGATATGCGGCTATGGTATTTAATTCGAAATAATTATGACAAAATTTTAATATATAATAAGAATTCATGTTACATTTATTTTTAATAGTTAATGTAATATTTTTTTTTAATGACATGACTACATATTTTTTATTCCAATTAATAGATTGAAAACGAACAAAAGACATTTGTTTATAAATTATTATTTTTAAAAATATATTTTAAAATAAAAAGCACCTGATGTGGCCCGAAAATTGTGAGTTTCTTTATAACAGATAGTAAAATAAATTTGTTGATTGATTATAAAATGTTGTATAATTTCTCCTGCTCTAATGGATGATTAAATTGTTAACCAAATTCCTTTGCACAAACTTAATAAATTATAGTATAATTTAATAGAACGCTCGAATTCCCGCCAAGTTCACTGTTCGGATGTCAGTTGGATGAGAGCCAGGAATTACCAACACATCTCGGCCACTTTCATCTCTAACTGTCCTGTGTAATTTCAAAGTAATTCACAATTATTTGTAGCTATAGCCACGTTTGCTACAATCAATTTTAATTATAATTAATTTGGTTCTAACTTCGGTCAAATATTGAGTATTCTTGCAGCTTATTTCAAGATGAATAGCCATGATGGTCGCCAACCTTCGTAGATAGAAGAATAACAATCTCCCAACAAATCAATTCGTCAATCCGTCCCCAAACGTTTGATCTAATAAGAAGGATTTTAAGAGAGAGTTTAAAAATCAGGTCACCAGACTTCAAAAGATTGGTATTATGTTACAATTAGATATTCGCCTATTCAAAAAAAAGTAGTTCCAACTAGCAAGTAGTTTTGTTTACGTTGACCCGTTTCGATCGTGGGAAATGCTGTGTTTGTGACATGTTACGTTATGATACGGCACGAAACATCATTGCCAATTGGGTTACCGGTGGCAATAAACATTTTTTGTAGCCGCCCCATTTGCGCGTCTGCTTCGGACTGTGTTTATGCGTTTTTCTACGAACCTGTCGCTTTTATCAGACTAATCATAGTTGCAAAATTACCTGAATATTTTAAATTTGCATTATTATAAAAATGTAAGTACCTACACTCATATTTTCAGGTACATTTTGTGCGTTTGTTTATTAAATAAAAGCTTGTGTCCGCCACTTCGTCTACGTTGAAAAATGAAAAATATAACATCTGAAAAAATATGTAACGGTGGCGTACAATTTTTTATATTTTTATACGATCCCTTGGAAACCTAACATTTTTTCAGGATAAAAAGTAAAGTATATGTTAATCCAGGTAACAAACTGTGATCATTTGTTACCTGGATTTTAACATATACTTTTGTTAGTATACAGAATGTTAATCTGTGTACCAAATTTAATCCCAATCCTCTCAATAGATTTTACGTGAAAGAGTCATAAACGTACATCCATCCTCACAAAGTCGCATTTATAATATTAGTAGGATTTTGTTAATGTATTGTCACTGGTCGAAAATTTACCATAAACTTTTTGAAGAAGGAAGAAAATTAAATGTTTCCAACATTTTTTTATTAACACATTCGTCAATAGCTCTACCTACTAAAGAAAAATATATTCGTATTGTATATTAATTAAAATCATTTAATAAACAGAGCAGAAAAAGGTAAATAGTCTTTTTACTTTTAGGTGAAGTATTTCCGGGGATTACCCTTCATATATAAACAGCTTGTAAATATCCGCTATCTCAGTTTGTATTATTAGTATAGATAAAATAGTATATAGTATGACACACGATGAGTCTTTCACATGCTAAAGAAGTGTATTAAATTGTATTCTATAGAAAAGTTTTCGGAAGCTAACTTTTAGAACTCGACATGTTAGAGTAAAGAGCCTGTTTCTGAAAGTAATATCTGGGTTTTAAATTCATTCTGGTCTCGAAACAGATCAAAGACTTTGTGGTTTTTAAATACGGTTGCAATGAAAGAAAATCTCCTTTAAACATTAAAGTGTTCTAATTAGAGATAGGGAATGCCGGCAACTTTTGTTGAATACTGATTTCGTCTGACTAATACATGAAATCTCTATTTGATTTTTAGCTGGGTCTCTACTGATTATAAATATATTTTATAAAGTTAACCGTAGTCTGGAGGCTACTTTTATATGACATATTAGCGACCCGCCAATGGCTTCTCTCCTATGTAATTTTTTCTTCAAATTATTTGTAACACAAACCTTTCCATTAGTCAAAACCGTATCAATAACTATTGCATTGTTTAGAAAAAGTTAGCCAAAAACAGACAGAAGCGGACAGCGATTTATTTTATTATTATAGCGTCATATATGTGAACTAGCAATTCGATAAAATTTCAAACAATTATATCATCAATAAAAAAAAAATACATCATAATTATGAAAATAGCTGTATGGAAAAAAAATGTATTCTTAAACTTATCCTACTAATATTATAAATGCGAAAAATTGTGAGGATGGATGTATGGATATTTGTTACTTTTTTTACGCAAAAATGGCTTAACGGATTTGGATGAAATTTGGTACACAGACAGTTTATTACCTGGATTAACATATGAGATACTTTTTAACCAGAAAAAATTGTTGGGTTTCCGAGGGATTGTCTAAAAATATAAAAAATTGAGCGCCACTGTCGCAATGACGGCGCCAGCCTCGTCACAGCGATAAAAATATTATGTGAAATATTTTCTCAGGTGTTATATTTTATTATATAGAACTAGCTGTCCCTCTCCCGGTTTCGCCCGGGGTGCATTTTTTTCCGTAAAAACCTTCCCTGATTAACCCTCTATCCATTGGTGAAAACCGCAAGAAAATCGGTTTTTGAGACATTGTTTTATAATATGTAAGGATGTAAGACTCTAATAGAAAATCTTATATAAAACGAGAAGTGGGCATGGCCAATTACTACATAAAACATTAACCGTACGTACACTTTGAATTTAATATTATTCATATACAGACAAGCAGTTAAATGGATAAACGGATAAGAACGCTAACCGATTCCACCAGTTACAAGTGTTATAGGGGCTCGTTCATTTGAATTACAGTTGAACATTTAATAAACATTAAACCTGTATCAGTACTGTTATTTCCTTGGTATCCCACAACTGTACCTATACAAGTGGAAAGAGTAAAAACAGACCTTAAGAGTTAATTGCGAATCTCAATTAGACTTCTAGTAAATAGGGTGGAATGTTTTCCTTTGCGGTACCGGCAGAGAAATTTTTTTAATAAAAGCCAAAACAGATGTGTTATTTTAAAAATAAACTTATTATGGAATTTGTAAAATAAAGTGATTTCGTATCGAAAAAGAATATTTATCGCAATAATATAGAATATATAATATATTGGTATATACGAGTATATATATGTAAATGAAGTTTGTTTCACTTCATTTAATTGCGTTGCTTTCAGAGCAACGCATTTCGGTTTTTTATTTCTACAGTCTATAAAAAATAATACTTATTATATATATATATCAAATTGCATGTTGAAATATATCAAAATAAATCTGTCTCACTTTAACCAAGTAGACTGAGAGTCTTTCTTCTTCAAACATAATAATAAACTAAGTTTATTATTATTATACAATAGCATTTGTTTAACACAAGAGCCTTATACATTTGAAAATCATACCAAAATGGTTTCAATGTTGCCATCGTTTAAAAAAATAACTCGTACGAAACAAAATTGTGCGAAACCTCTACTAAACCGAATTATGAATTAGCAGACTATTGAATCTAGCCTCTGTTCTAGCCTCTGTATGACAGTTAAAACAATGTTAATTATTTACTATTCTTCTATTATCAATTAATAAAAAAAAAATGTAAAATATTAACAATATTATAAGAAATCATGTTACTAAAATTACAAATATAGGTACCTATCACTATTTTTCCGAAAATATAAATAAATATACAAATAATGTGCATATTAAAGAAAAACCCTCATTTGGCCATGCTATCAAATTATCAAACCCACTCGTATCATTTAACCAATTAACACCTCACCGAGACACGGCCTATTTAACATATTTATCACAGTCATGACTCTTATATTGGTTCTGTTTATTCGTGATGGCATCATCCATGGCGCCATTATTTCCATGGAAATATAGGTTAGAGATTGGTCTAAAAATAAAAAAAAGCGTGAATGTTTACACCGTTCGAAATATGTCATGAAATAATAGTGCTTAGCTTTAAGTAATTTAATTATGTACAATTAAGAGTTATGTCGATATTTATGTCAATCTTTTACTATTCAGTAGATTCTTATAAAAAAATGTATGACAAAAAACTACCACAACAATTGAAACTTTGGCTAGACCTACGAGTAGTTGTGCTGGAAAAATGTAACTCATTAAAAGTTTGACGGATTTAGAGTTATTCACAACTCTATTTTTGATTTTTTGAAAACCTCAACCCTATGTCAGTTACATATATAACCTTATGTTAATTTTATTTGTTTTCTGAATAATATTCCAACAGATGTATCTATCGAATGCCATCAATTACATAAAAACTAAACAAGCTGTAAACTTTATAGTGATCTTAAAAACAATTCAATTTAATAAGGGTTCGATATTAGTAAAATACTTATCGATAGTGTAACAAAAAACATAGGTGGGCTAAGTTTCCGTGCCGGTGAGTGGGATATAATCCATTAATGTGAAAAAAAAAGTTAAACGCTTTTTACTTGCGCCCCAACACGTCTTATACCACACAAACATACAGCTTTTGCGTTAACGTTGACATGAATGGGGCAAAGGGGTATAGGCAAGAACTGTTTCTATAGTAGAATACATATGGATCACTAAATTATATACAGACAAACAATAGAACAACTATATCGTAAGTGAGTACATCATATATTATCGAAACTTTTATCCATTGACCTTCCAAATTCCTCATCTTAAATTTCTACTAGTCTGCCTGTCTGTCGACCTTAACATAAAAAAAACCATTAAGTAAGAACTTTTAAAAAAAAAATTAATTAATTAATTAATTAAGCAGAAGAGATGTCCTGAAAATTATAAAGGTTTCTGAAGAGCGCACTAAGTTTGTGTTTTGCGTTCATTGAGGAACGTGAAGCGATTGTTCACTTGTCAGCGCAAGCGCAGGTTACGGTTGACATGAGCCAATGAGTGACATCACTAAAGATGATGATTGATTATCTCATGTCGATACTTAACATCGCTCTGATATGTTTTTATGATTATTTGTCAATATTAGTCTGGTAAATTTTGATTCTTATTCTGAACTCACACTGACAGTATGGGTTAGATTTTTCATTTCTTTAAGGAAAACTTAAAGAATGAATGAATGAAGTTCGTTTATAAGTCTTGTCAAAAAGTTTGGTCATTGTTTGAAACTTTTCCTGTATACTATTGACATTATTTTTTAAAAGCTTTTGAGACCATTAAGATTATTCTGATTTAGAAAAAGAACGATATTGACTAATCGGACAAAATGTCAAATTTAAACAAATTTTGTACACGACAGAAATCCAAATTTAGAATGGGTGAAGCCCAGTGAGCAGCTAGTATAATGTAAAAACCAAAGTCTACCTGTCCGTCGACATACATTTTCAAAACAACGCAACAATTTTTGATGGTTCACTATAACCTAAAAAAAATCATCATGAACTTACATAAAACAGCAACCCTTAACAACGGTTCTATAGCTGATGTTTCATGGATAAACACTTTTAGATGCAGTTTCAACTTTGAATGGTGAATTGGAGGTAATGTCAAGCATAGCATAGCTAACAAACACTCAAGGAAATTACCCTAAACGAAAAGATACCAGCAAAAAATCGACATTAGACTTGAATGTTTAATTCAGGAGTTGAAATTTGCATGTCAATATCGAAATGTCACTCGCTATTTTTGCGCTGTAGTTGAGACGTATTACATTGGTGGTAAGACTTATATTATTGTGGCTAATGTTTTGGAGCTAGGCCGTATTTTTGCGTTTAGGGCATTAACATCTACTTGACATTAGTCGGTTTCGAGGTCGGCTAGCAGCCTCAGGTAAGCTTTGGAAGTAAACTAGGCTAAACCACGACGCAGCTTTCTTATTTTGAGTATTCTATAGAGATTTGACTATATAGGGTATTAAGCATTGTAAGAGCTTCGTTCAAAATTGTTTTGTTATGGTAGTATGTATCTTCTTTACATAGTGTAAAATAAAGTCGTTTCCCGCAGTCTATCCCTGTGTATGTACGATTTGATGTAACTATCAACGGATTTTAATGCGGTTTTCATGAATGGAAAAACGTTAAACGAAATTTTTTTTATATATAATTTGTAGAAAAAAATTGCACCCGTGCGAAGCCAGGAGCGTGTCGCTAGTATATTATAATTGCAGCTATGAGTCTGTACCAAACTTAGCAACGCTCTAATGATCCAGAGATTTGAGAAAAAAGTACTAATAGGTATTAAACAAAGTACTAACTATAATAAATGCTCTTGGTAAATTCACAATGACGACCTCCATCGGGATCTCAAAGTAGACCTTGTGAGTACAGTTATTTATTAAAAAACTAGGTTTTGCCCGCTACTTCGTCCGCGTCCATTTTTCTTATCCGATCGCTCTTAAACTTCACAGGATCATCCGCTGGACTAATATGAACATTGAAAATTTCATCAAAATCGGTTCAGCGGTTTTGGAGTCCATAGGGAACATACATACACACATTGCCTTTTATATATATATATATAGATAGAAGATACGCAGAATCTCATCAACAAAGTCTGCAAAATCATGCGAATGTTGAAGCTTTTCAGCTTCTTGATAACACAAATATAATTAGACGATTGAAAAGGACAAAACTTTTTGAATTAGTTTAGTTTACTCAAATAAATAAAATTAAAAAAAAGGAGGGATTAATGCTTATAATGATTAAAATGCTTCACAATTTTATCAACAGCTACAAATCAACGACATTATCAGCATTTGAAAATAATTATACCTCTGACTTGTATAAGTGGTGCTTGTTAGATGAAAATTATCGTGTCGGCTAGGAATTGGATGTAGTCTGTGTGATTGATGTGGTTTTAATAATTCCAGTAAATTTCTGTGTTCTATTCAATGACAAGTTATAAATAGGGTTTACTAAATTTAAAGTTAATATAATAGACTAATTTTAGAGATAGATTTGATATATTGATGTTCAGAAATAAGTATTGAACACTGCGTTTCGCAGTCATTTTGGGCAGCCCGTGTGGCGGCAGTAACCACCCCTTTACAATAACACCACAACAACCATGTAAAAACAAAACGTGTAAGATTTTTATCCTTTCTACGATGTTTACTTGTGTTAAACAAAAAATGTAGATAGCGTAGGTTGTTCCCATCAAATTGACCGTCAGCCTGTCTGACGACCTTATCATAAGAAAAAACCAGTAAAGCGCTGTCATTTTCAAATCAATTTCTTTAATTGACCGTGATATACATAGTCTTAAACTCTACAGCTGCGATCGATCGTCGAGACAATATATTAAAAAAACTATTCGCATCACATAGCGCTAGTTACAAATTACTAGGTATTCGGACACCTAAGTATATGAAAGTTTGTAATGATTCTATGTCTAATCTGCCTCTAAATAAGTTTCAAAATTGTTTGAATACCATCACGAAACATCTCAGCCTCAATCCTCTGAATGTTATCTCATATTACACGTTCCGAATGATGTATAGCACGCATTGTAATGTCTGATGTGATAACTAAAAGACGAGCCCACACGTTGCCTTTGTCACAATAAAATCACTTTTTTAAACGTTTATGAATATTTATAAGACAAATGAGAGACTGAGACATATAAATACATATAATTATCACGACAAGCGATAATCGCTTTGACAACATAAAATAAGTTTGCCGACCTCCCAGTAGGTGATATGCAAATCCTTCGTCTGTAGGTGGACCATCGATGTTGGTGGACATTTAGTAGTGAGAAATTTAAAAAACTATTATGTGGTACCCATCGATGGTGGTGCCTAATAGTTTTATAAATTTTACATAATAAAGTAATAAATAGGTATAATAAAATGAAAAAATATATATGAGAAATATAACGCCTGACATCTTTTATATTTTTAGACGATTCTTCGAGAACTTAACATTTTTTCAGGATGAAAAGTATCCTACATGTCAATCCAGGTAATAACAAATCAGTTTAGCCGTTTTTTCGTGAAGGAGTAACATCCATCCATATTTCCATAAACTTTCACATTTATAATATGCTAGCGACCCGCTCCCGGCTTCGCATGGGTGCAATTTTTTCTTACAAATTATACATAAAACCTTCCTCGTTCAACGTTCTTTTCATTAGTGAAAACCGCATTAAAATCCATTAGTTTAAAAGATGTAAGCGTACATACAGAGGGACAGATGGCGGGTAGCGACTTTGTTTTATATTATGTAAAGATATAAAACATAAGATTTAGATTATATAATATCTAATTTTAAAAGTTATAATCGTAAATATTCGTACACGATCTGCACAAAAGCAATCGATTCGATTGATCGATTCGCATAACCGATCAGCACTGAGATGGTAATTGAATACCGACGGAATCAAGATCATGGTCAGATCCGTTCGTAATTGCGTAATGTCGCGGTGCAAGTTAGAAGCGACGAGCGCACGTAGTATTTTAATAATAAATTTTATTAATGATACCAAAATATTTACTATTTTGTACCCAATATTATATATTTTTACTTATACTCAGAATAAATTCACAATAGAAACAATGTTATGTACACTTATAACACATTAACACACTATAGGATCAACCTGTAAAGATAGTGTGGAAATAAATAAATATTTTACCTTGGACGACCTATTTAATGTGGAGTATTGAAATAGAATTTAAATCGACGAAAAAATATAAAATGAAGAAAAATTTGAATTTTAAAACTTTTAAATTTCATTTTATTTTACTTTTTTAAATATTAAAAACTTCATTTATTCTTAAATTTTCTTAAAATTTAATCTATACTCGTCCAGTTCTATGACGTAACAAATTTATTGATCTATTTATTCTTTGCTCGAATTCGTATTTACTCGGACAGCAAATTAAATTTTAAGCCCAGAAAAGTTAATGATATTCATATAATATACATTCATATGTTGTTTATTCATAACCGTTATAATGACTGTTAGAATGTAACAAGTGTTAGAAAGTGTCACCAACTAGAAGTGGACTAATGAAGCATATATTAAAAAAATCTTTAATTAAACTATAACTTCAGTGTAAAGCAATAAAAGTTTAAAACTTTAAGCGCTTAAGCTTGTAACTTGAAGTACAACCTCTGCACGCGACCGACCTTAACATCACCATCAATTACTTAGCTACAACTTTGTATGGGTGTGTTTAAAACTTAATAACGTTTGATTTTAATCTTTACTGCACAGCAATACGTGTTGCTATAAGGATGGTGTTATGAAGAAATCGATGCGTTTGTCACACTGATCAAACGATTTGTCAATTAAATTCAATATTGATTATGTTGAGCAATTGTTGTGCAACTCGCTCAAGAAGTTTTCGTTGACAATAAGATGACAAGTTTTCGGATTTGTAATGGCGTGTGGGTGTAAAAGAGGGCCCTAAAATATGCTTTCTATTGGATATTAAATAATGTCACATTTGTCTCACAAATGGACAGGTTAGATGTGATAACATCTGTGGATATATTCATTCATTACGAGTATATGTATAGTATATGTATAAATATATGTATAGGTAGTGTAAGTTTTATATTATACTAGCGACCCACTACCAATTTTTTATACCTTTTTATATATTAAAAATCTAATTAAAATATTTAAGTACAGTATATTAAAATATTTTTTTTCAATTTCCTAAACGTGTTTTTAAGCAGACGAGCCAAAGGTATATGATTGTATCGATAATTCGTTATAAATTTCTTGATAGCAGAAGCTGTTTTTGTATTGCAAAATAAACAACTTTTAAAAGAATAATTACCTACAAATTTATTTGACAAAGCGAAATATCCGTGGGCATAAACAATTAAATTAGATGGGACCCAACAAGACGTTGCGCTGTGTTCACTTTCCATGGTTAACATGATTGTGCATATAAATCATCATCAATAAAATAAAGCCATCATGCGGGAGACATAAAAATTACTGGCTAATTAAACGCCACTGCGGTTACGGTGTACGTACGTACTCGATCCATTAAAATGAAGCCTCGTGGAATGAATTAATTAATTTAAGCGATGAAAAATTGGTTCAGATGGTACGCTTCCACGGTTAATTTGAATGGAGCTCCCGGTTTTCCGCAAATGAATGTTTAAAATTCAAATGGAAGAGTGGATTCAAGGAGCAAGACTAAAATGTAGTAAAACAAAAAGCATAAGCTTGTTTTTGGTTTTGTAGAACCAAAATTACATAAGCCAGAATAATCTAATTAAAATTTAGTCTCATTAGAGTTGTGATGGAAATAATTCATGTTTTTTTTTATCATATGAGCAGAAAGCAGACTGATGGTCTTTTTTTTTTTTATTTATTTATTAGAGATGGGTTTGCTCTTGGCCAACATCCAGCTGTGTAGCGAAGATGAGGCCCATGATGGAGCGAGCTCACCCAGAAAATGCCTATTCACTTGAACTTTGAAAAGATTTGGATTGTAGGAGCTCGGATATACAGACGCCGGCAGGGAGTTCCAAACCTTGGCAGTGCGCATTATAAAGGATGTTTTAAAGCGCTTGGTCCGAAAAAGAGGGATTTCGATAAGATGAGGATGGTAACCAGCCGTACCTCTGTATGTCCGATGAAAGAAAGGGGAAGGCGGTATGAGTTCATGCAGCTCCTGAGCACACTCTCCGAAGTACATCTTATAAATGACATATAGACTGGAAACTTTGCGTCTATGTGCCAGTCTCTACATCTTAGTTTTAAAAGCTACTTGATGTTACCTAGCTGGCGTTGCTTTCAAAGGGATATATGTTTAGAGAGAATAGTGGCAAAAATAGGGGAATAGGAGAATACGCTCTGGCAAATATATTTAGGACTTTTATGTTAACATTTACGTGTACATATTGAAGCCCCTCGCATCAAAATCATGAGTCACGATGCAAGTAATGATTTGTGATTGTTAGTGCAGTTGACATGTTTAAATAACCAACAAAAATAGATGAAATATACCACGGGAATGTCTATTGGGAATACTGTTATAACAACAAAATGAGCATTGGATATAGACGTCCATCTACTTAGAATAATATGGCTACCTACATGGCAAAGACGGATGACTGCAGAAACGAAATTGGAAATATTAATAAAAGGCATTTAAAGTTATTACTTTTAGTTAATATCCTAATGGGGCTTCCATACAGAGAGCAGTACGTAAATGATTTATGGCTTAATTTTACTGCGCCTAGGTCTATATTTAGACTAAACATTTCTCTTGGAGACTGGCAGTCATCTACATAATAATTACAGTCGTATAACCGTTTTCATTTAGCGTCTCCTCCATGTTAGTTTTGAGAGTTTAAATTATGCATACTTCGCGGCGGCAGCGAGCGAGGCTAGAATGAAAAGGTTTTAAAAAAAAGGGTACCTTTTTAATGATTTATTTCCTTTTTTATGGAAAAGACGACAGGCAGGCTGACGTTACAATAACTTGATGCCTTTATCCCCAGTAATACCGTGGAAGTAGAATAGTATTTTATTATTTTAAAGACGACAAAAAGAATGGTATCCTTAGTTTCTTTCGGGGATGTGAAAGTCGTTAGGCAGACTGATGATGGTCCTCTTGACCGTGGCAGGTGGCAACCGTCGCCTATAACACAAGCAACGCCACTGGTGCTGCAAATACGTTGCGGACCATAGTAAAAATACCATAGTGAAGGATTTGGAAGGGATAAGTAAAAGGGCTCGTGCATTCCTTATACTCACTCACCGAAATACAACAGCATATATATGCTGTTATATTTCACTGTGATCTTCTGTAAGGGTATAACTGCCATCAGATAAGCTGCCCAAATGTCTGCGAAGCGCCCAGTTTACATATGAACATAATTATGTGCCCTGCTACTATTAAGTTTTACTTAAACGATAATTTGTGATTATTTTTGGATGTTTTCTTAATAACGTGTAAAGCTCTGAAAGGACTCGGGTGAATCTGGAATACTGGTCGGCCATACATTTTAATCACTATAAATATGAAGTTCCTAGAAATCGTTACACAACGTTTGAGTCATCATAGTTTAAAAGTACCAGCAATGTATTCGTTTCATTACATGTATGACATGAGACGTTTATGGAGGGTGATTGTGTAGGTAGGCTATAAAATAGTAATAGTAAGAAGAACTATATATTACATAATTTGAAACGTTGCAAACAAATCAGCATGCCAATGTCATCGGTCACTGTGTATGCTTCGAGAGTAGTTGGCACCAACGCTTTGGGTTTCTGGGAATTTGAAACAGCACAATTTATAAGATGAAGCGATATTGAAATCAATGACTCATATATCTCACAATATGTAACCCAATTTGCTGGACTATTTATTTTTGCAACAAAGATAAGACATTACCAACCTTAAATTTTGTTGATAAGTATTTTTATATTATTTATATTTAATAATTAAAAAAATCTCCACAATACTTGAACCATAATCAAAATAATAATAATAACTTAACATTGATCTATCGCAACAAAGAATTGAACGAACTTTGATTTATAATTTTCCATTATAAATTGGATTTTATTGTAGAAGAAATTCGCGTTGACATTTAAAAAAATGTATTATTTAAGCAAATTAAGCCTCTATTATTGAACACTTAAGCTTTGGATTTAGTAGTGATTATAATTTAAAATTAATTTTTCAATGCTCCTTCAATGACAAGCCCGCACAGTCGATATGTAATTCAATACATCTTCGTAATTTATGCAATTTATTTAAACAATGAAACTGTTAGTACGCTTCTTAAGTCGGATTTTTTAATCCTTCATAATGTTTTAATCTTACGACTGATCGTAGAGGACTGAGAAGTAAGTTTAACTAATGGAGTATAAAAGTTAAAATAAAAATCATAATAAATTGCATAAAATTGATTTGATAACCTTTAAAGTTTGTAATGAACAAAATTTTATGATTTTGTTTATATAAAGGAAACCATGGATATTTTACATATGTTATTCATAAATATTGTCAAGATTATTATGAATTAAAATTATCTATTCGATAATATTAACTTTGACATTAAATTAACAACAAAAAATATTGTAAGATTAGAATGTCAAAACAAGTTTTTTTTAAAATGTATTTTATTCAAAAAACCTGCCTATTGTAAAGGTCAAGCAATAAAATTCTTTGCATTTTTATTGATGATTGGTGTTAATAATTTTTTTTAAATATTACATTTTACATAGAAACCTTCTCGTAGCAATATCAATATTCCAAGCAATATGAGAATTGACTCTCAAATATTAGATAGTCTATGAATTGTTAAGAAAATGACAGATGTCAGATTTAACCAAAACACATTTAGAGTGAGCTGCACCATGTAACTATAACTTTAACCAAAGACAAACCAAACAGTTACTGTTAAAGTTAACTTTAACAAAAACAATAACCGAGCATATGTTGCAATCGAGCCTGTATCTATGTTAAAATATAATTACATACAAATACGTGCCCAGTTTTTCTATTTTATTACATGTAACAATTGACATGTCAATTTGAATTTAAACATTCAACGACTGCACTAATTGCATACGAGCCTTTCTATTAGGAGCGATCAACAAAGTATAGTGAAGCCTAACCCAAGTATCTGCTCGTATAGATAATGGTCGGATGATTGTATCGCGTCGCGACAGTTATGCGCTATTGTTGGCGCTTGCCTAGACGCGGCAAAACGAATACAGTATGCCTGGGACGCTAGGAATTGCTAGAACAAAAAGCCGACCACACTCTTTATATAGAATTAAATCGTTCAAATGGCTTATTCAGTCAATAGGGCACATTTTTAGAATGTTACTTGAAATTATCTCAATAAATTTCTAAGATTATAAATTTGAATTTTTTATGTTTTTACGATTCGAATAATATTTATATTATGGGCACTTTTGCTAGGCGACTTTCATCCAATATTATATTGATGAATGTAATTTCGATTCAATCTTTATATTTGACTAGGTGTTGCACGCGACTTCGTCTGCGTAACTTTATAAAATACATGTTACTCGCTGCTTACCAACAGTGAAAGAATTTTTCAAATCGGTCCAGTAGTTTCGGAGCCTATTCAATGTAAACAAACAAACAATCAAATCTTTCCTCTTTATATCCTATTTTAACACTGGGTTACACAGTCCTACGGAAAAATCATCGTCAAATAACAGCATGTGAACTGTTGTGTTTTAGTAAGAGATTATTAGTTATTAATTTGCTAATATATTAATTAATGTCAATAATATTGGTTCATGCAGGTGCAGGTAAGTATCGATGTGAAAAATTTCGAGATGAAACCATAAACTGGGCAGCCTTTTTGGCGACTGTAGCCACAGTGAAATAAGAGATCTTGTGCTTCTATTAATCTTCACATTGATCCTTGCCCTTTATCTTATCTGAATATCTGTTTATCTGATTACATAAATACAAGTATCTTATTTAGGGAAATGTCAGCCATTGTCTCCTGTAATTCAAGGAACTGTTCTATTCAAGGAATTCATGCTCAAAAAAGTTTCCAAAGGATATTTTTATACATTTTGTTTTCAAATATATTTTTTCATTTAATTTTGCCATTTTTCGAAAAAAGTGTAAACTTTATCAACCCGCCCCAGACTTCGAACAGATGCAATTTTTCTGCAAATTATGTACCCAAACAAAAACCTTTCTCGTTTATCGCTCTTACAGTAGGTATCCGTTGAGTTGTTTTGAAGAATTTACCGGAAAAAATACACATACATACATACACACAAAAATGAAGTCAAAATAATATTCAACACTAAAAAGCATTTCAATGAGCGAAGATAATATTTACTACGAATTATCAGCGAAACAAATGAAATGGCGACATTTAACAAATTAAGTTTTGTTATTGACGATATTTGCACATCTGGCGATCATTCAATTCGCAAATTGAATAAAATTTTATTGGTTCAATTGACTGTTGAAAGAGTGCCCTCGGCCGCCGCCTCTATACTTGCTTAGCGTGCAAAGCCGCTTGAATTGCTGCTGACAATGCTGTAAGGTCGTTTTCATTGGAAACGTCTGGCTGTACAATATAAATAATGGCTGTCAATATTAATTCTGTCGCATTGTCAATAAATTAATAAAACACATGACCTAAAGTAATTAAAAGTTAATCTGTTTTCAAGTTGTTAAAATTTATTCATTTCAATAAAAGAGTTGACCAAACATCTTACGTTAGCATATATAAATACAATATTATACATAAATGCACTGAAATAGTTTCAAGTAAGTTTGTTGATATTAAAAAATATTTAGGATGAACTTTCAGTTTACATGTAGGTTGTTTTTTAGATTTAGCTTTTCATGGGAGCGAAGCCACAAGCAAAAGCTAGTAAATATACAAAATACTGAACAATAAATACCTACTGCTCTGAGCGACTTGCTAAGAATTGTTCCCAAAATGTAAAATGGAAATAAAAGATTATAAATATAACTAAATAGTACCAAAAAAGTCATTATCTGATTCACAGTAAAATTACCACTTACAAGAAACAGTGTGAAGTAACAGCGTCTAAATGCTGGTGGCTACTGTCGCCAGACTTGGGCTGCCCAATTTATAACTGCCTCTATTAGAATACAAAAATACAATTTGTTTTACTATAGACAATATCTACAATAGACAAATTAATACAGCATTTCGTAAGTTCATTGCACGATACTTATTCTAATAAGATTGGAATTTTAGCCAATCGCGAGGCGTCTGAGGCACTTGACCGGGTATGAACGAAAATAATTCCCAATTAGTGTTATTGGCCACCAACAGCGGCGTATCGATACAGCCAATACCTTTTAATAGATAGAACATTGAAACGCGCATTAGGTAATATTGTCAGACTGCAAACGGAAATAATAGTTAATTCGTATACGTAATAAGCCCTTGTAGACAAATTTTTCCACAGTTATACTTTCTCATTTAATATTACAGAATACTGAAGTAAACAAGATTGAATATTTAAAAGCTTATATTGACTTTAAACGTGGAAAAAAGTAAAAAAAATTAACTAATATCACATATGCGAATATATTTTTATGTGATCTTCATGCACACGCAAACAAAAGATAGCTTTTTTTTTTAAATCATGATATTAATAATTCTGTAATAATTATTTTTGTACTAAGTTTCCAAAAGATAATAATTCATAATCCAGCTTAGTTTACAACATTAGATTCTTAAAATGGATGACATAATACTCGTTTTTATTAAATTTTTAACTCGTCATTTGCACCGAATAGGTGCAATGAGCGTTCATTTGATGGTAGGCTACCTAGATTAACAGGCTAACGGTCAACAGGCTACCTAGTTAATGACTGCGGAGCGCAGTCGGTCCTGCCATTACTAAATGTGGGATGTCACATGTGTTTGTGCAATTGAAAATTAATTTATTTTATTTATTTAGCCATAGTCCTAAGTAGGCTCATTATTATCTAATTATTTATAATTTTTTAATAAAATAAAAAAATAGTCCTTGCTTCCCAAATATACAAAAAAATAGATGTCGCAATACATAAAGTGATGACTTCACACGGAAGCTACGAAAAAAAAAAAAATTATCATTCAAATATGTTAAAAGTAGGGTTTGCAGGGATGATGTCAACATAGAATTGATCTCAATCGGGTGTGTCAAGATTGTTGTGTGGTCCAAGTGAATAGCGGACGGCTTCGGATATAGATACAAGCAAATTGATATGTGTAAATCATCGTTTTTATTATCATCTTGTAGACGTTTCCAACAGTCTGCGCCGATTTTTATGTACGTAGAAACATATCTTTCCTAATACATATTCTGTCAGCTATATTGTTTGTTCAAAGTCACTTAATCTTAACCGTCATTTTAGGCTATTACTTAGAATGAATATCAAGTTACATTTTTAAACAGTTGAGGTCGGCCAAGAGATTTCTGGGCAAATTTAAAGTATGTAGTTTCAGTTTAATTATTAACTCGCTATAAGTTTACTACATAGTCCGTTTATTTTATATTTCAATTAGACACACGAAGGCCGTGACATAGTATCTTGTGTTGCGTGAACAACGCCCGTGAAAATAGCATAAAATGACGTACTCCTATAAGTTGTGTAGGAAGTGAATCGTATACTGACGAATACACAATTTTTGCATTAGTATTTTAGTATTACTATAAATTATTTAAAGTAGCACAATGAATAATCATACAAAAATAAAACAAATAACGTATATAAACCGCTTCCTGTCTGCTTTTGATGAAAAGTCAATGAAAAGGATATATAACTATTTAGTATTTATTTGAATCATTATAATATAGATGTTATAGTTTTTTTTTTTTAAATAAAAATAATTTTAGATAGGACAGTAATGCTTGCTAACGAAACCATAGTTACAAAAAATATTCTTAAGAAGTTTTTTTTTTAAATTATTCTCACATGTATAAAAAACTAGCAATTTCAAGACGAGGGACTGTAATTTTCTCCCTTTTTTCAATGAATTTTATAGTTTTGTTTTTTAATCCAAATAAACTACGGGATAAACGAGGATATTATGACATGAGTTTAAAGTCGCAATTTTGAAATAAGGCGCTCTCTAGTTGGGTAAGGAATTCCATACCCAACAGTCCTCTTTTTTTTGTTTTATTTACAAGGGTAAATCATGGAAACCCACGGGCCTGGGGTGACCGGTGGGTTATGTCTGACTCCTACTGACTAAAACCGCCTTGGGGTTCCTACGCGCTGCCCCCGCGAGACCCCCACCGGCAGTTGTCCGCAGCCGGACCAATCGCGGAGAGGTCCTCACTCCTTATTAATAAAACTCAGCCGGAACAGCCAAAAGTACGCCGTGCATTCGCGGGGACCTCTAACGAGCGATAGTTACCCCAAACTATCGCCCAGGTCACCCCCAGGAAGGTTGTTAGCGGTCACCCCTCCCGTTCCTTTACAGCGGATTGGCTGAGACGAGAGATCGAGCTCTCTCAGCCTCTCCGCCGTCTCCCCCTGCCGCACCATACGCTCGCAGAGAGTCAGAGAGAGAGCATAACCGCCGACTACAACCGGAAGCCAAAGGTCGGATCCCAGCATGCTGACCAGTCATCGACCTGCGTCCAGCCGTGCACCAAAGCACCCACCGAATCCGCCGCTGTGGGCCTTCTTTGTCCCCAATTCATCAATCCGATTGGATCGGGAAAGGGCCTGTGGGACATAACCATTGGCCTCTGCGGAGTCCAATCCTAACCTTGTCCTTTGCTTGTCTGTTATTTGTGTATAAATACTATTGCAAATGCAAGAAATAGACTAATATCATTTTCCAAGTACTTTGATCATGTACTTACATATCGTCTGTACCGGGAACTTTCCCGGTACAGACGATTTGGAACGATCACCTATTAGCAGAACAGTTCGAGACTGGAGCCGAGCGATAAAAGTTTACGCTGCTTGTAATGTGTTTGTGTGTCGTTTGAAATGAATCGCACATAACTCTGTAATTAGGACGTGCATTCCGAACATTTTCATTATTTATTTCCAAATAGTTTATTTTTTTAGTCGCCTCATTGTGATTAAGTTGCGACTTATTGGCGTCTAAATAATTAGTTTTTTTATGTACAAGTCAACAGGCAGGCCGACGGTCAAATAGGCGATAACGACTAGGTGGTATGGATAACGAAAGATACGAAGTTGTTGTCGTTTGAATTTCTGTCAGAATGTCAGAAATTCTGAAATTCGCCAAAGAATCAAGATTGTCGACATAGTCAAAAGAATTAGCAAGTTGAAGTGGCAATGGGCCGGTCACATCTATCGCAGATATGGGCAGACGACTAAGGCTTCGCAGGAAGCGGTTGGATGCGAAAAACAGAAGAATAACAAATTTAGTTTATCATATTTCTGTTAAAACTAAACTATTAAAACACTAATGTGATAACGTTGCTTATGTTTTGCATATGTTTATACAATTTCTCAACAAAGGATGGTAAGCTGTGTATAATCAGTAATCACATAAAGATATCTCGGATACGTTAAATATTTCGAGTGCTACTTGCTGCACGTGTGTATCGGCTTGTGTTTTTGTAACAAAGTGGGTATGGTGTCATTGGAAGCGGAGCGTAGAGCGATGAAACAAAAGCTATATAACAAAAGCTATAGAAACTATATTTTCTTACAAACATAATATTCAGTTGAATTTAATTCCTCGTTGTCTATAGTAAAACTACAAAAAGATTAATTTTGTAAGTTTTGATGCGAAAGGTAATCACCGAAAATACATCCGATCCTATCTACGCCATCCAATCCAGTTAATGTTTATTTATTCTATGTCCGTACGTTACTTATCCAAACGTAAGTTAGCTATTAGTGAAAAACTACTTTTTTCAATATTAAAAATTATTTTAAATCATGATTTTTATCTATTTTAATTATAAACACCCACGTCTAACAAAGGCACTCCTCAAACATATTTGTAATGTGCATTATAAAGGCTGATCCACAATACAAAACTGATATATTTGTACATTGTTAATTGTGACCATACCCCAAATATAAACATTCAAAGTATGCAGATTGTTGGACTATCCCACGCGCCGCGGCTCGGGTGGTCTATTTGAATCTATTTTAAAAGAAGTTCAATGATACAGCCAACGATCAAATGTCTATGTCAATATGAAAACTACATTTAGTTGTAACTGATTTCTTCAATAGAATTTTAACTTAAATTCGCCCAAGCAAAATTACTGTTAAAGGCAATAAGCGTAGATTTTTAATTGCAATTAAGTTTATAAAATAAAAAATGTTAATAAAATATTTAATTAAAAGAAACGTTTCTAGAAATGACTTCACGTTTGTGGATTGTGAGACTTTAATTCAAACTTATATTTGTTTACTAGTTATGTAAATATTTTGTTATGTTAAAATTTTGTTATCAGTTATGAGAATTTTAAAATTTGCACTACTTGAGACCATTGTGCACAATTTTACAATTCTCTGTATTATTTGTATTTTCTTTGAATCTAGTGAAGTTGTTATTTCACTAGTTTCTATATATTAAATTAAAACGGCACGCTGCCCAAGGTTGGGATAGAGACTTCCATCTAGTTCTTTAGGAGAACAGTTGATACGGAAGGTCTCAAGATGATGGCAATTAGTTCATCATCATCAAAAGATGAGTAGACCTGTGCTACAACTTTAGGGATTTCAGACGCTGTATCAACTGCGCAGTCAAAATTGCTAAAATGTTTCGAATTAAACTAACGGACAAAGATAGTGAAGCGAGAACATTTTCAAGGATACTATGAGTTATTTTTTTTTTGGATTTCTTATCATTAGTTTTTTCTAAGTATATATATATATAAAGCAAAATTATAAAATTCTAAATAAATAAACATGAAAACCATACAAGTGGTTTTTCCAAACCCTTTTTTTTACAATTCATCATTCATCATGGATACCCACCGGCCTGGGGACAGACCGATGGGTTGTGTCGGACTCCTACCCCGAGATGGTAAGGGTGTCTACATGGTGTGTACCTACAGATACATGGTGTTGTTGGTGATCAACAAAATATTATTAAACGGCTGTTTAAATTTTAAACAGCTGTTTAAAAATAACCGTCTGTTGGTGAACTCGAGCCTAAATCCCTTGGCTTCTCGTCCACTACGAGTATTAGCGGAGTTGCGGTATAGTACGAGCAATCATCCGCAACTCCGCCGTGGTTTTCCAAACTGTGAAGTTTATTCATTTACAAAAATTTCTATCTATAGTTTAATATAATATAAACATTCGATAACTATATATAGTAACTAATTAATCTATTAATTAGACGGTTGATGGATCTGGTGGCGTGGGCGCTCACCGGTCGGTAATCTTGTCCGTGACGAAAGATAATGTCAGAATTTTATCCGTTGACGAAAGCCATTACTAGTTTTTGAGTTAAAACACTTGAAAAAGAATATTATACCCTTGTTACTCGTTACCGAGTTACATTACCAGCAATGTACAAGGAAAAAATATTCTTCGCACAGAACCGGGTAATTATCGTTCAGTTAGTTAGCTGAGAACAAATTACGTACAAATAGTATGAGTGGAAATTGTAAATAAAAGTGCAAGATAAGAATTTTAAGATAAATTATACAGTAGTCATTTTAATGACTATTTAAGTTCCTTTTATTTATAATAATAACAATCTATACTGAAATAAAAAAGTTAATTGTCCTAAAAACCAATTTCACACTCCTCTGTCCGCGCAATTTTCTTAAAAAGTGATCCAAAGTTTTCGTTTCACGTACATCCATACTAATATTATAAATGTGAAAGTAACTCTGTCTGTCTGTCTGTTACATTTTCACGCCTTAACTGTTCAAATGACTATTTTGAAATTTTACATACACGTTGTCAGGGATACAAGAAAGGACATAGGGTACTTTTCATCCAGAAAAAAGTACTTACTGTTCGCAAGGGATCATCTAAAAAAGAAATTTAAAAAAACCCTGGCCTAAGTGTTATAACGACAAGAGGTCGAGCGTTATATTGCTTTTATATTTTTTATTTTTCAACGCGGACGAAGTCACGGGCACCAGTTAATATTAATATATAGCTTTCAAAGTGACTATTTTGCTTTAATAAAAACACACGTCAAAAAATAAATTATCAAAGAGACACGATCGAGTTAATTTGGTCGAATAAGTGCTCGTTGAGGACGTATCACTTAAATGTTTGCAATAAATACCAATCTAGTAAGTTCGCAGGCGCCACCCACATTAACGCGTTTGGACATTCTATTGTCAATTAGCAATTGTATTGTTTTATGACGTGACATATATATTTTTGTTATAGGTATCATCATACATCACGCCTCACATTTGCTTCCTCGTACACCTACTTCCTAATACGAGTAATTTAGACAAAACAATATGTTTTGTTTTAAAACAAGAAGCATATCAACCCACTCATGCGCAGCGAAAGCTACATTTAAAAGTTTCATGAAGCTTGCATGTGTGTTATAATATGTTATAGTCCTAAATTATATTAAAAATGCGAAAGTAAGTTTGTTTGTTACGCTTTCACGCCTTAACTACTCTACCGATCATCATGAAATTTCTCATACACGTCGTCAAGGATACAGAAAAACACACAGGGTACTTTTCATCCAGAAAAAATTACTGTTCGCGAGGGAAAACTAAAAATCCAAAGTCTGGCAAAACTATAACAGCAGTAAAGATTGAATGAATGATTTTACACCGAAGAAAAAGGGGCGCGGACGAAGTCGCTGACAAAAGCTAGTATTATACATATAATATATACTACTGTAGATATATCGTGTATTCACATATATGTCATTGTACTAGTGCGTAGAGTCCTTAAAGAAATAAATGTCTACACAGAAGTTTATTGACTACCACTGTAAATAGTAAATGAAAGTTTACTAAAATTTCCTATAATTTACTTGAAGTAGTGTAAATATTTTTATTTTGTACCCTAAAGTTGCCAACATCACTTTTTAACCTTTCGTATACGTAGTTTGAATGTATTATTAATGTAAATACTCACTATGCACTTGAAGACTGCTTTATGCCACGTGTTGACTTCTTCGCTGAAGTAGTAACAGCTGTGGCCCAGACGAATGAACTGTTTCGGGCACACGTATAGCATCTTTGTTGTATTTCTGTGACCTTCTACACCCTTACCTGGAAAAAAAGTTGTACTATACACTCAGAATAAGTATATACAAAACAAAAAAAAAATGAAACAAGAAACGCATTATATGAAGTTATTTTATGTAAAAATGCTCTCAGTATTGCAATGTTCTTCTTCTTCTTCTTGTAGTGCCATCTCCTATCGGAGGTCGGCTATCATCATGGTTATCCTAACAGCGATCTGTACTTTTACCATGAGTTTATAATGACCGCACTTGCTAGCGAGAGCGTAAAATATTTATATTGTTAATTGTCAACTGTCAATGTCAAATAGCACAGGGCTGCTGTCAATAGCCACGATATTCTTCTCCCGTAGTATTCTTCTAATCGTAGAGACCGTGTACCCGTAGACATAGTCCGAGCTACCATGAGGCGTAGTTGCACCTGAACAGCACTGGAGAAACGATTGCGTAGTGAAGACGTCACAATGAAGCGATCGTCTCTTTCGGATGTGCAGCTCCATGTCTTATAATGTAGCCCCCAGTCTCTTGGAACCGCTGGAATACTCGGCGGACAGCATAACGGCTTAAATTCAGTTGCCAAGCGACATCACACTGACGAACTCCTGCTTGCAATAATGCGACGACTTGAGCAGATTCAGCAGCGGTGGTTTCCATATTCGAGGGTTGATTTCTTGCTGGAGCTCCTTAGATATGTTCTTTTCGACGTTTGGACAGTGTATGATTGACATTTGACCTTATTCAGATCTTTAATACTTAAGGGAACAGGCACAACTAGCGACCCTTCAACCGCGAGTTTTAACACTTTTTTTTAACGCTCAGACCTGGAAACCTTGTGGCTTTTTATTTAAATTAACCAACGTTAATTGAATTAATAATGTAAAGCAATTTTTATAAAGTTTATATTAGCTTAAATCAGATTTTCGCGGAGGGGCGATATTTTTGACGTTGAGTTTATTATGCTTGTATAAGAGAGTCTATTTTATTATAATTATGTTTTCTCATATAAGGAAATCGAAGTATAGAAAAAATGTTTTTCTATTATAAATTAAACAATAGAGTGGATAGAATCTAAAATAAAATTCAATCTTTAATAAGTAGTACAAAAAAAAAACAAGGAATCATTCATATAAGTAATTATGATTCATTATTGCACAATTCAGTAGCAATTCTGAATAGAGTCGCGCCCAAACAATAATAATTGTACTATGGGGAACGTCTCAAAGAATTAGCAAAACCAGTTTTTAGAGGTCGAATGTAGTAGACGACAATAAAACATGAACAGAAACAGATTTTTTTTAGGTAAAGGAATGTGATATTTGCTAAGATTTGTATTCAATAATGGATTGTCTGTCAGAAAGCCTAATTAATGTAATTTATCATTTTAATAAGTCTATTTTCTCCAGTTCATACTCTTTTAAATGTCTCTATTTAGGCGGCAGTATCCACCCCTCCAAGAAGAATAACATCTTTAACCTTATAGTAAGTGTGAAATATTTCTAATACACAATAAATCGCCTCTTCTTCAATAAAAAACCTTCAATAAAAAAAATCGGTAAACGGTAATTTTTAATAGTAATTACAAAATTATAAAATACTTACATTGTGACCAAAATATGATGAATAAAATGGCAGCAACTGCAACTAATCTTCCTCTCCTTTCTGATGCTTCCATTGTGAATGTGTGGAATGAATTTGATATAATAGTCAATACTAAAACTGGCTTTAAGTTAAACACTCACTAATAACAACTATGATACTCACTCATTATTTTTAAAATGACTAAAGTCTGGCTAAGAACTATTGAAAATATGTTAAGTCATTTTTTAAGACACATAAACTAATCTGAATTAATTATTTACGAATTTTGAACGGTCTCGATGATAACCTGTAACAAAAAAACCTCAGTTAATTCGCTTATCGAAGGAAACCGAGTGCATAATTTAATAAAACATAAAATTATTTCTAAATGTAACTAATCAACACATTACTTGTAGTTGGTGAAAGAGGCCCTAATACTTATAAAATAGTTTATTTTGACTTACTATCAATGCATAGTCAAAACTACTAAGTGGAAAGCTGAACATACTTATATGTTTATTTTATAAAGTAGCGGATGCTCTCAAATTTTTTTTTTTTAATATTCTGGTTTATGATATTTTCTTTCCCGAAAAATAAATATATTTTTCTACTTCTAGTGAAATCGTCCAAATCCGTTAAGCTGTTTTTGCGTTATTGAGGAACAAACATTCTCATGAATTTTCGCATTAGTAGGATTAAATAAGGGCCGCGAGTCAACGCAAGAATTCAGACTGTTTCTGAATGCTCCTAGTGGAAAATTATAAGGGCATATCTCCAGAAATTTACGTTCTATTGCTGAAATAATGGTTATAAGGGTAAAACAATATTCGAAAATTCGAATTCAAGTAAGACATATTCAATGTGGGATTGTAAACGTCTGTTACCCTCGAAGTCAACAAAGCATTATTCTCGAAATCTAAATGTCGTGCGAACAGATGCAAGTAAGTGCTCCGGGCCGTATCCAGTTGCAAATCGCTGTCGGCACCTTTGTTATTATAATTTTGCAAGATTCAGACATATATTGCATAGAATTATAAAATTACCATGAATAATAATTGCCAGATAATATGCTTCATTTAACATTTCATGGTTCACCGCGTTTTGTGTTCTACGGTTCAAATATTGGAAAATTTTTGGATTCCAGAGATTTTCTTCAATGGAAACGTTGTCTTTACTATTACGCTATACAAAAGCGCTAATCCTTAAAAGTACTTATTTTAAAAAATTATTTATGCATTTTGAAATATTATTTCAAATTAAACTACTTGTGAAACCCCGAAATTTATTTTTATATTTTTGCTCCTTCTGCCACCCACACATTTTTTTTTTATCACATTGAAATTATTGAATTTTATCCATTTTAATCATTTTTAAATGGCTGAAATGAACTTGACCAAAAAATTGACGACTACAAATTTGTTTCCATATAAAAATATATTGCTATGACGTGTCAAAGTGATTGACGAACTTGAGAATTTCACTGTAAGGGTTGTCAACCATTCTAAAATACCATTCTAATACAGCCTAGGTGTTCTGAATAATATCTAATAAATTTGTAAGTAACACTATCTTCACAGCCATTAGAAAGTCAGTGATAATAATTCAATTTCCAATACAAAATACAATTTATCATATTGAAAGGTACAGATAACTGTCACTGGAGAATAAATGACCCGTCCACACTGACCGCAATGTTATCTATCCTTTAAAGGCTATCCTATCTAACTCGCACTTTATTGCGTAACACTATATATATGTGCATATTGAAACAAATCGACACACAAATTATGTGTGTCGATGGCGAGAAAAAAAACTATATTTACTACAAATAAAAACTTTAGGTACATTAGTCTTTTAGGTATTTTAGGTTTTAAGATTACACAAAACAATTTAATTGTTGTAATTGGTACGCCAAATATATACTTTGCAACGAATGCGTTGTTATTGCAAACGAATGCGAATGACGAATGCGAAAACTAAAAACAACATCAAAAAGACTAAGCACGAAAATTAAACTATAAATAAAAATGTTAGTTAATAATTTTGGTATATATTTTAGGCTTTAGATTACACAAAATCTTTTATTTGTTGTAATTGGAACGCCAAAGATATATATACTTTTTATGTTTATTTGTAAAGATACTTAAGATAATATATACAAATCGTATCCATCAACAATAATATGATCAAATGATGCACATTGTTGATGGATAGGTTGTCGTGCCGATGAATAAGTTTAACATGTAATACGATATTGAAAGCAAACCAATAGTTAACCGCTGATGCATTCATGTGTTATTTACTAGTTCGAGACAGATAGAGGATTGTGTTACTGAAGATGATACTATTATATCAATTCCAAGGTTCTGTATAATGTGTAGATATGTATTTTAGAGTTTATTATAATATTGTCCATCACTTTTCAAATTGTAGTCATTAAATAAGTCCATAGAGGAAGTTTTTTTTTTTAACTTTTTGCTGTAAGAAAAATGTCAGTTAAATTACTAGAATTGTTATTTCTAGCTCGAAAATTGTGGCAAACAGATAAAATATGGAACATTATTATTATTGACCCGCCCCCGGCTTCGCACGGATGCTTTTTTCTCTGTAAATTATATACACAAACCTTCTTCGTTTATTGCTCTTTCCATTAGTGAAAATCGTATCAAAATCGGGAGAAACAGACAGAGGCAGCTTAATTTATTATATTCATACTCTTACGTGTATTATATACATAGAAGATGCATTCTTATCATACCTATATTTGGTTTTACATATGTTATTTTAAAAACTATGGCAGTGTTGTTAATCGAATAATAGGTAAGTATAGCAAAGTATGTAGGTAAGCCTTTTCATCTTTACAAGAATCTTAGTTCTAATTGGAGTGCCAGTGTTTCGACTCTGGCAAAATCACACAAGTTTTTTGAAGTCATTTAAAAATAGAACAGAATGGAAAAGAGAATGAAGGGCATAAGAGAGTTTATGACAATTTTAATTTAGCATTGAATGGATGCTAAGTTCATATGTAGTTACTTAATTAAGGTTTGATAGCTCTTTCCCGATTGACGCCTCTTAGATTTCAAGTTCAACCTATTTTAACCCGTCAAGAGTTAAATACATCGATGTTTAAATACAATTTTTTTTTATACACAAACCTTCCTCGTTATCCCTTTTGTCATTAGTGAAAACCGTATCGAAATCCGTTGGGTGGTTTAGAACTAATTTTCACTTAACTAACAAATTTTCACTTTTGAGCCATAAACGAGAAAAGTTTTTATATATAATTTCCAGAAAAAAAAATGCATCCTTGCGAAGACGGAGACGGGTCGCTAGAATTAAATAGTATATAAGGGCGGGTCGCTAGTTAATTTATATTATATTACTAGCATTCCCGCTCCCGGCTTCGCCCGGGGTGCAATTTTTATAATAAATATTTACTTAATCCAGCCGATAAATTACCTTACACCGCTATCTGTGAGAATCTCATGGAAGTCAAAATTGTTTTAAAACTTATTTTAAAAGTTATCTGTGAGTTCCATAAAATTCTCACAGTAAGGTAATTTATACCTCTCTCATATAATAAACAAATAATTTGCAATAAAACAATACTATAAATTGAGATAAATTGAGATAACATAGTTATTTAGTTTTATTAAAATCGGTTCAGTATTTTAGGAGTTTATCGAGGACACAACGTGACACTTAATTTTTATATATATAAAGATATTATATTATATTATATTATATTATATTATATTATATTATATTATATTATATTATATTATATTATATTATATTATATTATATTATATTATATTATATTATATTATATTATATTATATTATATTATATTATATTATATTATATTATATTATATTATATTATATTATATTATATTATATTATATTATATTATATTATATTATATTATTTTAAAAGATTTTAAATTCTAAACCGTAAATAATATGGTGTGTACATACGAGTATATGTGAGGCGACGTAATGCACTTAGAAACGCATCGGGTTCAAAGAACACTCGAGATTTGAGAAGAACACTTGAGCGATCGATATGCGAGGTGAGCTCGTTAAGCTCTCGCAATGTGGTTTTGTTTTCAAGATAAGTACAGTGATGCATTCAACCAAGGACCGCTGTTATGTAAACAATTTCTTTCGTACGAACAAATAAACATCCGTTATATTGAAATCAATAAAAATAAATCAAAAGTCAAATATTACTTAGAAAAAAACTTTATATTTTGATAATCATTTCAATAGTCAGCATAGGTACGTATATAGCAAGCATAAGATTGGCAATTATTCATAATAATAACATACAACAGACGTCTACTCATATATAAATCACCATAACCACCATAATTTCAAGTTGCAGCATAACCTACAAAAGCACAGACAAACATACAAAAATTCTAAAAACTATTTTTTTTGAACTCAGAACTCAGTATTTCAGTTACAGATAATTTGTTAAAAAATTTAAAATTGGTATTTAATAATTTTTGTAACTCGAACCGGACACTGGATGACCTTCAAGGGCTGATGTACATCGCTTTTACGAATCTCGTTACGCTGTTTAATTTTAGTGACAGTCATAAAATAATTCGTGTTCCGTTCCCTGTATAACGAAGGTACGTTAAAATCCTTGCGTCATCGCATCGCCCGCCGGTATTTGGAACCGAACGATTTATAGTCATGGTGTCGGTTTACTTACATCGAAACGTGGGCAAGGGAAATGCGTCAACTTTTCATTGAGTAGAACACAACTGTTCATAGTCAAAGAGAAATTAAAATGGCTGAACATGGTTTATACTCGTAGGTTTGAAGACCTCGTTAGTTTTGTTGTTGAATGTTTGAATGTTTGCGGCGTTTAAATTTACAATTAATTATTTCTTATTTAATTCAGTGAATAAATTTGACATTTCACTAACCAAGTTAAAAAAAAAAAAATATTTTTGAAGTGCGAATGATTGATTCTTTATTAACTTGTCCCAATTGGATTGAGTATTATAGACGATTTATATAATACCTAAATAGATTTTAATGAAATTTGATAGTATCTTCATGCGTTTTTGTTGTATAATAGTACAATTTTAATTATTTAATATTAATAATTAATGAAAATGTACTGGTAGCTGCAGAAATAACTAAGTGGTTTTTGCAAAACATAAAAAATAAGCAGGCAAAATTTAGTTGTTTTTAAACTTTAAATAAATAATTATAAAACAGGAATGCAACTATGCATTTAAAGAGGCAATTTGTAAGTGCAACACACAGTTAAAGATATTGTGACTCATTATCTTACTAACTACGTAAGTCAGCCAATGCATAACAACGGTTTTAAATTCCCTATTTTGTATGACTGTTATGTTGTTCACACAGAACACTAATACTATAGAATTAGTATAGAATAATTCACTGTCAGTAAGAATTCAGTGCAAATTTATACAATGCAAAATTATACATGTAATGGGTAGTATTTACTTAGTAGTGGCAAGGCACACTGCATTTCGCAGTCATTTGGGCAGCCCGTCTGGCGACAGTAACCACTCCCTTACAGAAGACAATCGTGAAATAACAGCATGTTTGCTTTTCTGTTTCGGTGAGTGAGTATAAGGGATTGCTGAGCCCATTTCCCTTATCCTTATCCTTAATATTACTGTATTCGACAGCGCACTTGCAGCACCTGTGGCGTTGCTTGTGTTATAGGCGACGGTAGCCACCATGTAGCCACCTACCATCAATTACTTAACTTCATGAAGAGCGATCGAGAGCTAACACAATAATATATTTTATACTACTTCTTCGAGTAAAGTTATTTTAAACATTTGAATAATTTAAAAGTAAAGTTGGTAATGAGCACTTTCCCATTGACTGACGACGTTGTTAAACAAAATGGACGTATCTACATCTTCGTTAAGACGAATTGCACATCCGTTTAACGGAATGTCTTGTCCCGTTCGAGAAAGAAATAATTAACTGCAACCAATTCTCTTAAAAAACTTAAAAAGTGCTTTATTTTTGATAATTTCGAAATGAAAATTTTCATGTTTGACTCGTGTCGTACATGTAATTTAAATAAAAGTGTAATTTTTACGATTTAACAGTTCGACCACAGTCGGAGTTAAGAAGTTTTTTTTAATTGGTTAAAAACTTCTTAACTCTGTGACAATGCCAGCAAAAAATAAATATCTCGAAATTTTGACAAATTGGAACAATGAAATGAAGTAATCAATTAGTTTTAACCTGCTCGCCAAAATAGGAGAGCCTACTTTCTTCTATGTAGACTACGGCGTCTGTCAATATTATAAATTAACAATATTTAATTGTCCTGTGAAATGGTATACATGTGATTGTATATTATATAAGTAATGCTTTACATATTTTGAAAACTATTACGTAGGCAGGCTTCACTTTATTTTTATAAGGTACATAATATTGTACCTATTGCCTATTAAGTAGTGGCAAGACACACCGCTTTTCGAGTCATTTAGGCAACCCGTCTGGCGGCAGTAACCACCATCTTACAGAAGACAGCCATGAAATAACAGCATGTGCAATAACCAACGCAATGCAGTGTCCTTGTGTAGTCAAGGACGCAGTATAGGAGTTAGTTTTATTTTGAAATTAAGGATATCTATGAGTATATTTTCATAGGCAACATAATCGCTAGATATTTATTTTCTCATAGATAACAATTGTTAAAATATAACTTTTTTTCTAAATGAAAGACGACTTCTCTTCGGATCCTGTACTAAAATATTATTGGATCTGTGGCCGCAAGTTAATGATAAAACCTTATTTTTGTAAGTGATTTTTTTTCTTTTGCAACGTGTTCGCCTTCCTGCCATGGTAATTTATATCCGAGAAGTAAAGAAACCTTGATTGTGTTAAGAAAAATGTTTTAAAACGTGACCATTTGTCATCGCTAAACCCTTTTACAGAACAATGCCAGTTTAAATGAGCTTTACTTTCATACGAAAGAAACTACGAGTATATTTAGAGAATAACATATAGTTCAATGAGTTTAACCTTTTTAACGGTATGGAGTTAATTCAACTATCGATTAGGTACATTTAATTTTATTGCATTTTCATTCAAATGTAACAGCTTGTTTATGAATTAATATATGAACTAAATATTGTACGTATGTGTTTTAATACTTCACAAAACTCTTTTAAATAAGTATGTAATAATGTCAAAATTTTGTTGCACGTTAAATTTAATATTATTAGTATTTGTAGTTTAAGATCCAGCGAGAATTCACTTAGTATATATACTATAGATAAATCTGTCTGTAAGATGTATATCAGTATAAATATTTTTCGTGGCCACCCACGTTGCAAATAAAGCCATTAAAAGCCATTAGGTCGGACCACGTTCCAATTAGACACTCGTCCATTCTGTAGATATATAGGTCATATACATTAAACAATATACATATATGCATATTAGTTCACAACCAATTCACTGGCGCGGTGCCATTTTGGCTGTTAAATATTAATCAACAATTAAATTAATTAAATATATTCATTATAAGGAAGTTATAAATTCATTATAAATAAATAAATCGTCTGTGCATGTGGTTTCCTTCGGCAGAGAGTTTGACAGTTGCGGTTTGTGGTTTTTTTCTAAATATTTTGAATATAAATGAATTAAGTACTACCATACAGACAATTACGTGGTTAATAAAATGCAAATTATGTCCAGATGGCAAAGTACCCAATATGCTGACTTTAAAAACTACTAAAAGAAGCTATTTTTATTCAAAAATTAGGATTTTAATTTGATCGTAGGCAATTAATTAGCGACACGTTACGAATAAAGCATTGGATTATTGGGATTCTACATATTATTATATAAACAAGCAAAAATGTTTTCTTTATTTTTTGGTTTGTAGGTAGCTTATAGACAAATTTCAGTGTTATCATTTAAAAAAATCAAACAGTTTTATCGACCTTCTAAAAAATTATGGTCTAATTTCGACCAGTGGGCGAATACTAGTTAGTTTAATCGTGTGTGTGTTTTTAACAGTTATAAGGCAGCGAAAGCGGTTCAGTTTAGATGAATGTAAGTTTTTTTAGTAGTATTCTTCATCAGGCCTTAATAATATAACCAACCCATACCCCGCAGCCTATCCTGGCCTTAAGACAATAAAAAATCCCCAAGTAAGTTAGCCAATAAGTCCAAGAGTTGGGCAATAAGCCAGAAATTCAGCCATTTTTCTTATATATATGTTTCTTCACTATTACAACAAATCACATCGAAAGGACTCAAATGTCTGGGTGCAGTTAGGCTTCTAAACTGAGCTTGGCGTGTCAGCAGGCGAGTTTTTGTCTCTTCAGATCATATCTTATTCGAGTTAATAATTTAAGATTAAGTAGTAGCAGGGCACGATGCTATTCGTAGTCATGAATTAGGCAGCCCGTCTGGCGGCAGTAACCACAGTGAAATAACAGTATGACAGTATCATGTTGTGTCTTAGAGAGTGGGTAAGGACCCATAACCCTATTATCCCTTTCAAGATGACAAAAATAATAGTATCCTGAGTTTCTTTCGGGATTTCTTCTCAGGATCGTCGTCTTGGCTTTTTTTTTCCGAAACCCTGGTAAATTTAAATTTGTAATGAAGATCATAAGAGTTTCTTGTAGAAACATAATTGATAAATAAATATTTTGATTTTTTAGTGATATTAATCTTTGTGCTACTGAGGTATGCACCGAATTTGAAGCATCTATAGCATTTATTGTGTCAATTGGCGAACAAATAGACCGTCAATCTATCTGTAGACTTTACATAAAAAAAACATTGTACACTGAGATGTGGTGATAATTTTGTTTATCAAAATCAGGCATTTAATGCGCTCAACCTTTAAAAATCAAAATTACGAAACATCTTTCAATTCGATATAGGTATCATTTTGCATAAAGTAAGCTAACGAAAGGTCAGTTGTAATGCAAGCGATGTGTACCATTTCACTTCGAAAGTGGAACTTGAGAGCGAAGTATTTATAAATACACATTTTAAAGGCGATTAACTAATTACAGGGTTGCGTTAATAGGCTTAGCTCTGTCATTACAAGAATGCTTTCTCTTTGTGACGAAATTAAATGAAACTATTGAATCCGATTTGTTCAAATCGGATTAGAGAATATCAACTCTAGCCAGATTTGGTAACTAAAAAATCTTAGTGGGGGCTTTATTTTCAAGATTTTTTTTTACAATATAAATTTACAACTAAGCAATTAAATAAAAATATTTGAATGCTATTCGGGTGTAGAACATACTTTGCACTGTAACCTGTATATTAATTAAGTTCTTGTACAAATAAATATTTATTTATTCATTTTTATGATGGATAGGTGCTATAAAACAAAGTCGCAGTGTGCCTCTATCTCTTTCTCCGCTTATTTCTTCCAAACCACCTAACCGATTTTGATACGGTTCCCTAATGAAAACAAGTATGTTTTGTGTATATAAAAATTGCATTCGTGCGAAGCCGGGAGCGGGTCGCTAGACTACATATAATTAGATAAATTAAAGACAACACAGTTCAGTAGGTACTTTTCTCTCATCTGCTTGTGAGCCGATTTTCTTTTTTTTTTGTAGCTACTAAAGAGATTATGTTTATTTCAATTTTCAATAAAAAGTAGTACTTATCGTGTATATAATATTAAAAAAAAATCAGTTTTTTCCACATTCGAAATTATTATGACACTAACGGTACGAGTACCGACAAGGTCAAACATAATAAAAGTTCATACCAGTGCCTAATTGATTATTGTAATGTGTGAGAATAACTATTTTAAGTATATAATAATTTATGTGACCATTTCTGTCCGTTCATTATGTTACATGTAAGGAGCAAGTTAAATATTATACAAAAACCCGTTCATTTAATTAGAATGTAATGAATGGATTCATTATACCATGTTAACGTCGTGATTTGTTTGTAAGTTAACATTTTGTTTAATAAAGAATTTCATACAGAGACAAATTGTAAATGGTCGCTAATTAATGCAATTAACATTATCTTTTAAGAGGACCAGCTTGTTTTCGGTCAGGTAGAACATTCGCGTGATAACTGAAAAAGTCTTTTATTTAGCCATTAGAGAAGTCAGTAACATTAAAGTAAAATCGCAGGAATGCAGGATACGAATCAATTCGTAAAGTTCATGTGTCGGCCTTAAGCTAGTCATTGCCACTGTCCAGATTAAGGCTTCAGAACGCAGTGACCTATGATCCTTAAGACTAGTCCACATCAGTAGACATGTTGCGCGATTTTGGTCTCAGAGACGTAGACCTGTAGCTGAAGGTTGTCGCGCAAAATGATCTACAAGTGTGTACGAAACATGATCTACATTATAGAAGGCGAGGCGGGTGAAACCACGGGACACAGCTAGTCAATACTAATATTATAAAGAGGAAAGATTTGAAACTATTGGACCGATTTGAAAAATTCTTTCATTGTTGGGAAGCTATATTATCAGCGAGTAACATATGCTATATTTTATAAAGTTACGCGGGCGAAGCCGCGTGCAACAGCTAGTTATAGATAAATGGCGAAAAAAGGAGAAAAATTGAATTGAATATTAACTTTTTATTTTTAATATTATAAACTATCAAGAAACTCTTACTAATTTAGAATTTAAATATATAACTCAATTTCGGACAATATTTTGGCACATAATATTAGAGAAATATCTTAATAGAGAATTTAGAACTTCTTAAACCCTGCTCAATGATTTCGTATGTGAATATTACACACGATAAAATTACAGACCATGAAACGTATTTATTTAATTATAGCACATTATGCCCGTTTGCGAACGTTTGTTTATTACATCATACACGCAAAATAATTTGCAATTATGCGCCATAAAACAATTTACCAGCTCGGAAACGTGTGAACAAAAGGATATGTGAGATGGTAAATAAATGTTTATTATTCGGCTCACTTATTTTATACTAGCTGTGCTCGCGACTTTTCTTTAAATCCCACCTGGAACCTACCATTTTTCCAGGATAAAAAGTATCCTATATGTTAATCCAGGTGATAAACAATTTTTGTGCCAAACTTCATCCAAATCCATTCAGCCGTTTTTATGTATATGAGTAACAAACATTCTAACTTTAGCATTTATAATATACTAGATGTTGCACGCGACTTCGCCCGCGTAACTTTATAAAAAATAGCCTATATTATTCGTTGATAATGTAGCTTTCTATAGGTGAAAGAATTTTCAAAATCGTTCTACTAGTTTTTGAGTTTATTCATTACAAACATACAAAAATACAAATATTCTCTCTTTATAATATTAGTATAGATTATACTAATCATCCCAGTAGTGTCTATATGATTTACCTGCAGTATGTGTTTCATAAAGATTACTCCTTTTTTTAGCTTCATTTTCAAAATTTTCAAAATCGGTCCACTAGTTTTTGAGTTTATTCATTACAAATCTTCTCTCTTTATAATATTACTAGCTGATGCCTGCGACTTCGTCCGCGTTGATGGATGAAAGGTACCCTATGTCCTTTCTGATGTCCTAGACAACGTGTGTTGACCTAATGTTAATGTGTGGAGACATGAGTCTCCACACATAAAGCTCAAGTGGATAGACCGCGGGTAGCGCGGTAAGGGGGGAGGGGAAAGCAACACGCCCGAGCATTCGATATAGAAACACCGAGTGAGACGGTGGTGGTGAATGGCGGATAATTTAAGTTTATATAATTTTAGTATAAGTGAATAGTAGTAAAGTGTAGAATAAACTGTATAAGAGAAGAAGAATTGACTTTTAATTTACCAGCTAAGAAGGCAATACGTGTATGCAAAATTTCATGCTGATCGTTTTAGTAGTTTTTGCGTGAAAGAGTTACAAACATCCGTACATCCAAAAATACTTTCGCATTTATAATATTAGTATAGATATAGATAGTATAGATAAGCAGTTATTTGGTCTCAAGTACAGCGTTCGTCACGGGTGGGCTGAAACCGTTGCGTTTTTTACTTTATGATGGATGTCTTTTAATTTCAATGCCCTTGCGAAATACTCCATAACATATTTGCGAAAAAAGTTGATTGCTTAATTTGCGAAAGAACTTCAACAATATTTTAGCAGAATTTGCACACGGATGCAATTTTTATCTGCAAATGATATAAAAATCATTCCTCGTTTATCCTCCTTTCATTAGTGAAAACCGTATTAAAAGAAGTAAGGTGATTTAGATGTTAGGACAGTCAGACGGAGAAATTTGTTTATTACGATTTCACGCCTTAACTGCATGTAAAATTTTGCATGTACACGTTGTCAGGGATACAGAAAAGGACATAGGATACCTTTCAATTTATAAAAAAGTACTGTTCCTGAGTGATCATCTATATTAGTATAGATGATCCCTCGGGAACATTACTTTTTAAAAATTGAAAGGTATTTTAAAGAAGGAAGATTTGTATTTTTGTATGTTTGTAATGAATAAACTCAAAAACTACTGGACCTATTTTAAAAATTCTTTCACCTATAGAAAGCTACATTATCAGCGCTACCACAGGATATATTTTATAAAGTTACGCGGGCGAAGTTGCGTGCAACAGTTAGTGGAATATAAATATAAATTGTTTTACGTCGAACAAAAATATATGAGAAATAAATATTGAATAAATGTTTTAACTAATACCATAAAGTAAATAGTACTCAACCAGTTAAGTACTATTTACTCTATGCTAATACTAGTTAAAACTATTGTTAGAATATAATTATGTAAGTTAATGTAAATTATATAATAATACTAGCTGGTGCCCGCGACTTCGTCCGCGTTGAACGATGAAAGGTACCCTATGTCCTTTCTGGTGTCCCAGACAACGTGTATGCAAAATTTCATGGTGATCAGTTCAGTAGTTTTTGCTTGAAAGAGTTACAAACATCCATACATCCAAACATATGAGTACTTTCGCATTTATAATAGAGATTTAGTATTTAGTATAGATGTAAAAAACAAAAATACATTTTATGAAAACAAACAGCTGAAGGAGGACTAATGGATTTGTATTTTCGTAGAAAAATCAATTGATCAGAGAAGTGTAACACAATATTGTTAGTGATATGTATATCCGCCTTTTTTTACTTACACAAGTTTCTTTGAACTGGAGCTCAAAGGCGATTCAAATATATTGTTTGGGTATCGTATTCACCTCATTCCAAATGGAACTATTTAATTCAATATCGTTATTTCTACGTACGAGTATGTCGTTAGCGGAAATGGCTAACATTTTATGTTAATCGAAAGGTGATCTTTTGATGAAAAAATGGAGTTACATTAATTTATACGTGACATCATATTATTGTAATATCTTCATATAATATACTAACCGTTGCACGCGACTTTGCCTACGTAACTTTATAAAATATAGCCTATGTTACTCGCTGATAATGTAGCTTTCTATGGGTGAAAGAATTTTCAAAATCCGTCCTGTACTTTTTGAGTTTATTCATTAAAACATATAAAAATACAAATCTTCGCTCTTTATAATATTAGTATAAACTAGCAGTTGCACGCGGCTTCGCCCACGTAATTTTATAAAATATAGCCTATGTTACTCGCTGATAATATAGCTTCTCAACGATGAAAGAATTTTTCAAATCGGTCCAGTAGTTTCGGAGCCTATTCAATGCAAACAGACAAACAAACAAAGAATCAAATCTTTCCTCTTTATAATATTAATAGGTATAGAAGTATAGATAAATAAAAATAATGTTTGTGTACGAATCAAAAACTCGAGAATAGGTAGACCGATTTTAATTCGGTTTTCACATATGGAAAGAGAGATTAACAAGGAAGGTTTGTAGGTATATATAAAAAAAAATTACTAGAGACGAAGTCGGGAGCTGGTCGCTAGTTTTATATAAAATAAATGAATAAAAAACCTAAGAATTTGTATAGTTCTTGTTTAATCTGTAATTAAATAAGGCTAGTTTAAATAAACTAAACATTAGTAAGGGAAAATCTTTGAAACTTCTCCCGAAAGTATAACCCCATTGAATTACTTTCGCTTCATGTTATGTGAGCAAATGAATTCTAAAATAAGATCGAACGTACACATTGAGTCAATCGGCGACTGGTGCACAAACAAATGTAAACTATTTTCAGCCTAAGGAACCATAAATAATAGCAACTGCATAATATGTTATGAGAACGTGCCTATTTCTCTAACCTTGAAAAAAGTGTTGGCAATATATTTAAAAATTTGCGTTAATAGTGACAAAATATTGAACAAATTATTAGTATATTATTAGTATTTATTATTATAAATTATTAGTATATATAAAATAAAATATAGGACTTTTTTTATTATTTATTAATATTTCAATAAAAATTAAATACATAAGTGTTAACTGCAACGCTTAGTACCTATGTACTAATAATTTATTCAATATTTTGTCACTATTAAAGCAAATTTTTAAATATAATGCCAACACTTTTTTCAAGGTGTAATTTTAAATAGAATTTTATCAATAACACATTTTAAACGCTTTTCTCAGAAACGGGTAAACTTAAAACGCAAGGAACAATATTTTTTCTTATGTACTGCTGACAGCAATAAAAGTGGTACAAGTTCGATCAAGTTCTGCGGTCGCTTAAGTGTAAAAGCGTTAATGCGGTTCTTGGAAATTATGTTCGTTTAGAAAAGCGGATATTTCATTTATTTTATTTCTAATGCACTTCAAAGTAGGTATTCCTAAATGAAATAACATCTCCAACATGTCTTCTTCTTTATATAAAATATCAATCCTGTGCGTTAGTTATCGCAAAAACTCAAGAATGGCTAGACAGATTTTAATTCGGTGTTCACTTTGTAATAAAAATTGCACCCCTGGCAAAGTCAGAAGCGGTTCACTAGTCCAGAATAAGAAGCACTTTGAGAGGTTCCCTAAATTATGGAACAAGTATTCGCGCAGTCCGTTTGGAGGCAGTAGTCACATTCTTATATAGAAGACTTATATAGCGCAATTTCAGCAAGTTTTTTGCTGTGTCCCTTTGGAAGGTTTTTCTTAATTTATATATATTTCTGATTTAGGTATATAAATCTGCACTTCTACCCTCCGTGTTGCTAGGTGTAAGAATCTAATTACCTATTATGATAATTGTTAAAACAAAAGTTTTCGATCAATGTGTATGCCAATGATGACATACGGCGCTGAAACGTGGTCTCTAACTTTATGGGCCATGTCAAAAAGTTCAACATCGCTCAACAGGATAAACAGAGAACTGGACAAGCAATATTAGATTAGTTAAGACATAGTATGTTATATACTTTAAAATGTTTTTTTTTTTATTAGAGATGGGTTTGCTCTTGGCCAACATCCAGCCGTGTAGCGAAGATGAGGCCTATGATGGAGCGAGCTCACCCAAAATATGCCTTTCAAAATTCACTCGAACTTTGAAAATATTTATGAGCTCGGAAATACATACATATGAAATTTAAAATGTAATACTAGTCATAGAATAAGTGCAATTAATTGTATTCTAACAATATAGGTACTTCCCGCGGTGGTTGCGTATCCCCTGGGGGGAAACCATGAAAAAAAAGTATATAGCGTCAGTATACCCATTAACTTTTACCATAAAAAAGACTATTTTGGTTATGGTCGCACACGAAATCCATTGGAAACGAAAACAATGGAACAATATATCAATTTGTCAAACTAAAGTGATGCTAATGCTATAGCTGTTTGGTCTGTGATTATTCTTTAGGAACTACTCTTTCTGGTTTTGTATTTTTATACACCATTGAATTCATACACAATGAAGTATGCACGTTACTTTTACACTAAGATGATTGTAGCAATAAATGTAGGTATTATGTATTCTATAAGTAATATCCTATATTTAGAGTTCCCTTTCGTTCGTGAGTGAATGCAGTGCGCGGTGAAAGGCAGGATTGGTATTAATATAGGGCAGTGTCTACAGATGCATGCGATTGTACAACAGAGCTTTGTTTGCGAAAACATACGGCTGATTATTGTGAGCTAATCGCACGTGTTTCTAGATTGTGTCACGACAGATATCTAAGGTACTTGGCCGATAAACAAAGTGCAGACAGATAATGCAATCAAGACGGGATTTGGCGGACAGTTAATTTAAAAGAAAATTCACATTGATAAATTGATATAGGTACATATGTAGTAGTCCTTATTTGGATTCATCTTTTATATAAAATCTACTGTATTAAAATTTGCTGAATATAGGTTACAATTGTTTTAAAATAGATAAATCTCGCTACATTCTACCCTTTGAGTTTTTTAAGTAAATATTTTAAGTAAGTACACTACATAAAACAATAAATCTAATTAATATTATATTACTAATTATTACAACGAATCATCAGACATGTAATGTTTTATATTATAATAGCATTTGTCGACGAGTAATTTCTTCATTTTGATTGTTCCTTTACAAAAATTGATTGTTTCTTTACAAGAATTATATTATTATTTTTTTAAATGAAATTTTTTATAAACACATTGTATCTTCTTAAATATATAACCGAATCAAGGAATGGCAGTACATTTACCTTCCTTCTGCTACATTAGCTACCTACCATTAAATACACCGGCGCGGCCTGCCTGCCATGTTTAAAAAAAACACATAATAAAAAAATTACATTGGGGAGTAATATTATGCGCCTACAGCGTGTCCGGACAAAATTAAACTCCATATGTTCCCCACCCTAGGTGTTGCTACAAAGGGTCTAGAGTTGGTTCAAACGCGATTTCAATTACATTTTAATTGCATTTCTCTGCTTCGCTGAATAATTTTATTAACCTTGTTATTTACTAGTTAACCTGTTTGGCTTTGCCTGCGGTGCAGTGAAATCGATTATTATGTACACCAAGTTGTATATATTGGTTTAGAAAGTTCATTGATAAAATAGTACCCACATTTTTAGGAAGTCGTTGTTGGATGTGGAGAATGATTTAAAAATATTTAAAAAAATATTGTTTATTTAAAAATATTGCTCAAATAAATCGCCATGAAGCTCATATGATTTTTAAATTTCAATTAAGTATTCTCAGATTTTTTTTTAATATTTGCCAATGACTATAAGTATTATTATTTTTTTTACATACAGAATTGCTTTCAATTTAAAATTAAGTTCAAATGGTAACAAAAATACACTGAACCGCAAAGAAAAAGTATCAATATCTTCAAGAGTACCTGACCTAGTTATAAATGAAATATAAGGACTAAATTAAAGAATATTTTAATGTGCTTAAATAAAAATAAAATTTATTTAGTTTAGCTTTAATTTAGTCTTTGTTTCATAAAGCTAGGTCAGGTACTTTTGAGGATATTGAAGATTATCTAACCGACCCTTTTTCTTTGCGGTCCAGTGTAGTTGGTTTGCGGCACCTTACAAAAAGATATTTCAATTTCTCTATTCAATACTTTATTTTACTTTAAAACAAACTTTATGGCACAAAATTAAATCACATTAAAAATAACGCTTGTTTATAAGAATCTAGTATATAAAGCGAATGATGTAAATCTTTGAGTATACACTTAGCAGCAATAAAAACTTCCCACGAGAAATAATATCTTTATCACTGTGTTTATATTAACGATGCCAACATTCGTGGTTGCGATAATTCCTATTTTATTTCTAAGTGTTAACAGGAAGTAATCATTATGTGAAGTTACAAAAGTGTGAAGAGGTTTATTTGAACGTTTTCTTTGTCACTGACCTTGTAATAGAGTTGATACTTTACATCTACATGTGTATACAATAATTTGCTTTCATAGTACAGTCGTAGTAAGAAAAGGTTCATCACCTTAAAGTCGACACTACAGTCATGTCAAAATTACATTTCGAACGTCTGTCAGTTGTCTGCTTTGTGCTTTAGTTTCAAAAGGCACTAAGAGTCTACAACTTCATAAAGGAATGAATTTGAAAACTGACGAAGGTTTTCGTACCCTGACTGTACATTTTTTCTGATTGCACTAAAGTAATACATAATCTGAATTTAAAAATAGAAGTTGATTCAGATAATTGATGATAACAAAATACGGGAATACTGTTTGACGCTGTAGCTCTATATATCTATCAATTACATCCCAAATTTAATTACACCACTCGATAGCTAAAACATCAAACATTTTTTTATGGTATATATGGTATATTAGAATTCGCTGGATAACATTCGTTGGCCACACCCCATTTTTTGTTTTGTTATGTCATTGAAAAGTGCACAATTAATTTGATGTTGTTTAGAATTAATATTTATTAACAATTTAATAAAAATATAATATTTAAAGTGGTTTTTGCGTGAAAGAGTAACAAACACAAGTTTATTCGTATAATATTATAAGTATTAGGTAGATATTTGTATGAGAAATAATAATTTTGATCACAATATTTTAACAATTTCAAAGGTAACAGAAGTATCTATCTATCTTCATTGCCAGAAGTAGCCACACAGTTTCGCATAACTAACTACAATCAATCTAGTAAGTATATCTAGTAGGCAAGTGAGATATGATAAGAAAAATGTTATCAACAGAGCAAATACATTGCTATTAGGCCCTAATAAGGACACGTTACTACACATCTTAATGAAAAAATAAAGCCAACACCTGTTTAATATTGTGTGTATTATACCGGTGTGCTATTTCTTGTAAGAACGTATTTTAGCAAGAAAATATAGGAACAAGAACAATATTTTCTTTTCGTAGCCGAACACTGTTTTTTAGAAATAGGATTTACATATCTTTATCTTCATTAAGTGAAAACTCAATTTAAAAATAAATTAAATTATGACACATTGAAAAGAACATATTATTTTCTAGTTCAATAACACTTCCATCAAAATGTGAAACTTTACGAATCTCAATTGATATGTTTTAACCACATGATTTTTTATTCATAAATCTAAAGGTAGTTCGCCTTTGATATCGCTGGTTTTACTAAACCACAGAGCCTGTATAGCACAATGTAATAGGAAAATTATGATCCAGGGCAATCACCGAGTTCATGGTATAATAACTCGATAAACGGTCGTCGTCCTCTATAAATTTGAATTGTAGGTTTTTTATTTGTATAAAGATGTTTGAATTTTATATTTTTGCCTACTAACAAAAAGAACAAATTAAATATGGGAGCATTCAGCTCAATTCAGCTTGTATGGTGATGCGTATTCCGAAGCTGAAAGGACGTATCCATTCATATGAAACTGATGTTTTCTATGGACAAAAGCTGAATTGAGCTGACTAGATGTAGTTACTACCTATATGTCAGGTGTTATCTGTTCATTATGATAACAGAATATCAACAAATAGACAAAGAAATTATTTTTTTGGTAAGTCATGCCATTTTTATAATTATAACAAATAAGACCTTTTTGTTGTATACTTAGTGCTAGAATTACAACTACTTACAATTACTTATTTAAGTTTAAATATATGTTTTTTTTTTTAATATTAATTTTATGTACAAAAAAGGACGACTAACGTTAAAAAGTTATGCAATTACTAAAATAATTATTATCTAGTTACTAAAGAAATCTGTTAACACGATAAACACTGCTGGGTACTATAACCGGGCAAATTAATTTAGAGTCCGGCTAGCTTCTAAACACTATTATATTCTGTGATGTTTTGAAAATGTTTTAATGTAAATAACTGGTTTATATTTAGAGTTTGTTTATTTATAGAATACACATTAAGAGGTTATTTATAAGTAAATGTTATTCTTTAAGTGTAAAGTTTGTTCGAAGTCAGTTAGTAATATTGAATCTCGTTATTTTTTTTTTGTAAAACAGTTGTAATGCCTATATTTGTGCTGTTAATTCTAAATCATAAAATTTTATTTAAAACTTGTCTTATATGACTGTATATCAATTCAATTGCTTTTTTAACACTTAGTAATGTAAAAATTACTTATTTTCCCAAATAAAGTCGAAAAAATTACTTGATTAAAAGTGTTCTGGCAACAAAAGAGAGAGAGAGATATTTTTTTAAGTATTAAAAATGAGTTTAAGAAGTCGGTCAAATCTGTTACAATAAAGAATGATGCATCTATAAGATAGTACAACCAATAATATTATAATAATAACCAAATAAAATTCATCGCGCTACCCGCCCTCTATGAAGTTGTCATATTATAAAACAAATGCTAACTGAGTGTAAAGAGACGCATCGTGCAGTGCCCTACATACGGTTAGGTGATAACATCTACCTACTACCTGTGACTTTAAGTCTTGGCATGTTCTTGATCCACTTATTTGTATAATACGTAATTATACTCGTAGCAGCTATTTTGATATATACTTACGTGGCTGACTTCTCTGTTGCAAACTTGTAGAAAATATTTACCTGTGAATAAACAAATTTAATAAATTAGATATCTACTGATGTCTGTGTGATGATATTTGGTTGGAATATTGATTGAAATCTGGGAAAGGACAAACTTGTGTCTAATTATTAACGCATGTGAAAATAATAATGTTAAATGTGAAAATTTTCATATTTATAATTTTTTTTAAAGTTAAGGTCGACAGACTATAGAAGATTTAAGAAAAAGGATAGGGATTAGGAAGGGATAAGATAATATAATAAATTTATATAAATAACTAGCTGTGCCTACGACTTCGTAGTCTTTGTACGCGTTGGAGTTTGTTTTTTGAAAATCCCATAGGAAAACATTTTTCCAGGATAAAAAATATTCAGGCAATAAAGAGCTATCTGTGTGCCAAATTTCATCCGTTCAGCCGTTTTTGCGTGTTTACGTGTTTAAGTAACAAACATCCAAACTTTCGCATTTATAATATTAATAGGATTAGGATTATATAAAAATTAATCAACATTAATTAAAGACAGGTGTTTCCTTAGATAAAAGGAAGCGATGTTAAAAAATGTCCGTTACATTAATTGTAGGTCCCCCATGTTCATGTAATGGGTTTATTAGAACAGTCACGCGAAGTACTACACTCAAACATTTAAAGAAATACCAACTTATGTATTTTATTGAATAAAGAAAACCTTGTTCAAATAAAAATTTTCCGTCCCATTTCTAACAGATTCTAATATATCTTAATATAATCTAATATAATTTTAGCTGTGCCTACAACTTCGTAATTTTTCAGGATAAAAAAATATGTTAATGTTAATCGTTACACAGATTATATAGTACTTAACCAGTATTTAGTGCTATTTACTCTATGATCCTGGTAATAAATTAATATATCTATCTATGTGCCAAATTTCATCTAAATACGTTCATCCGTTTTTGCGTGGCTGAGAATAAACATTCAATCATACAAACTTTCGCATTTATAATATTATTATGATATAATGGCATATTTATATGCATTTACCTTGAAAATATTTTCATTAATTATATCTAACGCGTGGTTTCCTGTTCCCACATATTTATAATCACATACATTGCACATTGCACCTGCACTCAAGTAAAAATAAATTTCTAACTTAGCAAAACACGTTTCCCATCACAAGTGTAGTTATTACGTTAAAGCGTAACTTGAGTCCTGGCCAATGCGCTTCGTCTGGGATTCCATGGCTGCACATTCCAATGGAGAAAATTAAACTGGTCTTATATGTAGGAGGATTTCTTCCACTACTGCTATATTTCTTTCGTAGGTGGTCCCAAGAGTCTTTGGTGATTAGGAGATGCCAAGCGAAGAAAGGCATAATGTTATAAGTTATAAGAAAATAAAAAATAAAGTTTTTTTTTATTTCAAAAAGTTATAAATATATATTTTTATCAATTATCCCAACGATTGTTATAGGTATCTACGCGTTTTTTTATATAACTTGCAAATATTTCAATTTTTTAAAAAATGTTTTTTAAAAAAAAATTAAAATTTTTAGACAATTTCATTGTGTGGGGTGATAACCATAATTTTGATTTTCGCATTTCAAGAAATGTAATAAAAACATTACTATGAAATGTCGTTCAATATATATATTTATACATAAAAAAACAGTAATTTATTTTTTTAAGCTGGTTTGTATGTACAGCCAACTTATTACAAGACGTAATAAGTTGGCTGTACATACATCATACAAGGCTTACGAAAATCAGTAAATCTTTTATTATGTTAATGCAAGAAGGTTCCAATTAATACTCCAGCCCCGTCATTATACAAATTTAAAAGAGTAGTAAAACAGAATTTATGTACAAAGGGCTACTTACAATTTACTTGTAAAATAATTATTTAACTACTTAGGGCTGAAGCCTACTATTTTTTTGTATAAGGTAATTACAAAAATATACTCTTCACATATAGTATGTTTATATGATTGCTATTATTATTATAAAAACAATATAAATACATTCATATGTGATTAAGAATAGTTTAATGTAGCTTCACATATCGGGGAATACCCGTAAGAGTACCCGTTCACATACCTAAATACAAAATAGTTCTAAAATTAAACTAATCGTCCCTTTAGCTAACAACTCTCATGTAGGTAATCGCTATAACAAGTGAACAACAGATTACAGCGTCCAAACAGACAAGCACTTCCTTTAAATAATGTTAGAGATTAAACGAACTAGCCGATGGATGTGAATTCACCTTAAGGTAGATAGGTCAATTTAAACTAATCCTTATTTATATTAGCGCAAAGTTCTTTTGCTATTTTCATTCCCTTTCTAACTTCAAATATGTTTATAAACGCTCGCAATAAGCTGTGTACAGTCAACCGCAATGGCGATAAAATAATTCGCATATACAACTTGAGAAATTATAGAACAGTGAAATACGAATACTGTACGCGTCGCCGCCTTTTCCACGTAAGTACTAGGGGTATTTGCATAAATTTATGTTGCTAAGCAGTTATCTAGTTTGCAAGTTAACGTTTATTCAATATCAATTCTTGCAATCTTATTAACAATAATAAATAAATAGGTAATTATTATTATAGGTAATCCATTGTAAAAATAGAGCCAATTTATAATTTTCTACAGAAAAATTACAGATTTATAACTTTGTTTTTTTTTTTTAATATTCAATATAGCTTATTGACATGCACTGTGACGCGCGTAACAAAAATACTTACTTAGCAGTCACAATTGACATACGTATTAAGATGGATTAATTCGTTAAACATCGTGTTAAACATACAAGAAATTCAACTCAAGTAAGTCTTAAGCAAGAACTTAAGTCAACTTAAATGTAAAACAGAGAACAAGGGAGAACTACTCGTACATCAAATAAAGCACACTTTGATAAGTTAGTTTACGTATTCGGCCTTGCAAGCGTTTCCACCTTTGTACCTAAAATATGGGCTTCTTCAATAGCTCTGGACTTGCTTGTGCCCTTGTGCAACGGTAGCCACTAAAGATCAAATGGACTGTCACTGTCAGCGTGCCTGTCACTCTTTATAATATAAAAAGAACTTATTATAAGATTACTAACTGTTCACCTGCTGTTTCATTAGTAAAAACGGATTCTCAATCTCAAATTGCTTTAATTTTTTCGCTTGGCTTTTTTTTTTAACCGTTTTCTTCGATTGTCACATAACTCTCCTCAAGAATTAGGCTAATAAATAAAAAAATAATTTTTCAAAACAGACTGGTAGTTACAGAGATAACAATTTAAAGAAAAAACATCATAACTCAGCCAAAGACGTCCACTGCTGGGAATAGGCCTCCGCCATGTTTTTCCAATAGGACATGTCAGAAGAAACTTGGATACATCGTCGTGTGTAGTGGCTAGTAATCCTAGCTGTTAACCAAACGGTCGCGGGTTCGAATCCCGCTAGGGGCAAATGTTTATGTGTTAACATTTTACCTTTGTACCCGAGTCATGGATGTTTTGTATTTATAATATGCATGTATGTATATTGTATGTATATTAGTACAGAAAAGTAATTATGTACTTAAAAAATAGCACTATTAAAGGGTCCACTCACATCACACACGAATACCAGTTCCGGTACGAGACATTCAATGAAAGGTTTAAGTATTTTAAGAACTTTATTTACGACTAACCGGTCACAGATAAGAAGTGTAAGTATTATCAATCAAATTAATTTAACCTGTGGTCGACGTCCCCTTAATGAAGGGCGAGGTACTGCACGCATACGCATTAATTATTTTAAAGAAATGTACTCACTGCTGACTTGAGCTGATGAGGGCACAATAATTAATTATACAGCAATTTTTCAATAATATTCTTAATTAAGATATTTAAAATGTAAAGTTTATTAAGTATACTTGCGGGAGTTGGACAACTCAATTATTGTTAAATTGTTGATTATTATTAAATATGTAAATTAAGATTTCGCTTTTTATCATTATTACTGAATGTTAGTAAAAAAAAATAAAAAAAAATAATAGGTTTATTCAATTTTTACTCAATTTTTTACTTTTTTATTCGCCCACATAATAAATAATAATATTTAAATTATTTTAAAGTTTAAATCAAAGTTTTTACAATTAACCAATTTAGTCACTTACAAATTTAAAATCAGCCATAACTTCCGGCCGTCTAGCGAAAGTCTCTTAACGTTTTTTTTTTTGCAATAGTTAATCGAAATAAAATGTCCCATATTTGAATATTTTCAATTAATTCTGTTCTCGCCTCTACAGAGAAAGTAACCTTAATCGATCATTATCGGATCACACACAGTGAGTTTCGTAAAAGAATATCCTTGAAACATTTTTGGGGCACGACATATTGAAATGAGACGTTGGTTGCGTTTCCAAAGCCTTCGAGATTTGAATAAAAACGATAACGTACGGCGCCGTTTAATTATTTTTTTAATTGCACATTTTTTTTTATTTATTTGACTTTTAATTTTTTTATGTTTTTTTATGTCGACAGACAGGATGACAGTCAACTTGATGGTAGGTCAAGTTATAACCGTCGCCTATAACACAGGTGCTGTAAGTGCGCTGCCGATCATAGTAGAATTAACGATAAGGGGTAGGTGAATGGGTTCTGGTAACCCTTACTAACCGAAACACAAAAGCACACATGCTATTATTTCAGGGTGGTCTTCTCTAAGGGGGTGGTTACGGTCGCAAGACGGGCTGCCTAAATGGCTGCGAAACGCACCTTGTTTATTTCCTAAGTTGACCCTGCCGGAAATCGAACTGGGGAACTCGAACCCCTGAGATAGAGCGTTGAGTACTTTAACCACTCATCCAACGAATAACCTACCAAAATTACAAAGCTAGCTTAATTGCAGGGTTCAATCAATTTGTTAGCGAAACTCAGTATTACCTTCTACATACGTCCTTGTTCATGAATTGTAACCTTAGCCTTAGATTGTATCATATAGAGCGTTGCCACCTGCTAAATTAGTTGTCAAATGCTTGTCAATAACAATGACAGTAGTTTTTGACAGATAACGACAGCCAGACATGCATATATTTGCATCTATATTATTAAAAAAACATAGACGGAATCACACTTAGGCAGAACTCCCACGATTCGATACATGTAGGTACGTTACGAGTAATATTTTCTTTGAGCATATTCAGTATTATATACACATATACACATATTATATCTAACGAATTCAAATATACCATATATACCATAAAATTATTTTATCCTTTACCTTTTGAGTTGTAAGTTGTAAATGTTGTAAGTAGATGATAGATATGTAGTTACAGCATCAAACTCTATCCTCCGATTTTGTTATTATCAGTTTTCTGAATAGACTTCCACTATGAAAGAAAATTTGAAGATGTATTCACGTCAAAAATCTGCTTACATACATACTTATTTATCTTATATTGTAGATAGGTGCACACATTACAGATTCTGCAAAAATTTTAACATAATTATGTAGCTATCAATCATCACAATCTTGTTCGAAGACATAATGATGTCATGTCACGCTTTCTGTCATGCGTGAATGAGTCAATAGCTGTTCATTCGCTCATTTAATCATTCATTCGTTTGAATGATCCGTGATGACGCAGACGATTAGGCGTTCATTAATATTTATGATATATAATGATTTTGTTATGACTTTAGTGAATGAATTTTATTTACTATCAAATTTGGAATTAATATTATACTATTATGAGCCCAAAGCGGTTTGTTTATTCGCCGTTTATCGCTTTTTCCATTAGTGAAAACTACACCAAAATCTGTTGGCGGTTTAAAAGAGATTAGCAGAAAAACGTACACAAGCAGACAGCGTCTTTATTTCACAATATGGTATAATATAAATAAATATAAAATCTATGTAGTAAGGTATGATGTGCATTGGAAAGTGGAAGGCTTTTGTATTACTTATGACACTAAAGTAAAATTAGGTTAGCGATATTGTAATACAGTAATTTATTGGTATTTTTTTAATGCGAATTCAAACGCACTTTTCACAATGTAAGTGTTTTTAATTAAGGCCACCCAGCGTCTGTTTAATCTAAAGAAAAATCAGTCGTGACTCGAATGAAAGAGGCAATTTCTATGTTTTGATAACAGATAAGGATATGGTTTATTCATTAGTAAGCATGCTAACCCGTGCGGAGTCGTGCGTGTACGATTACAATTGAATATTTTAAAAAATTTCAATTGGGTGTCAACTCTATTGATGAAATCTCTGTAATATTTTTAATAGTCGACTGGACCAGAATTCAAAATTATAATAATATATATATAATAAGTATGACGGTAAGCTTTAAAGTCTTGACATGTCAAAGAAACTCCCAGCAGCGTTGGGGACTAAGTAAAAAATAAGATTTTAATGTCCAGGCAGTCTGAAAGTCTAGTTTGATATGGAAAAGACTTCGGATAAGTTAAATTAAATTCATATAAAATTGCGTAAGCAATACAATTTTTGTGTCAATGAGAAAAGTGTAAGTTATGCATTCTTTTCTCTTTGTCTTTGGTCTTGCAGTATCTGTGGCGTTGCTCGGTAGCCGCCTACCATCAATTGGACCATCAGGCTGATGGTCAGACAACTTTAGTTATAGAAAATCTATTTCCAACCGCGCCTTTAAATTAGTTAAACAATTATGAATAATTTTCTATTTATCACTTATTTTATCTATACTTACTAATATTATAAAGAGGAAAGATTTGTTTGTTTGTTTGCATTGTATATGCTCCGAAACTACAGGACCGATTTGAAAAATTCTTTCACTGTTGGGAAGCTATATTATCAGCGAGTAACATAGGCTATATTTTATAAAGTTACACGGCCGAAGCCGCGTGCAACAGCAAGTAATATATACAAAGCAAATTTTAAGGTGAGATTTGTCAACATGAAAAAAAAAATTTTAAAAGAAATAGAAAGGCGATTTACTTATAACTTTCATTTAAGTAAGTACACTTTAAAAAAGCGACATTTGTACGAATGTCAAGATTTAAGATTGCTGGACTGCAATACTTTCCAACTCTTACGAGTCGAAATGAATAAATTAAGTAACGTCATGTTCGGCTGATGAATGAAAAGTTAACTTAAGTGGGTCACGCAATTTTAAAAAGTTTTTTTTTTTAAATTCAATCCCTGTGTATGTGAACGGAATGGGTCTAACGTATGTCACAAATTATTAATTTACATAATAGTAGTCAAATTAAGCCGAATATCGCCAATTTGTTGTTTTGTTTCACGCCTTAACTAAGTACTCAACCTTGTCATCACAAAAAGGACTAATCCTCTATGTTAACTACTCCAAAACCGATCGACTGTTTTCTGTAAGTTAAACATACAGGATGAATGTGTTTAAGGATTTACAGGATAAAGGATAAAAGGAGGAAGGTTTGTGCATATAAAAAAAATTGCCCGACGAAATCGTCACTAGTCATCAAAATTAAAATTAAATAAATATTTCAATGTTCCGTTGGCGAAAGTTAATAAAAAAATGCAGTACATTTGCAATAATTCAACTACTAAATAAAATTTAATTAATGGGGGCAACCTCGCAGGAATACTTCAGTGTAAATATTTATATAATTAAAACGTTATAATTAAGCAGTCATTGGTATAATGAAAATGCATCTGAATCAATATGCATTCCTGCGGATTGCATTGCGTCATGTACCAATACAATAATGCATCAATACAAACCTGATATAGGCCGCAGTATTATATTTATAAATCATCGTTCGCGCGCAGGAAATAGCACTTAATGCCTTATTGACATTAAGAGAGACTCATATAGATTATTTCACACACGATTAAATAAATGTCTATAGTAATTTTGTGGTCCTGTTTGTATATATTTTTATTTTTTAGTATTGGGCCGCCCCCGGCCCCGCTCTTCCCATTAGCACAGATTACTAATAAGTTATTACGTAACAGATCTATCACTTCTCCGCGCGAAACGACAAATACCTACGCTATATTTAATTAAACTTTAGTGAAAACCGCATTAAAATATGTGCGTAGTTTAAAAGATCTAAGCGTACATGAGGGATAGATGGCGGCAAGCGAATATGTTTTATACTATGTAAAGGTTAAGCTCTCACTCACCGAAACAAAACAACACACATGCCCCTTCTGTAAAGGGGTGGTTACTGCCGCCAGATGGGTTGCCCAAACGACTGCGAAACGTCCTGCCACTATTAGTAATCTTTATCTTTTTAGATGTATTCTTTAGGCGTGAAAAGGTAACATACAGAGTTACTTTCACGTTCATATAATTACTTCGAATGAATAAATCTTCAGGAGGTATTCTTAAGTTCTTTTTCAGACGTTTCGGATATTACTGTAAAAGTAAATAAAAAAATAAATAATTAATTACAATGTTTACTTTTATTAATATCTTAGTAAATTATTTGTAAGCTGGGCGACTCAGTGGGGTCCAATTTTAATTAGCAGAAGAATTCCGAACTAATATTATAAATGCGAAAGTATGTTTGGATGTATGGATGTTTGTAACTCTTTCACACAAAAACTACTGAACCGATCACCATGAAATTTTGCATACACTTTGTCTAGGACACCAGAAAGGATATAGGATACCTTTCATCCATCAACACGGACGAAGTCGCAGGCATCAGCTAGTATATTATAAAGAGAGAAGATTTGTATGCTTGTAATGAATTAACACACAAACTACTGGACAGATTTTGAAAATTCTTTCACCTATAGAAAGCTATATTATAAGCAAGTAACATAGGCTATATTTTATAAAGTTACGCGGGCGAAGTCGCGTGCAAAAGCAGGTTATAAAATAAAGTAGCTAAAATAGGACTTCGTCCGCGTTGAACGATGAAAGGTACCCCTTTCATCGTTCAACGCGGACGAAGTCGCGGGCACCAGCTTGTATTTAACATATTTTTAAAGGATTAAGCAATTACTTTTCCTATTTACTTTTACGTGAGTCACATGTATGTACTCACCATGTTATCTCATCTGGTTCTGAGCAAACTCATTATCAATTCGAAGCAAGCCGTGGCATATCAGCCGCTATTATGCCACACGGTACAATCGCGAATAGAATTTTAAGTTTATCCCCGTTTAAAAATCAGGTTTTTTTTTGGTGCGTATTTTGTTACCATTTTTTGAGTTAGTGTTCGAGAAGATAAGTGTGCGAAACAGCGACTAAAAATATATTTAATTTTAAATTTTTCACTTCTTCACACAAATCGTACGAAACATAATTGTGCGAAACATCTACTAAACCATTCATTCGTGTTCCTCAGTTTATGAAACTTTATTAAGTCTAAAAAAAATGTATAAGTATTAATTTCATTTGATCAAATTATATAATTGGATTATTCTACAAAAATATTTATCTACCTCTCTATGAGTATCTGTCTTCATTTGTTTTATTTTAAATTAAATGTAACTGTTAATTTAAAAATATATTTCATAGTTCACAATTTTTTATTTATAATAGTAGAAATAGTTTTTTACTAATAGCGCTGCCTAGTTATTTTTATATTTTCAATAGTACCTGGTTAAGTACTATTTACTCTATGGTAGTACATAGTTTATATTCTACAGTATTCTGTGGCAGCGGTAACCATACCATTACAGAGGATCACCAAGCTCAGTGAATCAGAATTAGTGTGCTGTTGTGTTTGTAAAAAGTTAGGGATACCAGATGCCCTATCCACCTACCTATCTTACCTATCTTTGTCCTATCAAGGTAGGCATTTCATTTGCATATATATATTTATAGATGACGGGAGCCAAATGCTATATAAGTTTATCATCATCCTGACTATTCTCATAAAAAGCTCTGTTTGGGCCCAATAATGCACTTTAAGATAATATTACTAATTTATAATACTATAGGTGCTAGCAGTGAAAACATAGACTACTTTTGCCACCTACCACCAAGTGTATCAGCCTGACTACCCATATTTACATAAAAAAATATATTTGACCTACATTGAAATATCTCGAAACATGTCACGTTTCCAGACCAATCCGCCTGTTAGTCACAGAGTACATACTGGATGTCGCATATAAATTATGCAAACATTTTGATGTGTAATAGACTTTTATGGTTTTGTGTAAAAGGAGTCACCGTATGACAAATATTTAAAGTGAGTAAACAGATGTATGTTGGAATCGTTCAATGTGCATGAAAATGAGGATGCATCGCGACTAGCATCTTGAATAGAGTGACCACCTATACCTATGTCTATGTGCTTATTTTAGTCATATAGTCATTTCCAAAAGAGGTCATCTATCACATGCACATTTTAATCAAAAATATACTTCTATATATAAACTATATCCGTATTAATATTATAGATGCGAAAGTATGTTTGGATGTATGGATGTTTGTAACTCTTTCACGCAAAAACTACTGTACCGATCACCATGAAATTTTGCATACATATTGTCTGGGACACCAGAAAGGAGATAGGGTACCTTTCATCCATCAACGCGGACGAAGTCGCAGACACCAGCTAGAATATTATAAAGAGAGAAGATTTGTGTGTTTGTAATGAATTAACTCAAAAACTACTGGACCGATTTTGAAAATTCTTTCACCTATAGAAAGCTACATTATAAGCGAGTAACATAGGCTATATTTTATAAAGTTACGCGGGCGAAGTCGGATGCAAAAGCAGTATATAAAATAAAGTAGCTATCTGCTTCTGTCTGTTTATTCAACGGTTCAACGGTTAATAGGGTTTTGATCAACGGAAAGAGCGATAAACGCGGAAGGTTTGTATATAATTTGCAGAAAAAAACTGCATCCGCGCGAATACGAGGGCTAGTATTGTATAAAATAAAATTAGTGTAGTTATATTTCCTTACAAAAAAAAAACTCTTGACATTCTTTAAAAATAGTAGTGGCGATGAACATAGAGCGTGTTATTGAACTTGTGTTAATAAAAAACACACGCACATTGTAGAACATTTTTTTTTGTTACGTCATTTTTGTTAATAATAGAATTTTTGTGTGGACACATAACTTGACAAAAACCTTTTATCAGACATCTTAGTTACGCACGTTACCCTGTAGGTACTACGAGTGAGGCGATTTAAAAAAATAATTATGTGACGTCATCTATCACGATCTGTGTACGGAATAAATGATGATAAGTCTTGTAAAGACACATAGTATATGGTTTTTTAATCGTAAAAACTTTCTTTTAGAGAGAAAAAAAAACTAAATAATTATTCCACGCTTCAAAATTAAGCAACTGAATCATTCCTTCGTTTTGTTGGGATTAAAAATCTGTCCTTATTAAGTTACTTTATTATGCATTTGTAAATTCATTCATCATGCATGCCTTAAAAATCGTCATAGGTTTTATAGGTTAAAAAAAATAATTATATCCAGTGATCTATACAAGATTTTAACTTATATGTTGTGTTAGTACTTATCTGTGTAATTAAAATTATTTATCATAAATAATTTGTTTGTTTGTTATGATTTCACGCCTTAACCGATCATCATTAATCTTTGCTTACACGTTGTCATCGGTATAAAAAGGACATAGGGTACCTTTAATACAGTAGAAGTACTGTTCCCGAGGGAGTACTGATATTTATATTAGAACGTTGATTATTAGAAGGTATAAGGTATAATATTGGTATGCATGTAGGTACTTTCTTGAACGGCATATAAACAATGAACAAGGTTACAACATCGGTGCCTTTTATGGAATAATAACATTCTTAACAGATTTTATCATAAATCGTTTAATATTCTAAGTGTAGATTTTCATTTTATTACACAGTTTTATGAATCGATATTGTAACGGATTTTAACAATAATATGTGTGTGACATACGGACCGATAAATTATTGTTAGTCCCCTATAATAAGCATTCAATAATTATATAGTTCCGGGTTAGATTCCCGGCTGGGCCAACTTAAGAAATGAACTTTTCGTAGTTAGCTCTAGTCTGGATCTAGCAAGTACAGGCAGGCCACATTGCGTTACCCTATAATTTGGCAGCCCATCTGGTGGCAGTAACCATCCCCTTACAGAACACCACCGTCTACTTAGCTTTTTACTATAATCGCTATTTGTCAAAATAGCTATTCTTCTCTAACGTTACATGGTCGGCAGCACATTTGAATCACCAGTGACGTTGCTTGTGTTATAGGTGACGGTAGCCACCTACCATCAAGTGGCCAGTCAGCCTGTGTCACATGACCTTTACCATAAATAAATAATAACTTTTTTGCAAAAATGACACATTATTATATTCGACTTACTTAGATGACGGTCTATAGTCTAAAACTTTTTTCCTTGTTGTAAAAGGAATCAGGAGCTATCCAATCCACGCTCCAGAATATATTATTACTAACTTTACCACTGATTTTAACAGCTCAACATAAAATATTTTTTATGAGAAAGAACGCCAAACAGCTTGACTGTTTACTTAATAGTTAATACTGTTTACTTAATACTTACTTAACACAACATATGCTATTATTTAACGATGACACTCGTATAAGTAGTCTTCTCTAATTTACCACCAATCGGACTGCAGTTTGTGACTGCAGAACGCAGTGTGCCCTTACTTAATTAAATTTAGGAACTCACTATAGCTAACACATTAACTTGTACAGTATAGATATTGCTCAACCTTAGTGTCTGTGTGTCTGGTTTTCGCGTAACACGTTTTTCACGTTTAGCCTCCAATGACGTCATCGTTTGTGGGTCATGGCTCCATGTAGGCAGCCAGGTGGAGCTGTGTCATCGGACACCAGCCACAATATTACGAATTTATCATATGTTATTTCACGCTGTACTAATAGCCACAATTAGTCAATGTACACGAGCATAGCGCCGGAAGCAGAAGGCGTTTTTGCTGCGTTCATTCATCAATCGGTGTCAATTACTGCTGGCAAAAAATATATGGAATCAAAGCTATGTCTAATAGCTTCATTGTAATTAGTTACTTCCAATTCGCATTTGTTATTGGTCAAACAAAGTGGTCGTTTTATTTTTTTCTGGGGAACGAAACACAAATTGGCAAGTCAGCTAAATGTCAGCAGTGATTGGCGTTAATAAGAATGACACAGTTCTGAGTTCGGTTTTTGTCGTGGAATTATAAGTAGTACAAAAAGTGGAATTAGTTTCTGACTTGTAAATTTTAGGTTTTATACCTAATATAAAAACAAGAAACTTACGGAAATCAAGTTCAAAGATATTTGACGAATGAACAAATTTAACCCTAAAATTCCATATATTCATTTTACAGCACGGTTGATTAATTAAACTGAAAATATAATATATGTTTGAAATTATTGAGACGTTTTAAAAAGGAGGTATCTTATTTTATTTCCTAGGGTTACTTAAGAACTAACCCTGTGCAACATTATCCTATTGGAACTTTGATATACCTAATGTGTGCCAACCTTTCATCCAAATTCCTTAAAGATTTGATGAGCGAATTTTTGAATATATAATATTGTTTATACTTATTGACTTGGTAGTTTGACACTTATTTGGATTTGACCTCTAAGTCATTAAAATTATTGTATTATTAATGCGCCTCTTAATTAAAATTGACTATTTCAAGCGACACCTACGGAATTAATATAATAGAGCTTGAATGATGAAATTCCACACAAGAAGAAATCGCCTCTTTAAATTCTTCATACTCTTAACTAGCTACCCGTACCCGGCTTTGCACGTATGCATTTTTTCCGCACATTATATACACATACGTCCATAGTTTATCGCTCTTTTCATATTAAAATCCGGTCTAGAAGGAGTTAGCGTTTTAGCTATGTAGCTGAGAAACAGAATGAGGCGGTTTTTAATATTACAGATATAGATTAAATATTAAATTAATTTTAAAGTAAATTTCTTTAAATTCTTTTCAAATAGATGTGTATAAATGAGAAATAAGTTTAGGGCGTAGTTTCTTCTTAAATAATCGTATCAATTATTATAATATACTTATAATAATTGATACGACAGTAATATTAAAACAGAATTAATAACATAATACGATTTTTAAAAGTTCAAATTTTTGATTAGAAAATGTGTGTTAATAAAACTTTGATTATTACCACCAAAATTTAATAAAAACATATCAGATTACTCAATACATATTACGTAGTTTAATCGTAATGTCTCTTTGACAAATGAAAACAATATGCAAATTAAGTAATCCAACATTCAATGTAAAAATAGCAACACATAATTACCATAAAGGTCGGACATACGTAAGAACTTGTCAATTTTGACATTTGCTCAAAGATCTGTCTGTACTAATTTACTATGCTAATGTTGTATGTGTCAAGACATCAAAGCTTTTAAGAAATCCTTTCAGTGTGAAAAGTGTGTCCAGGTTACAGTCAGGTTATGATACTCATTAATCAGAGATTATGGAGCTTTCAAAGAAAGGAGATGGTTTGTAGGTGCAGAGGTTTTAAGCTGAGCGAGAAAGCGACTTCAAATTATACTATGTAAAGATAATAGAAATATATTTTTTAAAAACTTTCTTCGCGGTCCAGTTTCTCAGAAATATGTCATAACAAGAGTGCTTTACGTCATCTACATAATATTTTTTTATGAGAAGTTTTTAATGAGTGAGAAGTCTCACTCAGTAATTTGAAAAATATAATGTGAAATACCATACAATTTATCATGGTCTGTCAATGTGAAAAGTTTCATCTAAATCCGTTCCGCGTTTTACGTAATATGATGAGTTACAAACAGACAAAACAGCGAAAAAAAAAATTTTTCTCTTGCAACTGGCTAGGTAATTTCAGTTACGAACATGGATTTCTCTCCACAAATTTACGTTTTTTTTTTATAGTATTACTAAAACCGTAATTTCTTATAAAGTAAATTCAACTGGCTATTGTAAAAAAAGTTGTTTAAAATATAATTGCTATTATAAATTTTGTGCATAAATGTAGTCATAAATAAATTATAATTATTCGTACGTACAAACTTTTTATAGCGGACGTGATATATATTAAAATATTAGTTGTACATTAAAATTAGGCCAAGTAAAAAGTTATAGGATATTTTACCCATAGTAAATTCAATATTGTACATAAACTCGGTTTATTCTTATTGCGTTAGGTTCGAAGTAGATATAACTCATTATGTCAAGTACATGGATAATAAAGGAATGATAACTTCTAATTTTAAATGTACACATTTAATGTTAAAAGTTTTTATATCTTACTTAATTTGAAGACAAAGTTAGCATTTTAGTTAGCCAAGTTACTAAGATATTTTAGTAAAGCAAAATTTCGTGTCTGAATAAATTATTATCACAAAGTTATTATCAGAGATAGTTATTATGTCAAAATCAAAAGGTCATTTATTTGTTAACATTATACCTTGTCTTGGATTTTGTATGTATTATCTTCCTATATCTATAAGTAAGTACATACTAAAAAAAAATGTGGATGTACGCCTCTATCTGCTTTCCCGGCTAACTTCTTTTAAATCATCCGACGGTTTTTGATACGGTTTTCATTAATGGAAAGAGCGATTAACGTGGAAGATTTGTGTCTGTGTGTATATATATATTAAAAATTGCACCCTCTCGAAGAGCTTGTCGCTGGTTTTATATAATTTATAGCAGCCAGTTTTTCTTTTATTTAAGAAGTAAAGAAATGTAATTAAAAAATTAACTACTACATCAATTTCTTTAATTACGTTTAGATTGCGTAACTAGGTTAATGATTACAGAAAGTGAGAGCATAATACTATTTTCAACTGTGAAATATATATATTTTTTAATGGAAACTAACAGTATTAGACTTACAGGAAATTTTACTTTTACTTTTACGTCAAGCTTTAAATATCTTTTATTTTTCAACGCTGACGAAGTCGCGCGCACCAGCTAGTTTGGAATATTTTCAAATTCCAACACAAAATACGTTAACCTGTCCTTTAGAATATTCAAAATAAGAACAAGTAAACTTTAAGTGTCAGATAATATATTATGGAATAGATCTTCCAGTTGTCATTGAAAGGTGTAAAGTCATGTTTGCATAAAAGTTGATAATTCGTTGCGTGGGCGATGTTGAATTGTCCAAATTCATCATAATTTTGATCGTTCAAACCTTTTCTGTTTACTTTGATACTTACGTCATTTAATAAGGTTTAAGTTGTTTAGTGTTGTCAAGGTCTAAGCACAAAGTAACTGTTGACTTGGAATATTTTTCGCATTATGTCATGGAGAATCATAGGTGACATTTCAATTTATGTATATTTTTTTCTATTTTAGTGTAAATTGTTACATAATAATCGTCAGACCATTAATCTAAAATTTGTTAGTATAATTGTATAGTCTTTAAACCCGTCGTGCCGTGATGGCCTAGCTGACTGGTTATTGAAACGGTCGAATTGCCACTTGTTTCTTTCTCTTCAAAACTCTTTGAATACCAGTAAAGTTAGGTAAAGTAAGCTACTTGTCACAATTTAGAGAGTAACTACACTTATTGTTATTTACGCAGTTCTGCCTTCATAGCGTCCAGAATTCAGAAATCCAGAAGCTGTTTTGAACTCTAAAACGTCAACATATATGTCGTTGAGTTTCGGTGAGTATAAGGGTTTCAAGAGCCCTTACCACAAATTTATATCTTACCTTAAAGGCAGCACATTTGAAACTCATATGGCATTACTTCTGTCAAGTGGACCTTAATCTTGTCTGCAGACCTTCGCGTAAGTAAAAACAGATTTGATATATTTAGTAAGAATTTCCATAATGAATCGTCAATTAAGAGAAGCAAAACTCTCACTCATCATCAATTTAGTGGCAAATTCTAGTGTTTTTTTGTACTACATAACAAACTATACTTTACAATTGAGTATCATTACAGAAATTGTATATTTTTTTCACGCAATTGCACGCAATGTTGCATTCCTTGCTTGCAGCAGCACGCTTAAGTTAGATCAATGACTCTTACGATCATAGTAAGAGTAAATCATGATTGCGTTTCATTAACTAAGTCTACGAGAATTAAGAAAAAAATTTAATCAATGTAGGTATATTTTAATCATATTATAAAACCAGATCCCTCCAAGAAAATGGGGGCTGATTGTTTCATATAAGTCGCACACTCTTATAACGAGGAAGTTTTGTGTACTTACCGATATATAAAAAAAATATCCCTGGCGAAGCTGAGAACGAGTCGCTAGTTAAAACTAAAACAAACGTGTTTTATAGTTTAATAGAAAATAGATAATATGTTATTGGTTTCTACATAATGCAGTTTAAATTCATGTTATGTATGTGTAATATGGAGGTCGAATAATATAAAGAACTGTGCATACGTATACTGACAGGTGCGCATACTCAGACATCGAAGATACTATTGACACAGATGTATGTGATGTCTAGAATAGTTGAAAACACGAGTCATACCAATTCATACTTTAATAGTACAAATATAAGGACAAAAGTTGTATAACTTACAGGAGCAGATTTTTGAACAAAGTACAGTCGCGACTTTCAAGGTAAAAATCTTGAAATTAATATATGTGGTAACCTCAATATAACAGATGTTATATTGAACTAACTATAACTTTCTGATGTAATAGATTAGAATGTTTTTATATATTATTTTAGATTTTCTGTGATTTTAGCCTGATTAAGAAACAAAATAGTTTAATTTTAATATTTTATTTTACAGTATATAGTACGATTTTTTTTAAATCTACTAGATTTAAAATTAGACATAAACTAGTTCTAACTAAAACGATTTAAGCTTCTTAAAATAAAGTTGTTTATTTTTGAAAATTTTAAGTTATTATAATAAATTTTTTAAGTGTTATTTTAACTGATGAATATTATTGCATACTAATTTCTAGCAAAAAATGTGAGCGCTAATGTAATGTAATTGCCATCTCTTTGAACAATGTTTTACGCAATAAATGAATTAATATTATTTATTAAATGGTGGAAATTGAGGTATCAGCGACGAAACATCATTTAATTAAACCGTATTACATGATGACTGCACATTGACACTTTAACTCTAGATGCTTTGTTAAACTATGTCAAATTTGGAGAAATTTATTATCGTCCTTACGTTTAAAGTAGAACGATAATTATAATTCTACTTTTAAGCAGAACTGTACATTAAATATTTATTATTCATAACGTAAACCAAAATACAATTGGAATGCGTTCAAAATTTGAAATTTTGTATTTCTAGATTCCAGATGAGGTAGACCTCATGTAGATGATTTATTCAAAAATGTTTTTCATTTCTGTGTATAAGTTGTTCACAATCCATCAACTATGTAATCAAATTACACTACTACAATATGAAACTTGTTGCTATGTAAGTATTTATAAGCGATTTTATGTTTAAAATAATCTTTATCGCAATTTACACGTGCTGCAAATGATAAGCACCAATTGCATTTAATAACCACTTTAATCACACCAAAATTTATAGCTATAGTGCAATAATTTGTCATCGCTATAAACCCACATCGGGTGTTATAAACGGTCGATATAAAACGGGGACATTTAGTGTACTCTCGTAAATCTCACCATGTGACATTAGCCGCTACGTGAGTTGGCGTGTGGTACAATTTAAGAACTTAAAGCGGTGGTTTTAATATTTTTATTATAACTATTATCAATCGAACCCATACTTCAGTGTAAAATATTTTTTTATGCGAATGTACGAAAGATAAAAGTGATAAAGGTTCGTCTTCAAGGACTAAAATCTCCATGATAGTAATTACTTAGAAGATATAATACACTTAAGAGAAAATATAAATAGTTTTTGCAGTATTAACAATAATTAACTATTTGATTCATATATTACAATACAATGTTTACAAATTGCTTAGACATATTGTATAACGACAATAATACAATATGTCTCAAATCTAACAAAATTATATTATATATATTTAAACTAATAATGTTTTAAGAAAAAATTAATACACATGTGTTTCCTTTATTGACAATATTAATAAGTAAGCATTTTTTTTTTAATGGGATTCTTAAATATTTGTTAAATAATTAACATTTGATTTGATCGCTCGAGTTCATGAATTACGCCACAATATATACGAAATATTTCGCATTATGATCTCACCCAACCTTGGGGGTGCATCCTTTATTCCGCCGAGTGCAATAAAATGCCGTATTTTAATTGTACATTCGAACAATACTATCATAACCTCTAGGCCATCTGTGTATGCGGCTGTGTCACTAATAATTGTGAACAATATTTTATGGCACATTTTAATGGCCACCTACATACGCCAGGCATACGCAGTTTTTGAGTGCTACAGGACGTGACCTAACGCATGAATGGGTTTATCAACGTTTAGGTCTATAAATGGCATCAAGGTTCTAGTAACTGTAATAGAAAGTCCGAAAAGTAGGTCGCATTTAGGCAAGTACATATTTGACAAATATACGTGCGCTTCTTAAAACATAGAAGTTACTTGTTCCTTTAATTACCTTTTGATATTTTAGACACTAAGTACAAATCAAATAGTTTGCACAAATTAGGTAAGTGATAAATTATATTCAAAGTATGTATAAATGAAAGTTAACTGATTTTACTTAAGATTTTATCTTAAGGAAAAGGATTTCAATTTCAGATGTAATTTTTAATTGGAAATATAATGATTGCCGATAAAACTAATTTGCTATATGTTTTGTTACTATATGACCAAATTTGTCAGACATCAAACGCACCTACACGAACTAAAGCGAAGCAGAGATATGATAAACCGTCAACATTAAACAAATACTTAGTTGTATCAAATAAATTGCCAATAAAACATGTTTATTGCCATTTAACGGTTTGAGAACTTACTTATCGACCTATTTCGTTCATAAAACTTATCTAATATCAAAGTTTTGGATACAAATCGTATAATAACAATAAATAAGTCTCTTTAACATGAGGGTTGGCATTACTGTAGCTGGCTACCGTCGCCTACTAACACAAACAATGCCTTAAGTATTCAAGTGAGCTGCAGATCTTGATAGGATAAGCGAAGAAGAGGACAAAGTACAGAGAAGAGGACCTGCCATCCCTTACTCACTCATCGAAACAAAGCAGCACACGTGCTTATATTCCAATCGCAACTTGCATTTTAAAACGAAAATAAAATAACTTTATGAACATGACTGTATCTCTTAAAATATTTCAATTAGTTTCCTCAATTCGGTTAATACACCATAATTATAATAATAATTGAGGTGTTTGCGTGTGTGACAATTTAAAAGAAGGGGTATGTTTTTTTGTTTACAAAGCAGATGCTATTTTGTTTTCAAATTCCATAAACAAAAGTATCCTTAAATAAAAAAAAAGAAGGTTTAATTTATGGTAAGTACACATTATTTTGATAACAACTTTATTTGGTTGATATTTGCAATTACATTAACTAATTATGAGTATAATTATAATTTAATTTAATATCTTTACATCTGTAAACGGAGGTAATAAATTTTAACTAACGGAAAGAGCGATAAACGAGGAAGGTTTTTGTATATAATTAGCAGAAAAAATGCTCCCTTGCGAAGCCAGGAGCGAGTCGCTAGTATATAAAAAATGCGAAAGTAACTTTGTCTTGTCTGTCTATTACCCTATAACGCCTTAACTAAGTACTCAACCGATCATTATAAAATTTTGCATACTCGCTGTCAAGGTTACAGAAAAGGATATGGGGTACCTTTCATTCAGAAAAAAAGTACTGTACCCGAGGGATCATATAAAATGTGGCGGCGCCACTGTCGTCACAGCAATAAAGATATCAGGCATTATTTCCTCATATATTTTCTCAGGTGTTAGATATATTTTTTTAATTTTCAACGCGGACGAAGTCGCCAGCAACAGCTAGTAATTAATAAATTATAAGACTTTTATTACGCATAAGGTTAGTTATCTATTAAAATATATTGTTAATAAGACACCTTAGAGGAAACTTGGGCATCTTGGCCACCTGATGTTGGCAGCTTACTATATACTTATAGCTATACTATATTTAGCTTATAGTGTTTGCGTATAAAAGACAATATCCCCAGAGCGGTTCGCGGAAGCGATAGTGACCCGAGATTAATGATATCTGAAGGCAAACACTCCGCACGCCCAATGGCTGTACCGTTACTTAATGCTGTTTTGATCCCGAGGTATTACTACCAAAACCATTTATTCATATAAATCTACCTGCTGAATGCGGCTTATCGATTTTCAGTATTAAACTTTATCCCAATGGAACGTATTACTGGTTTATGTTAGTATATTGTTAATCTAGAAAATCTATGTTAAATTATTATGAATGAAATTATTATAAAATTCAAACTAACTATATATAATTCAGAAAATGGTCTACCTATATGGAAACTTTAATTCAAAAGTTTACTCGTGATTGAGTCATTAACATACAAACGTAGAAGCCACTGTTTTCAACTTCTTCGAACGCTCCATCTATTGATTTCCAAAGTTTCTACCGGGATAAAAAGTATCCTATGTTTTAATCCAAGATATTATGTGTTATTTGTATGATACGTTTCATCCAAATCCTTCAAGCGATTTTAAAAAAATGTATATCTATTTTGATGTGATTTTCACTAAAGGAAAAGTGATAAGCAAGGAAGGTTTGTATTGTATATATAGGTATAATTTGCAAAAAAAAAGCTGTAAGGTCGCTAGTGCAATGTAAAAATGCGTACGAGTTATACGTATTGGTATATTAGTGACACAATTTTATAATATTACATGTAGATCCACAAAAATAGATTTGAGCGCTTACGAATTTATTCGTAAATTATATACAGCGAAATCATTTTTCTCTGCAGATTATATACACGAATCTTGTTTATCGCTCTGTCTATTAATAAAAACCGTATCAAACTCTGTTAAGTGGTACCGAGGTAGACATTGACTTTACTTAGAATATTTATGTATGGAATAGATATTATATTAAACTAGCTGTTGCACGCGACTTCGTCCGCGTAACTTTATAGAATATAACCTATGTTACTCGCTGACAATGTAGCTGTCTATAGGTGAAAGAATTTTTAAAATAGGTCTAGTAGTTTTTGAGTTTATTCATAACAAACATAAAAAATACAATTTTTCTCTCTTTATAATTTATAATCTCTTATAACTACAGATTTGATTAAGAAAAGGAATTATTTGCAGATGATATTCGTTGTCTTAAATTAACATAGCAACGCTAAATTTTAAATACTCGTATATTGCCAACACTTTATTCAAGGCTAAGGAAATACTAACGTTCTCATAACATATTATGCACTTGCTATTATTTCTGGTTCCTTAGGCTGAAAATAGTTTACATTTGTTTCTGCACCAGTCGTCGATAGACTGAAAATGTACGTTCGATCTTATTTTAGAACTTGCTCAAAAAACACGAAGCGAGTGAAATACTTTCAGGAGAAGTTTTGTATGTCTATATGTTTCTTGTAAGTTGAATTATCTCACACAATAAATAATACACTAAACACGGATTATGATATTAGACATTCCAGATAATTTACAGTCTAGATTTTAGAGACTGATATAGATATTAGTATTAGATATATAAAATACTAATAATCTTCTATATATATATATATATATATATATATAAACTTCTCGTGTCACAGTGTTTGTAACCAAACTCCTCCGAAACGGCTTGACCGATTTTTATGAAATTTTTGTGTATATTCGGTAGGTCTGAGAATAGGTCGTAAACTATTTTTTATAGTGATTTTTTATTTTTTGTCAAAACAACGTTTGCCGGGTCAGTTAGTATATATCTATATAGGTATCACGTTAAGCTGATAAAGATATTTTGGTAAATTAAAACCTCATGAACCACAGGAATCTACTTTTTAATTTTGTATCACCATGGAAAATAACACACCATGAACCATGGAAAATAACAATAAAAGGAAATCAGTAAATTAGAAACCGTATTCTTATTCTTTTTAGCACGAATAAATTTAATTAAAAATTCGATGCGCATCGGACCGTCAAAATCATTCTCAGAAATTCCTAAAAAAATGGACGACACCTAACATTTGTTGAGACAAATTTTGAGAATTTTTTTTTTATGGTATTAATACTTTTTGTGTCTTATATAATTTTGTAAGCACGCCTTTTTTTTTGTTGTGTTAAAACAATTTATTTTTCATATAAATTTTTCTCAAACATGGCATTTTTTATTTTTATATTTAGATGATCCCTAGAGAACAGTACCTTTTTGGATGAAAGGTATCCTTTATTGTATCCCTGCGACGTCTGTGAAAAATTTCATGATCTTCGATCATGAAATTTTTAGTTAAGGCGTGAAACAATCAAGAAAATTTACTCACTTTAACAACAAGAGAAAAATGTAGGAGTTGTCCATAATATTATTTTATTTTATTGAGTTGAATTTTCATCGATAGACTAAATATTAAAATTATCTTAACATTTAGTTGTCAGTGTGGTTGCTAAATTCCAAGATAGATCAAAATCAAAAGGATGTGAGAACTTTCCACTTTGTGAAGAGTCAAAAGGAGTATTTTTGGAAATGAATGCCAACCTTCACATGTACGTGAAAATACATCAAGTACGTGACGTCACCTGTGGTAGAATTTAAATCACTATAAAGTTATGGTAAGTATAAAATAAAGTTTAAATCAAAAAGATCAATCGAAGTGGTACCAAGCGGAGTACACTCGTGAAACATTATACCTCTTTGATGTTTTATTGCCGTAAAAACAATAGAACGGTACAGTCGTGAACAGTCGTGAACGAAACGAATACTTCGTACTATCTTTACGGTATTGTGATTTGAGCGACTACATTTTATTTAATACTAGCGACTAGTCTCCCTCTTTCAGCTCTTTGCTGCAATTTTTTTATGCAAATTATATGTACCTACATGATTGTATATTTTCTGCAATAACATTCCTCGATTATGAGTTATAATTTCTATTGATGAAAACAGTATCTTGATAGCGGACAGCTACTTTGAGTTATAATATGTAGAGATTAAATTTTTAAAGAAAGAAAACTGTTACTGTACCTTAACAGATAGAAATATGCTATCGAAGAGTTTTTCTTTAGGAATTTAGAAGAACTACAATTCTCTATAAGCACATAATTTTTACTTATCTCTTAAGGCTCAGCCTACGTAAGCCATGTAAATTTATTCTTCGACGACTTGGTTTCAAAATATTGATATTTTTCTACTTACTTAAAAACATATACTTACTTAAAAATATATCTAACTGATGGAGAAGTATGCGGACACACAGACGCGGACAGCGTCTTAAAATTATACTATGAAAAGTGATAAGAATTGTGTTATTCTAATGTGTAAACTGTATTACTGAAAATTTCATCAAAATCCATTCCTTAGTATATTTCCTTATCTATATTTTATAAATGGTCAAAAATATTCATATAGGTATTCAGTTGAGTTATTAATAACATTTGACAGACCGTTCATTCGTTCAATTAGATTCGTATAATCAAAATCCACACATTTGACATTGGTATGACTCTTAAATATTTACCAATGATAGTGATTATATTTTATTATGTTTAAAGTGACTTTTACGATCACAGCTTGGCGAGTAGAAATTACACAAACAAAATTATTACTCTCCAAGCATTCCTCACATACCAATATAGTCTCTATTGATATGGTTGTTAAAGATTAAATTGGTATATGTTTATGTTTAATAGTATTGACTGCAAGTCAATGTTTTGTATGAAAAGACAATTGTTCAAGACGTGTTAAATTGATTTATTGTTATGTCTATCCGGTTTTCATAATGCAGATTTTCTAAGTAGATACTATTTTGAAATCGTAACAGCCGCCTTTAAGGGCAACTAATTTATTGGTAAATTATACAATAGTTAGCCATAAATGATATAACAATATTACACGATGATCGGTCAACTGAAGAGATGAGTTCGCGTTTTAAGATACTGGTGATTAATCTTCCTACTAATATAAATGCTAAAGTTTGTGAGGCTGTGTGGAAGTTTGTTACTCTTTTAAAAGACTACTGAACGAATTTGGGTGAAATTTAGCACACAACAAAAGCAAAAAAATTTTGTTTTCCAAGTCAATAGGCTTGTTTTTGAGTTTTGTAGACACAAACATATGAAAGTTGCCTTCGCCTACTATAAAAATGAAATTTTATTTATTATTTATTTATTCTTAAAGAGTATTTGAAAGAGTTCCGATTTTGTATTTGATTATTATCCAATTATTTTTGAAAAGTTTGTGCACCAACATTTTATAAGCCCCAGTTGTCAATTGTAAATCCTGTGCGCTCGTAAATCAATTGCCGAGTGACATCTGTTAACAGAGTTTAAACGATTTTATTTTAGACATTTCCGCGTTATTGTCATTTCATTTCAGTATATTTATTATCTATTCTATATCTATACATATTATAATATATATATATATATATATATGTATTTATATGTAATATGTGACTTATATAATTTGTTTAGTTTGTAAGTATGTAATTGTATAAAATTGTTTTGTTTGTAAATTTTATGTTGAGAGCTGTGGATTTTGTGATAAATAAATAAATAAATTAATTAAGTCAATGTCCGCCTCTGTCTGTTTCTCCGCTAACTTTTTCTAAACCACTAAAATTAATTTTGATACGGTTTCACTAATGCAAAAAGTGATAAGCGAAGTTGGTTTGTGAGTATAATTTCCAGAAAAAAAAAATGCATCAGTGCGAAGCCAGAGACAGGGAGCTAGTTTATATATACTTATATAAATAAGTAAAGACATAACAATTCAGAACCTTTCTCTCATTTGTGAACCGATTTTATTTGAATTTTCTTTAGTAGCGCCTTTGAGAGCTTAAACCCATGGGTTTAAGCTTTCAAAGGCACTAGGGTTTAAGCTCACACATCCTATTTTTTTATTTATAATATTATTTTTAAAAACCACCGATTTTTTAGATATAGGTATTAAAAAAAATCATAACTTTGTATCCTTTAAGTGAACCATATTTACACTCCTGGGTAAATATGAACACTCATATTAAAAAAAAACTTATAACTGTGTGGCCTTACTGGCCATTTTATAATTTTTTACTAATTAAGATTTTACTAATTAATTTAGATTCTACTAATTAAGACAGTGGAAAAGAAATTTTCTATCTCAGTTACTCGTATAATAATAAAACCAGCGACGAGCCTTTTTAATAGGTAAAAGTGCTGGATTTCCCAATAAAGAGATTATTACCTATTCAGATATAATTATGGAAAAGTAATTTTCAATTTGACATGATCTGGATGTACTGGATGGATACACCCTCAACATGGTTCAAATATTTTCACAAATAATTCCCTAGATGCACTATTTTTATTAATTAACTTGTAAAAAAAATCTTTGAATACAAACTTGTGAACCTCGAGCGGATCTATCCAGTTATATGTAAATTAATATACCCATACATTATTAATTCCAGAACAACCTTTTCTGTAAACTTTTTTGTCTTAAGCAAATATTTCAAATCCACAGAACAAATTCTTAATTACCCATATTAGGTATTATAGTATAAATATATAAAACCGAAATCTCCTTTTGTACGCATGTAAACGCTTAAAACATATAATCTTATTAACCTCGTAGATTATGTCAGACGTTTGATAATGGCATTGATAAGTATAGATAAGCAAAGCATTCAATACGTTGACACCGGTATATTTACCTTGCAATCACGTGGTAACAGTTCGCAAAAACAGTAAAAATCACTCGAAAAATCACTGGTTTCTTCACAAACTGTTATTTTATAACTGTCCGAGGAGATGTTGATTCATTAATTTCACAGTTTTAATTTAAATATCTTTAATCGTCGATGTTATGGCGGATAAACAGCGCGCGCAACCGTTCCAAGCTAGCGTGCAAAAGAGACTGACTTGCTTTGCTTCGCTTGCTGTGCTGTCTGAAAGAAAGATGTGTGTGACGTCATTCTCTGAGACTTCGAGGCTATATAGTTTTCTATATTGATGACAGCATGAAAACGCTTTTTCACGTGAGATAACATAATAACGTCATAGCTGACTCATTATTTTCTGGAATGCGTTTGTTGCGGACCGCGTTTCTCTATATAGCCTTTTTACTCCACCTTTGAAATATGTAGTTATGGTTATTTCATCAACATCATCATCTAAGCCGCAGGAAGTCTACTGCTGGACATAGGCGTCCCCCATAATTTTCCAATATGACCGGTCAGAAACAGCCTGGATCCACCGTCGACCCGCGGCCCTTATCAGGTCGTCTATCTACCTTGCTGACCTGGTCCTCCGTCTCGAGAACCTTCTGGCCCCAGCGACCGTCGGCTCTCCATATTATGTGTCCTCCCACTGCTACGGAGAGTGTGCTCAAGAGCTGCATGAACTCATACCGCCTTCCCCTTTCTTCCATCGGACATACAGACGTACAAATGGTTACCATCCTCATCTTGTCGATATCCCTCTATTTCGGACCAAGCGCTTTAAAACATCTTTTACAATGCGCACTGCCAACGTTTGGGACTCCTGAGCTCATATAATCCAAATCTTTTCAAAGTTCGAGTGAATAGGCATCTTCTGGGTGAGCTCGCACCATCTTCGGCCTCATCCTTGCTTCACAGTTGGTCAAGAGCAAACCCATCTTTAATAAAAAAAAAAACTTCAACTTACTCATTCGCCGGCTTATTCGGTAACTTTCGTACGTCTACGGGTCTCCTCGTTGCTGATTCGATCACACAGTGTAACCCCTCGCATAGCTCGTTGAGGGACGTTGAGCTTTATTACGAGGTCCATATTAAGAGACTATCATATGTAACCACTGGTAACTAACATTGGTCGAAAACTTTTGTATTGAGATAACGATGTGACAGAGTACTTATGACATAAAAAAATAGCAATCCATTTTATAAATAGTATATTGGATAAATGCTGATTCAAGATATATTATTTCGATAGCTGATTCACACAACTAAGTGTTGAATTTCTTGTTTATAAATGCTGTATGAGCCTGTAGACTGACTGACAGGCTTAAATTTCATTTAGTTTCATAAACACGGTTGCTGTAATCAGAGTACAAAGTACAAAATGTAATTGTACACCACATTATATTCCGTTGACTAATAATAGGTAGGTAATTAGGTATACCATACTTTCATCAACTATGATTATTGTTTTTATATTGTAACTATCGGTGTACCACGTCTCACCCGTCCTTTAATTTAATGAACATGTCGGCTCTTCTCGGTAATCATCGGTAGCCTTCAACATATAGGCTATCATATGTAAAACTGTCTAACGCACAGTTCGATTTTGATTTGCTTTTTTAAATGTATTTGACATCAATGTTTCGTTGAAATATTTGAATTGTTAGCTAGGAATTTTTAATGGGAAAATGAAGCTTTTTTACTTTTTCGGCCATATTTTTAATTAACTTTTCTTTAAACTTAAACGATTTTTGAAAAAAAAAAAAATTCAAATCAAAGAAAATAATATTAATACGACATAAATCACAGTCAATAAATGTTTTATTGTTTGGATATGCTGTGTACACCGTGTTGTGTGTCTCTGTCTAGTTCACTTCAATGTAATTATATCTATTTAATGTCAGTGTCCTGTTTTGAGTACCTTATTAAATAAAAAAATTAAAAAAAAAACTCACTGATTTATTGACTGTACGCAGTTTTTACCGTATACATAACTTGTGGTCATAAATAGTGTCTTTTCTGAACACATGGTCCCCTGAACTGAAGGAGAATACTGGAGAGCTGAAGACTATTCCCTTTTACTAATCTCGGTGAGATTTCTTTCGTTAATTTTTTTGTAGTAAAAGTGACAAAACAACAAAGTGTGTGAACAAAGATAGACCGAAATAAATAAAACGTAAAATTAACAACACTAGTCTATTACAGTACAATACTATATCAATGTACCTACTATCAAAGCAACTGATTATGGGGTTAATCATTACTGGGTTACCTTAATTACTGGGAATTAAGGAATTAGTTATTAGTACTTACTTATACCACAAATCCGGATCCAAATTTAAGTTTTAAAGACTTCGTAATCTATGCTTTTAAAAATTGATTGTCCTGACTGACTATCATCGAACAGCCAAAACTACTTAGTCTAGAAAGATAAAATTTGGAATATAGGTTTGTTTTATAACGTACTAGCTGTTGCACGCGACTTTGCCCGCGTAACTTTATTACTCGCTGATAATGTAGCTTTCTATAGGTGAAATAATTTACAAAATCGGTCCAGTTGTTTTTGAGTTTATTCATTACAAACACACAAATCACTTTATAATATTAGTATAGATAACGCTAAGAAAATATTTTTGAAAATTTCAACTCCTAGTAGCTAGTTATGTATAAAACTAGTTTCTACTATGTACGCGACCGTTGGCCTCCCAGCAGGAAGAGGGTCCAGGATAGAAGCAAAATTCGTCTAGTCCTCGTCTAGTCTTCGTCCCTCGAACCTCGTCCGTCGGGTAGATGGTTCACGGCAGGGAAAATATATATAAATATAGATAGATAGAAAATATATATAAATATAGATATACGGGTTAGGAAAGACCGTGTCCTCCAGGCAACTGCTGACTCCTCATCAACACGAATGCTGCACTTTCAACACAAATTGTCTAGACTCGGGAAAACCGATGTTCACCGATGTCCTTTTAGAATATAGATAAGGATTAGCCAAAATATCGGGCACAAAAAACCGTTCAATATCTCACGTATTACTAACTTATTATCATAATACCGACTTTTCTATAATCGTGTTCGCACACGAAGGCAAATAATACCTAATTAAATGCCTATAAGATTTTGCATAGCAAAAATGAACCGATGCCAAACATACTAAGTACTGAATTTATTTCGGAACTGATTTGGGAATTGACTCACAATAAAGCAGTCGAAAACTCAAAAAAGATAGCAGTAACATATAAGTAGGTAAATTACCTATTATGTATTTAATAAAAATCTAATCACATAATGTTTTATTTGCCAGTGAGTACCTATATGGAGTGTTTTTTATAGCTGTCTCTAAAGAGGATTTGTACGTAAAAAGGCGTCCAGGAAATAAGATGTCATTATATAAAAATCCTTTGAAGTGGAATGGTCGAAGCGTCTTTAAAATTATTTGATCATTTTTCAATACATTAAAAGCGCTGTGTGTGGGTTTATTGAAAGAGAAAGTTTTTAGCGTTTTTTTTTTTTATTTGAAGATCTATTGAGATGTGTTGGATTATAATAAATATGATTAAAAGGTTATAGAATACTGTAACATTCTGATAATTAATAAATAAAAGAAAATTAATAATTTTAAATAAGTTTCGCTATTTAGTTAACTACACCTGCAATGAGAAATTTTCTGCTTTCCTCACTGACAGGTTAAGGTTATTATGTTATGATACATCATGCCAAGTCAATATGTGTAACCATTGCAATTCGCTAGATAGTAGTTATATTCTTTGATTTATTAAAGTGTTAGAGGAAAGTAATATCTATTTCCTGATACTATAGGAACACTATATGTATAAGCTTTTTGCATTAAACGTTTTTCCGTAAGCCTCACTAATATCATAAAAATGATGTACATTTGAGTCTTATACAAAAAAGAATATTATAAAATAATTTATGTTATAAATTTAACTAAAAATTAACTTAAAACTAAACTAATTTATATGTAAAAGAAGAAAAAAGATTTATTCGTAAAATAAGAAAATGTATAATTCGCACTATTTTTGTCTTTGTAGCTCCCAGCTTTTTGGCGCAATATAACAGATGTTTATTGTTTAGGCTATGAGTAAAATGGCTTTAGTCTAAAATTGTTAATCCAGAATTCCGATCTAAAGTTTTTTTATACATTATAGTGTCAAGCCCTTAACATAAAATTAAAATTTTAAAAAAATCTCGAGGGATCGTCAAAATATATAAAATATGGCCGCTTCTGTAGCCGTGGCCACGCCACGGTCGTCACAGTGTCAGAGATATTTTCTCAGGTGTATAATTTTCATTTCTCAATACGGACAAAGTCGCGGGCACCAGCTAGTTTTGAAATATGTATTCATGAAAAAGTAGGTTATTGACACTGCAAAAGCGCTATCTACTGTTTCAAAATTAGTATTTAATTTTATAAAAACTACAGTTGGCTTGATTTTAACCTACTGAATGATAGGTGGCGTTTATAACAATACTTAACTATATTTTTCTTTGTGCTCTTCTAACAAGAGAACAATACGCCATTATTAGGGCAAATGAAGTGAAATTCGCGTCTTCAACGGTTCTAAAAATGCTTTTTGTTAAAACTACAAGATATTGAAACAGAAAGTATTACTCTTTTTTATCTATTTTAAAAGAATTCTATTACTAATGAAACAGAGGCATCTTTCAATTATATATGGAATCATTGATATATTATATTAATACCACTACTCAACAACAGATGGAGACACATTCATAGTATTATTGGATTTTGCCGTACTACATGTCACATACAGATAATAGATTTTGCTCGCGACTTCCTTTACGCTTTATTCAATCTTTATTTATCATTTATTTTTATAAAGCGATGATTTTCTATTTAGATGATCTTTCGGGAACAGTACCTACATCTTTTCTGGTTGAAAGTTTGAAAGGTAGCCTATGTCATTTTCTGTACCACAGATTGTATGGCAAATGTCATGGTCATTGTATTCCTTGGAATTTCTATGCAAATTCCTTTACTAATAGCTACTAGCAGATATGTATTTTTGTTTGTAATAAATAAACTCAAAAATGACTGGACCGATTTAAAAAATTCTTTCACCTATGGAAAGCTACATTATCAGTGAGTAACATAAGCTATATTTTATAAAGTTAAGTTATGCCTGAATACGCGTGCAACAGCTAGTAATTGATAAAATAAAATGGTGGGGAGTGGTAAGGTTAACCACTCGAACCCCCTTGGTAGGGTGGTTAAGGTTCTTAATTTACCGCTCTGGTTTCAGGGAGTCCATTTCCCTATCCGTTCCAAATATTTTATCCTTAATCCTTAAATCCAAATATTTTATTTTATCCTTAATCGGCACTGCATATGTGGCGTCGCTTGTGTTATATATATAGGCGACTGTTGCCACCTAACATCAAATGTATCGTCAGCCTGTCTGACAACTTTAATATATTAAAAAAATGTATTATTAGTTTTTATAATTTGCTTTTGTATTACCTGGTAATGATTTGCTTTGTTATTTAATATCATTTGAGATAGTTAGGTAAGTACTTACTTCATCTAATGGTCATCTCTGGAGTCCTCTATTATAAAGTTCTATTAGAAGGTTTTCATTGTGCAAGAATGCAATACAACCTTTCGATGACGTAATTTGTGTAAATGTCTAGGTTGGAATCCTGCGGGCGAGTCGCTTGATACCAATGCGGCCAATGAACGGCCTCGATGGACCGTCTCTCCTTGCCCCTCACCTCTCATGCGACAAAACACACGACACACGACTCACGACGCATTAGCTGGATTTAAGTTAAATAGCAACAATTTTATTAAATATATTTTAAAGTAAAATATATTAAAAAAAAAAATAGAAATTTATGAAATAAAAGCATTACCTATAACAGAAATAAAAGAAACAACATTTATTTAAACAAATAATAATATTTTCATAAAGATTGTGATTTGTTTTATAAAATACGTTGTAAAAAGCATTTGACAAAAATAATTATTAATATTTTCAATTTTGAACTAATAATTGCGCAAGTATACAAAAAAATTTGCAATTCATTTAATTTTATAATAATATACAAAATTTCATTTAACAACATAATTGATGCGGTTTTCACGAATGGAAAGAGCGATAAACGAGAAAAAATTGTGTATATAATTTGTAGAAAAAATTCCCCTTGTGCGAAGCCGCTAGTAATAGTCAAAACGGTTATAAAAATTAATATAGGAAATATTTTTTGGATATTCGTGTCCAAAAAGTCCCTAAACTAATCTTTTATACCTATATTATTATTCCAATTTGTTACATCTCACAAGTGCTTTTTAATGGAGCTTATGTGAGAGCACTCGTTGGAAATTGTAGAGATAATAGAAGAGAGATCAGATCTAATGACATACGATGATTCACTCCGAGAAGCTTTCAAGTGTTTTAATAATAAATGAAAAAGCTCTAAAATATTTTTTATAATATACAATAGATCCTTATGGTAAATTCTTGAATTGTGACATAGTTTCACAGCACCTAAGTTATGGAAGTTTTTTTTTCCACTTATCCCTACAAGTTACTTTATTTTAGTAATGCATACTTACTCGTAATAACTTGATAGGTGACTATTTCAAAAATCTAGAAAATAATCGATGGCATAATCTTGACTAATATTTTATTATAAATGCGATAGTTAATTTTTAAACTGTTTGTATGTGATTATGTGTATATATATTTGCATGTTTGTATGATGTATATTTTTGTTTTTGTGATATGCTTTCACATCTTAACTACACAACCGATGCAATAACGTTAACTTTGTATGAAATGCGTTGATAAATAAAACCGTCTGCTAAACAAGACAGCTGACGTTCATGTCCGGTTGTGTGTGTAGATTGGTTGGTCAGTTGCTTAGCAACCTCGAGTTAGCCTGGGTTTTCACCTATAGGTATTTTTATAAATCTGGTATTTATTCTGGCATATTTTATTACATTAGGAAAGTTAATTTTATATTATACTAACTTTTTCTAGCAACTTCATTTGCATACCTTTTTAAACTACATAAATCTTATCTCTCAAACTAGAACCAACCTGCACATTTACAAAATTTCAATGAAATCGATTGGGCGGTGTCTAAGTTAGTGTGACCATCGTGACACTTGATTTTTATGTAATAACATTATTTCTTATTCATTGTAAAAAATGTCAAATAGGTACTTATCAATAGGGAGCAACAGTAATTTTGAAATATATAAAAAAAAGTTTAAAAACTTTCGCGGTATTTGCATTTTATAGCAGTCTTGAACTATTTAGGTATTTATGTGCAATTAGTTTTTAAAAACGACTAATAACTTGCAAACATTGTGCAATGTTTGTAGAAACAGAGTTGGTCAATGATGATACACAATGATCATTTTCACAGAGACATAAGGTAAGAAAAAACTATGAATATGAGAATGAGCTCTGGCTTAACTTACTCTGCTAAAATAAACAAAAGCCCACATGCTGATATATCATGTTGGTCTTCTGTAGATGATTGCTGCCACTATAAATTTTTTGTATTGAATATTAAGAATATTATTGCGATAATAAATATCACGTAGCAGAAGAAAACGCGGCCTAATAAACAAAAAACCACAAGATGAGTTCATAGCCAGAATCGGAATAGCATTCCGTCATCGTGCCTTCACTGACTTTAGGGTTCCTTGAAATTTGTAATTTTTTGTAAACAAGTTAATATAATAAATACATTTGTAACTTGAATACACTGTGTTAACGCGCGACGAGACGATTAAACATTGTTCTTAAGTATATCATACAATCCTACTAATATTATAAATGCGAAAATTTTTGAAGATGGAAGTTTGTTACATTTTCAAGCAAAAACGCCTGAACGGATTTGGATGAAGTTTGGCACACGTGTAGTTTATTACTTTGGTTAACATATACTCATATAGGATACTTATTACCCTGGTAAAATGTTAGTTTCCCGAGGGAGTTTATTATTTTTAAATTAGCAAATATATTTAAGTTGCCTTTTCTTTAATCAATAAACAGTATTGTGACGAACGAAGCTGAAGAAAGAAAAATTAACGCTTATTAATAAAGCAATAAGGTTCATTGGAATCAGTGTCACTTAATTTTTATTCGCCCTTCAATCGCCCGAATGATGTTAATAGAATTCGAAATTATATTCATGATTTCTATCTAAAATATCGCCATCACAAAATAACTTAAAATACACATTAAATGTCGAATGTTATTGGGACAACGTGTCCACCTGTTAATTTTTTGCCGAATTCGTGCGCGGGCGGCGCTTGAATAATACCAAAAAAAAAAAACATGATTCAATACTATTCTAATAACAAAAAAGTACCAATATATTCAAACATCTGTTCATTGCATAATATTAAGTGGAAATCTAGCACACACTATTTAGTAGGGGCAGGCAAACAGTAAAACAACAGCACGTGTGCTTTTGTTATATCTTAACAAGTAATTATCTATAAAACATATTACAAAATTACAAAACAAAGTCTGTCTGTTTCTCCGTTTACTTCTTCTAAATCTAAACCATTCAACTGATTTTGCCACAGTTTTCACTAAAGGAAAGAGCGACAAACTAGGAAGGTATAATGTATATGATTTGCAGAATAAAATTGTATCCATGCGAAGCCGGGCCGGTCGCTAGTTTATTAATAAATGTTATACCTACAGAAGGGCCAAATAAATGACTAACTGCACTTTTGAAATGCATGAATAGAAACCGACAAACAGCCCTTTTATACCAACTCGTGTGTTGTAAGCCTTATAATATCAAAGAAATCTCTTTCAAAGGCCAGTGAAACGATTTTATAGAAATTGCACGTGGAGGTTTAGGTATATGTGATATGGAAGTTGTATAGAGTTTTAGTGGATTTGTGCTTTGGTGGAAATCTAATTTATATATTTTATTATAAAGTCATATAGTGACGTTTTTTATTGTATAGGTGCTCATCAAGTACATCAAGGACAAGAAGGTCTTTACTTTTTGAAGATAAAAGATCTCTTTCTAGAAGATTATGACGAAGGTGTGTATCCTGAAGGCGATATTTGGTATATAAGATTGTCCATATTATTAAGTACATTTGGTTCAATCAAACGCCTTTTCAAGAATCAAACTCTATTTACCAAAGATAACAAACATTTATTTTTTCCTCACTTAATCACTTTTCATTATAGTTATAATACTTCATTATACTTATAATTAATATAATCCTATGTTATAATTGTTATTCTTTTACATCATCTTCGAATTATATTTTAATAGTCAAGTTAAAACTCTCGCCCCATCATGTAATGCAAATCATCTGTCCCAGACCAAATAAACATACCACAGTCCAATCATAAGCTGTGGCCTCATTGACGTCTAGGGTATAGAACTAAATTAAACAATAATCATGATTAAAGTAATACAGCCCAGTGGATTGACCTAACAATATGTATTCATTGGATGGAAATGTTCAGGTGATAATATTTTTTGTTTAATTAATCTGTTTTATTAATTTAAATAAACGGAAATTTAAAATGAAATAAAAAAATATTAGTTAAAATTTAATTTAAAATAAATTTATTTCATACAGTTAAGTGTAAATTGTGGTCTTCTCTAAGGGGCTTCCTGGTTTATGATTACGAATCACGAATCAGTGTTCCCTCAAAAGATTATTCTAAAGTTCACGCGTCCACGAGATAAAGTCTCTATACTGCACTGCGGCACATTATGAATTGTGCGGATGAGTTCGGCATCTATGGCGCGCAATATGATGGTAAAAGCTTGAGGTAGGCATTAATTTGATCAATTTATCGGAGCACTCGTCATTGTACAGCCGGTGGAACATACACAAAGAGAAGACTAACATCTCTTAAACTAAGTGGTTCTAATCGATGCTGTGTGAACATTGGATCGTCAACAATTCGAACATTTCGACGCTGCAAGGTGTCAAATTGAACTAGTTGGAATTTAGGCACGCTAGCTCAGAGGTGAGAGCATTACTACTTCATTTAAGTGTTACATTTTCGAACAAAAGTAGTTAAGAATAAATAAATTTTTCCTTAACTGCTTTTTTGCTTTTGACCAAGTTTTAATAATGCGAAGCTATTTTAATATTATAACACGAAGTGGAATTCACAACCCGTCATAATTATCTTGCGAAATATATATGCTTGTACGATAAAAAAATAACATGTGACGCGTCAGCATTTTTAGTCAAATCAGTCAGATAAGCGATCGACGTTGCTCAAACGTTTTTTTACCATAATACTTGTTCGGTAGCAATAGTTAATTAAGTGTTGTATTTATCAATAAAAGGTGTAGATCATACGATACCTTTACAAAATGTCTATTACAGTAACGGAGCCGTTTATATTTATGATTTTATTGCCAATCAGAAACTTCCTCTTAAAATTTCCCCGTTGCTTTATATCGATATAAAGCGAACGATAAGTACAGCGTCAAACGTAACCTTTAGTCTAACTCTAGACTGAAATATGCAGCGCGTTCTAGAGGCGAACTCAAACAAGTTTCGTGGGTGAAAGTTTCAATGCACTTTCTACAAGACTTACTACATCTTATATTTACTTACATACAGCGGCTATTGATAAGTCGGGACAGCAGTACCGTACCTAAAAATTACTCACCTACATATAATATGCTCTGATTAACTTAATGATTAATATGATGTTTAGGGAGTTTAACACGCAGTTTAGCGATGGTGATCAACAAAATATTATTAAACGGCTGTTTAAATTTTAAACAACTGTTTAAAAATAACCGTCTGTTGGTGAACTCAAGCCGTATGCCAAACTTCACATAAATCGAACCTGTGGAAATTAATGAAACTGAACTTCAAAAGCCTGAACAGATTTTCATAAACTAAAGCTAGGAATTCCACATCAATTATGTTTCTAAATATTATTATTTTCTTTATATTATATAATACATATAATATAAATACTATATGTTTATTTAAACCAATTATTCATATCTATTCATATCTAAGCCTCTATGTGCATGTTTGTTGTCTAATAAATATTCATGTGTGTGTAACACAAGATACGTTAATTTTGTGTGTGTTAACGTTAATGATTTTGCTTAGTTAATCCATGAGAATTTCTTGGTTTTTCTTCGAGCTAGCCGTAAACAGATTCCTGCAGGGTCGACAGGGGTAACAATCTTTATAATACAAAAACTGACAAAGCCTAAAAACAGTGGTAGCGTATTGATTGAACATTATCATGGAACATAACAACGGATAAAGATTTTTGTCATGCAATGCATTGAATCGTGGCGCCTCTGTCGGCCGGAGGCAAACCAGTCCGCGATTTTATTCCGATAGCACTAGCATCGGCTCGAAAGTCGGGGTAATGTAACGGTGCTTTTGCGACAAGGTGAATGTAATACTCGTATTCTATAACATAACAATACATAACAGACGTTAATAAAAACTTGGGTGCTGTTGACTCGGTTCTAAAAGAAAATTTAGCTGATTTTCCTTTGCCGATCAATCGATCGATCTTTTGAGCAATCCAGTATATAAAACAATTATCATACACTAGCTACCCGCCCCCGTCTTCGTACGAATGCAGTTTTTTTCTTACAATTATATATACAAACTTTCCTCGTTTATCAGTGATAGTATGAACACTTTCAAAATCCATGAAGAGGTTTAAAAGATACTTAACAGAGAATCCATAGACAACGGAAACTATTATTACTAATGGAGAATGGTTGCAATTTTTTCTGTAGATTATACACATTTAATAAACTTTAGTTTATCGATTTTCTCCATTAGTGTAAACCGAATCTTTTCTACATACTGAGTCTCCCAAAAAGTCATTATTTAGTTTCCATTTTTATAAACCTCAAAAAATCTATAAAAAAATCTTAAAAAAATTTAAAATAAAATGTGAACATACAGAAAAACTTTCTCAATTATATCTTTAAACGTATTCGCGTAATTCAATTTCATTTATAGGTTCTATTCATTTTAGCATTTATAGTAAAATTCTTAGTTTCCAAAAAGACCAGAAATTACTATGTAAACGTTTTTATGGCTTCAAATTATTACGACAAATATTAATGATTTCGTCCCACTCAAAACCACGATTTCTGATCCTTTATCTGTCAGATAAAACATTATGTCCTCGAAGCGATGAGCTCACCGGCATCGCATCGCAGGCGCAAACTGAGATTAACCAACGATCGACTAAATATAGGCTGTAAACATTTCTAAGTGAATCATATTTGGTTTACTCTTTTAACTTTAAAAAAGGCAACGCATTTACCTACTTAAATAAGAAAAATAATTAAATAATCAAATAGAATTCTTTATTTAAATTTTCTTTTCTTTTTATTAAATTCAAGTTTTTTGTTTTTGTTATTATTAATCAGGATTGTTTATAAGATGGAAAATATGGATAAATGATCCTAATAATATAATAAATGCGAAATTTCGTATGTTTGGATGTTGGAATAATTGTTACTTATAATAACACAAAAACGCCTGAACGGATTTTTATGAAATTTTTCGCAAAGATAGTTTATTTTATTACCTGGATTAACATATAGGATACTTCTATCGGCTCAGCTAGGCTATAATAAAAAAATATATTATTATTATTATTAGTATAAGTATTATTTATTTCAGGCATCTAAAAATTGCTCAGATTAAATGTAAATAAATTAATTTAAAATTATCAACAATAGCTCTATAATAAAAAAAGATATCTATTCTTCTATTTAATGTTCGCGTGAAGGTCGCGCTATCTATTGAGAAAAAATAAATTGTATGGGACGCACGCATATTGTGTGCTCAAATAACCTCTAAAATGCTAACCAGTAGTTCGCCGCGATAAAAAAGTGCACTCGTGGAACGCACCATTCTAGGGATGCCGAGTCAAAACCCGCGGCCGGCTAACGTCGGCAAACTGAACGCCCAGTCGACTCAGCCAGTCACAATTCTACAGCGGACGCGAAGCCTCGTTTCGCTCACACAAAGTTTCTCGATAACTTATCAATAAATAATTGCATGAAGTCATCGTTTAATTCGACCGTCGCGCCTTTTATACAGGTTCCACCTTGTTTTTGTCGCTTATGTTTATAATATATACACAGTTTAACCTGATCTTGTGTTGCTGGCCGTTAAAGTTTTGACAGTTAACTCCACAAGTGTCCGTGAAAGTTCGGTGCGATCCCATTGGTCGGATTTGTTTTTGTTTTGTTTGGGTTCCGTCGTGGAGTATACTGTTCAGCATGAACGGAACGCCGGCTAGGAGGCCCATGAACGCGTTCTATGATTCGGTAAGTTCACAAATGAATGTCGAATTCATGAATGTGTATAGCTCTACAAGCAAGAACACTTAACTTCGGTTGCATCGGCTGAGATGTTCGTGATCTATCGCGACTTCACGCTCCAGTTTACTTCAATCCTTTCTCTTAGATCCGGTACACATTGCCAACTTCGAAACTTGCCCGATAGCAACTTAACTCTCAGTTCCTGTTTTCAATTAACCACTCACAGAAACATTTATAATATTATTTTAAGTTTAAAGAGAATTACAAAATGTATTTTCAATATACGTAGAATATCGGATGATATTTCGGATCTGACTAACCTGTGTTTATCTTTGATATAAGTACTATAAGTAAGTATAAGTATTTATACTTAAACAGTGTATAATATACAAATCAAGTATTAATAAGTATGTAGAAAACAATAATACGGTAATATTATGTATTGCATTACATAATAAGTTTTGTTAAAATTAATATCTATGTAGGTTTAATAAACAAATAAGTAGAACTCTTCGGTTATTTATGAGTGGTCTTATAAGAATCGACTAGACTAGACGATAAAGTTTAAAAATTTTAAATTAACCCTATTATTGGTTTGCATACTTTGACTGTACATTTAATGTAAATAAATTAAATGTACAACTATACATTTCCTTTTGCAATATTTATCCTATTCTAGAGACCAGCCCCCGGCTGGCACGAATGCAATTTTTTTCTGCAAACTATAACACAAACCTTCCTCGTCAATCGTTCTTTCTATTAGTGAAAACCGTATCAAAGTCCGTTTGGTGGTACTCGTAGCGGAGAAGCAGACAGAAGCGGATAGTGACCTTATTCTATATGAATGTATTACATACAAAAGATGTATAAATATAGATGCACATTGCTGTAGGTTAGCTTCACATTAAAATTTACTCCATTTAAATAATTAACGAATTCAACAATCAATTGGTGATTAAAAAATAAAAAATAAACCATACGACGACGATCTGAAAATTCATTTTCTTCAGTCGTCCGAGACTTTAATTTTCAGAAGTACTAAGCTAGAAAATACGCCTCTTGTTTATTCAGTTTTAATGAACTAGGCATTTGATGAACTTAATTAGAATTCAAATTTCTGTTAAAATAATTTATAAAAATATTTACATAATTAAGGTTTTTTATTTAACTCTCATTTGCAACAATCAATAGCCAGTTTTCCTTTTCCACAATTCCATTTTAAAATAATATAATATCTAAATAATAGATATATGAATAATGTATTTGGACGATATGTTTACACTAGAGTTTGTCACATATCAGTATTACATTGTATCATATTCTTCGGCCATTTGCCTTATAAATCTTATACTAATTACTAGTTGTTATATATAGCGCCAATTAATATTTATTGCCATATGAAGATAATTTATTTGCGTGAGCACAGTTTCATATTACTCTTATGGCCACAAAGTGTACTTCTGATTCAAAATAATGATAGAAGTTTAATGTTTGTTGTTTTTCGCTCAGTAACATCAAAAGGAAAAGATAAACTTTACCTTCAAATATATTATTTTCTAACTACATATTGAACTTTGAGTTAAATATGTACATAACAAAAAACAACATACAATATAAAAACAAGTTTAGTATATATTTAATTTAAGTGTACAAATGAATATACTTAAATAAGAAAATTAATAAAAATAAATTTAAACAGTTATTAATGAGGTTTTCTCTTTTTTATATCGACTAGAGTTGTATATGTACGAAATTTTTTTTAATATTTTTTTAATATAGTTATGTATGTTATATGAGAAAAGTTTTCTTAACAATATTTCCAGTTAATTCCGTCCTATTTTATTTTATTTCCTCAAAAAATTTATGTAAGTATACTTAGTAGTTTTTCGATTTAATTAATATAGTAAATACTTCTTAAGTGATTACCTATTACCTCACTTTTACAGTAATTATCACACACCACAACATGACCTCTAAAAATTAAAGCAATGAATCTCGAATGCAACTAAAATGTTGTTTTTATTTTGTGACAAGTTGTCTGTGACGTAACAGTAGTAATTGGCTGTGAACATCACTGTAGATTGTTTAAATTGAACAATTGTCATATCGTCGACTCGTTGATGGGAACAAAACAATATTGCAGATTATGATATTATGTTCTTAATTTAATGTGAAAAACCGTTAACTGGAATTTTAACGACGAGTAGGAATACAGTACGAGTAAGTGCGCGCACGACGCTTGATCTGTGATCAACAAATTGAAAAATATATATAGTCGTTTCGCTCAATTCGTCGACATTGAGTTTATTAAGAGATACCTTTAGTTCCAAAGTTACTAGTTACTAGTCCAAAGTTTACTTGATACAAGCTGCAATTAAACAAACACGCTATAATATCTGCTTTAAGTTGCTCAGGAGTTGAGTGTTCCTGCAGACTACTTGATGCTGCAGCATCAGGTCTTGGTTACCATGTCATGGAGTAACAGTAGATAGGGACCAAATTTCAGTTAAATCGAACCTGTGAAATTTAGTGAGATCCCTTCGTCAACTAGGAAATGAGCTGATGATTTTCAAACGCATGAACAGATCTTTGTGAATCATAGCTAAGGACTATTTCGATTATATCAGCTTTCGAAAAAATAAAAACAGATCAAAATCGGTCCATCCGTTTGGGAGCTACGACGCCACAGACAGATACACAAAAAACGTCGGGCGTGTTATTATCAGTCTTCATTCGCTAAAAATCAAAAACATTTTTTCTTAAGTTACAACTTATTTATAAGAAACAATATTTAGATGTGTATATGTAAGTTTGCGATAATCTCAAAAACAGTACTGAATGCAGTTTTCACTAATAGAAAGAGAGTTAAATATTGAAGGCTTTTTTTTATTTATTTATTTATTTATTTATTTATTTGACTTATATAATTTATTTTTATATATAATTTGCAGAAAAAAATTGCACCCGTCCGAAGCCGGGAGCAGGTCGCTAGTAACTAATGAAACTTTATAATTTATAAAACTTTTTTGTTTTTATTATTGTTTAGTAATCGTATTAATTAATACACACTTTTTTTGCTACATTTGACCATTGCATAATAGGAATATGCAATAGTCAAATGTGAAATGTTTATGAAACCTCTATAAACATCCTCTCAACAATAACGACTTCACTATGACTAATTCCGGTTTAAATATAACATCAGTCTTCGTTTCACGTGAAAGTAACCTAAGACTTAGATACCAGGTTCAATAGGCATGCACCAACTCGTTAACACCTTCGCTTGAATGCAGCGGAAATACCAAAATGACGCACAAGTTAGCGTACCTTTACCATGAGTTTACAATGACCGCACTCGCTAGCTAGAACATAGAACATTTATATGAAAAACTGTCAACTGTCAATGTCAAATTGTGAATTTTCCATATAACAATTTGACGCTCTCGCTAGCGAGTGCGGTCATTATAACTCATGGTAAAGGTGACTCCGTGTCATTTCTTTTTGACGAATTCGTCAACAATAAAAATATCTTATTAATTATTTACAAGAACTATATACTCGTAGTGCAAAATGCTAATTGCGTGTCCATTGTGAAGTTAATATTACGAATTTAGAATACGTAAAATTTTTCAAAAGAATATATTCTTAGGCATTGAGTTTTTATATATATATATAATTAGTACATATTAAGTAAGTTTCATATTAATCAGTTTTAATGTTAATTATTAATATATTATAGGTTTAGATGTATTATAATATAGGTTTGTAAATATAAGTTAATAAATAATGCACGTTATAAATACATATAAGTTTAAATACATAGCAATTAGCATATCGAAAATTTAAAAATTTGTTTGGTCAATGTTTCAATGGAATTGAATTAAAATTAAGCAAATAGGAGAGTAATATGTCTCCTAATAAGAGTGGTGGCATGTGGCATATATACTTAAGGCTTATATCTCCTTATTACACGCTGTTAATTAAATACAATGCGTCAGAATAACAAATGAGTCATACAAGCGAAGAGCTTTTAAAGGGTTTAAAAGCTTGTAAACTTTTTGAATGCACAGTTGAATTACTTATAGAGAAAAATAAATTGTTTTAGTTAAGCTAGTTAAAATTTTATTGATTTCTTTTACTTTTAAGAGATTTATCTGGTTAAAAGTTCAGGACAAAAATACAATATTATCTATACAGTATCCTAATTATAAAAAAAAAATCAACCCTTTTGCTGTTTTTTTTGGAGGGCTGACATTTTCCAGTTAGGTAAAACAACTCCACATTTTATTTGACGTGTGTCACCAAAAATTTGTAAAACTGGGGAACCTATAAAGACTTATTGTAATTTAATAAATCAATATTATTTTGCTTTATATTTGATAAATAAATTCATAATATTATTTATTATTTCTGTTCACTGCCGCCACTGACCACTTTATTAACGCGGAAGACCACTTATCTTGCCAGTACAAAAATCTTTAGAAATTATTTCTTAGACTTCCGTATATATATATATATGTATTAACTACAGACATTTCTATATATCTCTACATATTAACCGCATCTGTCTGGTTCTCCGCTGACTTCTTCTGAAACACCCAAAAGATTTTGATACGCTTTAAACTCGTTGAAAGAGCTATACATGTAGAAAGTGTATGTATGTATATAATTTGCAGAAAAAAGTCGCTAGTCTTCAATATAAAAAGATGTACAATGACCATAGTGTCACCCAATAAATTACTCCGTAGGATAAGTGGTATGTTGACCTCCGAGTGAGGTCTTAAATCGCTCTAAGGTTTGCATCGTACACAAAGCTATAAATAAACATTATCTGCTTTGATTTGTGTCTCCGGATACATGATGAACGAAGATTTACAATTCAATGACTGACATCTCCGTACTTCGCTGTATGCTACAACTGACTGACATTTGGTAAGGTCACGTACACATAATAATGATCTATATATTAATCTATATATTACATAGATAGACATATGTGTTGGAAAATTAAGGGATTATAATAATAAACAGCTTATATATGTTAATTAATAGCTTAACCTAACGGTTTAATATAGGGATGTAACGATACATAATTTTGCCGATACGATACCGATACCAATTTTTGTAGTAAATAATCGGTGATACTGATACCGATACCGATATCGATGGCTTAATAGATAGTTAATCAAATAAATAATGAAATAGGTAACTTATATATCTTTCTTTATTGTGCATAAAAGTTACTTAAATTTAAGGCCGAGCCTTGAGAAGTGTTAAGAATAAATTAATAAAAATGCACCATCAAAATTTGAAGGAAACATTTATTTATATTCATTTTTAAGAAATAAAAAAGAAGAAAGAATTACAAGTGGCAATTAGGAAAGTTCAATAAGAAAAGTGGCAAAAAGGAATATCATTACACAATGACACAAAGTTATAAAATAAACCGATATACAAAGTCAGTAATCAAAGTTCACTTTTGGTAGATTTTTGTTGAGGAAACAAAGTTTATTCAAATTATCAGCAGATAATCTGTTAAGCAAATCATTTTGTATGAGGCCTGCAGTTGAAAAAAGATGTTCTGAGGCAACTGAGCTCATTTAATAAGACAAGTATTTTTGCGCAAGCATTTTCAGTTTTGGGTATTTATCTTCATTGCGCCAATAGTTTCTTGGATCTTGTTTAATTGGAATATTGGAATATCCTGAGCAAGAATATTCCACCTCTTCTTGCTCAGGATGAGTAGACATGTTTGATAAAGGCTCCTCTTCTTCAGTTTCTTTAATCAAGCATTTCAGATACCCGAGAAAATCTTATCTTGATCTCTTTGTGTCTCTACAGAGACAGGACTCCCTCTGTTTGTATCTGTGTTCTTTTCGCCTGAACGCAATTTGTATCGCGCGCTTTTCAAATTGCTTAATATCGGTTGTATTATAATCGGCGATGCCGATATATCGGCCGTTATATCAGTATCGGAATCGGTATCGTTACATCCCTAGTTTAATAATATATAGTAGGTATATGTTATGCAAGCCAATCACAAGGTGACAATATTTACCAACAATAAACAAAAACTAGATTAAAAATTAAAAATTGAAAATCGTAAATTAAAACAAACTGATGTTTCATGGTTAATAGGTAATTACAAATTAATATAATATCAAGGCTATACAATAACAGAGAAATACAAAATCAGTCAGAGTCAGTAATGACTGGCTCCTTCCACTTGGATCCACAGATCCACTCTGACTGCTTAACTTTGACAGTCGATTATTAGCGACTAATTAGCGAGTTCCAGCAAAACCTATTTCTTTATTTATAATATAACTAGCTGGTGTTCGCGACTTCGTCCGCGTTGAAAATTTAAAAAAAAGCAATATAACGCTTGACCTCGTGTTGCTATAACACTTTGTCCAGGCGTTAGATTTTATTTTTTTATTTATCCCTCGGGAATAGTTCTTTTATTCTGGATGAAAGGTACCCTATATCCTTTCTGGTGTCTCATACACCGTGTATGCAAAATTTCATGGTGATCGGTTCAGTAGTTTTTGCGTGAAAGAGTTACAAACATACATATATCCAAATATACTTTCGCATTTATAATATTAGTATAGATAGGTATAGATTATAAGTGGACCGCCAGCAACAACGCACTAGGAGGTCTATTTTGAATGTCAATCGGCTGATGTTCGAAATGCCTGGAATATTCGACCGCAACATCGGACAATTGACGTTCAGATTAGGAGTCCAGTTGCTGTATATTGAAAAGGATTTTTTTCTTATAATAAATGACAGATTCATAAGCAAATCACGCGCATTAAAATGACTAACTAATAAATGAATTCATAAAAACGATCAATCTAAAAGCTTTCTTGGCAAGGTCCGTGTAAACTACTGCATATGAAATGAAAGAATGTAAATTAACAAATTAATTTAAATGATTCATTTGATTTTTATTAACGCTTTGTAAAAAAAAAAATTTGGAATAAAATTTATTTTAAAACAAGTCACAATAATAATAAGTAAGCTAATTACTTAATTAGATTTTTATGTTTCAAAGCGTGCGTGTGTATGTTACTTGTTAGAGCGAACGAGCGACATGAAATAAAGTTTGTATATTGTTATTTAGAACATAAATACAATATTATATTCTAAATACATAGAACATAAATATAAGAACATAAATAGAAACGCATAACAAATTGACATTTAATACAATATTTATATGAATAAAATTGGTTCAAGTTATACTATATTTATATGAATACACTTGCATAGTAATTTAGATATTAGGTACTATGTTAGTCCGAGTTTCGCACAAAAACTTTTTTTTTTCTAACGTTCGCTTATCGCTCTTTATAATAACCGTATCAAAATCTGTTGGGTGATTTATACGAAATCTATTAAAATATTTTAAAATATACACACGTAAAAGGAATAGAAAGGGATACTAAGTCACTTACAATGGCAAAATTCTTCAAATATTTTAAAGTTTCCCAAGTTATATACCTAAGACTCGGCATTTAGCTAACGTGAATTAAGTTCTGTCTAATAATACAACGACTCAAGGTTTCCAAGTCATTGACCTGCCGCGGAGTTGCCATAATCCTTACACCTAAGCCCGGTCACACAAACGGACAGTTTTCCTTTTGTCAACCTGTCTACCGTCTATCCAATCAATTAACCAATAATACGAATGATACAAAAGTTACAAAACAAATAGAAGCCATTGTAAGTTAACTTACATGTGTACTTACATCACAAGTTACCATTGAAAAAGGAAAAAAAAGTAATTTCCATTTATAAATTTTTATCAGTAGTGTTTAAAAACATAACTATAAGAGTCGCTTGTACTTACTTATTGAAAAGTATACAATAAAAAATTGAACGTTCAGTTCAGAAAAAAGTTAAACAAATTGCTACGAATCGTTATTTTTAGTTATTACATTTTTAAAGTTTTTTTAATTTTAGACTTACAAATATTTCATTTCATTTATTTAATATATATATATGGTTAATATATTATTTAATATATTATTTACGTTAGTATGGTCTTTTGTAAGAGACCATACTAACGTTTAACATTCTGCCGCTTAACAGACTACCTAGTCTAGTTCTTGTTATATAGATAGTCTTGTCTCAAGTAAACAGAAATTTGACATGTTATTATCATGTTATCTAAAGGTCAACCAGAATCGGCTATTTTAAAAATAAACCGCTTGTGATTTTTTTTTAAACCGCGTTAATCCGTATGATCTGCTCTGTTAGATTCAGGGGCGTTCACGTGAAATGTATTCGATGGACCGTGTATACAAAGTGTCAGTAAAACGAAACACAGTATGCAATTAACCTTTAAAAAATAGAATTTATTTTAATACTGTACCAACGAAAGTTATTAATATATCACCGTGTTCAACCAACAGCAGTAACCTTATGACCTAAAAGGTGACCAACAGGAAAAAAAAACTCTCTGTATTAAAGATGATTCCCAACTATCGCGGTAAAAGATAAATTCTTGATTTATATTTATATAGGTCTAATAGTACTAATAATATAATATATTTTTGGTCGCTATCGACACTAAAACACAAAAATTTAATGGAGAATTTCAAACGAATAAATCCGAATAATCGAATTAAACGTTCGAATGAATTCCGTCAAGGATTTTTGACAGTTTGGTACATCAAGCTATATGCTTATCCGAACTATATGCTTATTTCATTTTAATTTATTTAAACAAAAATAAAATTTAATTTATTTAAAATTAATTAATTTGATTAGAGTACAAACACTAGTCAAAGAGGTACATTTATATTTATGATAACATTAAGCTCCTAAATAGCTACTAAACAAAAACAAAGATAATGTGTTCACAAACAATTTACTGAAGTGTTTTGTCTTTTATTTATATTATGTGTCAAAGAATATTGGAAAAATATTCGAAAAATCAAAGAATATTCGAAAAAAAAAAAGCTGAATAAAAAAAAATATGATGTCCATCTTTTAAAATTTTAAAATTAAAATTGTCTATATATATTTTCTAAAAAAAATTTAATAATTCTTTTACCAAACATAACATTTTAAAGTCTTTCATGCGAATGAAACTGTGAGTTTTCCATGCGAATAAAATAATAAATAAATGAAATAACAAATCTAAAAAATATTTTCATCTTTTCTATAATTAGCTCAAAATCAAATCAAATCTAAATATTTATTTATCAATTAGTTTTCTACAAGAAACTCTTACGGTCGTCATTATAAATTTAAATTCACCAGGATTTCGGAAAAAAAAGCCAAGATGACGATCCTGAGAAGAAAATCCGAAAGAAATTCAGGATACAATTATTTTGTCATCTTTAAAATACAAAATAACAACTATTACACTAAATTTTGTTTTTAAAAAACATATCAAAGTATATATACAATACTAAAAATAGTATGAGCTCCGAATCGCTTAAATCCAGGCTTAAATAATCAGTGATTTATTAATTATTAATACTGATATTATAAGTTTATGTGCACGAGAGGATAACCTTGAAATGTTCATTGCATGCGGTGGCTGTAAAAGCGCCACCGCAATATATAAATCACAATTAGTTACATCAAAACATGTGTTGAATTAAATGTAAGATTTAATTCGCGACATTATTCAGCGGTCACCAGCAAAGGCCGCTTTTGCAATGTGCAGGAATGCAGTTGGGCCTCAATGACTCAACGCAATCATATTTAAGAGGGAGTTTTGTGAATTGATATCGATAAATAACCTTTTGTCCTTGTCTTGTCCATTTTAAAATATAACCAACAGCGAATTTAAGAAGGACATAATTGTGTTAAAGGCTAATCGAATCCAAAATTGCAACCTGTCAAAAATGCCATGAATATTTATAAAGGCGATTAAATAAATAATTTGAGATTTAATTTTAAAAATTAATTATTTTTTTAAACGCTTTAGAGTCGAGGAATACCGGAATTTTAATATGTATGTATATTGTATTTATGTGAAGATAATCTCTAACAGCACGTAAATGATAAAAAATAAAAGTATTCTATTTTTCGTGTAGGTCGTTTTTTTTTAAATAGCTTTAACTCGATAATGTTAACAGGTGAACTTTAACCAGAGCATCGAAGGTCGACATACGCAACTATTTTTATTTTTTATTATTATTGATCAGCGACCCGCCCCGACCCGGATGTAATTTTTTTTTTGCAAATTACATAAACAGACCTTTCTCGTTTACCACTCGTTCCACTTGTAAAATCCGTTGAGTGTTTTTAAAAAAGTTAGCAGAGAAACAGACAGAGGCAGAAAGCAAGTACCTACTATAGATATATATATAGATAGATAGATATATAGATAAAAATATGGAAAACAAGAATCACCGATCTTTAAATGAGAACTATAATTTTTAAATATATATAAAATGACTTAAATTATACAAGAAATATTAGCCTTAAAAATCTAATTAATTAACAAGCAATTAAAATTAAAAAAAAAAGTGAAGTTGGTTCGCCGCTCAAAACTTCCGAGAGCTTTATGCATATTTGAATTGGAAAAAAAAAATTCAATTCCTAACAGAGTAATTGTATTTTTTTACATACATTTGGATATTTTTAAAAACGTTATAATTTAACTTATGTTTAAGTTTTTTTGCAGTATGTATAAATAAATGTAAATTATCATAAAGTATCGATCACAACTATTAATTTCAAACGCTCAGAAAATAGTTATAGCACATAACTTATAACCAACTTATAACTCATTTTCTTCTACTAATAATGCATAAGTAAAATATTTAGAAAAAATCCCCTTGTGTTAAAAACATGTTAGTAATATTCACATTTATGATTATATCTTTCTTTCTCGGCTGTTATTATACCAATACATATTAATTGAGAATCTTTTAATCTTCAACGTTTAGTTATCTTTTGTGCAAAATGTTAGGTTCCTGTGGCAATTTTAAAAAAGAACCACTGGCGTACGAAGTCGCGGACACAGCTAGTGAGGCTAAAACTGTATAGGTATTGAACAAAATTTAGAAAAACACAATTTATAATTTTATAATAAATAATATCATATTAAAATAATAACAGATTATCACATTATCAGGATCGTATAATAACCGTTTGCTATTTCTCTATCGGCAGCAAATAAATGTTCACTTTATTTATTACTTATTTTGCTTGTGTTTTGTGTTGATTTATAAATGCGATAGTGTATTCATAATAAAATTGTTATTCTAATATAAATTATTGTAAGGCTACGTCTACTGGGACACAAGTTTTTTAGCATCCACAGTGGTAGTGGACTACAGGAATGTAATTAAATATTACTTATATATTTTCGTACAATTTTTCAAAACTATAGTGGTTTGGAGAATCACTATAATACGGTAGATGGCTACCGTCGGTTAAAACAAGAGCAATAATAAACTATAATTAAAAAAATTAGAAACTAACCGATATAAACAAGCTGCAGGAGTTGTCTAAGCTCATAATCAGTTCTAGTGTCAAATCCCAATACATCAGCGGGTATTAGTTTAATTTTTTAATAAAAAAAAAATATTTTTGATTGATTTGTGTGCCTTTACTGCATTAAAAATATTCCCCCATAGATATCACTTTTGTACTGTACTGTACTTTTGGTTCAAGTTTTTTTTATGAAAATAATATTTGTGCGAAACAGCGACTAAAAATATATTTAATTTTAAAGTCACTTCTTCGCACAATTCGTACGAAACAAAATTGTGCGAAACCTCTACTAAACCGTAATAACGCGAACCTTCGAATAAACTTGATTTCTTATTGATCGTACAGCACCGATCGTGTAGTAGGAGACACGAATTGAATACAATGACATCTATATTCACTAGATATTCACTATTGACAGTCGTCGAGTTAAAAAGGAAGCGTTTGTAACGACCTTCGTGAAAGAACATTGTGACGCAACATTCTACGAAGTGTGCGAATTAGTATCTCTCAGACACTACATGTTAGGGCTATGTTTAGAAATATCCTTGTTTTCCTTTTACTGTATTTCTACTAAGTATGTAATATTCCCCATTTATGAGGTTGTAGCATTCAAATTTAGGTTGGTTTTACCACTTATTAATTTGTATTTACCTGTACGAAACCTACTTCTGATGGAGGCACCACTTCAAAAGAAATCTTACATGCCTTACATTAACTTACATTAAGTTTAGTATAAAAATATATGAATATGAATATAAAAATATATGAAAAAGTATAAAAATAAATACTAGAAAATATATCAAGTATATATAAAAATAGAAACCTCCAAGTACTCTTTTCTAGATGACAATTATAGAGACCACAAATCGTCAAGCACATCATAAGACATCCATCCACAAGATGAGCAGAGACTTAAATAAGGGCCACGGATCGATTTTGGATCCATACTGCTTCTAACTTATCCTATTGGAAAAAATCATTTGCTTATAACGGCAACGGCTGAGATGAATTTAAAGTTGGCTCTTCGCACAATTCGTACGAAACAAAAACGTGCGAGACGACTACTAAACAAAATGAATGAATGAATAATTACTGTTCGTAATAATGTACTATTACGTTGGAATATTAATTGGAATTGTGAACGGTACGTTAAATATCCTTCATAATTATGTAAAAAAAACAATCGTTTTTAAATCCTAATTCTAAATTGAAGTCGTTTTCCGCATCTGTCTGTATGTCCGCTAACTCCTACTAAACGACGCCACGGATTTTGATGCGGTTTTCACTATCAATTGGATAATTTTACACTGAATGTTTATATAATAAAACCTAATTAAGTTTTCTCCTAGGCGAAGCCGGGAGTGGGTCCCTAGTAATATTATAAATACGAAAGTTTTTGGATGTTTGGACATTGGACGTTTGTTACTCAATCACGCAAAACGACTGAACGTTAGGATATTTTTTATCCTGAAAAAATGTTAGTTTCCTGTGGGATTTACAAAAAACGAACCACAGCTAGTACGATATAATTTTTCAGACACTCAACTATTAACTTGGACCAAATAAAATAGCGAAATAGCACAATAAACAGGAAACGTTGTCTAAAATGTACAAATAAGGCGGAGTTGAATCAATATTGAAACATCAATTGGCCTTCACTTGTCTCGCAGTTCTAGTACTCATACATTTGTAGCAACGCCCACTGCAACGTTTTTTGTGTTCAAATTGGATAAATCTGAACATATTATATCATCTATAATTAAAAATTATTCTTACAAATACGCAATCGTTTTTAATCCTAACCATAATAATCCATAAATTATCCATAATGGACATTTTATCGCTACAATCTAATATTTAAGACTAAAAACTAATACCTACTCGTAATAAGAACTTCTTAATAAAACATAAGAACTTAAAAACTACCTAATAAATAATAACAAAATATATAATAAAATTAAACTTAAATATAGGCAGCACTTTAAAAACAATTCAAATATAATAATATTATAAAAAATGCGAAAGTTTGTATGTTACTAAATCATGCAAAAACTGGTGAACGGCTGGATTAACATTTAACATACACTATACTTTTTACTCTGAAAAAATGTAAGGTTCCTGTGGGATTAAAAAAAAACCAACTATAGTGCGTACGAAGTCAAGGGCCCAGCTAGTAAAATAATAATTGTATTTTCCTGGTGCAATCAAGTATCATCTGCCTCTGGGATTCGTATAATTCTGTTGTACGTAAGCAATAACTAATGGTGTTTTCCAGATACAACAGACGATATAAACAGAATTAATTAAGCACTAAATAATACATATAGGGGTAAATTTCCTGTGGTTAGTCGTGCAGCTTGCAGCTTACGTTGGAACATTGCCTCATAGACATGTTTATGTAAAATTATATTTTCAGTCATATGTTTTCGACGTTTTATTAATAACAAAAAGGACTTAATGGGTTTGAAAGGTTGTGAGCTTATACTATATTCAGTATAACATGATTTTTAGTAATAGTTGTATCGTATATTATATTATTTTATTTAAAAGATGACATAAAGGTATTTCTTGTGTTTCTTCTCAGGATTCGCAGGATTTTTATCATCTTAGCTAGCTTTTTGCCCTAAATCCTATTAAAAATAAACTGACGAAGTGTTTCTTTAAAACCTGAAACCATTTAATTGTGATTTAATGAGCTCTCTAATACTCGTCTATTTATTCCTATTGGACGCCATTAAATCTCTAAAGTCTTGAACTCATAAGTTGTTAGGCACTAGTGTAGTGTCTAATTGTGAGCATTTTTATATCCAAAGCACGTTCGCAATGTCAAGTAGGCGTCCAATATGGACGCCATTAATGTTAGTAAGCAAAACGCGACATACATTCCTAAAATTTTTAAATTAAATTGCAGGCCACAAGAAAAATTTAAAAATGAAATTATTGAAATTCGTATAATCAATTCAGTTGATGTTTAAGACCTCTCTTTCCAACTCGATTAGCTTACCTTCCTTACTACGTAATTCAGAATTTACTCATTAGTTATTGGTCGTAGCAATACATAAAAAAATGACATTTCTGAGTTATAATTTGAAGGTTTGGAAGGAAACAAAAAACGGAAATTAATTTCATATATTTAATTCATTAAAAATGTGTAGAATGTGTGACATTTTCGCGGGTTAAATTCCTATAAGCCATGAAAACATTCTAACTATAATGTACATTTAAAATTGACTATTTAAAAGTTTTTCTAAAATATTAAAATTGCTGGCGTATGTTTTAATATTTCCGCGAGTTCAAATAGTGCCGCGAATGTCTTGAGTCGCATTCTGTCTTCGGTTATTCGCATTATACTTAGTAAACTTGAGACAATAAATTCTCCCAAATACCTACTACGAGTATTACTGACATCACTCGCTTGTACAGTGTGTCCTTAAGGAAAACTGAGAGCGTTTGAACCAAGCTAAGTATGAAGTAGTGTTTAAATAAAGTCTCGATTTTCGACAGGCATTCAAAAAAGCATTTCCAATAACTTATGTTATGCAAGTTAATATTATGCAATGTAATGCATCAGCGACGTTAAGTATCATGCTACAATGTTGTATTCATCGTTTGTTTGCAAATTAGCCAATGTATAAACATGAGTTCTGAATTTGTACACTAACACTTCGTATTATACAAACTCCCCTACTGGGAGTTGAATAGGAATTGTGCCTAGGCCGAATTAATTGCATTGAACATACTAAATATACTCGTATATACATACCTGCGTATATTGAATACGGATCAATCTTTAAACAAGTTTAGTTTACGTATAAATTGTCTACTGTTTATTGTTGGACTAATCCTGCACTTCCAGGTATCTTTAACAGCAGCCTGGAAGTTGAGTTGAGAGTTTCATGAGTTGAGTGCTATTAATAAGCTATAATTAAAAATTATTTAAAACTCACCTCCGACTTTCAATTGAGCCCAAAGACACTATATCTGCTGTAAGATGTTAAGGAGTTGGGTATCGCGCAGACTACTTGATGCTGCAGCATCAGATCAAGGTTACCATGTATACCATCGAAGTAACAGTACCTATACCAAATTTCACATCAATCGAACCCGTGGAAGTTAGTGAAATCTCTTCGTCAACTAGGAATATAGATTAATTTACAAATATTTATCGTATCATCAGTTAATTAATTAAAATTTTTATTTGAACGTTTATGTCGAGTAAGAGGTGTTTGCAACGTTCCCATAATTATATTTTTCGGTACGAGTTGCCTCCGTTGTATCATGCTATAATTATATAACTGATGTTACCCTGTCTAGATGCATAGTATAATCGTTTTAGCACCGCACTGCCAACACTAACTTCTCGAAAACAACGGTGTACACAGACAGGGTTTATTAGTTTAAATTGTAAACTAATATACCCTTACTACGTGTATTATGTAAGGTAAGTAGTAGCATAGGTGCTAAAGTTATTCAAGAGCACGGCCAGCAAACATTATCTATTATCACAACGAAACTGAGATCCCAAAATTTCTTTGATAGGCGTCAGCAAAAATGCATTTTCGGGTGTATATTGTATATACGTAGTTGCAAAATTCGTTAGCTTTTAGTTTTTTAAATGACGCAAGTTTAGAGAAATATATATGAAATATACTCTTTTATATATTTGCAATAGATTAAAAAATATCCGGGACAGTTAGAGTGACGCAATTCTAAATTTGGCGCGAAACATTCGGTTTTTCGATATACAGTTAACTGTATAAAAAATACACTTTATTGTTAACAAGCAATTTGATAAAAATGGAGCTTTATTCAGTTCAAATTCACTTAAAAGACTCCAAGTCTTATGAAAAAGACGGATAACTACATGTTAAAGAATATATTGCTTTATATACTTTCATATATACTGAATACCGAAAATGTGTGACCTGACATTCAAATGCTCATAATCTGTTTCACTATTTTAGCGTATATGTCAATGCAAGATAACGTCATTTAAGTTAAAGTTATCTTAGCGATATAATAAAGCTTTAGCTTCATTTGTTGGTTTCTTTGAACGCATTAAACTCAAGAACAAGCAGTTGGTATTAAAAATTCTTTTTGAATTTGATAGCTGAGTCTTTGGGGTCTAAAATTAAATGGTAAAAATTAAACGACAGGTGAAACCGCGGGACACAGCTAAGGTCAATATGAAAAAGTTTCATCGGTGATTGTTTCCGTCCTTCCCGGAGAAACATTGTGTTTGACATTAACACCGCTTTGTGAACTTGATAGCTTTTAATATTGAGTTACATCATTATAACTTGCAACTGGTTTCAATAACTTGCAACTGGTTAAGATCTCTAAATTAATTTTTTTAGTATAAATTAACATTTTTTAGTAAAACTAGTAAATTTAAAAAAAAAATATTTAAATATTCGTTTTTTAAAATTCCAAGTAGCCATTTCTAAAATTATATATTATTACCTAACCGTAATAATGTTACAAAATAAATGCGAAAGTTTATGAGCATGGAAGGATGCTATTTTCATTTTCTCGCAAAAATTACTGAATTAATTTTGTTGAAACATTACAGTAATGTAGCTTATACAATGAACACATTGGCTGTTATTTATAACTATGAGTTTAAACTATGAGTCTTAACTATGAGCTTTAACTATGAGCTTTAACTATGAGTTTTATAATATAAAGCAGCGGTCCCTTTAGCAAGGTCCCAAGCATGTTGGCTGCATTACCTTGTTGTATGGCAATATTAATCTGTTGACAGAGGTAATAGTCAGCTTTAGAATCACCAGTTATGTCGACCAAACGTTATTAATGTAAATTAACTTTAAATTAAATCTTTCATTGCTTCCCATAACCCAATAACAATTGCATTCCTCCTAGATACTGCTTATGCATACAGGGGAATTCAGGCTATAATAGACACTTTTAACAATATTGGTTGCCAAAGAGCTTGTCATAAAAAATTATATACACATTTAATTATATCTAAATATATATTTAAATATATATATATTTAAATTATATCTTGCATTAAAATTCAAACACGAACTTTTTCTAACTACAATATAATAATGAAAAATTGATAATAGAATCACCTCTAGCGAGCCTCGGATGCTGCCTTGCAACGTTTTCCAATAACCAACTTCATAAGGCCTTCTCAAATGACCGACGGCAGCTGAAGCTAAAGCCTTTAGTGCAACATAATATTATTTACCCATCGCTTAAGAATAGGCAAATACCTAGTCCATAAAACACAATATTATCCATACGATCCTGTGTTTGTGTTTGAGAATGTGTCTGTGTTTGTGTTGAGAATGCTTTTCGTATGTGAGGTATCGTTAAACAGTTCCTTAAAGGAACATAATGACACATCAGTTTAAATCTGTTTCGAGACAGGATTGTGACAGTGTGTTGAACAAAATTGGTTTTCAGGTAAAAGTAAAAAATAATTACCAAAATCTATATTTTACGTTCAGTTCGGGCGAAGTTTCAGTCTGATAAGTTCTTCATAACAATTTGCGATACAATTATGCAATAAACAAATACGAAGCAGCCAGTAGCAATTAATTTATCAAACATCCATACTAGCAGACTATTACTTACTAAAAACGCAACCTCACCTTTACAAACTATTTAGTTAGAGGTATTAAAAATATTTTTATACAAAGGGGTGGTTGGCGTGACGAAGAACGCTTTAGCTAATTATTAATCCGAGGTGCGGTCAGTATTACCATAGAGTAAATAGTATAAATACTATTTACTCTATGGTATTAGATACAGAATAGCCAGCGCGACAATTAATTTTGTATTGAATTGTATACGTCTTGACATTTAAAGTTAATATAGAGATTTATTTATTTATAAGATATTTTTAAATTTTTAGTTTTAAGTAATAAAAAGTTATGTAAATTCTCAGTTTTATGGACTATTTACTTACAATTTTAGAAAAGATATGCCAAAGATAAGATAGACATGCAAAATACAGAAATGTATAAGTGAGTCATAACTAGTGCTTAACTTTGTCAGTCGACTGATCAGCGAATTACAGCAATTTAAGTTACTGTAAGAAGATTTAAGAAAACTTTAACTGAGTATTATCTAGATTCAATGGAATCAGAATTTCTATTGGATGCTAACGTTTCTTTCGAAAAGTCTCTTACTCTTCGCTTCTTTAATCTATAATATACCAGCTTTTGCTCGCGACTTCGTCTGTATATCTTGATTAAAATTAAAATATATTCTTTTTTCAAAGCTTGAACCGAAACCGAACAGAAACATTCAAAAATTTTCATTGAAATCGGTTGAATGTTTCTAAACATCGTGACACATGTTTTTTTATAAATTATTAGCGATCCGCTCTTAGTTTCGCGCGGATTTCTTTCTGTAAAATATATGTAAATCTTAAAATATATATAAACCTTCCTCTTTACATTAGTGAAAACCACATTTAAATCCGTTGCTTAGTTTAAAAGATCTAAACATACATAGAGAGGGACAGACTTTATTTCATACTATGTAAAGAAGTAGCGACTACACATTATATATACACACACAACTTATTTATCACTCTTTCCGCAAATTATATAGTTATATATAATTTGCTAATTATATATTATAGTTTTCTGCAAGTTATATACACACACAACCTCATTTATCACTCTTTCCATTAACGAAAACTGTATCAAAATCAGAAGAAGTTAGAAACTTATAGAGACAAACATCTACTTTATTTTACAATATGACGTATAGGATTAATCTTATAATATGAAAATATGAAATCTAATAGAAATAATATTCACCCACTGGTCATACAAGATTTAACTCTCTATAAAATATAATAAAAAAATCAATTCAGTGATAATCCAATTTTAAATATTATTCTATAAGTACTTGACATAGGAAAAATTAGGTTTAGAACTTAGGTCTAAACGTAATATTAGAATGTTCTGCGCTATCGTAATGGGCTCTTTTAGAGTTTTGCTAACGTTTGAGTTTATGTGCATACCAAACGACCCATTTAGTCTTTATACACCTTTGTACGATTATAGAACTTTGCAAATATATTTAGATTTAAGAATATAAAATGTTCAAAGGAAATTTTAAATTTGCTCTAACCTTTTTTCTATCGCATTTTTAACATATATGAACCAATTATAGAGAATCCTATTGATTATCGATTTTCTTCCATGGTCAATGGAACATTACATTTAAGAAAGAAAGAAATAAAAATAGCTATTAATTACTCCAACCACTTGAGTCGGCATATACAATGGACATTACTTATTCAATGATAATTTTTTAAATTTTTAGGTTTCATGATTAAGGTTTTCTTCGACATTGGCTTCTTCTAGATCTCTCCATATATTCCAATCACCAGTTTTTCTCCTCTATAATTTTGGCAAATCATCATCCCATCTATTTATTTGGTTTTTATTTTGTCATTACATCAGCATCACTTCGTTATATTTTTAGTACATTTCCGTTTTATTGCCCATCACGTATCCAGTGCATATTATTAAATATAGTCTCTCCATAAATAAAAATATAATTAATTACACATGTAGCAATGAACGCAAGCTGTTATCAGTTTTAACGTCATAATTTAGGTCATGCATCGAGTGAGCTGCAATGAGCTGCAAGTAACTGATCATTAATTGTTATTATGAGTCTTAAAACTAAAACATATACCTATTAATAAAATTAAAATAGACTGAAGAATTTGCATAATATCAAATTAATTTCATTCTAACACATTAAACGCCCAAATTACTAACGTTTACCCAAATTGAGTGACTTAATAGCACAGATGCTGCAAGTGCGCTGCCAATCTTAGTAGTGATATGGATAAGGTTTTAGGGAAATGAGCTGTGGCATACCTTATTCACTCACCGAAACACTAGCATATGTGCTGTTATTTCACGATGGTCTTCTGTGAGGAGGTGTTTACTGCCACCAGACGTCCAATTTATGACCCTTTTTTTTAACGTTGGGAAATCCTCATGGATACCCGGCAGTGTTTCATTTAGATTACAGAAATTCGTCATTTTTATAAAAAAAAATTAATCCTTCAGCCAACATGTAAGATTTTTTTTAAATTTGTTCAAGGACAGAAGTTTAATGTCGTTTATTATACAATTTAACACTCATATTATAAAAAGATAAAAAATAAAAATAATTGAAAAATTCGATCAGGGAAATACAAATATCCGACTTCGCAAGAAAACAGACAGAAACTGTAATACTGTTTGAGAATATCTGGATATCGCAGAAACGTTTATTGCGACTTCGTACAATAACAATAAACAAGGAATCCACAGTTCCTTGCATCCATTCGCGTAAGAACTAACATTTAGTATAAAGTTTAGTGGCGTGCTCACTGCGCGTTATGTGCATAAAAGCTTTGTTTGCTTACGAAAATAAATTTTGTGTGGTGGCAATTTTTTTTAATGTTAAGGTCGACAGACAGACTGACGGTCCACTTAATAGTAGGTGGCTACCGTCGCCTATAAAACAAGCAACGCCAAAGGTGCTTCAAGTGCGCTGCCAACCATACAGGGATTATTAAGGTAATTGACTAAAGGAGAGCTTTCGTTTTTTTTTATGAGAATAATTACGGATAAGCAAATATTTATAGATATGTATCTCACAAGAGACTAGTTACATTAGTAGTTAAGAGAACAATAGCCGATATATTGAATATGATCGCTGCAACGCAAGGCCATATGATTGCCATATGCATTGCTATATATTTTTACAGCTTCCTCGTTTCTTTTAACATTTATAAAACTTCAAATCAAAATTACAAAGCCACCAGTGAAAAATTCTAATGCAAACATCGAAATAATATAGTCTTTGCATTTCAGTTCGCTGAATGCAAATAGTTCATAGTCTTCACATAGTTTTTGTAAGAGAAATTATAATTAGATGAATAGAAATTCAGAACCATTAGGATTGTAACCAATTAGGAAACATAGGCCATTTATATATGATACTAACTACCCGCTCCCAGCTTCGCCCAGGAGGAAACTTAATAAAATTACCATCTCTAATTAGCCAAAATATTTATTAATAGCTCAATTTCGAACATAACACATTATTAAAACTAAAAGCTTCTGAATGAGATCCAACCTTGTACATGTCATTAACCCCTACAGTGTAAAATAATAATAATAAAAAAACACTTCGCTCGACCTCTCACAGAAGTGTCTCGTTCATTATGTAACAAGATACGATGATTCAGTGACTCAGTCAACTACTGGTGTGCAAATACCTTAAACAAACCGAACCGTATGTCACGGTAGCTATTCACTACACTTTTATTTAAAAAGATAATCATTGCTCGTATAGTTTATACAAAGGTTAGCTGGCGCAATTTATGATAAACAAGCGATTTATAAAATGTAAAACATGGGGACACTAAAATAATTATTTTATGAATTTTTTTTATATAAACTTCTACAGTTTGAGCCCTGAATATTTTTCTCTTAAATATTAATCGCCTTCAATCTCTCTACTCCGGTCTAAAGAAATTTGAACCAAAACTTGTCATTGTAAAATTTTCAAGCACTCATCATCGTCTCATTATGTCTAAAACTAAATATTGTTAACCCAGCAAAAGAATTTTGGTATTGGTCTGTATTTAGATTTAGATTTTTATTTAGGCTGGAAAAGGAAGTATAGTTTCTTCTAAACTTAATAAATATCTAATTATTATTTATTTCAATTATCATAATGCAATATGAATATGTATGCTATATTAGTTATTGTATATACATACAGTGCAGATTTGCTTATTTTATCAGAACATAAATGAAACGTCTCAAAATTAAGAGAAGTATCTTTCAGCAACCGTTTTTAAGATGGCCCGTTGGCACTGACCTGAGTATTAACAATTCGTGCTTCAGCTAACATTTGAGAGGCACAACATTTGAGAGGCTAAAATTTGGGATTTCTTTTTGTAGTTAATCCACAGATTACACGTGTACATATTTAATAATTTTAACGACAAATAATTTTAACGTGATCTGTACAACGATAGGATAATGCACCTAACTTGCTCTTTAAGTACACTGATAATAATGTGTACGAAATTTGGTATTATTCAAAATTATTTCGGGAACAACGTTTGCTCGCATATTTATTGTGTTGCCATGACCTTATGTCATTATTAAAATCGCTTCCGCTTGTGTCTTTATACCAAATACCAATTGCTCTGTGTGCCATATTTGTCGTTCAGGGTCAATGGAATTGCGTAAGTGTGTATTTTGAGCAGTGATATGAGGCTTATTAGTGACAGCTGTGTTTAGGCGGGAACGACTGATCAATGATATATCCGTTAAAAAAATATTGCTACAAATTTCTTCAACTTCCATTTAGTTTTCACTTCCTTTCAATCTTTTTAATAAAGCAAAAGGGAATCAAGTAGTCTTATCCGTCAGCTTGGAGAAGAGGGAAGTATTAGGCAACCCTAGACACTCGTATTCCCTTGATGTTTGCCTAAAAATTAGACCTATGTCTTAGAATTTTTAGAATTTCCTAACTTTCCAAGCTTGAAGAATTCACTTATTGGAGTAGTAAAATTTCCAAAGCGACAAAAGTACGGAACCACTGAGGCATTAAAACCTTTGTAACATTTTAAGTATTTATAACATGAACATGAGTTGATGGTCCATAATAATAAATTGAAATATTATACATTTATCCAACTTGTATGAAAAACTGAAAATTATTAATCGTCCTGCTTTTTCAAGCATTTAAACTTAAGTTACAGCTTAAACTTTAGCTTAGTTTAAACAAGACTAATTACTAAAAAAACTTAATTCATATTACAAATCACAACTATTACGGTAGATTATATCGTATTAAGTACTGATTTCTATGTATTAAGAAAATCGAGAAACAATTAATCAACATCTTGTAATACATATTTACCATATAAAAAAACTTGAATACAAACCAGTTCATAAATTATCATTGCCAAATTAGGAATTTTCCTGTTTGTCATAAACATATTTTGCACTGTGATATATAGCAAAGTTTTTGCTGTTATACAAAATTAATGTTTACAATTTTATGTTATTGTAGGTACTGATAAACAAAACAACGTTTAGGTAACTAGTCAGTAAGATGTGATTTAGGTAACACTTTGAACTTTCAAACATCATAATGAGTCCTAACTGGGTATATAAATGCGCTACATACTGGATTTCACGTTTTCGAACCAGGGTTGTTGCAAGTCGATGTGGAAGTTCCGCATTTGCGGATGCGGATGCGAATATCCGCAACACTCCAGAGTCCCAGAGTCCCAGAGAACTGTAGTGTATAACTTATTTAGAGTACGGCTCTAACTTATTTAGAGCGCGTAACGCCGTATTTTCTACGGCGAGGCTTATTCATCGCAAAAAAAATTATGTTGTATCGTTTGACTCAAGACTAAAATTTTTATATAATCACTGCAGAGTATTTAGTATTTAGTTATAACTTTTATCAAAATGGAGCAAAACTTGTACTTAGGATACCTTCTCTATCTAGTACTTTATTTTATTTTATTTTATTTTTATTTTATTTAATCGAGATACCAACAGCACATCAAAATTTACCAAGTCACATACATTAGTTATAAAAACACGTTTATATTTGCGTACCAATTACTGGTATCTACAGCTATAATAATATGTTACATGTTGTCTCTGTTAAAAATTTAGAAAAAAAATTAAAAAATAATAATAAGTCAATTCAATTAATTACATTATAGGTGCAAGTCAAAGCTATATCCAATAATACAATTTAATCCTATCAACAACAATCCAATCAGCAACATCAATTCGTCAAACCATAAATTCACAACTACATTATTTATATTATTATTTGAATAAAATAACGTCAAAATGAAAGCAATTAATCAATACTTTAGTAGATACATTTTCAATTGATCTAAGTTTCTATCTTAGAAGTCAAAATTTGGAGTTATAATCTTCCTTATAAGTAAACTATGCTTTAAAAATGTGATAAAAAAGTGACTTAGTGCTTGAAATTTGAACTCGACATAATATTTTGATAGCTTAGAAAATGAAATTTTAATTGAGCCTTTTTATGCTTCTTGTTATATGTTATGATTTTTCTGTTAAGAAGCATAAAACTAATGGATACCTAGAAAGGTAAAAAGATAAAAGATGCGAGGTGATATAACTTAGAACTACTTACTGCCTACATAGAAGTCTTGCTACTGGACCACAGATGGCACCACTTCTTCTATAAACGACTGTTATAATAGAATAAATATAGATGTCGCTAATAACATATTCTTCTGTATTTAAAGGGAACTATATATATATATTGTCATCAACTTGTATCATCCAGTATATAGTTAGATAATATTAATAATTACAAATGATAACACGAGATTAAACCTCAGTGGTTTTTAGTGTTATCATCTTACATTAAATATTATAAATAATAAAATAATCTAATTAATGAATCTGTCGACACGAAATATTTTCATAAAAATGTCGCCAGGTATGAATTACCAAATTAATGTTAATATGTATCTAAAATAAGAAATGTATTTTAGAATCAAAATCAAAAAAATCGTAATTTGTCCTATGAATAAAACTTTGTTGTGAAAATAATGGGTTTGTCCTACGAATATAGGGTTTATCCCTTAAATAATAGCTTCGTACTCAAAATAGTAGATCTGTCAGCAAAAAATCAATTATCGTCGCCAGATTGTGACTTCTTTTTATTTGTTATTTTGTCACCAGTACAGTAGTTATATTTTATTGTTTCAGTTATCATTTAACAGCTCAGTTTATAAATTTAATGAAAAAATGTTTAAAGGGGCGGAGCCAAATTCTACTAGAAATTTACGTAAATTATAATAAAAAATAAATCAATGCAACACCCCAAATAAATAAATACATCCTAGAAATTAACCGGGTGTAAATAGATAGCTACCACAGATGTAGATATATGTTACAACCACATATTTTACATACATATAACCTGTATAATATACAAGTAATGTAAAAAGTGGTTAAATACTATCTACAATAATAGGTCTTTTTTGAAACTTCAGGTGACATATTTCATTTTTTTAAATGATTGTTTTTAATTATTTTGATTATACAGTTATCAGGACAAACCAATTGGATATATGCCGATGATTATATGTGATTTATTATGTTTTTATATTCGACTACAATTTGCTGACAGATCTACTATTTTGCGGACAAAACTTATTATTTAACAAATTCAAAAACAATTAAATTGACGACAGCTTAAATCGTACCCGTATTTAAATGGAGGTAAGATGAAAAGATATTTGATACTTTTTCACACAAAACTAATTTTGATGTAATTTTACTGTAATATAGTTTATAATTATATATCACAATCAAATATAGGTTATAATTAATAATGTTAGGCAAAAGCCCTATTTGCACAATAAAATTAACATTAGGTACATACTAAATAAAAAAACTATTAAACGAATTTGATGTAGATACGTAGGTACCTAGACCTACCTATATTTACAGTAATATAGCTTATAAATATGTGATATTATTAAGCCATTTTAAACTTAGTGTTGTTTTAAAGTCGTAGTCGATTTGTACATTAAATTTCATTTAGAGTAGGTACATAAAATAAATGGTATAAAACACTTAGTCCGTGCCCCTTTTCTTAGGTATTAAGACATTTATTCAATCTTTACTGCTCATATATTTTTGTCAAGCCTTCAATTTTTATTTTTTATTTTTAGGTAACCCTTCGACAACAGTAGGTACTTACTTCTTTTCTGGATGAAAGGTACCTTATGTCCTATTCTGTATCTCTGACAAAATGCGACGCTAAACTGGACGAAATTATGTAAAATAAACATCGTGTCAATGAACTGGCGATCACATAACAAGAGATGGAACATTTAACAAGCAATTCTGGCCGAGGGTGATGCAATTTACCGTGTCGTTTGCCAAGTACACAACGGACTGTTTGCATGCCCATAAACAGTCCACGCCCTTCTCATAACCTCCCACTCCCTTCGCCAACGTAATCTGGTCCTCCGTGCGTCCTTTAGCCATTACTAGCGAAAGCTTTAAAGAACTTTTATATGAAAGCCAAGAGTTCTTTTAATTCTGGTCTGTAGAATTTACCACCCATTGACAGGTGACCACGAGTCATGGCCATAGACACGATCGTAACAGTAAAAGCTGAACTAGTGTAACGCGATCTGCCTCGCAGAAGACAACAACATTTTGTGTCCATTTTATCTAGAGACACCGCGTTTTGTTATACAATTGGACATATATTAGCATGTTATGGATATTGACTGGTTACACAATTCAATAAAACTACTTTATCTATAGAAACTAATAAGGACAGAGTAAATAATGTACAACATGAAACGGAGACGAGAATCAGTTGCGTCCGTTTACAGGAAAACAACTAAATTTTTAACTTCAAACACTGCTAACATATTAAAGAAAATGCCTAACAAAAGAAATCGACTTGTAATGAAAATTAGAGAAGACCGACATCAAAACACTGATTATGATATAAATAGAATTAAAATAGACTTAATGAAGGATGACGACGAAGAGTTAGGTGTGAGAGAATTGGATTACTATTTAGGTGAGTGGAAGAAAGAGAAATATTGGAGAGATCCTCGAGGTAAGGAACAGATATTGAAAGACTATCTCATAAACCATTGCGAAGTCACTGAAGAAGATTACAACTTACATCATAAAATAGCTACACCACAACAATCCTATACCATTCAACCAAAATTCAAACAGGTGCCTTTTAAAATTCACAAAAAGAAGAATTTTATGAAAAAAGAAAATGAATCCTGGTGCGAGAAGACAGGCATATTCAAACTATTCACGAATAAAAGAGATAGTGATTATTCTTCAGAGAGTTACAGCGAATGTGAATCAGATGACGGAGAAGATGCTGAGAGCAATGCAGACTTTGAACAAATGATTAGTCATTTCAGTACAAGCTTAATGTTGGAAAACTTTACAAGTCAGGTTTGTCATCGTGTTTATAGTTTAATGTTGTGTCGATTAGATGACGCCGGTATCAATCTATGATTTAGCTTGAGGTCACAGTGCTATGAACATAGGTAACACTTAAAGATTTTAGAGCTATCCATTGAAAAATGTTTTAAAATGGTTTGAATTGGGATTTGGAAAACACTTGCATTTGTTTAAAATGTCCGGATGTTTGGAGAAGATAGAGTTCAATAAATCGCAAAGATATAACAAATTACGTATTGGGGGTTTCCTGTCTATACCAAGAAAGATAGGCAAAGTCCTTTTCTAAGTTGTATAACGAATGGAACTCGTACATCGAACCTAGGGACATGTTTTGAAAAACTATAAAAATTTCATCTTAGATTATTCTAGTTTTGACAACTTTCTGTTACCCTAGTCCAAATATACCCTTTGTACACACTTGTCTGGTACAGCCTAGTTAAGCTTATTCATATTTTTCTTAGAATAATTACTTTTTAAGAGCACCTTAACATTAATTAATAATAAATTATAGCATTATTTGTGTTTATATTGATGTAACCCTAACTGTGTCTCTGTAGGGCCTCAATCTTTTAAACTATTCATTATATCAGCTCTCCAAAACATCGATATGGGCCGTCTACTTTACATAACTTCAACAAAGCTATTTAATTCTCTTGTGGTTGTTTTGTTACTTTCTCTAATTTGTAAATCTTTGGTTACAGGGTGTCCGAATAAAAGAGATATCCGAAGGAAGACCTTGCGACAATTGTCCCGAAACATGTCCGGGCTTCATTCCACATCCTTGGAGGTAAGCTTTTTAATTAACTTTTGCTTGTAGATAAAAATAGTGCGAGTAGGTAAATACCTAATTGGTTTAAATATTCTTAAGTAATGCTTAGGTATACTCAGGTAATGTAGTCGACGTCCTCATGGGTCACTCATTATCTCACTGGACCGATAACTTCAAGAGAGCGGCTGTCAGTAGTATACGAAGGGCAGAGGACCGAATGTGGTGACGCTCATTAAAAGGGTCTATGTTCAACAGTGGATGCGTGTGGTCTGATGGTGATAATAAATTTATCGACTTAGACCAAAGGTACTGGTTTTCTCGAAATTGTTAGACAGCGGCAATATAAAATTTAACTAAAATGCCTAAAGATTCTCTAAATCATGGCCTGAAAATTGCATTGAATTGAGACATTGACCTCACTGATTTGCCTTTCAAACGACCTTCGAGCAACGATATTTCTAATAAATCTGTTTGCTGTGCTAATTTGACAAATTAATTCAGTCACATTGCCAATCATACATTTAAGCACCCTTTGAGGTCAATGTGTTTAAAATTGATGTTTTCTGGTACTAAAAAGTTTGTACTCACTAGTAAATCCATGAAATGTCTATCAAACAATTCGAAAGAATCAATTTATGCAACGGCCATGATGTCTAATCGACCTAGACACAGAAATTTATGTTAAACGGCGTGCATGAATGCATTATGCATACAAAACAGCTTTACGTTTTCAATGTTTATCTACGGGTCTACCGATTTGTTTACTTTAAAAATGGACTCCTTATCAACGAACGCTTTGAACTATGGGGTCACCGATATGTTATCGGCAACACTCAACTTTCGTTAACAAAAACAAGAACAACACGAACGTGTTTTAAACGAGAGGATGTATACTGATATTATTGACAGCCTTGTGTATTAATATGTTGACTGACGCTCAATCGTGAGGTCGCAAGCGCACACAAAATCAATTTCATTTGTCACTATCCGGAGTATCCGGCCAGTTGTAGTTGAGATCGGTCGTGTCATGTGTTTATCGTTGAAACAAATGGAGTGGGCGGATATTTATAGAAAAATCGTATGCAACGATAGTGAAGTTGGTCCGAAGAAGATACAGAAGTTCCCTTCTAGAGAAAGGAATTACGCTGTAAGAAGGAAGAAGATAAACAATAACAATGTAAGGTCTCATGCCAATTGTGAGAGCTGCGCAAGAGTTGCGATGCAGGAGAATCTAAGATAATTGATGTTCAGTGATGGTGAAAACGTGAATTGACATTTACGTGCAAGTGAAGATTAATACACAAATATACATTATATTCAACATCACGCTATGTAAGACTGAGTTGAGTTGTTTTGTGTATGTTTCACGAAGTAATATTGCTGCTATGTCCTATAAGTAGATTGAATGATATGGTGTCTTTATTATAAGAAATATTATTATATGATATATAGAAGGTAAAATTAATTTAAGAGAGCAACTTACATAGTGAAAATTAAAAAAAATAACTTTATTCCATTATTATGGTTCTCTTATAAAAAAAGTAATTATGTTCAAATAAAGTAATAAGTAACGACTTATTAGTAAATTAGTAACATATGATTAATATTATTTATAAACAATGGTTGAGTCATAATGTCAAGACCGTGACAGAGACAAAGATTTTTTTCCAACAGCGTTTAAACAATAAAATTATTTCCTTTGTAAAAATTTAACTTCGTGTTTCCAAGATAATATAACCTCAAGAAGTAACTCCTGTCCATAATTCAGTTGATATTTAAAAATTATTTCAAGAGTTTGTTTGGGAAGAGATTCAGTCATAGTAATTCAGGCAGCTAATGTGAAAAACACTTTAAAAAAAGCTAAAAAAACAGCCTACTATAAAAAGTGATAATGACTGAGATGGCATGTTTCCTTGACATTTATCAGGTGGTTTTGGGATTGGCATGTAAAAATCATAATGTTATTTCGCTGATACTCATTAGCCACGAATGTACTCGAACAAACTCTAATTACTTCTTTAAAATGTTATAAGGTTTTAAAATAAAAATATATGTTTCAAACTACGTTGAGGAAAAGCTCCCTGATTGATCTTTTACTAGAGAAATATTTTAATTTCTGTTTCAATGGGCGTCATATGTTTAAAATATATGTCTATATATGTATAAAATAAAATTATATCAAGTCTGTGTAGTAAATAAACAGAATCGCTACACTCCACTAAATCTTAAATTTGCATTCCATACTTATGTGTAAAGTGAATGAGTTGCTCAAATATTCAGAATATAATGTACACATATATTAATATATTGAAGTCGGAGTTGACTGGAATATAGTATGGGAACTGTATGTATGTGGGAAAATATAATATAATATACATACAGTATAGTAAACATTATTATATTATATTCACTTAATTTTTTTGGGAAATTCAATAAAATTTTGAGATTTTTTATTTTATTAAAAATAAACTAAAATAACACATTTTTTAAATGATAATTGCAATATTTGTAATTATTTTGAAAATGGACTTTTGGTCATACAATGGTAAGAGACGATCTTTTTCACTTCAATATAATATTACATATTATATATTCAATACTAATACAATATAAGCAATTACCTACACAATGTAATTGTTACAAAATATAAGTAAATTGTTTTAGATTTAAATATATTTTTAAGTAATTTCCTTTTGACCTTTTAATTCTATTTATCAATAAAAACTAATAAAACTAGTTAATATGCGTTTTATTAAAACCACTTAATTTGAAGAGGAAATAGATATATTTAATAATTACTTCTATTAGCTTTATTAGCTACTAGCTGTTGCACGCGACTTCGTCCACGTAACTTTATAAAATATAACCTATGTTACTGCCTGATAATGTAGCTATCTATGGGTGAACGAATTTTTTAAAATCGGTCCTGTAGTTTCGGAGTCTATTCAATGCAAATAAACAATCAAATCTTTCCTCTTTATAATATTAGTATAGATTTATTAACATTTAAAAAATTTAAATTTATTAGCTTGTATTGCGCCCAGTCTATAATAATAAATATGTACAAACAATTAAGCAAACATTTTTTATTTGGATAACACAATGTGATTGTTAAGTACTATCAAGGAATAAAGTCATAATAAATTAGGTCACGTTACTCATTGGTTAAACGAAGGCGAAATGGAATGATACTAAATTTAGTTACTTACTTTACTAATTAATGTATTAGTAAAGACGCTTAGTTAATTAGTTTTTAATAGTAATGTTATAATTGCCTACTTTAGGTAATTGATCCTTTGGGTAATTGGTCCTAAAGGGCCTACTTTAGGTCCAATAATTGAATTAGTCAATAATTTTGATAAAATTTGATTTAAAACTGTTTTTGATTTGACAAACTAAACAAATTTTGATAAAATTTGATTTAAAGCTTTAACCATACAGTAGGTATACAAAAGCTTCTTTGTATACGATCCTGGTGTTGCTTGTCTTTTAGGCTACGTTAACACCAATCTAACAACTACGTGAACCGCCAGCCTTCCTATCGCTCTTTATAATATAAAAAATCTCGCCTATTCTGATTAATATTATGTTTACATTAATTACAACTACGAAACGAAACTTAAAGTTATAATATAGTATATACCTAGCCTGAAGCTATACATGTATTTATAAGCTGAAGCTAAGTATATAGCATAAAACTTTAGAATACTTAGTTGTGATATGTCGACAGTTGTATTACATTTCATATTGTGTTTCAGAGAATTGATATCAATTTAGAGTGACAGTATATGACCAATTGAAACGTTTATAACGTTGTAACTACAGCTCGTTTAAATGTGTTATGTTATCTTTCATTTTAAGCAATTCATATAAGTAAATTCATAAAAAGGCGGACCTAATCTGTATCGTTTCCTGAACAGTAGGTATGCATGTATATTGTATGTATAGTATCAATGAAATATAACATGCCTTGGTTTTATAAAACAAATGTTAATTGGTTTAGAAGATGTAAGTTATGAGGCAGACAGCGACTTTGTTTGTCCACATGATGGTAGGTGGCTACCGTCGCGAATAACACAAGCAACGCCATTGGTGTAAGTGCGCTGCCGACCTTAATGGTATTGGGAATAAGGGACTGGGAAGGGATAGTAAATGGCCTCTGGCATTACTTACTCACGCACCGAAACACAACAGCACTCGTGCTGTTGGGCTTCTGTAAGTCGGCGCGATGACTGCGGAACGCAGTCTGCTCTAGCAGACTAGCTGAATTATTATTGGTTAATACAAATAAGTATGTTTTTGCAATTTAACCTACGAGTTGTCGACGTCAAATCGCCACCTTGTAGATCAATCAAATTAACAAGTCGAGACCACAAAAATAGATTGTATCAATTCGAAACATAAATATTATTTTACATAAAAATTGCAGGTTTTGGAATTTAAATAAGTGTCTGATACTAAGTAGTAGATTTTTTTTTTGCGATTACGACTTCTTTTTTTTTTATTTACATTGGCTAGGTACCTACCTAGAAGAAGTTTATAAAAACCGGTTTCACACTGTTAGTTAGTAGATGAAGTAATAATAAATATATTTGTTTGTTTAGAATTAAATTTCAGACATTTACAATCATTAATATTTTACAACTAGCTGTACCCCACGGTTTCATTTGGCGTTTAACTTAGGTACATGGGGCACAAGGCGACCAATGAGATCTTGGTTCGTAGATAATCGTAAAAAAAATCTTCGTGAGTGCTTATTTTGAAGTGATCCAAGCGCACTAAGAATAAAATAAATTGACATTACCTAAGTTACCAATCTCATTCTATTTTCTATTCTATACTATTCTCATGCAGCTTCATGATCTTATAATTAATAATAATGATAAGGCCTAAAATATGCCTTGGGATTGTGTTTTAGATGCGAATTTATAACGCGTATAAAATATTCACACTTTATAATAATAACCCGCTTTTATTTTAGGTTGTGGATTATACTTGCTGCTACCATAGTGTAAATAGTACTTAACCAGTAAAGTACTATTTACTCTATGCTGCTACGTTCAGAATTAAAGAAAAGGTACACCTACTCTGAGTGTATTGGCAAGACAGCTCAGGTCGGGCGTTAACCCCACCTTACAAAAGATCATCGTGAAATAACCGAATGTGTGATTTGTTTCCCTATTATCACTATCTAAACTTTTATCTTTAACCCTTTGGTCGGCAGTGCACTTGCAGCACCTGTTGTGTTGCTTGTGTTACTGGCGACGGTAGCCACCTACCTACCAGCTTAGCTTGTCTGACGATATTACATGGAAATGTCGTGGTTGTAGCTATAGAAACGCAAAGCGTGGTCAATATATGAAATCAACATTGTATTGTTTTGGAAAGAATGTTTTAAAAATATATATGTAGGTATAATATCAGATTTAAGAAATATTTTCCCTTAAAAAAATAAATTACTTAACTGACTTACACGTAGGTACAAACAAACACGAAAATAAGAGAAAACATAAGTGTCACACAAATTGTAAATTGGATATAATACTGGCCAATTACAGTAATTGGGTGAGGAAACGGTCCTTAACGGTTTTGGGTGGCGAACAATGGCTGCTTTTTATTAGACCCTCGTAAATCTCCACGGACGTGTGACGTGACAACGGGGCCTAATAGAGAATAACATATTCTATTTATGTCTTTCTAAACATTTCATATGTTTTGATTTGTGTTGTTATGTAATCTGATTACTTTGGAGCGCTCTAACAAAAATACACAAAAAAAATTATGACGGTCGTTCCATTTTTCAGTTTACAAAAAAAAAAAACAATTTTTCTGGATTTTAATAGTTACGCATATCAAACAGTGGATTTGTTTCAAAAAGTGAATAGCTCGACGACGATATAGTAAAATTGCCCAAATTTGATAAGAAACTAACATATAAAAAAATTGGCCATAAATATTTTTAAGTTATACGATTTTGAAAAACTGCAATTAATTTTCTAAACAGGAGTTTTAAAATGACTGGGCTATTATTTAGAATACTAACTCCGTCTCATATGTATCCTAGTATAATTATATATTTATTAAGGATAATTAATGCGGAGGTTATACTTTTCGTAATCTCCGCTTTTAATTACCACTTAATTAAATATAAATAGTTGAATTTAACAAAACTTTGTCTTCTTTGGCTTTGGTATTAATATTATGGTAAAAGCGACATCTAGTTACTTTCCGGTTTAATATTTAAACGATACTTTCCGGTTATTAAATATTGAAACAGACATATAATTTATATTGTTAATATTAAGTACGTGCTTAATATTAATGAAAATGATTAATTTCGTTTAATATTTAAGCGGTATAAAATTATTAAGTATTATATTTTGTTATTTTTTACTATATCAGACATATCATATTAAGATAATACGATGATTCGATCAGTTATAGATACGTATTATTATAGGCCATTGATAACAAGCGGATACAGTCTCTTATCGAAGTCAACTTATCTAATTTATGTCTAACATGGTGAGCTATGTTTTGAGTTCACTATTTCACACTTATATATTACAGTGAATGTACCTACTTACAGCGAAATATAGATATTCTAAAAACTATTCTAAAACAAACGCACAGCTAATCATAGAAACCGCTTAACCGTTTATATTAGAATGAGGTTTGCGCTAATGTATTTATGATTACCTGGTTTAACATTCAGAATACTTTTTATTCTGGAAAAATATTAGGTTCCTGTAGGATTTTCAAAAAACGAATTATAGGGCGTACGAATATTTGCGGGCACATCTAGTTTTACAATAAAGAATAATAACAACCGTCACGAGACTTTTGTGATTGTGGTGTTTTAAATAACAAACGATATATGTAGTCTGTCAGAAAAGAGTTGAACCTATTCTATTGGTTCATACCAATGGTTAGAACGGAACAACACTACAGTATTGCCACTTTTTAATTTTAACTCTTTTCTGGCAGACTGTACGTAAATCTGTTTCGGTTCAAATAGTCACTGATAATCAAATTCACATAGTCAATAAAACATCTAAAATTTTAACAGAATGTCTGAATTGCTCTCAAGGTGTTAAAGACCTTTTGTTCAAGAAGGCAAAAACTGGTCAAAATGTTTTTTTTGCACATGAGCCATTAGAAGTAGTAACATAAATCTATCATTTTCTAATATTGTAAAACGCATTAATTTTTTTTTTATATCTAACATAAAAAAATAAACAGAAGAAAGTTCAGTATAATATAACACAAAATTGCATAAAACTTTAAAAAGTATAAAATGCTCCATGTGGGAGGTAGTTTGAAATACAAATATTTTGCTGATCTATCTGTATTTCAAAATGTCTTAATACCAATTTAAGCAATATAGAATCTAGACAATGTGAATCGAACTCTATGAATTTAGACAATGAGGAACCTAACATTTTTGGAGGTCAGATAAAAAATAAACAGAACAATAAATACAATTATTATGTATCGGTAGTGAAGCAGACGCCATCTTGAATTAGGTATTAAATTGTGCGTAAACGGTTTGACATCAATAGGAAATTTACATAAATCATGTTTTGTTGAAATTACAATAAGATTTTGAACGCTTTGTGACTACATGTATATTATAATTGTAAATTTTAGTTTTTAACAAAGTATAACGAATTTTAAATTATTTAAATTAAGTAGTGACATCTGTTGTGCAGTAGTGTTACTATCAATACCTTAATATTTCCCAATAATGTCAATAGATGTCGACGGCTGCGCAACTTTATTACAATTTTTTAAATAATTTTCACTATATAAAAAACACGCATGATATTCTTGATACATTAATATCTATGTTGTTCTATTGATTGAATAAAGAGAAACGTTTACTACAAATTGTTTTTTATAAACTTTTTTTTTATAATCTATCTACCACAAAATATTCAAATTATTTGTAAATACTTAACATTTTAATATAAATGGCACATGGCACATGAAGTTTTATTAAATTCGCAAATTGCATCAAAATCTTTTGACGGAAAAAATAGAAAATCGAAAAATTTATTCTATCTAAAGAACAATCGGAGACACATTAATAATATTTAGTAAAAAAAACTAAACATTAAATTAGCTATATTTATGACTATAACAATTTTTCTTTACTTTTATGAAAAAAGAATTATTCTTTTTTTCATAAAAGTAAAGAAAATTTTTTAATTATCTACAATTAATATTAATAATTTTAATGTAAAACAATAAACGAGTGTAAATACTTGATGCAGATTCTGATATTGGAAACTTGTCAAAACCTTAAACATATCGCACAAATATTCCTCAATATTGTTACAAAAAACAACTTGAAAATCTATAAAGCGAATTTCAAAACCAAATCGTGCGATTGCTAAAAATACAAAGAGGGTTAGAGACAACTTTATTTCGCAACGATCAATTGCTTCTGACCTTTGATGTCACTGTCAACGGACAGTGATTTTAAAGGAAAATATAAGGTTAGGGTGTGTCTTGCCTTTACTTAGCTACTTTTGAAAGCCGTTCTTACTCACTCGATAGTGATATGCCGGAATGATGTCATGCGCTGTGATAATAATGAACGATAGATAACGTAAATAGCTAAAATCTACGTATGTGATAATTATTTTCCTAAATATAAGATAAACAACAGCTGTAGTCTTTTGTGGTGTGTGTCTTTACACAGTATAATCGAGTCACAGTATCTTTTAAACTACGCAACGGATTTTAATGCGGTTTTCACTATTGGAAAGATCGTTAAACGAGGAACTTATATATAATTTGCAAATAAATCCATACGAAGTAGGAGGCGGCTCGCTAGTTACAAATAAATGCCAAACTTCAAAGGTACACATTTTTAAAGATAAATAAGTTACTATAATGCACTAATGAATAAATAATTAAAACTCAGTTTTGACATTGGTTATAACTTTGTTCGAGCTAGATACGTAATGAATTAAATTTTTTGACGTTCTTATCTTTTTAATTACCTACCTAATTAAAATGAAAAGAAATGCTATAATTATAAATTTTGTAGCAATTGTGCGGCAAGCGCGCATTTAAATAGGTATGACTTTAAACAGTGTTGTAGTGTTGATCTGTTGAATTACAAACAGTATAAGCAATGCATTTTTTCTTATACCGAAATTTATTTGCTAAATTAGCTAATAGAGGAATAATAAGTAGGTATATTATTTAATTTATCACATAATATTATGTGAATTTAAAAATATTAGTTTCTTGAACTTGTAGCAAAATTGCCAAATTCGTCCATAATTCTACATTTATGAAATGGGCCTCTTGTCCCTTTCCTTGTACGTGCCCAGTCAATGTAAAAAAACTCTTCTGATACCGTTTATTTAATTTATTACTTTATATGTGTCTTGTATAAAAATTTAGAAATTTTGCGCTTATAACACCTACAATTTTACATATGAATGGAGCCTCTTGTCCCTTTCCTTGTATGTGGCCAGTCATATGTAAACAAACTCGGTTTGTATTAGAAGATTAGCAGTGTCGTAGTATACCCAAACCGCGCGTTTGACGCGCATCGCGCATTTGTCATTTGGAACGCGAACGTCACACTAGTGTACGCGCGAGCTCCGCTTAAACTACGAACGTTGAACGAACTGTCAAATTTAAAATACGAATGTGTCATTTCGTTGTGTCAAATCGAACATGTAATTAGTTTTGTGTTTAAAATTTATATTATTTATTACCTATACATTTTAAATACCGTACTAATAATAAACTGAAAAACAGAGTTATTACAAATCACAGTTTATTAAGGTATTCGATCATGCAGTGTTTACTTTGTTTTTTTTTTGCGTTTTAAATTAATGAATCATTGTTTAGAGTTCATGAAGGAAATTCCGGTGAAGTGACCGATAACAACCCAGCTGATAGGTATACTTACTTTATTTTATGCCTAGATTATTTCTATAATAGTTTTGTTTTGACTTTAGGCCCAGGAAAGTTTATTTATTTATCTCGGAACATTTAAAAGTTAAACATAAACTTCCTGATTTTTCTTTTAACGGGCAGCCAATCATTGTCACAACTAATTACCTATACTATTCGTAATTTTAATAATACTCTCTTGCAGAAATAATGTGAAATAATTTAGAATTTTAAATAAATAAAAAGAAATAATTTTTTAGTAAAAATTAGCTGACATGCTGAATTTTCTTTTATTTCAATTCAAAACTCTTCAATCACACCATACAAAAATAATATGCATTGTTTTTATAATTTTCGAGGAATTATTATTACATAATATAAACCTAATCAGGTATGATAATAATATATTTTTTATTGTGTTATTTTAAGCTAAATATTTTAAAATGTTTTTTATTTTTATTTTTAGCTTATTGGACTCCCTGTCTTTTAAAATGATATTCTGAGAAAAATGAGTTATCTCCCTTCAAGTCAGAATAAAAAAATCATCATTTTCCATGTCAATAGTAATTAACTATCCAAGAGTCTGAAGGTTTAATGAAAAAAAAATCATTATACCTATCTAGAGTAAATCATACCAATTGAATGTCTGGATATCTACCTATTTTTGTAGTAGGGTTTATTGAACAACATAGTTGACAATAGCCCGAGCCACATATTGAATAATAGGTAGGAGTTTTATCTGTTCATCTTGAATCAGTTGTGCATACCTATCTAAAGAAACATAATATAAATGTACCTACGCTAGGTAGATATGTCTATGATTGTTTTTTACTTTTTGTATCTTTTTTAAAGATTGCTTTCACATTAACTCAGATTACAGATAAAACCAGAAGGTTTTATCTGTAATCTGTCTGTGGCATAGTTACATGTCTGAGCCTCTATGACCTGCAACCAAATTAAGATAATTTTTATGACAATAATTTTTGATAGGACATAGGTGATATATGGGGGTACAAATACCTAGTCCATGTAATGTGCTTCTTGTCCACAGAATAACAAAGGCTAGCAAGTAAGAATAGGTACCTACTCTAAAAAAAGTTCTCTTTTCCTCAGCTTTATTTGCAATTGCAGACTCTATTCAGTGTTTTATTCTGAGAATTAGTTAATTTTATATATTTAAATGACGAGCATACTGTCACTGCAGTCATAAATTGGACAGGTGGCGGTAACCACACCCTTTCACACTAGGGTGAAATAAAAACATGAATGAGACCCTTATTCCCATTTTTTTTCTTCTCTCTATTTCTTTTTTGCGTTATTGACAGTCTCACTACAACCCAGTTTCTCTACATAAAACGTGTGTAAGTTCTGGTCATTGACTTACATATATCTTACAAAAAAAAAATATTTTTCAATATTTACCCTATTGTAATGAATATTGTATGCTTTATTACCCTGACACTTAAATTTTCTATAAATATGTGCAATTGTTTTCATATCAATTTTTGAAATAGCAACATATTAGTTTTACATTAAAAATTGTTGATCAAATTTTGCTTATTTTTTTTTAATAAAAATCTACTTAAATCAATAGTATAGAAATATTAACTTTAGTGGTTAATAATTTTATTTTAAATTCTCATCGTATGGTACCATCTTATTTTGTCCAAATTTTGCTAAAAAGTACTTTTTCTTAGATCATGAGTATAGAAATTCGATAAAATGATTAAATGTTTTATTAAATTAATAACTTACTTTACATGGTATTATTTGAAATCGCTTTACGTGTTTGTCTGTATAACTCCTCTTAAATCACACAACAGATTTTGATAAGTTAGATAATCATTCAAGGAATAATAAAACCTAATTAAGTTTTTATGTAAGTAGAAATTAAAACAATATTTTCCAACACCGAAACCGTCCGCGTCTCTATTTCTCCGCTACTACTTTCCCCTAACGCTAACTAAAAAAGTGTTAAATCCCGAAATAATATGGTCAGTATATGGAAACAGTAGGTTAAATTATTAATTTGACAAGCTATTTATTTGATGTGAAAAATATAGTCATGTTTATTACATAGTTATATACATATTTATACATACATACCTACATATAATCATATTAAAAAAATACGTGTATATTATGCATTTTAGGAGCTTAATAAATCTATTTACTATTAATAAATCTAAGAATTATTTTCTTGCAAAAGTCATTGGAAAAATTAATTTAAAACAATTGAATATAGCATTTAACTATTAATTTGCAGAAATAAGTGTGTAACTACATTGTTGTTACAAATATATTTTCAACTTATTTTACCTTATTGGCGCGCAAATATTAATTTAACTCACAGTTATAAATATTATCTCTCTTCACGTCTACACTCTTTGAAAAAATATATTTACTTACATATAGAAGTGGTCATCATAATATACGTAAACATTTGAATGATCATCACCCTGAGTTCTTGAGAGCTTGTTTCAACCACTTTTTTTTTATTGATTTTTTGGTACACTAACATACAAATTGATTCTCTTGTGTTTGTGTATTAGCACGCACTGACACTTTTTTACGAGGGGAGAAATCAATGTCAAAGATACCCTATGAATAAGTGCCGCATGCTATGCAAATGCCGCACAGGTTACGTGGGATTTTTATTTTTTTCTAATCAAAACATCCCTCGAGTTCTATGGGCATTTAGTTAGTCTTAGAGGAGGACTTTGTAACCGTCGCCGCCGCGCCGGTTGTCTCACTACACACCATTTGTAGATTGCTTTAATATTTGCTTAAGTAAATCACTTCAGTAGTAAACTTCCTTCGTCAACTAGTTAAAAGTTCCCACGTTTAATCAACAATGCTAATCGTATCAATTGAAACAATTAATGAGTTCATTTACTTTAGCGTTATCGTACGTGCGACAAACTCTCATTAGGTTTCGAACACAATTTCATTGTAATTATTATATTATTTATTAGGTATAGCTGAGGAACAACTTCTGTTAGTTTATGAGTTTCGTTCTTCTAAGACAACAGATTTCGATGCAGTTTTTATAATCATTGTTAGCATCCTCAAGGCTATTTTGTGTTTATATAAAAACTAGTTTTTTCCCGTAACTTTGTCCGCGTTCTTCGGGAACAGAGGTAGGTACTTTTTCTTATACCATATTATGTCCTTTTCTGTACCCCTTAAAACATATAAAATGTCATGATGATCGGTTAAGTAGTTAAGGCATAAAGGCGTAACAAACAAACAAACGGACAAGCTCAATTTAGCATTTGTGACATTAGTACCTATATACTTACTATCTATTACCAGGAATAGCGTTATTGATATTTCCATTTAGATTTTTTTTTTCTACGAAATGTTTATTTCGATTGAATATTCTCATAAGAAACTCGAAAATCGGCCAGTATGAAGAAAATCTAATTTGTAAGGTGCTTAAACAAGATGTACGATATTAAGTTTTATCTGTAAACGATAAATTAATTATTTTTATCACTCATTCTGATAGACGTTGCGTGTTAGACAATTAACTGCGTTTTTAACACATTCCTTACATAAGAATACATTGATATGTCCTTTATATAAGAATATATACATTTAGGTATATCCAGATTACTTTTTTCGCTTCGGATTGAGAAAATATTAAATAGCAATTACTTACAATAAACCATTATGGGCCTTAAGTATGCCGCGTAAGTATGTACAAGGAAAGCTAGTTTTATTTTTGATATCATACAAAAAAAATATTTATAATAACATTTTTTTTTAACTTCCATAATTGATGATTTTTTTTGTGCATTCGGATTATTATTATCCTATATCATTGCTCGGAGGCATCCAAAACAATTATTTTTAACTAACATAACTTTTTTCAAGATGAAGGTCGACATGCAGGCTGATACACTTGATGTCAGGTGGATACTGACCATTTTAGATTTGCAGTGCAGTGGACCAACTGAGGATTAACCAAAACTCAACTGCATACGTGCTGTTATTTTACTTAATATATTTGTTATAAATTGTGATTTACATACATTTTCTCACCCAAATTCGCCCGTGAGTAAAGTTTACAGAATGAAGTTATTTATTAACTATAGAGTTTCAACAGCCGCCCACAGGGTGTTGTACAATCTTAATCGTACTATACACAAATGGCATATCCATCATGCCTTTAAACGTTTAGTTGACATAGCAGCGGTGTGTTGCACAAATATTGACACAAAACGCTACATTCCTTCAGTTTCTGCAACTAATTAGTAACAATGCATGTTTTTCTTAGAACAATTTTCATTTGTTAAACAAATACGTACACAACTCACGCGACGCTCCTACTTCAGTAAAATGGAAAATTAACTAGCAACATGCAAAACCATCCTTTGCTTATTTCTCACGAAGTATCTACATACTCGTAGTTAACACTATCGCTTACACTTTTGATCAAATTAACTTTCAAATCGTTATTCTATGAACCAATTTTTTTTTTAAATTATTTTTGTTAGAGTAAAAAAACTATAATTTTAAACCACATTTTAATATTTGTTTTAACATAATAATGTTTAACAATTAATGTGTTCAGATACAATTTGGCTTGCACACTACTAGACCTTTTGATGTATTTACTAAACTAAACTAAACTAACGTCTAACTAACTAACTAATGTCTAAACTGTTGCTGAACCTATATTTAAATAAACAAATCGCTTACACATCTTGAAAATATATTGTATTAATATTCACATTCAAACCTCTTTCTAAAATCAACCCAGGTATTCTTTTATTTTATGCTTTTAGTTCACACATACGAATACTTAAAAAAAAAAATAAGTGCCGTAATATTCGTCCTCATTGTGGTAAAGACAATCGCCATTCGTCCTTCCTATTTTTAATGCTTGTTAGGTATTTCGTTTGCGTCATTATATTCAATGTCAGCAGTAAAACGCATGGTCTATAGAACAGCTTTGGCTGAATGCCCCGAATGGGCAGAGCAGCGCGTCGCTCTGTCTCTCGTCGTGGGCGCCGATCTCTCGCTGCCGGCCGTCGTGAAATCGATGGTTGGCAGTGACCTTGCGTGGCAGGCGATGCTCACGTTCTGTGAGCACGTTATGTCGCGCAAGGAAGCGGCGGAAAGGCAGCGGGAAGAGGATCCCCTCTCCCAGCCAATCCGCCGGAGAAGGCTTGGGCGCAGGCGGATGGCCTATATCCGCCGCCTTCCACCCTGACCGGGACCGGGGCGGTGGTCTTGGGGGAGACTGCCGCCCGTCGTATGATCCCCCGAGATGGCCGGCGTACCTTCACTTTCGGGTACGCCGAGGTTCTGACAGGGAGCAAGGCCTCCCCGCGTTGAATAGCCGTGGCGGGGCACCGAAGTCGTGTCACAACGTCCCCGCGACCCCGCCAATGAACGGCCGCGCTGATAGAAAGTCGTTGGGTTTTAGCCGGTAGGAATCCGGCATAACCCGGCAGTGTCCCCTACACTGCCGGGTATCCAAGAGGATTTCCCAACGTTAAAAAAAAAAAAAAAAAAAATGGTCAATAGAACAGAATCTGCAAAAGTGCATAAGACAGTTTGCATGTCTATTTCTACTGACTGTGCAGGTCCTTAGGCGACATATACTTACTTAAGTTTTTATTTTTATGATAAGGGTAGCAGACGCCGAAAACCAAATGACTAAGTCGGCGTCTTTTTAGTCTAACAGTTTAGTCTCATTTTACTCACTCAGTCTTGACTAATAATTAATATTGCGATGAGGTGAAAAAAAACCATTTCACACTGATTGATGTGTTGTTTACTTTGGTGTTGGGTGAGAGTGTACGCAAAATATTTATATTACGAAACTAGAAAAACAAACTTATGCCCGTGAGGAATCATTTAATCGATCATTGAAATGCATTCCTCAGCTAAATTCCTTTGCTGATACGAAATATGTTGCTATATGAACTAATTTTACTAAAACTAGTAAACTCTGAAGTAAATAAATCAAGTAGGATATATTCAACAGTTCAGAGTGAGGATTGGTAGTTTCTTGCGGAAGATAATTGCGTTTCAGTGTTTGAATACTTTTTCCTTGCCCGCAAAAGTAGGCAGCACATTTGCGCCTCTTATTGGTGTGCCTTGTGTTATAGATGCCAACCTTTACTTAAAAAAAACCTTGAAAACGTATTCAACAGACAATCTTATCTTATCAGCCTACTTATTACTGAACATAGGCCACTAATCCGTTTAATAGGCTATAATTCACCACAGCCACTGCAGATTCTCAGGACTTCAACTTGAATATGAAGTTTCCTGACTAGGATCCGTGCCTGCGTCAGTTAGGTCTCAATGATTCAATGTTTTTTAAATATTTTTTATTTCCTCAAATTAAAAATCTGTACTATTTTCACATTGAACAACATTTAAGGTTCAAACAGTCAGCAGTCCAACAATAAAACTTAGCATAGCAGCTGAAACGCTCTTTATTAGTGTGTTCTCCATGAGAACAACATATGAATTATACAGCGACAGCCGACAACTTTAAAACATACATAAATTGTGAAATAGTCTCTAAAACCCGGTTTCTTAAAGCATGCACAATAAAACTTCTTGAAGCATTTTATGTACTCAGTGTCAAATTCTTAATATACGTTCGAGAAGTACAACGAACGCCTTGTTGTGTTGCTTGTATGTCAAAGTCTAAAAAAGACTGCGAACATTATTTTCGTGGTTACCAAGCCATTGTGCTGTCTACAATTAGTCATAAGAATTGATGTTCTACACCGTGACACGTTAACATTGTTATGTGACAAATTTAAAATTAGAATTTGCAACGGTACCTACAGGTCAAGTGGTATTCTATACTAAACGTCGTTCGCGCTGTGTTTTTCATTTTTTTTTTGTGTTAAGGTCAGTAGGCACCGATGGTCCTCTTCATGATAGATGGTGATGCTGCAAGTGCGCTGCCAAAGATAAAGAATCGCGTGATATTCGGAATTGCGCGTAACTTTTTTGTTTGTAAACTACCAATATAGGTACTTATATAGTATATTGGTTTGTAATTTGTTTGTAAACTGATGGAAATGAAACAAACACTAAATGTTACGGGAAGTTTGCTACAATCATCGTGATCACAATTCATCAGTGAAAATCGCATTCAAATCGTTTCTGTGATTAGTGTGTACAGACCTACGAATAAATAAACGCATAGACAAAAAACGATTTTATTATATGTATGTAGGCTACATACTTACACACTGCTTGAAAGGATGAGAAACATTATTTTCAGTGAAACATCCACCTTTATGAAAGTCATATTCGAAATAGCAGTGAGTACTTGCTAAATAATGTATGTGCTGGGGTGTTATTCGGTTAGATTATCCACGGCCAGGGTCGACCGCTCCTCTGACACTAAACCATAAACATGCCTTTAAAATTAATTACAGTAATTATAGTTCGTAATGTAGTAAAAGCAAATATTATTTCCGCGTTTTGCACTTTTGTAACGCGGTTTTTGTAGTTGGGTAAAACTTTTAATGATATTATTGTCTATCTAAGACGACAAATTATTATACACCTACTTACTACACCTATTAAAATATTTTTGCTATAAGTGGCTGTATTTTTTATTATTTTCGCAACATTTCATGCATCATCATATTTCTCTTTCGATTTAATTTTCTAAAGAAGATATTACTTACGATTATTATAATAGTTATTATTAGGTGATTATCGCTCGCGGCTTCGTCCACATTCCTTAGGAATTTTACTTTTTTTTTTGAATAAAGGATAAAAGGTTTGAGTAGTTAAACCGTGAAAGTGTAACAAACAAACTCACTTTCGTATTTATTTATAATATTGTTTAGGATTATATTTAATTATGTTCACCCACCAAATCTCTGCCTGAACTGTAAGAATTTTATGATATTTAAGTATTTCGAATAAAAAATATTTTTTTTTATCATCATGATGGCACATTGTGCAGTTAGCTTCGATAAACTAATTAGTTCCTTTCACTGTTTGTTTTTAATTAAGTTCTAAGTGCAATAATTGATTATTTACTCACACCACTTTATTAAATTTAATGTCAGCAATTCTGATTAAACCATGTATAATTTTTATTAACAATTCATTGACATATATATCTACAGAACAAGTTGGACAAAGAATTCTTTCACTCAGAAGGGCACATTTTGTCCCGCCTTTTTAGGATTGCAAATAAACTGATGGGCCTAAGACCAATTATTCTGTTAGGCAGTTGTTTCCAGCGGCTATGTTGAAGTGAAAACTTCTTTAGGTGCGTTGGGCATTTTTGAGATGGGAAAAAACCATTGAACTCGCGATCTGTAACCGTGTAACCGACACCTCTGTATATAAGTATTACTTTCCTGACGATTCAAAAAAATACACACGTAATCGTTCAACTCTTCACTTCATAATTTAAAATGCCATATTTCATTAAAACCGCATTTGAAGTAACTATTGAGTATCAAGTTCATTTTAATCTAAAAATAGACGGTTATGTATGTAATTAGTATCGTACTAAATTAAAATTATGCCTCCATACCCATTCGAGACCAAGTAAGGCAGTGATTCATAGTAAGATTTGCCATACGTAACCACTATTCAGGTAGGAATGATTCAAGGCAAGTAATTAAAATAGATATATCATATAAATCACTGGAAGTCTCAAGCGAGTGTAGTAAAATCTAAATTAAGATTCGCCGCAAAACAAATGAAAGAATTATTCAAAATGTTTTAGATGTTGGAGATCAGGCGGATGTACATACGAGTACGTACCTACACAAAATCTAATAAACAATTATTGTTGTAAGATTTTTTTGTTACTATACTAATTAGTAGGTACCATATGGTGGAGTTTATTTAATTTGATTTGAATGTGATGAAAAAGTTGCTATTCACACCCGAAACGAACCTGAAACTAAAGCATTTTAAGTGTACAGATATTATGAAATTTGTTTTGAAATTTTGTTCAAAGAATAAAAGTCTATGTGATTAAGTATTTAAGTTCACGGTAGAATATTAACAGCGTGAAAAACAAACACACTGACATTTATAATGTTAACTAGCTGGTGCTCGTGACTTCGTCCGCATTCAATATTAAAATATAAATAAGCAATATAACGCTTGACCTTGTTGCTGTAACGCTTTGGCCCGGCGTTAGGTTTTTATTTTATTTTAGATGATCGCTTGGGAACAATACTTTTTTTCTGGATGAAAAGGATGTGTTTTCTTGAATCCCTTTAACAACTTGTTCATGAAATACAAATAATTTATTGATTATCGGTTAAATAGTTAAGGCGTGAAAAGGTAACATACAGACAGACAGATAGACAGGCAGACAGAGTTACTTCCACATTTATAATATTACTCGTAGTATGGATTAGGATTTCTGAAAGAATTTAATGCCATGTAGAATCGCGATGACTGATTTAAATTCAAATCATAAACAGCTTTTACATTCTATATCAGTATGAGTAATGTAACAATATAATATATAGGCAGGTACCTATTAATATTTGTAACAAAAGCCATAATTGACTGTATAAAAATTTATGTCATATCAGCAAAGATTAATTTGTTAGAAGAGATTAACGAGCATTATTTTGATAGCAAAATAATTAGAACTATTTATTGGAGAATTTTGAATTAGGTCGTAGAATAAAACGCCTGTTCTACTACCTAATCTGGTATTCTACAACTTAAAACAATTAAGTGTCGCTATTAAATAAAATATCACAACTAAATAAAATTCGCGAAACAAGTTGCTTTTTAGTTTGTACTGACAGGCATTCACCTGCAGTCACTTGCGACCTTACTTAAAACCTGTTACTAAATGTAAACAAATATTGTTAAACAGCTAAGCTGCTCACTGAGGTCACAAAGAATACGTGATGCGGTGGTAATACAAGACTACTAAAATGTAACTGTAACATTTTTCCAAAGTAATTATCAAAATATCCTAACTGATATTAGGGTAACTATAATAAATATATACTTATAAAATTGTTTGTCCTCGACGGTCCTGACTGACAATATCTACCCACAACCAAACCTACTAAGTCTAGAAAGTTAAAAAATTTAAAATTGGTTTAAACGTAAACATATGCTAAGAAAGATTTGTGAAAATTTCAACTCCGTGCGAAACCGGGGGCGGGTCGCAAGTAGCGAAACGACCCAACCCACAGAACTTGTGATCCATTGTGTATTTAATATGTAGGGTGAACCAGTACAGTTAGGTGTCATAATGAACATGAACATAAAATAGGCATAATTTCCAAATTTCTAGGGATGATGATGGTATTTAACAAATATACATTAAAAATTAGCTTTACACAATTTAAAACTTTATTGTTAACGGATTATAGTTGTAAATATCTTATTACTTTACGTATCTATACTTTTTCTAATCACACCTAGGTAACCTCAATTGTATGGGAAACCTTACGTAGGCCTGCGTAACGTTATGCTCGTGTTATGTTGTCTTGAGTCTTGACCTACTAATACATTTTTTTTTTTCTAAGATCATTTGTGTCTAGGGAATGAACACATTTTCTTGTCGCTCAGACACGTTTACAAACGTTTTAAAAGACTTAACTGTTCAAGAGTAGGTAATTTTTATGTAGTTTCATTATTATGCAGCACCCGCATAGTCACATTGATACAGTAAATTTTGATTGTTACAGCGGAACGCAGTATGGTCTGTCATTAGGTACAAATGAAATGCTAACGTGCTTAAACTTCCTGAAAACGAAAGAAATTATTGCATTAATAACAATATATTTAGACACCTTTATAATATCAACAACTGTATATCTTTATGATTATCTCTATAACTTGCTGTGTATGTTTAAATAAATGTAAAATTTAAAACATAAATTGGGCCTCTCGGTAGCAGTAACCGGGTGATATTACTAAAGACTTCTTCGTCATAAGATCACGTGTCTGTTGTTGTGTTTCGATGAGTGGGTAAGGGTAGACATAGGTAACGCCTATAGCGTTACTTGTGTTAATAGGCGACGGTTAGTCATCAAAGTCTGCCGATCTATACTAAAAAAATATTTGGAGCCTTTATCTATAGAAAAACTAAAATTCCACCACACTTTAGGCTAATAGTGGAGATTGGCTTTGATGTTACAAATAAACCTGGATGAACTGTTATCATTGAAAACATGCCAATAAACTTGTCAATTGCGCCTTTGACGTCCGACCTTTAAATTTTGATGTAACACATAATTATTGGCTGTATATCTTTCCAAAATTATGACGATCGAGCTTTGGTTAGTAATATATCTAGTGATAAAAACATCGTTTTTAACTTGTTTACTATAATTCTGCCGCCATCTCGAAGACAAGAGCGTCCCATATTTTCAAAACGGCGACTCCTCTTGTGAAATAGTAAAACTTCTTTCCTTAGCTACACATTACACAAGTATTATCTTTTGTTAACATTGTTATGTTACGATTGTTATCGTATTTATGTCCAAACTTTGCCAGAACTAACTGCTATGTTTGCAGAACATCGCTTCGTAACGCTACTAATCTCGGAAGCACATTTATGTATACTTACCTTGTTTGTTCTGTGTCATTATCATTTTTGTTATCTCATGTTAATAAAATCTTTACGATTATTTCGTTTTTGTGAATTCTAAATTGTATTTTGAATGTGATTCAAACGGTTACTCTGTGGTTTGACTTATTTTCGCGTAGGTATTAAAACGAAGTTAACTTCAATTATAATAATTTCTGGCGCATTAAGTATTTACAATTTAATAATGGTTTCGTTTTTGTAAAGATAGCTAACTCTAACCCCTAACCTCTAAATAAAAGTTTAATCAAAATTGCAGTTAATATTTGCCATTATTGTCTTTTATTTCTTTAATAATAATAACTCTTTACTATTTTAATGTCATTAAGGGCCTCTTTCACCAACTACAGGTAAAGTGTTGATTAGTTACTTTTAGAAATAATTTTATGTTTTAATAAGATCTTATATTAAGACAATCATCATACTTATTGCACTGATAAATAAAACATTGCATTCAGCTTAGTGCACTCGCGCAGGCTAAAAGCTAAGCCTAAACTCATTACTGGGCGAACCAATTGTACTGAATTGAGTAAATCTAACAGGAAAGAGTCTAAATTTCACGGTATGAAATGCTATAGGTAGTGCTAAGATTCTCGATGATTCCCTCAACAAAGCGCATCTAGCCTAACACACTTGCACCTGCTTCAGACATATGTACCTCTAAATGTTGGATGTGTCACAGCCCTAATATATTTTGCTCGATATAACATTAGACAGCCTTGCTGCGGTTAAGATCAAAATTGGCTGTCTGGATTTACGCCAACATTTACGGTAAAGATATATGAATTCCCAATAAATCACTTGTATATTATTAGTTTATAACTATTTTCCTGAATCATTGATATATGCTCATGATCACTAGCGTTGGCATACTTCACTCGTCTTGACTGGATATTCTCTTTTCTGACGTTTCTCGTCATCTTAAACTAAATGAGAGCCCATTGATCGACTGGTTAAGGTACTTCGACTCAAGGGGCCTGGATTTCTATTTCCGGCAGGACTAACTTTGCAAATGAACTTTTCTTAAAGTTTACTCTGGTCTGGGTGTGAAAGGTTTCGCCCGCTGGCCATTGTATGGTTATGTCATAACACAAGCCTTTACTGCTTATTTTGGGGCCCATACAAATTGGTATGTTTAGTCTTGGCGGCGATTTGGCAATTTCTCACGTAGAAGTTGATGTTTCCGCAATGATTTGAATATCTACGAATAAGATTCTTTGAAAGATATTAAAATATAAAGAAAGAAAGATTCTATAAGCGAATTTTAAAAGTGATTTTTAACGTTATCGTTCAACAGATTCATTTTTAGAAATTGCCATTAATTGAGAAAAATTACATTAAAAATTGTAATCTTTATTACCATTATAGTGAAATCATTTTTAATTAATGTCTTTTATGGTATCAATTAATTTTTATTCCATCAATATCCTTAATAATTTCTGTATTCTTGTGTTTTATTACTTAAAGTGACATTGCATTCTCGTCTTAAGCTCTAAAAGGTTTTATGTCCAAGTATTGTCTAATGGCTGCTTTTAAATTTCCTCCACCACCTTGGCTAAGTGTGTACAAATTCTTTTTATAGCATTTATGGTTACTGTTGCTACCATTTCCTTTGTTTCAGTTTTTTTTTATCTTATAAAATGCTATCTATAATATCATTTAACGGCAAACTTCATCACTAAATATTTAAAAAATGCGACGAATTTTATGATGTGGTGAGTTTATAATGACTTTTAATAACAATTCCGGCAATTGTTATTCGTAAGATCAATTGAATTCGTCTATATTTATAAACAAAATTTATCAATAAACATACCAACAAAGAATAACACGTGAAAATCAAAGACAGTCGACAGTCTTGTTTAAATTAGAACTTCCTACGATAAAGTGGTCCGCCGTCGGTCCTTCCTTCAGACAATTTATTGTCATACGTTTCCTGTATTTGTATAAAATTGAGAAATTATTGGCCATGAAATTAGGATTGTTTGAATAAGGAAGAATCAATTCTTCGTAACTACAAAATTAACCTTAAATACAGCATTTATGTTCTTTGTTGCTTCCTCAAATTATGCGTAGTTTATTTAATTTGATATTTAAACTGAGATTATTAAAAATCTACTTTATTTTAAAATAATAATTGGAACTCGTATTGAAAAAAACTGTTAAAAATAAGCACAGATTATGTAATTACTCCATTAACCTAATTATTTATGAAAATTTAATATTTTTGATGATTAGTACCTACCCGTACGAAACTAGGAAAAAATGTCGGTATAATTTAATTTAAATTTGTTACAATTGTTAAACAATTGTAAGACATAAATGAAATTAAATTCCTAACAAACTTTATTGTCAGCTTAGGTAAAATCCTTCATGAACATCATAACAATGGTTGAACATATTGAGTGATATGAACAAAACGAAACTGAATTTGTGCAAAAGTGAGAAAAAATAAAAAATTAAATGCCTCCAACGGAGACTCAGCACGGCGGGATGTTGTGTCTATCGAGACACGAGAATTGCCCCTGGGATCAAGCGTTAAAATCATCTGGCATCACCTGGACAGGCTTGCAGTACAGCTGTTTGAAGATATTACATTTATACTGCAAAGTTTTCGAGCAGGAAGATGTCTTAGACATGATTATTAGGTGAGTCACCTGGCTTATTTGAATTTGTGTCCTTTTTAGTTGCTTCTTTATGTATGGAGAGTTGAATAAAATATCTTCCGATTTTTATAACAGCTTTACCTTAAGGGCCGGCCTTCTATGCGTCAATGTAGAGCATTCAGTTTCACCTGTCACACACACTCACATCAAAATATAATAGAGAAGCAAACATATTGCAGCACCAGAACGAGACGCAGTCATACTTTAAATACAAAAAAAGATAAATTTATTTAAATTTACGATTGGTAATTAAAAATTTAGAATTTTTTTACGAAATGATTATAATAGAATTTCGACAAGTAAGCGAACGCCATTTATTAAGTACCTATTATTTCAAACCTACTAATTTACAAATACATATTACAATAAAAAAAATATTTTGCCGTCTATTCTAAAAGCCTCTTACTCCGTTTAGTATAAGGAAAATTTAATTTCTTCAAATGTGACATAATGGACAATGTGACATAGTGGCATGCTGACTGAGAATTTTGGAGTATCCCGGAATTTATTTTGACACTAAATAATATTAGTATTAGTGTGTATTTGTGTAATAAAATTATCTACATAATACTATTTATCATCCTCGTAGTTAACGTTTTACGACTCTGTGTTAACGGACTATAATTTTCGACGTAACATCGCCGTATTTATGATTTGTGACGAATCCCAGGAGTCAATAAATGCCGCAACGCCTTGAGACCCACCTTTTCATTATTGCCTATTATTCTTACCATTTACAACACCAAAATGGTTATTATTAGGTATGCCATTGAATAGTAATGGATAGATGTAAATATTATAGTAACATATATTGTAATAATTACTTATGCAAAGAATTTTGCTATATTCGTAGGTTTATGCAAATGGCCTGGGATATAATATGACTACAGGACAATTATATAATTGATTTTATTATTAGATAGTACCTAATTAATATCGTAATTGTCTATGAGAAACTTTGAGTCTTGTAGATAAAAAAATATATGTCTGAAAAGTCTCGTATGAAAATGAAAACCACATGCAGTACTAGAAATCCGAAACCTGGAGTAAAATAGGGCGTTTCTTGGAACAATTATGAAGTTGTAAGTTTAAACGTACATGGTGTTATCAAATTCAATCGATGCATCGTCGATCGCTTTTATAGAATGGGATTTGCAGACGTTAATCGACAGTTCTAACTACACCAAATAATATATCTGCTAAATCAATCAACTTTATATGGATTCATCATCGATCAAGCCTTAATTCATTATGTCAATTGATGCAGCTTATGCATTCTTCATCAATAAATGTTGTCCTCTTTTAAATTTATTGTTAAAATAAATTTTGAATTGATAAATGATCACATAGTAGTGGTTTCCGTCGCTCTGCCAAAGCTACCACACCACACATAAATAAAAACCTCGAGGTGAAATTTCAAACCTGTCGCAATTAGGGCCTTATTCCACGGAAATTCGTCAATTCCTCACGAATAAAAATAATTACAGACCGCTAACCATTCCAAAACGTCACTGCTGACGTATAACAAGAGTTGTCTATCTTGAATTGCAGTCTTAAAATTTTATTGCACTGTGTTGGCGGTTCTAATTGTGATTTCAAGTAAACAATTCAATTTCGTTTGAAATGAACATAAAATTACGCAAATTCCCATTTTATTGTATTTTGCGGGTGTAAAAGTTTCTTAAAGAAGTTGCGAGATTCTCCATTGTTTTCGGGCATGGGAAATAAACTATTTATCTTTTCTAGACGGTTATAAACGGGTTTTACACTGATTTTAAAAAATCTCAATACAAAATCTTACCGAAATTTTGATACAACTGTCTTTAACTTTAAAGTCAATAACTGTCTTTAGATTTCATAAGATGAAAGTTTCGTCAGGGTTACATAAATAACTAAAACGTTATTTATTAGTTATCGAAAATCAGCGGAACTGGTAATCTGTACCTGATTTATAGGAGGTGCAAGTGCCGTTGTTACGGCGATTATCCTTCACATATATATAACAAACTTACAAAATCGTTTTCTCTTCAAATATTACTATATAGATAATGATCTTATTGCTCGTTTCTTTTTCTATGACATATTTAAAAATAGTCAAGTAAGTTGTTAGACAAAAATTAGGTTAATATTTTGATGTATCCATCCATTGACTTTCGATCTAACGTGTTGTTTTAAAATAGACAAGCTCAAAACAGGCGCGGTAACGTTTAAGATCTCAACGTCAAAACTAACGTCTACATGACAATTTGTTAATTATGTAGAAGCGCAGACGACCTTAGAATGTTGATCAATAGCATTTTCGTATTAGCGCTTCATCGTATACTGTCAGACTGCCCAATATAAAATTATTATAATAGACAAAGTGCTCATGGTACAATCAGGTTAAATCCGCATAAATTAAACGGACGATAAACGCTCTTGATGCAGTACCTTTTCTTCTTTACATACCTAGTATAAAATAATTTATTTATTTAATAAATAAAAATGTTTATTTATTTGAAAAAAACATGGCAGTCATTGAACTTCACGTCAGAACTAAGCTTCACAAAAATAATACATTACATTACTTGATAGTGTCGCAAGTTCAATGGTTCTCAAAAATTGTTTTTTTTTTTAATTTATTTAAATTAAATTTAAGCGCAATATCTGAAAATATACAGAGGTTTCGGTTACATTACATTACATTACATTACATGACAGTGTCACGAGTTCAATGGCTTTTTCCCACCTCAAAAAATGCCCAACGCGCCTAAAGAAGTTTTCACTTCAAAAAAAAAGTCTCTTCCTGCCCTCTGTCCCTCTTTACGCTTAGATCTTTTAAACTATACGCAATTAATTTCACTAATGAAAAGAGGAATAAACGAGGAATGTTGTGTATATAAATGATTATATATATAATAAAGAGTTAATGGACTACTCGCCCAAATTTATCTCGCGCAAAATCGTCATATATGATTTTACCCCAGTTTTCTGTAATAATCTGTAACTGTGGTTTGTGGTTACACACTTTGGCGTATTTGATCCATATATATCCCATTAATATAAAAATCTAGCTTTACTTTTATTGTTAAAAATATTAGCAACAATGTTTCAAGGAAACCATGATAAAGTCGTAGCAGGAAAATAACAATTATTTTAACCTCTCTAATATTTAAATGTATTTGAGAGTGGCAATATATTCAATTTAGATCATGATTCACCAAAAATTAGTTTTAATTCATTTGAATGTAGCAATTCTAAAAAATATTCGCTTTGATACTAATATAAATTTTACTAATCTAATCTAAGGTAAAGGTAATTTAATAATTTAAGTATTGGCAGGGCACACTGTGTTTCGCAGTCAAATTGGGCAACCCGTCTGGCGGGAGTAACCACACCCTTACAGATCATAGTGAAATATAAGGTCTTGCATTTCGGTGTTCACTATTTCCCTATCCCTTTGTAATCACTTAACCCTATGGTTCTATGGTTAACCTTATACCTTTTTTGAATTTTGAATTACGGCTGCCTTATAAAATGATGATAGATTTGATAACCTCTTCAACACTTGGCTTATTATTAACGCCGTTTTTTTAAGTTTTCTGGATGTCTGAAAATTATAGGCGATTATATTATAGGATTAATAATTTTTGCTTGTGTTGTAGGCGACGGTAGCCATCTCCCATCAAGTGGCCGTCAGCCAAAAAGGTAATAGGGTACTTTTCATGCAGAAAATAAGTACTGTTCCCGAAGGAACAGTGGAAAGTCGCAAGCAAAAGCTAGTTTTATTTATTTTATTATCATAAGATTTCCCCAGGCTTAGTCACCGATACAAATGCCAGTTTTTGTATTGGCGATGAAAATAGAATAGCGACACAGTGGGCGCCCTAATTACTGCCCATAATTTGCGTTAAAAATAAATTTTATGTCAATTTCCAGTCGTAAATGTTCTGACAACACAACATAAAATCAGTGTTTATCTCGTACGGAGCTGAAGACGTATAGATTGGACGTTAATTTCGCTTAATAGCTTCTTGCCTTATAAATTTTCACAAGAAAATCGGTTCATTTGATGCATCATTTATGAGTCATTCTGCGTAATAAAATGAATTTAATTGAAATTCGAATCACCATTCCAATTTTTCGAAACTTTGTGTGGTTTGACTTCTTGAGTTTGATGTTTTGTAACTTTTTACAAACCATTTGTTGTTAAATGTCCCACTGCTTTTAGTTAGTAACTTCTTGGTAATCAGCAGCCAGGGTTTCATTATTTTGTGAGTCCATGTATAGCATGCCATTTTATTTTATCACCACGATGGCACGAAACCAACGCAAGCGCCAGCGTCTACCTTATTGAAGTTAGTCCAATTTAAACATTTATTTTGATGGAGCTGGTATACTTTCGTTTTAAATTTTTATATACTTACCTCTAACTTTTTGCAAATATTATGCAAAACTGTAAGGTTAAACACACGATTCGAGGAAAAATGGTTATTTTTTCCAAGTCTTCGAGCAAGTACTACTTTTTATACTTCCCTTGCCGGTTACGCTACACATGTACGTTCGTTTGATCAAATAAGCAGTCGTTTTACACTTACATCACATCAAAACCATTGTTTCCTACTCAACTCGGTTAGGATTAAGGGAATTAGTAAACAAGACATTGTGTCACCGACCTCAGCGTTCGTATTGTCATAGCGCATACCAATTAACCCTACAGCATTGTGGGTGCAACATGCGGTGGGAAAATGTGCATCTTTTATAATGAGGATGTGGCCTCATTATGAAAGAAAGGGGATTGATACTTGATAATAGTTGAAAATGTAATTGCTTCGACTATGTTATAAAGCTGTTCATACTTCCAGCATCTTTAGTAGTATAATCTGTATTATGTTTAAGTTATTGAAAGAAATTGCAAAATGAGGCTTAAAAATTTTAAAATAACTCGTGTATGTTGAGAGCTTATAAGTATTAAAATTGTTGTTAATAATTAAATTGATATGAATTCGCAGAGATTTTATGATGATATGGACAAAATATTCTCAAGGAGAGATATCTCGAGTAACAGTTCATAACACGAGCTATTATCTAGCTAGCTAGTCTAAATATTATAGCGCACACTAGTCCATTTCACGGTGAAGGTCGGCCAAGGCAAGGCAACCATTCACTTAGTGATATCATCGTTATGTCCGTACTATTGATATTGAAATGGGTATAAGATTGAAAAGGGCACAATCACCGAAACCCTTAGCTGCAATGCAACTACGTTTAGGTTGGGATTTTAAAAATTAGTTTTTGAATAGAGAGAACATTGTAGATTTACCGAGATCGTCTTGAACCGATGACCCTTTTAGTTTTATTGCTTTGCTTTTAAATGTATTGCACTGATAACACACTTTTTTCTATGTTTTCTCTTCTATATTTAAAATTTATCAGTATGAAACCTACATACTTTAGCAGAAATCTGAAAGGCAGACAACCTGTCAGATAAGCGGCTACTGTCGCCATTGCGCTTTCCGGTTTTAAATACTAAGATTTCAACATTAAGATTTTAATAAAAAACTTTAGGCTTAAACTTTTAATGTATTAGGTTCTATATTTTACGGGTAGTTTTCAGTTATTTTGCACTATTTCCTAGACATCCTGTCTAGCGATCCGCCCCCGGCTTCGCAAGGAAGCAATTTTTTTTGCCTATTACATACGAAAACCTTCCTCGTTTATCGCTCTTTCCATTAGTGAAGACTGTATCAAAGTCCGTGGTTTAGAATAAGTTAGCGGAGAAACAGACAGAGACGGACTAGCGATCCACCCCCGTAACTATCTAACTGTAACCAGCTGAAATTTCAGCTTTCTAGTCTTACTTAGTTGTTTTGACTGTGCATTGATTGGCGTTGTCGGCCAGTACTAACGATTTTATAAGCATGTTCTTTTTATCTATGCTTATATCAAACTAACCCAGGGTCCACTTCTGTTGGTATATTAATGTGAGTTACATTGAGCATAATCACGAAAAGTACATTCGCTTGCACATAGAAACAAACAAACACGTTTCCAATAAGCCGATGACGTGTAACGCGCTACTTATTCTCAACTCACGAACGCACAAGATGATTGTCTTATTAGGGATAAGCGATCCTCCTTTGTCACGATGTTGCATTCAACATGGTTTAACGATATTTTTAGACGACTTGTTTATGCATGCAAATGACGAATACACTTATTAGGGTTGTCGCCACATTTATTCCGCTATAGAAAATTTATTAAACTTTATTTTAAAGTAAATTTAATGAATGTGATATAACTACTTGATATTTATATAGATGCTATAAGGTTTTGGCAAGCAATGAAAGATGTGTTTTTTAGTAATAAATATTATTTAATTAGTCACTGTTTTAGCACAAAGATGTGTTTATATTCACAACGAAGGCGAAGGGGAGCAGTTAGAACAAAACTAACTCAAAATAACAAAGTCGAACATATAAAGCTCTTGTATGAAACAAAGAGCTACTGAAACTTAATGTTTATGTGTGTGAAGGAGAAAGACTCAATCAACTTGTTAAAGCGAGACAGATTTATTGTGTTATTTATTTCAACAGATGCAAAAAATAACTAATAATAGTTTCTAACTAGAATAAAATTATATAGGAAAAACTTGACTGTTGATATGGACTTGTTCTGTACTAGTATTTCGAGCAATAAAAGACCATTAACTAAACACTGAACCTACCTTAATTATTAATCTATATTAATTTAATGTTAAAAAGTACTTAAAATAAGTTTGTTATTAATTGTGAATTCCTTGCAGATGTGTACGTATGTAGTGAGTGTTCATTATGCATATAAATGCAAATAATAAGTGGTATTGAGAATTTCACCCTTTCCATTTGTATAGAAAATATCACGTAAATCACATAATTCTCAGGCGCACTCTGAAATATATTATATTTTTTTCAAAATTGTAGTTAGTTATGTTTCAGTAGACGTTGTTATCTATTAGAAATTCAAAACATAACTCAATTTCAACATATCTTGAAATTTCCTTTAAAAACTTTTGAGGGACTTTCAATAGTCGTTAAGTCGTCAGTTTTACGCCACTAACGTTCTGCTCTGCTCATTCATCCAATACGGTATTGACTTAGTCAAACAAATTATTTGACTAGAAGTCAGTACTCTACTTGTAACTCCTGCATCCTTGTCAACAGCATTCATTGTTGTTTTTTTTTTTCTTTTCAGAAAGACCTGCAAAGAATGTGGATGTGATCGGCTTCAGCATTCTTTATATCATGAAGAGTTGAGTTCAGTACTACAGCGACTTGGTCTGAGGGAGACGAGGCCTGCGTTACACGGTTATGATGGACCACCCGGACTCACAGCTAAGCAGGTAAAATCTGGTTAAAAGAATTGGTCACTCTTGTACAGGTCTAAAGGCACAATATCAAAGGTCTAACTAAAGGTACAACACAATATGAAACGATATATATTTATATAGGTAAAGAGGAAAAAGTTGAGTATACTTTTTATCCCTATTTTGTTCTTTTATGGCATTAACACAAATTAGATGCGTCGAATCTGTGAGCTCTCAAATCGCCAATATATTTTATTAATAATGAGACGGGCCTCTTTCACCAACTACAAGTAAAGTGTTGATTAGTTACTTTTAGAAATAATTTTATGTTTTATTAAATTATGCACTCGGTTTACTGCATCCTTCGATGACCGGTGACTTTAAATGGCGGTTAGCCTACTTGACACTTGACTACTCATAGAGGCCCTTATAATGAACTTTTTTCTTCCTTATTTAATAAGTTAAGTATACTACTACTCATCCAATACAAAGAAATATTTGAACGATATTTTGAAAAGACCTAAACAAAGGTGAACTATTCGCTCAGTAGAACTATAAAGTACTAATATTCATAAACTTTCAAAGTGAATAGAATTTCTCTTTTCATGTAAGTATAATCGTACTTCCTCTAATGATAAGGGCTATTGTTTATCTGCGACTATTTCCTTTTTGCAGACAGAGCTGTATTGGACGTCGTTAGCTGAACGAGCCCCGAATGTAGGTGGCGCCACCGGAGCCGCAGCCTGGCGCGCGTGGAGGTCAAAGGCCATCGCCTTCCAGATACCAAGACAGGACTTGTCTCTGACACACTGTCCAAATCTCGAAGACAAACACCGACAACAGTACGAGGATTTCGTTGCTGGCCGTAACGAAATTGCTCTCGACATCGGTATGTTCTATTAATATTCGAGGGTCTTACTCGTATCTCTGAGGTATACTTTGTCAGTTACCAATAACTGTTTACCAGAGGTGACATTTAGTTTTCTTGTTCTTTAAGAATCAAGAATTTTGAATGTTGAATTTTTGACAAATTTATACTGTTTAAATTACTTAAAATACATTTCCCATTATTGATATATTGAATTTATATTATTATTGTCTTAGATCGCTATCCCTCAAACAGAGGATATATTTCCTTGCAATGTTTTTTTTTTTCATTTTCACAAGTGATACATTAACTTCTAATACACACTAAGAAATCAACCAACTCAAAACTGTGGGTTATACAGAGATTCGAAACTTCGTTTACAATGTATTCACTTAATTTATAGGTTATCAATAATCACTCATAGATTACACAGGTGATAATTATAATGTAGCTATCGAGGTCTGTTGTAATAAGATTGCTAACGCCATCTTACGACGTGTGGAAGAACTAATGCCTGCATATATAGGTCTTGCAAAGCAACATCACGGAGCTGCTGTAGAATGCTTGGGATGCAACAAGTCAATACGAAGCGGCAGTATTATGGTTCAAGCTCCTCGGTTAGGCGAAGAGGTAACCTCTTACATTATATATATAATAAATAATCACATCGATTCTTCTTCACTTTTAGAATGCATTCACTTCAATGTACCAAAACTCAGAAAACAAGATCCTTCTTTCATCGTTCTAAATATCACTACAATAAGATTCTGAATAATATTGACATATTTTCCAACAATTTAAATTCTTATAAAAAGAAAATTGGCGAATTACTTTTGAAAAATTAATTTTATCACATAGAATATTCTTTTTTGGTCTTATTATTATTATAAATAAATTTAAAAATATAATTTTTATGATTCTTTAGGTCTATTTGTATATAATATATATTTTTTAAATTTATGGCTGTATGTAATCTAAATAAATAAATAAATTATACTAATCACACTACTAGCGCCATCTGTGCTTCACTTGCTCTCTTTGTATTCGCACTCTACTATTGATTATATTGAGCGGGGCTAGATGGCGCTACAAATTACATTGTCGACTAGTTCTTCTACTCACCAAGAGATGGAGTAACATGTGTAACTTTATTACAGGCTTATTTCCATACAACATGTTTCACGTGCAGCGAATGCGACGAGCTGCTCGTTGAACTTGCATACTGTGCTCTTGATGGACGTCTTCATTGCGTACGACATTATGCAGAACGATTGAAGCCCCGATGCGAAGCTTGCGATGAGGTAAGTAAAGAGATACGAGTAAAGCTTTGTTCTTCTTCATTTATAGCAAAGCGGTTGCAATTGCAGAAAAATTGCAAATTATAAATAAAAACTTTCCTCTTTCAACGCTCTTTCCATTAGGGAAAACCGCATTAAAATCCATTGCGTAGTTTAAAATATTTAGGGCCTCTTTCACCATGTGTCAAGTAGGCTAACCGCCATTTAAAGTCACCGGTAACCGGGAACGAAGGAGATGATATACCTTTGTTTGTACGGTAAAAGTTGAAAACATTAAAAAGAAAATAATAATAAAAAATTCGCCGATTGAAAGATGCAGTAAACCGAGTGAATTATTTAATAAAACATAAAATTATTTCTAAAAGTAACTAATCAACACTTCACTTGTAGTTGGTGAAAGGGTTAAAAGACTTTCGTTTTATACAATGTAAAGATAACGTGCAATAAAAGCCTTTTGTTTGAATTATGTAATTTTACTAATTTACAGTATAACTGCAAAGCGTAATGATTGTTTTTTTTTTTTTTTTTTTTTTTGTCCATTCTGTTATATCGTATAACTTATTGGACGTTTTGGACAGTACACTTATTGCATGTTTTTATTTTTTATTTTGTTCCATTATACAAATAGCAGTAGAACAGTTTTGACATGTTCCATGTCATACTCTACAGTATAATTACTTGATTTTTTTTTTGTCCAAACTTTTCTATCGTAGAACTACTTGGACTAATCCTAGTACTTGGATTCAATCCCTTTCTCTAATGCACCGATTCATATGTTATATTTCTTTAACAAAAACCTAAGAAACTTGTTAGTGTATTTGTTAGTTGAAGATGTTTGGTATATTAGTAAAAAGTGCGAAGTATTCCAAACGAAACGATACGATACATAGAGTATAATTGAATGCGACGCCGGCGTCGGTTTATTCTGGGCGGTTTGACATTTAACAGAATAATTTAATTATTTAACCAGCAACCAGGGATTTTTTTCACTACATTGAAAACATAGTATACATATAAACAAATAGACATAGTAATATATATATTTATATGTTTTCTAGACATCAAATTCTAGAGATCAATTCTTACTTTTATCATTAAAACGAACACTTTGTGTTAATACTCAGTCCCATATTAATATGTTTTCATTATTCTATACAGTCTCCGTTAATTTATTTACTCACATTTATTTCAAAACGTGAGCTCATCTTTTTTCCCAGATCTTTTTTCATAGGGTTAACCTTTTATTCTAACCATTGACATTATCTTCATCATTCTCTGATATCGTACTATATTTGGCCACAACAACTGTATCATAGAGATGATTAATAACAAACAGTCTGTAGTGAATTTAGGTTGATGTTGACATTATAATAAATTAATGCTCCGCGAAATGTTCGCCGCGTGTTGCACTAATTCGCTTTCAGATTTGTTTTCACTCTATTCTAATAGGCATTTATTAATATTCAGTAGCCTTGATGTCGACAGAATTTTAGTACTATATAAAACGAATAAACTGTAGTTGAATCTTGGTCAATTAAAAAAGAAAATTTTAATTAATATTATAATCCTTTGTGTACATGTTACTGTAAAGTGTAAACAATGGCAAAGCTTAAGTTGTACCCATACTACCCATCAATCTACTGCAACTATGGATTTAGCGTCATAAATGCCAAAGCGTCACATAAAAAAATACGCCTAAAACGGAATCATGGCGGAATCTTGCCTTTACGCGTCAATGGTGAAAGGTAGTAACGACCAAGTTCTACTATTGATTTTAAACTCCAATGTGTTGACGTAAAGTCACATTTTTTTAAATGACATATGTTTGGTTGGTTTTAAACGACAGATGACAGAGTTCATGGTGTACGCATATGTCATTTTTAAATGTTCCATAAAGCGAAATCCACAGTTGTAGTAGATTGATGGGTGTGTACCATACGGTTCTAACTTTTGATACAAAAATTACTTGTAGAGGCTTTTTTTTTTACTAATGGAAAGAGCGTTAACAAGGAAAATCCGGGAACGGAGACATAATATGGCATAAATTTAATCGTTTAACGTATCTCGAATTCGCTTAACCGAATTGGTTAATGGAATTTGTTAGGTATGTGGTTACCGAACAAAAATAAACTGTTAACCAGTAACAGTACTTCGCATATTGGTTCACACCTTACCACTTAGCCAGTTGTGGAATACCCATCGGGATACTAGCGCGCCTCATTTTCTACCAATAAATTGGAATTCAAATTTTAACTCTATATAAGCGCGAATAGGCTCCACGTTCTTATTTTAAATACATCAGACAAGGTGAGAATATTTTTATCAAAATTTAATTTATAGAAAGTGGTACTTCTTAGTGTTTACATATTATGTCCACTTTGTTTTACAACTTTGTTGGTAATAAATGCAGTTTTTTTTATTTATTAATAAAGCAAATAATAATTTAAACTGCTAAAGGTCGTGTTTTTTTTTTGTCATTTTATTAGAACTACAAATTATGTAATGTAATTTATTTATCTTTAATTTTTAAACTAATTAATATAATACGTTTTAGTAGTAGATAGAGTCTTGTAATTTGCGACAATAATTTATCTGCATGGGATGGAATGGAATTGCCATAAATTATAAAGTTCAACTTCCAATATATCCAATAATTTCAATAATCCAATATCAAATATCAAATTAAAAAATGAGAATTTAATAATAAATAAATGTCATTTTTTTCTCATTCCGTGATGAATTTCCAAAACGCTAGGTTTTAATTTTTCTTTAGTCAAAAACGGCATCGTTATGTGGCCTTGTATTTGAGAAGCTACTATTGCCAAAAAAGGACTAAGCTATTTATCCGGAATTTTAGGTTATTATTTTAAACTTCAAAGATTACAGACGTTACTTTTATATCGTTATGGAACGTGCGTGTGCGGTGTTATAAATGTTATTACAATAAAATTATGTGTAACAAATTTAAAGGTAGGTAATAAACAAGACAAAGTAGGTTACATAATCTGAAGTGCTGGCCCATATTTCTGATCGCCGGACGAATTATTATGAATATTACATAGGCGTTTTAGTAGCATGTTTCAAACGAGATGTAAGTACATAAATATCAATATGTGTTTGTACTGTACATCAATATATTGATATAATCATTTCAGATGATTATATCAATAAATATATAGGTACTATGTAAAATAATCTCTGTGAGTACTGTGAGTTTTGGTGCATTATTTAATAACTTACCTAATGTTAGGCAGTACCTACTCTTTTATTATGTAGAAATTAGTTTTGTCCTGGAGAAACTTTAAGAAGTAGCCTACGGCATTCTACCTATCTTGTCCCTTTGTTAACCGTGGTACATACATACATAGTTCCATTGATGGAACTGATCAAGCTGGATTTTATAAGCCAAATTTTATCTAGTTCAGTGGATTACGGACAGACTGAGTTAATATTATATTGTTATAGGTAAGGCAATACAAATTTTCCTGTAAAAACACGTTTACCCCTAAGAAAAGCCCTAAGCCTATAAAGTTGAAGGCTAGTTACCATCCTCATTTTGTCAAAATCCCACTTTTACGGACCAAACGCTTTAAAAGTTTTTTTGCAATACACACTACCAAGGATTGAACTTCCTGCCAGCGTCTGTGTTTCCGAGCTAATATACCTAACCAAAATCTTTTTAAAGTTCGAGTGAATAGACATCTACTGAGTGAGCTCGCTCTGAGATGCTGGCCACCCATAATAATTAAAAAAAATAATAAGAATAAGAAAAAAGTTGTGTATCAATATTCTAAATAACTATCGATCTCTTTGATCTCTGTCGTCCGTGTTTGTTTATAGCTACTCGAATGTAATAAATATAATTGACGCTCGCATATATACATAGTACATACACGGCAAGGGACATCTTTTAACCGGATAGCGACGGCCAACTGTGAACTCAATACACTTTCGACGGCTACCGTGGACATGTCGCTTCCAGTCTTTGCTTTGGACAATTAAAAAGTTGCTATAAAAAAGTTTGAATTTGAAAGCCGGTCCTATTTTTTAATTAAACCGCGTTTGTGACTCGTGATTTTGTGCGCGAAAACGTTCGTTTCGGAAGTTTGTGAGTGAAGTTTTGAATTTAGCATGAATTATTATACGTTTAGTTGTAGTGAACTACTCTATAATTAATCTAATTTGAAATTAGATAAAAATTATACATTAAATATTCTGAATACACGAAAATACAAAAATGTTATGCATGAAAAAAGTTTACAAATTTTTAAACGACCTTCATAAAATAAAACAATTCATATCTATATAAGAATTGTTCTTTTTAAAAACGGTTACGTTTAAGAAAACTGTTTATACGTTGAGCTTATTCTCAGTTGTCTCAGTTAAGAAATTTAGTCTCATAATAGCTTGAAAATAGATATGATGACTTCAAACAGTAATCGCAGATTAATACGATTCATTCATAATTTATTAGTAAGGGCCTCTTTCACAAACTACAAGTAAAGTGTTGATTAGTTACTTTTAGAAATAATGTTTAGAATACTTTTAGAATAGAATGTTTTATTAAATAATTCACTCGGTTTACTGCATCTTTCAATCGGCGAATTTTTTATTATTATTTTCTTGTTAATGTTTGAAACTTTTACCGTACAAACAAAGGTATATCATCTCCTTCATTCCCGGTTACCGGTGACTTTAAATGGCGGTTAGCCTACTTGACACATGGTATGTCAAAAGAAGATTATAAGTACCTACTTGTATGTATTATTATTGTGTGTGAAATGAGCAACTATCACTTGAACTTTTTAAATATGCTTACTAATGAGTTTAGCTACTCATCACTAGATGGCGCCGAAAGATAAATATATTTTTTAATTGTTACCAAAAATTTTACTAACTTAATCGAGTACTAGATTGAAATTTTTAGTATAATAGCAGACGCTGCCCCGCCCGAACCCGATAATTCGATTGCAGCGCCACCTATCAGGTCTAACTTTGAATCTAAATCATTCGTGGGCCCACCGGGCACACACACAAAAAAAACATCAAAATCGGTCCAGCCGTTTAGAAGGAATTCAGTCACATACGACGTGTTATAAAGATCGTGTAAAAAGTTATTATTTTCGCCTAATATTGATAATATCTTTATTTTCAATGTTTCAATGCAGTCATTCAAATGAATACAACTAGCTTCTTTCGTTCATAACTGGAAGCGATAAATAACCACACCTCTAACTAACTTAGGTCTGAGGGTCATCTATAATACGCTCGAAAGGCACGACGCTAGACTAGCATAAGAATACGAAAAGACCAACGTCTCATGGGAGGATAAGCATTATTTTATTAGACGCCGGATGGGTGTAAACTTTATAAACTCTCTCAAGAGGTGTTTCCGCCAAGCTACATTATGAGCTATCTCAAAAGTCTGAAGTTTCGAATAAACAAATAAATAAACTCTAACAGGTAACTGTTAAGTTACTTAATCGAAAACGAAAATATAATGTAAGCTATTTGTCGAATATTTATACATCCGTTTTTTTCTATATAAAATACATTTTGGTACTCTACATACATGTATTAAGGGCACACTGCATTCGCCATAAATTTGGTAGCCCGCCTGGCGGTAGTAACATGAAATAACAGCATGTGTGCTGTTGTGTTTTGGATGTGAGTTAGTAATGGATGTCAGAGTCCATTTCCTTATTCTCCTAATCCATCCTATCCTTAACCTTACTAAGAATGGCAGCGCACTTGCAGTACCTATGGCGTTGCTTGTGTTAATAGGCGACGGTAGCCACCTGTATATGTACGAATTATACGAGACCAATATAATTCGTTCAACACCATCTATTGTCGCGGTCAAGTAGATTTGATTTATGATTTTTTTAAAATATAAAACAGTACAATGCAAAAGCCGTTGTCTTAAATGAATACACCACCTCGTGTGGCAGCAGTAGCCACCATACAGTACATACAGAAGAGAAGACCAACGTGAAATAGCCTAATATGTGCTGTTGTTTTTCGGAGCGTGAAGCCCACTGTCTTTTCAGGACTGATCGGCTGCCCCTGATGATGCTTGTGTTTATTATCATCCTGTCTGTCGGTATTTCTCTTAAAAAAAACATCGCAATTGATATGAGTTAAAAATAAATAATCTTATTCAATGAATATTTACGAGTCCATCTACATTATTGTGTAATTAACTAGTGTAATTCAAAATATACTATAGCAGTGTTTATTATCAATAAATACGGTAGGTACATTATGTATGCGAAAACACACGAACACCGGTTCAAACAATTTAAAAAAAACTTATGAACGGGGTCATACCTTAAGTATGCGATTTATGGAATTCTAAATATTTCTCTTAATTTCACTGAGCGAGAAATGTCTTTATCCGCCCCTTTTTAAGCGGGGGGTCGCTTTCAGTATTAAAAGGGGTCGCAATTTAAAAGCCTCGTAAAGGGAAAACCCTGTTATATACGGAAAATACATATTTTTAAATTAATATCAAAGAGATACCACGTAATACGTAATTATGTGTATATTTTTTAATGCGCACATAAAATATTTAGATGCAGTTTTTGTTATCATTTCAAGAATATATTCCGGAATATTTATATTTATATTTGCTTCCATAGTGGAAGGCAATTCAGAAAACTTATGATCACAAAATAAGAGGCTACAGTTTGATGGTGTAGCTACATTTCTATCATCTACATCCTAAATTTAATTATACCACTCGATAGCTAAATGATCAAAGATTTTTTTGGTATATAGGTATATATCATGGTATATTCGAATTCGTTGGATATATACATATAATGCGCTCTAAGAAAATATCACTCGTAACGTACCACGTCGACACAGCCACACACTTTTTTTTTTTTTTTCAAATTTTTTGACATAAACTACATCGCGTAGCACAAAGTAACTCGTAGCCATTTGTAATGAACTACTATATGTTAAAAAAACTCTCAATTTAGATGATTACGTCGAATAAAGTCTATCAATAATGTTAGATCATCATAATAAGATGAATATAAAAAAATACGCAATACTGAGTCATTTGCGTGTAGGTAGGTATATAATTATTAAATTATTATACAACTTTTTGCTAGTCTGCGCATGTTTTTGTTAAAACTGCATAATACTGAATTGATTACACAAATTGAAAATGAATACAAACATAATTATTTTCGTTTATTAAGAGTTTCCTTATTGTGTTATATATACAAAGTAATGTTAATATATCATTGGTACCTTTGCTGGTCTGTTAATTTTGATCGCAGCATTTTAATGATAAAGAGTGGTAGGAAGGCTAACAAACCCACTGAATGATAGATAACCTTCGCCTTTAAACATAAGTAAGGAGGCTGTTTCTGAAAAAATGTGGGCTGATTGAGCTTAGATTTACTCAAGTTCCCATTGGTGATATATACCTAATTCTTTTTTTTGAGCTTATGTAGCTAGTAGAGTAAACAAAGTATGTTCACTTGGTCTATAGAGTTTTGGTACTGCTGTATAATGGTACTGCTGTATAATGGTACTGCTGGTGGATGTGTGCTCTAAGGTATTGTATACCTAATACACATTGTCATAGTGTTGGTGCATTGTTGCGTACCGTTGTCCAGCTTGCGCACGGCCCGCTAGTGACGCGATGTTGTATCGGGTTTCGCAAACGCACACGTCGTTCCCCGCCTATAGCCGCCCGCCCGCCCAAAACGGACCGATACTTTCACTTACTATTTAACGTTCGGCCTTCAAGCCACGTGAATAAGGTCATTACAACCCAATTTAAGGTCGGGCGGGCTGAGAGACCACTTGGTGGTAGGTTGTTATGGTGGAGCCTATTAACACTGTCATCCTTATTAGATTAAACATTTTAGAAGGGAATAGGAAAGTGGGCTCTGGCATCCTTTAGTAATTGCCGCCCGACGAGCTCCCCAATTTATGATTGTGAAACTCATTTATATGTTTTTTATGATTTATGAATTTATTGTGAATTAATTAATTAATTTATTTATTTATTTAATGATTGCTTCTATTAAAAAAAAAACAACTTTCACCATAATAGTCCGCGACATTTGGATTCTGCTATTCTAGTCCTTAATTATTTCTCAGTCAATAATAATTAATACTCAAAAATATAAACCTGCAGTAGTCAATTCGCAACTCATTTTGATGCCGTATTCACTAAAATAAGAAGTTAGCTTTTTTCATCCATTTTCAGTAGTTTCAGCTGTGTAAAAGCTCACCTTTAGGTATAATATAAGCGCACGACCAGTGAGCAATGCACACGGAACACTAATGGCGTCACGGTGACATCACCGGCCACCGTAAATAGACTAGAATAGCGATCACTGAAAACATAATAACACGTGAATGAACTCGTCCGTATAAACTGCCTTAGCTTTTTTAGCCACCTTATCATAAATATATACTGGTGGATACCTTGTTACATCTATTATTTATTTATCTACATCTATTACGTATTATATTATACCTATATATCTATAATTCTATACATATTATAAAACTAGCTGGTGCCCACGATTTCGTCTGCTTTGAAAAAAAAAATGCCCAACGCGCCTAAAGAAGTTTTCACACATCAGTGAAAATTACTTCCCATTAGGAAATCTATCAACTTTCTATCAAGTGCAATAAGAATTTTTAAAATCCGACTGTAGTAGTTTCATAGTTTTAGATACGCGTTCAACAAAAAAATTAATAAAAACAAACCAAACTCTTCGCTTTATTATATATATGAGCATAGATAACAATTTTCCATAATAATTTAAAAAATTCAAACGCTTTGCACAATTTTAATTTTTTTTTATGCACTTAATCATAGATAACTAATAATGGGGGCTTTTTATTTTAGTAATAATAATAATCTTATTATTTTAGTAGTAGCCACGGCACACTTCGTTTCACATTATGAATTGGGCAACCTGCTTGGCGGCTGTATCAACCCCATCACATTGTGGAAATAACAGCATGTGTGTTGTTGTGTTTCGACGAGTGAGTAAGGGATGCTAGAGCCCATTTTTTTTTAAGTTATTTCCAAAGTTGGCCTAGACGGGAACCCCAGAGACAGAGCCCTAACCATTCGACCAATGACGGTAAGTCATTTAGAACAAGCATTATTCGGTCAAAGAGATCATTGTATGAAACATACGCAAGCATTCGCCTTTTATCCTGTATCCTGTATCCTTTACCTTTATGTATGTCCTTTCTAATTTGGCAAACGTTCCTCAAATGATGATCTTCTCAGACCAAAGTAATTATTATAGATTGTGCTCTATTATATCGAAGTGTCGTCGGCAAAATTATAAAGGATTGCTGAGATAACATACTTGTGTTTTGCACACAGACCCATTACAATAAATTTATTGGCATTGTGACAGAGCGACGTAACTGTTTACAGTAAAAACTCGAGTAAAATCTCGATTTTTAACGAGACATTTTGGTACGTGTGCAACGGTGTTTTTTTTTACCCGTGTCGGGGGTCGATGACTCATTCATATCGAAGATTCTATCGTGCCAGTATTTGCAGAATCGTCTGTGTGCGATATTCAAGAGCCCTAGGAAGTCTACCTCTTACTATTATATTACTAGTAACGATATCTGTAGACCCAGTTTCATATTTGCTTGTAAATTAAATTTTTTCTCTCTTAATTGCGCTTTTTATTTTTGTTCACTGAAACCTAATTAAAATAAGGGACTTCATATTTACAGTACAATTTTAAAAGAAGGATCCTTAGAACCAATTGCTACTTATCTTACCATTGCTGCAAAGCGTAAAAATTGGGCACAAGATTTTTTTTTGTATTCAGTTAATAATTTATAGACTATTTGTAGACGTATGGGAATCAGGTTGTTCCTTAAATGTTTAGTATGGACTAAATTTATCATATATTTACATAAAAATAAATAAAATAAAGAGATATATATTTTACATAAAAATAACAAATCTGAAACGTGTACACAAAGTTTTCCACACAAAACGATTTATCGTAGTTGATTGAGTCATTATTTTTGTACTAAACTGTAATATATTATTATACTTACTAATAAGTTTTAATCCTAACAAGTCAAATTTATATTATTGAAAGTTAGATGAACTTAGTAAAAATCGCTTATATATTCGTTGTTGTCAATGCACCATAATGTCATGTATATGTTGCACCATAAATGTCTACAACAACAACTCGTCCACAGGTAAGACAAATAAATAAGAATGTAATTATAAATCAAATTTTTACAATCCAACACATAAAGTTTATCAGACTAGACCTTGGGCAGTAACTCTATTGTCAGTTGGACGCAGTGATCTGGCCACATCGCCAAACTCAATTCTAAATGTGGACACAAATCTGGCAACCATAACAATTTAATTTCAGTTGTTCAAATCTAGCGTCAGCGTAATATCGCTGCACCCATCCTGCTCCCCTAGTCCACATCAAACGACCCAGCCCTTATTCCGCTCCCTTAAAATATTAACTCTGTGATCGTGGTGTGACAGTTGAGGAAGATGGGACTGTTGTTATCGGTGGTAATCTCGTATGCGGGAGTTTACGACGCGATCGAATGCATCAAGTTTATCGTCTCCGGCATGGTTCCCGAAACTGAACCGGACTTCACAGATCTTGTGCAATATTACAATACGCTGCTCCAGAGAACCGCCAACCCATATTCAAATTCGGATTGGACGATAGAATGCGGTCAAGGATACTTGTGCTTGTCGGAAGATAAAAATGGAAAACTAAAATCGGCCGCCGTGAAATACTACGACGGTAAGCCCGACTCGACCGCTATACTATTTTCAACGAAAATTTCAAGTTTCGGCCAGGATTCTGTCGACAGCGCCGCTAGCTCGCAAGCAAACGGAGACCTCACAGAAAGGTATACAGCATCAAAGACGAAAACACTAATATCGAACACTTCAGAATCGTTCAGTATTGGATACAGAAACAGATCACCTACGCCTTCTGAAAATATTTCAGATCCAAATCGTTTTTCGGAAAACTCTTTCGAGCGTGACGAACGTGACGCCGAAGATAATAACGAAGCCAAAGAAAAACTAACTTGGCATTACCGCCCTCTGAGCCCCACCCCGCAACCACTGCCCGAAATACATTTTCAATCATTCGACGGTGAACAAACCGGAGATGCATACAGCGAAGAATACTTAAGGTTAATATGTATAACTTACGGAAAGTCACATGTAGATATTCACAAACCCTGTAGAGCGTTAGCTACATTCCTCACGGAAGCCATTAGCAATATCTCATCATCATCGCCATGCACGAGTAGAAAGCTAACTCCAAGCATGAGATCATTGCTTCACCTGTACAATAAACCGACTTGTTTATTTATAAATTTGTTTAAGATCACTTGATGGATTAAAGTTCCGACCGTTGCAACGAAGTGACCCGAGCGGCAGACGAAGGAGTTTCAAAAAGCGTCATTCTTCTTCGTCGACGTCCTCTAGGGATTCGCGGGCGTCGCGCGAGGAGGAACTTAAGATGTTCACCTCGCTCGAGGAAGCCGAGTTCGCACGTATGACTAACGAACCCGCGGCGGGTTTCGGAAGCACCCCTAATCTAGCGGCGCGTTCTAATTCCAGAAGTCGATCGAGAGAAAACTCAAAGGAAAAGTCGTGGAGTATGGAAGCGTCAGTAGACACTGCCGATGACGAACTAAGGACAGAGCTAAAGCCTCGCCTCAAGGACCTCCCAAAACTGAGTTCGTTTGAGGAAGAAAAGGAAGAAAAAGAAGAAACAAAAGAGACGAACGAGGTAACTGAAGAAGATGAAGAAGAAGACTTTTGGGGTAGCTCAGGGGATTAGTGGTGCCTGTACTTTAACGTAGAGCGAGTTTGTAAATTAAAGCTTCGATATGAGCATGACTGAATTTGTAAAATTAAATTATTTTTCCCTTAGAACTGGTTTTCTTTACCATTACCATAGAGATTAATTTTACCCTGGATGTTCCCTTTGGACGATCATATTATTTTTAGTTAACATTTTTTTGGCTGGCTCATTTGGCTTATTTATCAGTTTGGCTTATTAGGATGTTTAGTTTCTAATACGGAATTTGCCCGATGTATTATACTTAGTTATTCCAATACAACAAAACACAAAATGGCATTGTTTTTAGCAACAAATGAATCCTTGAAATGACTAAAGTTGTTAAAGTAGTTAATTTGCCTAATAGGCAACGCCTTCTAAATAAAAAAAAATTAAATCAACTCCCTAAATATATATTTTAACCCGTAACATGTACCACATAAATAGCTCCACACAATAAGGCACATCAGACTGATTTGACAGTAACACTGATAGCATAAGACATATATGTGATCTAGAGAAAGCTTGAAACTGCTGTCTGAAATCTAAAATATTATAATTTGATGTATAAACAACTAAGTACGAATTATTTTAAAAATTATTGTAGACATAAACATGAAACAGATCGACTGACAAATGAAGGAATGCTTTACAAACATCTAGTTACACCCGACGTGATTTATCGCAAAATCTATTATCAGACTCCGTCTGTAAGGTTTCAATATAAATTGAATGGCGAATTTGATTTCGTGTCAGCAAAAGTTACCACGATTACTGACGATGGAAATTTATAGTAATGAAGAGAATATACATGTAGTTGGTACTCGTATTTTTCTGGCCTAATGAAACAATCGCTCCTGTTAATCAAGTCGAAAATATTCCAATCACTATATATATTGATATTTATGCAATATGTTATGCAATAACTTTGATATGACATAAAGGGTTATTTTGATATTTTATTAAGTTAAACTCCCTCCCTAAACGTGCTATATAATTTTTTTTTACAAAATGTTTTTGACTAACAAACTATCGAAAAATTGTTAAATTGTTAATTTTATTCTATCAAGGACGACAACATAAACAAAATTTTCAAGGACAAAGATATCTAAAAATGGTTTCAATAAACCAAGCCCTAATTCTTAATTTGAAGCCACACGATTAGCATGTTTGTCTTCTGGTTATGCTTAGTTATAAAAATATGACTGCTCATTTATTTTTTATTTATTTTTTCAATGTATTTACTCGCTTAAATATCTAAACTATATGAATATTATATATGAAATTTTATTTATATATGATTGTATAATATTCCATGCAGTTTAGTACAATATCAAAAATAGTTGCACAATACCGCGAGACGCGTCCAAAAATATCCGGACACGATACCTCGACCCACTTGTCAGACCGACGACGTCTTTTTAAAGATGAGCGCCCGCCACTTTGTGACCTTTTTTGTTAATGACCGACCTTATTACGGTAAACAAGTTTAATTATGACTAATTTCGATTGCCAAATTCATTCTGTGCACTGTATATAGTAGATATTTCGTAGAATTCTGTTAGATATAGGTCTATAGCATTTAAAAAAAAAAAAATTTTGAAAATAAAAGTTAGCCTAGTTTCTTTAATCTCTCGAAAACAACTCTACTTTATATTTTTTGAGTATTTATGAGTATTTTATGATCTGTCCTATCCTATTGATTCTCAACAAGTAGGTATGTAGAAGTTAATTTCAAATGTTATGCGGTCGGAACTTCACATATATTTATTGTATCTAAAACCAAATCACAACCATAATAAAAATAAGGAAGTAATTACAGACCTCGAAAGTTCGCATTCGCATAAAAAATTCAAAAATCCTAACGAGCATGTATTCATGGGTGAAAGGGAGTAAAATTACTAAGCATTACACTTGAAGATTACAGTTATTTGAAAGGAAAAAATCAAGCATTATTTACACAAGATCAAATTTGTAGACGCTTTATAAATTTATTTGGCTTTTTTTAAATATACATCGAGATAATAAGAGTGTATAAGTAAGGTGGTTATGGTGCATGCCTTAACGCTCAGTTCCAAGGTGCCCGGGTTCGATTCCGGGCAGGATCAACTTTGGAAATGAACTTTTCAACTGCTTTTTGGTTGAGAAAACAAGCAATTTTTAAAGATTTGTAAAGCCTTGCTAATCCTCAGTGGACAAGCTCACACTTAACAAGAGAGGTCTACCCAGCATTAAAACTTATTTGCTCAACCGATCACCATTATCAGGGGTACCTTTCTTCCAGAAAACAGTAGTTTTCCGAGAGATCATCTAAAAAAAATTCAAAGCCTTTCATGAATCATGAGCCTTAAAAAACGGGGCGAGACGAAGTCGCGGGAAAAGCTAGTTTAATTTAAATACTCTGTACACAACACAAATCAGCATTCACAATAAATATTTCAAACGCACCCTTGCTATTAATTTACATATTAATAATATTCCTAATAAAATAACAGTTTTTTTTTTCTGTTCTATCTATGTTAATACGTGTTATACTCGTACTTTGAGGTTAACAATGTAGGAGATTTAATAACACGATTTCCTGCGGTTTACAACACAAATAAAACGAGCTCCTGTTACTGCGGTTACATTAGAAATAACACAAAACATAAAATAGAACACGGTTTTAGTGCTAACACGTTATACGTCGGTGAATGGCAAGTTTTAAACGTAACGCATAGATTTTGAATAGTTAACACCTGATAAACCTGATAAAATATGTGACATTTTTATCGAGGTGACGACGGTGGCGCCGCAGCGCCACGGCGACAGTGGCGCCCAATTTTTTATATTTTTAAACGATCTCTCGTTAGGATAAAAAGTATCCTATATGTTAATCCAGGTAATCCTTTTCGCATTTATAATAGTAGAAAGAATTCTGAATCGGCTCTGAATGTCGTGTCTAAGGAATACCACGACAAGAAACCTCATAGACGTTTTACAATAATCAATTGTTTAGTTATATTTCTATTTACATAGAAATACATGTTCCTAAGGATAAATTTGCTTGGGACTGAATTGGGTCTGACTGACTAATTTGCGTTTTATTACATTATTATTATTTTTTATAGAAACAGGTATGTATTTAATGTATTTTTATTAAATTATTTTTAAATTCAATAATACTTTATAATAAATATGTCTAGTATAAACACTACACAATAAATTCTATCATCTTCGATCCTCAATCAGTCAAATAATTTAACTTAAGTAATATCCGTAGAAAATATAATAACTACAGTATCATAGATAAAGGTGCTTTTTCCTCATTAATCCCACTAATAATAAAAATGCAAAATAATATTTTGTGAGGATTGTTGTTACTCTCATATGCAAAAACTACAGATCGGACTTTGATTAAACTTTACAGTGATATATAGTTTATACATCGGAATAATGCATAGTCTATGCACGCGGACGATGTCGCGAGCAAAAGCTAGTATCAAATAAATGTAAAGTTTAACAACTGTACACAATTTTTAGGTCATTGTGCTACTACCATACCATCTCAGCTTGGCACACATAATTCTTGCCAAAAGAAGCTTAACTTTTTTACATGTTTTTACATTATCCATAAATTGTCCTATAATTCAAGTTAGGCAATAATTTGCTAGCGCCATTTATTGCAGATTTTCACAAAAACGTTGAAGAGTCTTGAATATTTTATTGAGATGGTGGTTCTTTTTCATTAAAAAAAAATAGTTAATCTAACCGGTAAATAAGTATAACGAATTTTATCTCTAAGTTGGCAAAGATTTGCCTTTTAATGACTTGCAACTCCTATGGCATTAACTATTTTAAATAGGGGATCGTTAGCCTGTCAGCCGAACTTCACATTAAAAAAAATCTAAGTACACGTGTTGCAAGGACAACATCTAAATTGATAAATTATTTAGAACACCAATGAAGTGGTGCATTTTAGAAAACCTGTAGGAGAAAGTTCCCACTCGTAATCTATTTTCTCATAAGAACCGGGTGTTATATTCGTCAGTCACTATCTATATTTAGGTTACGCTGTAAATGATGCCAAGCCAAAGTAAACACCGGTCTCGTTAAATAATTAGTTTTTTAAACTTATAATACCAAATTATTAAAGTTAGGTCACGACTTTATGATTCCACTAGCTGGTACCCGCGACTTCGTTCGCGTTGAAAAATTAAAAATACATATAACACCTAAGAAAATATATGAATAATATAACATCTGACAACTTTATCGCTGTGACGACGGTGGCTCCGCCACTTTTGATGACAGTGACTCCGCCGCCACAATTTTTTATATCTTTAGAGGTTCCCTCAGGATAAGAGTATCCTATATAAATCCAGGTAATAAACTATCTGTGTGTCAAATTTCATCCACATTCGTTCAGCCATTTTTACAATATTGAAGAACAAACCTACAGACTCTTGCATTTATAATATTAAATAGGATTGGGATCATAAGACTCGGCTCTTGCAATCTGGCTTATTTATTGTAAATCAAGCAATAAGTAAATGAGTAAATTAAATTATTTAAGACTGTTATGTTAAGAGTGAGACTACAAATACATGACATTAGCTGTGCCCCATGGCTTCGCCGGACTTCAATTTGGTTTGCCGCCATGCAATTAGCGCACCAAATGGTGATTGTAAAAAAATAGAAATAATTTTAAACACATGTGTTGCTCCCGGCACTGTAACTGCGGTTTTTTTTTTAAATTTCATATTCAGATATTTCAATTTTGAACTAAAACATACTTTTATCAGAATACGTTCTCATAAATAGTGTACTTATCTATGGAAGAAATATTTTTTTAGAATCAATACAGTAGTTTCGGTGACTACTCCATTACATACCCATAAACAAACAAAACTAAGAAAATTTCTTGGAAACATTGGCTAATATTTTTCTTCTCAATAAATAAAAACTTTATTATTTGTTAAAACGTAACTTTTCTTAAAGACAATTTTTAGATTTTTATATTTATTTAATAGAGAAATTATAGCAACAATGGATATACAATGTAAGTAACATGAAGTAAGTAGTATATGAAAACACTAATTATTAAAAAAAAAAGATTATTCTATTCATTTAAAAAGAAAGATAAAAAAGATAAAAAAGATAAAAAAAGATAAAAAAATCTACGCAAAATATAGTAGGTACGCCTAAGGAATAAGGTACTGGTCTATTCACATAGCTAAAAGACGAACATTTAAAAGTTAAAGTTCGACGTCTATTGAAATGAAGTGGGAGAAAAGCGATCTGCACATTATAAGATTTGTACATTTTACGTAGCCTGCACATTTTGCGACATGCACATTATGCTATGCATCCATACAAACATATACACCATTAGGTGTATGTATTTGCATCATTAGGCCATTGCTAATAAGCCAAATTTTTAATTGGAAGTATTGAGTAAAGGGGTTTTTCATTAAACTCTTTTAAAAGGGTTGCTTGGCTCTTGTAATAATTTTCGATCTTAGCCCAAATTCGGGGATTCCCTTTAAAAATAAGTAGGCAAGAATTTACATTCAAAAGCGTTGGCAGTTCCCAGGTGTTTACCAATCCCTGTTATCGTTCAACAATCCAAGGATAATGTGGCATATCGGTCAGGTGTTCAACGTACCGAAAACCACACAGTAACGTGTATTAAATGTATTAAAAATAGAGCAATGAATGAAAACCTCGACCAAGACCTTGGTCGAAGCAAGGCCCAAGACGTCGACCGAGCACAGACCGACCAGGCATCAATATATTAGTCGGAACTAAAAAATAAACATTCAAATGTAATAAACCTTGTACAAGCTGAAGGTCTCATACGAAAATAATGTTTTCAACACACCGACGACACTGTTGAAGAAATGACAAAAAAATAAGCATTACATAAAGATTGTTATTGCTTTGTGTGTGAGCAGAATTTAATGTAAATATACAAAAAGCAAATTTAAAAATGTTTTATTTATTTGTTTATTTTAGAGACAAATATATCACATAAGCTTAAATTACATAAAATATCTCTAACAAATTATGAGAGCTGGTTATGGGCCAATTATAGGTATTGACAAAACGAACAACTCCATGCACACTATAAATCAAATACTATAAGCATAGAATATACAAATTAAAAATATACTAGACTTGAGAGAAAAAAAAAATAGAAATCCTTCTGTCATTCGTCTGAGAAAAAGCATACAATTTTGTCTTGATTGTCTTACTTATAATAATAATAACTTATGTCATATGTCATAATCTATGTCATATGGTTATGTGGTTCAAATGTCCTGGATAAACTCTGTAGGTTCATGGCACATACATATTTATGCCCATTCTCAGAACATAAAACTTAGCAGTCACCCCTTATATTTCATTAGATTGGCAATCTAAATATTCAACTTTGCACTTTTATCTATTACTTTTAATTCTAAAAAGTAAAACTTTTTATTTAGTCACTATACATATGACATGGAAACAAAGTTGCTATCGGGGCCTGTCCATCGATTTGATCGCTTCGTTCTTCAAAACTTCGCAATAAAATTGTGCCACGGTTCACTGCCACCTATATTTATTTCATATCTTCTGAATAATCTAAATTTACAATCAAGTAATCAGAAAATTTTCGAGTGCTTATGTGACTTACGCTGAATATATCTTATTTATCTGTTTGTTTTTAAGTTATGTTATATTTTAATACTCGAAAAGCAACTCCTGTTATTTCTGCCAAGGTACCAGTTTATGGTTACCCAAAAAGTTACGCTTAAGACATGTCTAGTTTTCGTATTTTTAAGAAGAAGGGTTTAGTTGTCTAAAAGATTAAACGTACTCGTTTAAAACTGCTAGTCAAGAGGTAATTTAATTAAGACAGCCGATTCGCTTTCAAACAACACAATTCAAGACTGGATTGCGGTACAATATACTGCTATAGGGAAATTGGTTAACTGTATAATTTTAGTTTTTACGATTAGTAACTATTGTACATTAGTAAAGGAAAGTACATTCTAATCTATTGACTCATTCATCCTTTGACGTGGTATCTAAAAATAGAATTTAGTTAGTATCCGTAAATAAACCGACGGTGTAAAACTGGGTGTTCAAATTGCAAATTAAAAAAAAACTTCACATGGTAATAATCGTATTATTAGCTTTTGATGCTTTATCTGTGTTCGAAGTTGAATCCTGCGTAGTGATTACCACAAGTATCACACAAATTATATATTTAATGTACATATTGTGCATTCAGGTCAGACGTCATACATAAATCATTAATTGCACACCAGTAACAATCGAGCTCAAGTGATGTTTGATATATCGGCCAGCTGATAAGGCCACTAAGTTCTGCCAAACGTTTCGCCCTACATACAGTGGCTCGTCTGATCGAACCGCTCTTGACGTTGAATCTATAATATGTTGTGAGTTGGGGAAACGTGCGATTCTCGGGTCGGTTCGTTCGGAAACGACGCCCGCGCACCTGCCCTCTCCGTCACTCATCCAAATTTAAATCACAAACTCCCCCCCACCATCGCTTCTAAACATTCTGGAATAATTCCTGAACGCAATCCCTGCTACTCGCCATTCGAATTCGGGTCGCGACCGCGTCCAGTGATATCGATACCATCGCATTCGCAAAAATCCGACAGGACCGAATCCTGCCATGGCGGACGTAGACGTTCAAGTCCAATACACCACGACCGAGCGCAAAACCAGGAAGGTCAAGAAGACCTCCAAGCGCAGGGAGTCGAAGGATGGCGAGGTCACCGTTACGGAAATCGAGCAGACCAATACCAACGCCGTCAACGACGATGGGTATGTGTAGTGGTGGCCAACTCCCTTGACCCTCGCGCGTAGTGCCATGTGACGCCAGTGTGTCTGTGTCAGCCAGTGTCGATTACTTATCATGACATACATGATGTATACAATGTTTCCCTGTTCACCTTTCTGTAACATATATCAATTGGCCACCCTCACATACCCGACTTATTTAAGGTACTTAGAGCATAATTTCTTTTTCTCCATTATAACCGATGCGTTTTGTACCAGTGAGCTTATATAATAATTATATTGTTTTAATACTTATAACGCACCGAAACACCCCACAGCCATAATGTATTAACAGGTCTGAATTTTAAAACAACTGTTCACAAAGGTTTATGCCCGTAAAAAAAAATGTTCTTGCTATCAGAAAGAATTCTTTTAGCTATAACAATCGAATTAAAATGTACCTACTCATCATATAACCACGATTTTCCATAATAACAATCATGTATTATTTTTTGTTTGTGACTGCTTAAACTTTTGTTTTTGTCCGCAGCTTATTTTCAGTGGCGAGTACACGAAGGCCATGAACAAGGACTGGCACAGCGGCCATTTTTGCTGCTGGCAATGCGATGAATCCCTCACCGGTCAGCGATATGTGCTGAGGGATGAGCACCCTTACTGCATCAAGTGCTACGAGAGCGTCTTCGCCAACGGCTGTGAGGAATGCAATAAGATCATTGGCATCGACTCTAAGGTAAGCAATCGTTATTTTCATCTCTTTATTCGATATTTTATTACTCTTTATTATACACAAATTCATCAAAGTTTAAGAATCAAATATATCAAATTTACCTAAAGTAGGCAAAGACGTCATGTCTCGAAGTTATCCTAAAAATGTTACAATTACAATCCATAAACTGTATATTGACATGAACCATTAATGAGAGTAGTGTTCGTTCAAGTATTACTGCTTTAGATGATATAAGTGCAACTTTGCCAATTATTTACTCATTATGATTAACTTGTCATACTAATGTTGTGGGATTATTGTAATTTATGATCACATGTCATTTATATCATACGCCTTTGGCAAAAGTGGGTCTAATTTGAAAACCGTTTATTTTATAGCCGAGATAAATAATATTTACGCTACTGTTGTAGATAGGTACCACAAGGTAATATTTAGATCTAGTTACGAAATGGGGTCGCAATGTTATTAGCTATTAAAGTAAAATTAACTCTAATGATATCATCTATCACAATAGGTTTATTATCAACAATATTCTTAGGCTTTGTACGACGATCATATATATTTATGTCACTCCAGCCGGCCCAGATTCCTCGGGCGTACCTCTGCACACGGCCCCAGGCTAACCGCTGCCAAGCCAACATAACGCCAAACGCTATGCATTTATCTCAACAACCACCAAATGAGTTTTCCTATTCGTCTACAGCTGTAAACAGCTGTAACTTTTCTCATGTTTACGATTGTTCTCGCAATTGACTGAATCGCAATTATTTGTATAATCAGTAATCAATTCACGGTTTTTTATGTTTTATTTTGTTTTTTAAATATCAACTAAAAGTTTCCATTAGAAAGAATCTAAAGGATCTATTTTCCATTTTCAGATTAATCTGAATATGAGACCCTAGAAAAATATACCCTCTTGGGTAGGTCGTTTACGTCTTCACATACTCTCTGTTTATTTAATATACGAGGTATAATTCTAGTATTTCAACAGCAAAGTGGTCGTACCTTTCTATGAACGTATTAGCGAAAACATAGTACGTCATATTCCCAAATAATTAATTGTATAATGTTGTTTAAAGTTTACTCATTGTAGCCAAGATTTGAAACAAATGCTCGAACGATTTTTAGAAAACAAACAAACTGTTGCTAGCGTGGTGAAACTATTTCTGGGTCGGATACAGCATTATTTTAATGTTGATGGCAACCTTGAGGTGCCTTGAGAGACCATGGGTGGATCGGCTGGGCGATTCTTTTGAGATTTATATGTGATTCAACCAGCACTAAGTATTTCGTAATCGGCCAAAATAAACATTCATATTTTATTGACATTACGACATTCTGTTCCGAATGTCCGTACGGCAGTGGTTCTCGCTGTGTTGCCAGGAATAGAATCTAGAATGAGGGGAGCTTTATTTTGAAACTTGAAGATTGGAAACGTTCGTCAAGCGTTCTCGACAAGAGCAAATTTATTTCAAGTTTTATTTAGGTCGACATGTTGACATGAAAAATGTAAAATACTAAATATATTTATATATATACATTCGAAAGTCTAATCTCTTATCCGGTCAGTAAACTTTGTATACTTACAGATGTTATTGAGATCTTAATTTGATGAAATATTAACACTGAATCATAGATTCAAAACAGGCCTGGGACGTCTGTGAGTAATATTCAGATTGATGTTTTCCGTACATTACTGGGTTATATCTTATCTAATAGTAGCTAAATATGCAGAAACGAGCGTTGGTGTAGACGCAAATAAGGCAAAACCTAATAAATAAACGCTAAGATGTTGACGGTGTTAAGTCACGATATTATAACATTCCAAATAAATATTGCGCGTAATTGCAATTGATTGAATCTATGTAATTTCTTAATCAACGAATAGGATAATCACAGCCCACTAGATTTTGTAATAATTTATTGAAGAATTTTTTGCTGTCTTTCAATAACGTAGGACGTTTCATGTTAATTGGAAATACTAAATTATATGATGCAAATCATTGCGTACGTTAATTTGTAAAAAAAAAACACAAAGAGAGGATAAAAAAATGTAGATGAAAAGGTTCACTGGTATCATGGATTCGGAATTCATTTCACAGATACGGAATACTTAAGATTTGAGAACTGTAGAATTATCTCTCAGCTCAGATATTCTACAGCATGAGCTCTTCAAGATTAATTTCTTGAAGCGTCTGCGGCAAACTTACTCCATTCGCGTATGTTACTTGTGTTCTTAGGCGACGGTAGTCATTTCACACCTTTACAATACAAAACAAAACTTTCTAATTGATTTTCAACTATTTACAGGTTAACTCTTAAAGAATTTTTAAACTATAAGTTTAATTTCTAGGATCTGTCTTACAAAGACAAGCACTGGCATGAGGCGTGCTTCCTTTGCGCAAAGTGCCGTGTGTCGCTGGTTGACAAGCAATTTGGCTCCAAACTTGACAAGATCTACTGCGGTAACTGCTACGATGCCCAGTTCGCTAGCCGCTGCGATGGCTGCGGAGAGGTGTTCCGTGCTGGTGAGTACCTTAAACCTATCATGAAGCATATTGAACCTTAATGTATGACTTTTAGGACGAAATTTGTTTGTATTAACTGAGTTACAAAAATTTAGTTTTTCAATATTATAATGAGCAATTTGATATTCAGTAACCATAATATAATCTATTAACTTCCGACATTTGTACATTCTCTCAACATATTTCTCTAACAAGTGAGCCAAACCAATCAATCTTTCAACCGAATAAGGCGTAATGTATCACGTTCGTAGAATATTATGTATCCTTTAAGACTTTCGAGATTAGCCAGACACATCTGCGACATACTGTCTTGTAGAAAATAAAATAATGGTTATAAAAAAGTTAAACAGGATTTATTTAACTTTTTTGAATTTGTCTACATATTATGGTTTATGTCAGCGTTTTGTATTTAAACAATGCGATGTATGTTAAGGAGGACAAGGAGCTCTGGGAGCTTGCTCATTATTTTTCGGTGGTCCACTGAAAGGGGTGGTTACTGCCTCCAGAGAGGCTATCCAGTTTATTCAGTTGGTCCTGCCACTAATAATACTTAAAGTACTATACTAACTTATACTCACTTAAAGAGTAACTTTTAAGTAGGTGTATCCTTGTACAAGTAGCACTAGGTGTTACATGTTACATAATAATATGTTTTATTAACACTCGGTAGTGGTAGGCGTTGTACTGAGTAGTTGATGAGAAATTTTGTTCTAATTAAAAATTTGCCCTTATTAAAATAGAAAATTAATGTAAGGGAAGGATACAATAGCTAAACTAAAATTAATTTCGATCAAATGGATATTATAGAATAAATAATCGAAATTCATGACAACTTTGCTACCAAATCGCCAAAACTGATGACTGCGTTTGAAGAAATGTTTTTTGAAAATAAGCGTTACTATTCACCGACTAGAACAGCTACTAGCACCGATTCATCCGTATAGCACAGACAATGACCAAGTGCACACACTACTATATAAGGATGACGGGTTAACCGTCACTCGATATGGTGACATAAGGTGGTTCGGTCACTCGGACCGTGAGTAAAAACTGGTCACTGCCATTGCCACAACCTCCATGCACATAACAGGCCATTTTGACTTTTCATATTCACTTTTTATGTTTACGTGTCGATTGTAATTTTTGCTTTTAATGCGAATTCGAGGGCTGAATTATTAAAAAAAATTTTTTTTTACTTAAATTCCAAATCAAAACAGCTTTTTTTTAAGTCGAAGAGAATGCTGTTTTATTTCTCACGTATCCTAATGTTTGTTATTAATTAAATATTTTTTAAATATTCTATTTGTCCTTAAAACGATTCTAGTTTATAGTTATATATTATTTATTTGTTTTTATTTTTATTTTAATACGCTATATTTGACTTTGACGAACTATAAATATACAATAGACAAGTAAATAAATAAATAAATAAATAAATAAATAAATAAATAAATGATCGGAATTGTAACTAGTCATCTAATATTACGTAAGTTTTATATTGTACCACTATTAATAACTTAAGAAATCGTAATTAAATACATAATTTTAAAAAATGTAATATTATTCGGGGTTTAATATAGGTTTAGGTACACTTTTTCTCTAAGTAGCATTAAAGTTACTCCGGTAAGAAGAAATTGATAGTTAATATTTCACATTCATAACATCTCAAGATCTCTTGTAACTGGAAACTTTTATTACACAATTTACATTTCTAAAATCAATTTTAAATTTAATCAGAGATATTACAAAGTTGTGGTACCAGTGATTTGTTTCATCCGTCGAGATTCAAGCAGTTTGCATAGATTACTTTTCATAAACAAGACGAATCGTCCCAATAAATTGGAAAAGTTAAACCAATCATTCCCTAATATGTACGCATGGATGCCATATAAAGCATTTATGTGACTTCATGTAATTCATTGTACAATTGAAGACGAAATAGATTAGATTTATTCCAAATGAGTTCGCGTGCACGATGGCTTCACTGCGGCGACACCCTACACTACTCTAGCTTGTCTATGGACGAACATAGAAATGGCTGTCTGCCTATACATTACACTTTTACACAAAAACACGCAGTAACATATAACACTACTAAATTAAAAAGTTTAAAGGTAATTCTTAATATTAATAAGGCCCTAGTTAATAGCAAGTATTGAGAGAGTCACTATGATACCTATAATATTTTTTGGGTGTAAACAAAAAACTATTAAGGGGACACTTTGCTACAATTATTATACAAATATCGTTGGACAAATATACTGGATTTTAAATTGAAAAGTTCCCACTAACAGCCACGAAGTATACAATTCAACGAAGACAACTCGCTTGACGTTACAACAATCTCGGTGAAACTCGGCAATAGATGTCTCTGAACAAAATGTTTAGTTACTTTTAAGTTTTTTAAAAAAGTATAGATTATTTATAGCATTCAAAAATGCATAATTTAGGAGATTGAGCCCAACTTTTATTTTGTTACTATACAGACAAGACAGTAATCAGTTGTTCTCCTTACCTTATTACTAGATATTAAGATAATAATTGGCATGTAATTATTATTACCTCTTATAATTATTATTATAATTATTCATTATTACCAACTCTTTAACGGTTTATAATTAACCCATTTAAATAAAAAACGGTAGCGATTATTCATTTAGCAATTTTAAGTACTTTTAAATATAAACTCGTTACTCGTTACTTTTAATATTTGAAACTGTCTATACAAATTAAATAAACCCACATTTTCAAGCATACGTGCTTTTTTACTACAGTATCAATTCAAATATAGAAATCCAATGGAACCCACGCAATCGCGATGATGACACCAAAACACTGGCTATACGGAAGTACCTAATATACGCCTTCATTCATTCTAATTGTCCGTCGGACTCAATATATAGTATAATTTTAAAAACTATTATAACAATTTGACTTTCGAAGTGTAAAAAATGCCGTTATAGAAAGGTGCCGTTTATAATCTAAAAAAGTATATTAGTTATTTCAAAACGTAATTTTCAAAACGTAAAAAGTAATTTTCAGTTATTTTATTTTTATGTAAAGAAAGCATCAGTGTAGGGACAATTAGTATATATTATAATAAAATTGATATTTTTTTAAATTTAGAACTGAACCGCGTTTCGTGTAAATTTTCCAGTGTCTAAAGAACAAGTCCAATACAGGTTTCAATGTTTTATTTAAATTTTATGCACATTTTCAATTCCAGTTCGCATCTATTTATCGTGGTGACACTATTGGTGTAAAATGACTCAACTTTGCGTGGTCGGAGTCGGTCTAAAAGACATTATTTGTTCAAAGTTAATCCATTATCCTGCCGGATATCTTTTGTATTTTCTTCAAGAAACCAAACGACCTTGCAATGCCGTACGCCCTTATTAGTAAGATCGATCTCACGCATCGATCTACGATATTTCTGATGAGTAATCCGTTTAAGTAAAAAATGTGTCAAAATCTTGTAAACATCTGCCGTGTTACGTAATGTACAACAATACAGATTTTGTTTTTATTTTAGCCTATGATATATTAGGTTTAGACAAATGTTTTTTTGTAGCATAGCATAGCTTTTTCAAGCTATTATAATATAATAGATATTATAATATTTTATTAATAATTTAATACAATTAATATTAATTATTTAATACTAGTGATCCAACCTGACTTCCCGCGGGTGTAATTTTATATACACAAACCTTTTTTATAACCACCACCTAACGGATTTTGATATGGTTTTCACTAATGGGAAAAACGATAAACTAGGAAGGTTTGTGTACATATACTTTGCAGAAAAAAAGAGCCGGGGGCGGTTTGCTAGTAAAATTATAAACAAACTCATGTGTCTTGAGAATTAAGTGCAATGAGTTTTCTTTAAGAGCAATACTACGTAAATTAAACAATTAATTTCATTTAATTTGTAGTAATAACTGTTAGTCGCTTATGATAAAAAGAAAATTAATTAGTTGTCCATTTGGTTTACTGTTTTAACTTTTAGTACCGACAGAGCCTTTAGAAAACCAATTTCACTACAGAAACGTGTGCTTAATGAAACCTTTATAAAGACAAATTACTCGTAAAAGCCTCTAATTAATGACACGTTGGCTTAAATCAAACTGGTTCGTAAATGCGTTAGAAAGTACATCTAAACCGAATACGTTTAAAGTTCAAAATTAAATGCTTGAAGTTTCATTGTCTAACCAAACGTATCATGTTAAAACGTAGATAACGACTGAAAAGCTTTTATGAAATTACGTTTTATATGTTTTATCGTCATACATGTGACAATTGTTTCTTAATTATACTATAAATCTTCTTTCTCCCCACTTTATCGAAAGTACTTTGCAGTTTCTTTGGTATTCTCGCTACAAGTACCTTTAATATATAAATTGTATAGATAGATAGCCTTTTTTATAGATCTTATAGCCTTTTTTAAAGCTCCTTTATCAAAAATTTTCAAATAAGAAAATTAATTTGAAAATATTTTAGATTTTTTTAACAAATACTTAAGTTATTGTTATTTTGACCCAATTAAATGTAAATAATAATTTCACAATAAATAAACATACTCTCGGATTATTAAGTAGGTATACTAAGTTAAAGTCTTTTCAATGTTAGTATAAACAGTTTTTTTAACACCAAAAGGAGTTGAGATTCGCGCGTTTCATAAAATTGTAGGCATTGGTTAGTAAAACTTCTAACAAATCATTAAGAGCTTTAATGTATTGTATTTAAAGACGAAAATTAATTTTTCATCTTTTAATAACAGCAAAATAAACCCGGGTGGCACCAACGAACGGTAGAGCACGTAACATGATTTTAAATTATTCAATATTCATTATAAATGTCTGTCCATAGATTAAATCGACTCATTCAAGTGATGGATCGTATCGTCTTTGCATAATATTAATAATTATTTGTCAAATAAATATTCATGTGGTGTCTTTATTTTGTTTTTATTTTCGGAACATGATTTTTTTTTTATTAAAGACAATACACGTTTATAGTCACTTATGAGAATATTAATAGGTACGACCACACTGTTATTTTTAAGGCGTGTATTTAAACGTTTTTTTCACGATGTGCTTATTTTATCAATTATACAGTATTACAATTAGTTACGTTAAATTAAAATTAATTAATAATCTAAATTATTTACAAATTGTATGTATCATACCAAGTTTGAATTCCAAGCATGCTGCCTACATTACCTTTTTGTATGCGAGGCTAATTTGCTGACCAAAGTCTGACCAAGCCAGCTTTGCAAGCGTTTTGATAAAATGTTAAATAAATTAAGCACCTTGGGACTCTCCGGATCCTATGATTCGACTCCGAAGGGGAAAAAATGTAGCCTGTACTAAATCTCTTAGAACATGTGTATTTTGTGCTTTTCCGCCGCGTCTGCATTAGAACCAGCTATAGCAACTGATCCTTGAAAATGGGACGGTGCAGGTTCCATCCCACACCAATTCCATGGACTCAAAGACACCCCGTCAAGTCTCTTACCATGATCACGTATGACACCATTTGGTTCTATTTATCAAATCATTTGCTTTTTTGCAAAGCCAAACAAGACGAAGTATTGAGCCTTTAAAATCAAATTTTCTTATATGATTTCTAAATCACTTTAATACATGAAAAGAATTATCATGTTATCTTTAAAGATCAAAGCTAAACAAAATTCCAACAGAGAAGTAATTTACCTATTAAGAAACATGATGTAAAGTCAAATGAAAAATAACAGCGTAGGCAACTCCGCCATTGTATACAAATTATAAGGTTGTTATACAATTGTTATAATCTCTTATAAAATAGAATCTCAAGAGCATTTGAGCTATAAAATTAAGGTAACGTACTGTAGTACTAGTACCTAACCTAATGATGAGACGGTGCCATTAATAACAATTGTCATTAAATATTACGCTTACTTACAATTTGAAATTTTGATATACTTATGTATACTAATGAGCAGAGCATAAATGGGGTTATATCTGTGTAATATGACATATGTCGTTTTTGGTTAATTTTAGAAGTTGCATCATAGCAATTTCTGCGCCCATCCTTATATTTTGACAAATTTTTTGAAGTTTTATTTAATTGACAACTGAAATTGTTCTTTTTAATCATCAAACTATGTTTTTAATATTAAAGCTAGATACTAGAGTTTTTATTTTTAGTTGATGCTGTGGCTACTAAAAGCTACTAAATAAAAAATTAATAAATACATAGTTTGTAATAATTGTAAAATGTAGATTGTAATTTTTAAATTTAAATAAGGTAAATTCTACTGTAAAATATACTTATATTTACCACTAAAATCAGTATTTGTTGTAATCAGACTTCGTATTACCATCACCGTCTCAACAATTTAAGAAACGAATACTATTAATATCTTTCAGAGTTAGAAGTTTCCTTTTCCATACAGACATATAATTCAGTTTAGTGCTCCCTTCCTTACCAGACAGAAACAATTTGAGGAATTGATTGCTTCGTCCAATTCTCCCCTTGTTTTCAACTTGTACAAACGACGCAAATATTTTTAGCAAGATACTATCTATTGTTTTAGGTTATATACTTGTTTTGCACGTTTAAACGGAACGTGATTTTAACACATTAGTGTTATCGAAGTCACAAAACGCTCCGTTTTGAGTTTATAGGAACGCGATAAATGAACTATCGGGTTATATTTTGACCTTATACGACTCATTTTGACATTACATCATTCTCGCACTTGATTTTATTGCTAATGAAAATAAATATATGTCTACTCTATACTAGCGACCCGCTCCCGACTTCGTATGGAGTTGAAATTTTCAAAAATCTTTCAAAGCGTATACTTAAGTTATAAAATAAACCACTGTTCCAAATGTCACCTTTGGATAGTCAGCCAGATGTATCTATTTATCCCATGGATCTAATATAATTATGTCCTACGTCCATGATTTATCCTGATTCAAGTAAAAATGTTTCGGTAACAGAAAATCAAACCCTTCAATAAGAATAACTTCGGCTACCATTAAAGATTTAATTTATTTTGTCATTTAATTTGAAAGCCAAAACGTCTCTTATCGTTGGAGATCAATTAAGTACAAATTTGCAACCTACATTATTCCTACACGTATATCGCTTTACGCACAGGCAAAGGCAACGACGCATCAGTATTTCACCGGCCGCGAAGCCTGCAACACCGCGAACGCGACATAACCTGACAAACGTCAACTTCGCGCGCTTTTTTTTTTAATAAACATATACAGCCATGTCCGCAGACGTACTGAGTGACGATTTAAAATCTCGTCTGCATTTAACGACAAAAACCGTAGGGCAGGACAGAATACGAAGGGCGAGAGAAAATAATGAAGATGTTGCTATACTGTCCATGTTTCTACCGAATGCAACCGCTGAAAGGGAAAATAAGAAGTTTTGTTGTGCATTAAGGGACCAATGTCTACTTGGAGATCCGAGGAAAACTGTGGCAGGTGCTGTTGTATTTTTTTTTTATTTATTTTTTTTTGTAGAAATTGTTAATGGAAACAAAAAATGGTTAACATCATAGCGTTTGATGATCGAAAAATAACTGATTTTATCAATGAAAGCGGTTTTATAGCTTTACGCTAGGTTTATTATACTGAGATATTAAATATTTTTACTACTTTTCTGTTAACTTCAATTATGTTTGTGAGCATATTTCAATGCCGAATACAATTCGAATTTTCGAGATGCGGTTATAATTTATTAAAAATGTTTTTATTTACAACATTGAAAACTGTTTTTTAAAAAGCTAGTCATTTCTTTTGGATTACAGCGTCAAGCAAGCGTTTGTAACAGTACTCGGGCATCATTAATAAAAAATAAAAGATATATTCTTTTTATAAGCCCATTAAACTTTTACTTGGGGTCAAATCTTAACACGACGACAATGCATCAATGTCACGCGAGCAAAAACAGGAACAATAACCGTTTGAAAGGAAAGTTTTTATAAACAGATTTCACTGAAAATTGGATTTATTAAGACAAATTGCACGCGTTTCAAGTTTGTGAAGCGGATTGATTGCCTAAGACATGTAGGTATATAGTTATATTATATGTATTTGAGTGTCTATACTTATTATAAAATAAAATCTGAGTTATTTTCTGTAAATTTCTCCGTTAACTTCTTTAAAATAACTCGACAGATTTTGATACAAAAAAGTTGCACCCGCGCTTTCCTAGAACGTAACATAAAAATGCATTATGATAATTTAATTACATAAATTAGTTTGACCATAAAAATACCATATATTATATTTATCATAATGAAGAAAAATCCATGTTATCTGTCATTTTCTGTCTGTAAATAGATAGAATAATTTAAATCATTAAGGGCCTCTTTCACCATCTCTGAGTAAAGTGTCAAGTAGGCTAACCGTCATTTAAAGTCACCGGTCACCGCGGGAATGATGGAGCTGATATACCTTTGTTTATACACTTTGTACGGTAAAAGTCCCAAACATTAAAAAGAAAATAATAAAAAATTCGCCTATCTAATGATGCAGAAAACCGAGTGCATAATTTAATAAAATATTTCTAAAAGTAACTAATCAACACTTTACTTGTAGTTGATGAAACAGGCCTTAAATGAATTATAAAATCTGAACAGTAACTAACAATCATTAAATTTAACTTATTAAACTTATAACTTATTATTACAGTTAAGTATTTTATCGAAGTGTACAACAGTGAAGTATCCTTCGATTGTTCAAAAAGTCAAAGGATAATATCGATTTATCTATTTAATTAACGGATAACGACTTTTCCGACCCAGCTTTTAATCCTGATAAAATTATCAAGCCTTTTAATTTCTACTGGCGGCGGTTAGACTCGTTTACATTTAAGCTCTTAATCCGTTCAAGCGTGGAATGAATTTACAACTCGTTCGTTCAATTAGTGATTCCTCTCCGGTCGACATTGAAATTCGTTCACCATTCATGAGATTAGCAAACAGAGACACGGAGCCAAGTAATGGATGGCTTTTGTCAACATTTACTCAAACGATGAACGTGTAATGAACGTGGGTTGTTTTGTGTCAATCAATAAACTTAGTCAATAAGTTGTACTTGTCTAACAATTGACAACATTGTATATTCTAAAGAATAAGACTTCTAAGTGTTGCTAGTTATTTTAATGATATTGTGTGATGGACAAGCACTTATATAATCTCATTGCACTGTGATGGATACATCTTGGTATCTTGACATATAGATCCCCATATTGTTTGTAGATGATAAAATAAATTAAACATTTGTGTTATATTCAAGGCTGACTTAAACATAAAATTAACAATCAACACTTCGCCTTTAAGGTATTCTAAAAATTAACACATATTTAAAAATCAACACAGTATTGGTTTATATAATAAGAAATGTAAACATTAGCGAACAGAATTTAAACATCGGAATCTTCTAAAACGCTAGCATATTTAGCAATGTAACTCTTAATCATATATTTATAAGAACTAACATTATGTTTTGAGGTGAAAATGCAACTGAGTTTTTCACTACAAACGTATTTACACAAGTAAATGCTAATTTCCAATTGTTCGGCCTTCACCTGAATTTGTACATGAAGACATTTTAAAATCCAACATAAATGTCTATGAAAATAATTAATGTATGTGCTCGCTCTGTTCTCTTTGAACTGAGCCATATAAAATTAAAATAAGACATCTGAAGAACTCTTTTACGTCTCTAACGATTGATTGATTGTAGCCAATAATAAAACTATTATACTATGAAGCAATAAAGTCTAATATAATTTATACAAACAAACCTACACGTTGTCACTTATAGGTAGGTATATTTATTATTATACTAAATATAAATAAGTTTAATTGGTTAATAAATGTAAAGTTCGCATTAATAAAAAATATTCTGATATTGAATACGAAATAAATAATGCTTTGCAAGTGGTAGAATTGTATTAGAAATATTTTTTTCACTCTTAACTTTGCTTATGTTATAGGGAACAGAGTAGAGTTACAGGAATATTAAAAAATATTATAAGATTTAAAATTCAGAAAAATGTTATAAGAATTTTGTATGGCTAAACTCGTGTTGTCTGATGATAATTTCGTTTAAATCGAGAAAAAATCAAAAATGGCGTTTACCTTTTTCTGTATGTTTGAGTTTTTTTCTAATACAATGTATAGCATCATTAGACTCAGTTATTTTCGCATATAAATTAAAATAAATATGTATAATGACTCGAATATTTGCGTTTCCTGCACAATTCCGTAGTTAACATTAATGACCACTAAAAATGTCTGCGAGTTGACGCCGTCAGCCTTTACCGCTACATTACCCTAACAGTAGCACCCTTTTAACAAAGTTAATGGCCCCTGGAAGAAGGAAATCTCGCTCTTGCTAAAGAAAAATATACACATATTTTTCTACTTTCAGTATTTGCAATAATTACTCGTATGTTTTTGCTTTTATTACTTGATAAAAATGAGAATTAGCAAAGCTTTTCTAAAATTGCAATATTTTTGTGAATAAATCAACCTAGAACTAATCAGAAATTAATTACATTAGATTAAATAAAAATAAATATTAATATACCACATCATGAAATGAGGTTATACTCAATACAAACAAGCGGTCTTTGGAAGTGTTAGTATCCAAATTTGCCTAAAACACTTTGAGCGTAAACCTGTTGGTTACGCTCAAAGTAATAAACTGCTAATAACCATTATTTTTTATTTAAAAAGAAGAGATAACTGTGTCTGTAATTAAATGAAACTTGTACTAAGAGCATTATTTGCTTTGTTATCCTTCAAACTATGCGGTCGCTAATTAACAAAGTATTATTGACAGATATACGTTAAGGCCGCGTAGGTGGCTCTAAATGCATACAAATATTTTACAAAGTCGTAATCTGTCATGGTGAAAGCTGATTTTGACGCACGGTTAAAGATTAGGATTTAGGACAATTTTATTGTATACATTAATAAATAATTTAAGGTCTCTTCATATTAACAGCTTTACATTTCCGTCGTTTTTTACTATTCATAAAGTTTAAAGAGCATATTAGATGTTAGAATAACATCGTGCCCATGACTGTGTCCACCAAAATTCTATTTTCATGTGAAATATAAATTCTATTTCAGTTATAAAAAATACCTAAGCTAGATGTAGCATGCGGAGTGTAAATATGTATAGTGGTTGGCTAAATATTTTTTTTTTTCTATTAAATCAACAGTTAACTAGGAACAGTTAATTGCAAATCAATTTACAGTCAAATTTCACTTCTTATTTAAGTAGCGATTTGCTTAGTTTACCTTAAAAATAATCTTAACCTATTAATATTAAAGCATACTATTAAATCAAAACAATGTCTCTTTAAGTATTGTACGACCCTGCCTATAAAGGAAGTGTAAGTCCAGATACGTGTATAAGTTCACCCTCGAGCTATCAATTCCCTTTTAAGGCCGTGACATTTACAATATAGGCTCAATGCAATTGTCAACTCGTTATGCAGTCACCTTGCGGATGAGTTCTTAAGTAGGTATAGAATGTATGATAACAGTTACCTACTTTCTAAAATAGGTAATCAAAGACTAATCATTAATTTTAGAACAAAAATTCACTTTGAAATTTAATCTAATTTTAATTAGGAATATATGTATCTTTTTTAGTTATAACAAGAAATGACACAATTTCATTAGAAGCAACACCATGGGTGCTGCAAATGCGTTTAGTAGGATGAAGTATAAGGGATAACAAGGGGATAGGGAAATGGGCTTTGGTATCTATGATGCAGGTATCGCATACTCATTCACCGAAACATCTCGGTGTTGTAAGGAGGTGGTTACTGGTGCTATACTGCCGATTTATGAGACAGTGTGCCCTGCCACTAGCAAAGTGAATCTAAATAAATAAAAAAATATGTATGTTATTATAAAATATACTTAAACTTTACAATTAATAAAAAAATATTATAACTACACAAACACAGAATTACCTTCGATTTGACATGTACTTTCAATTCGCAACCTCATATAAAAAACAAAGTTGAAGGCGAAAGAATCACTTGTATCAATTAACATGATTACGTCAATGATTGAGATACATTATAAAATTTTACAAATAATCTGCATAAGTCCCTTTTCATCCTTATCTTACGGTAATAAGGTCGGATTTAGAGTGGGAACAGATACGATGAAATGAAGCGTTAAGTTTGTGCATCTTATAAGGCGATACGCGCAGATGTTTTGTGGCTTGCCTTGACCTTCGGGACCCCTATATCGTGAGTAATCCTATGAACCTTTTGAAATTTAATCATCTGTTCAATGTGTCAATAAAAATCTCTGTCAGCTGCAAAAGGGAAGTTTCAACGAATCTTTTATAAAGCAACTTTTTTACGGAAATAGATTATAGAATATCCTTAATAGACTTGTCAAATTATAATAACATTGAACTAGGTAAAACTTTGTGCATTCTGCATCTCATTAAAATTCCATCGATCGAACAATTCGCTTATTTTATCAAGTTAAAAAGCCGTGATGAATGGATACACGTGTACCTAATACGAACTTAACCGATAAGGCTATGTCGATAAAGATATTTTCAAACATTCAAAAAGTACAAAGCATTGTGTAAAATGTTTACCCTACAAATCACAGTGCAATTTTTAAACTTTTGAACGAAACATTTGCCTTAACAGATAACTTTTGTAAAATTGGGAAATCTGCAATTCAATAGAGAAACTTTTTTTTAAATGTAGTTACCACTGATTTCATAAACAATAGCAGACGAAAAATAAAGACTGCAATCTTATTGTAGATCGTAAAACTTGAAAACTTACTTACTACATGTAGTACTACTGTAGTTAACCGTGAGAACTCCCAAGGGATCGTCTAAAAGAAAAAATATGTAGCTTTTACAACTGTTCAAAAATTCTTTGGTAGATGCTGTTTTATCATGTTGACTTAATAAATCTGAAATGAGTTTAATTCAGCAGCAAGCGGGACACAGACAAAGAACCCTCTTTGATATCATTTGTATTCTCTGTTCTATTCGCTGCAGGCTGTTGTCGTTAATATATTAACGTCCATGTTGGCTCGCTCTATCATTTCTCTTTTACTCGCTTCTGCAGAAATCTAACGGTTATTTTAGTCAGGTGATTTATTAAGTGATAATGGCTATATAATCTTGTTATTTTTTTGTTAACACTTACAATTTATTAATCTAGCCTTTCTCTCCGCTGTGTCTGTCAGAAATATGGGATCAGAGGTCATACTATTCTAATGCGACTTTAATGTTATGTGTGAGGAACAGTCAAAGGCACCATTTTTCATGAAGGAATCAATGGAGTAGGGAAAACATAACATGTTATGTCGAAACACAACAGCACACGTGCTGTTATTACAAGGTGTTCTATAAGTAAACAGGATTGTTGATGACATCCAAAGAATGTCTTCTCATAATCCACTCAGTAATTATCAAATGAATTGATTTGATAATTATTACGTGTTAATTTTAATTTTTTTAATAAGTAGTTTGATATTCATGTGATGGTTTGTGTACCAATGATTTACCGCACATAAAATTTCCTACAAAAACATTGCAAAGTAGGCAATAATATGTATTTGAAATGTGATTGTCAGCACAGTGTCATCATAACCGAAACGGGTCATATTTACATACAAATATTCTAAGTAAAATACTCAAAAATATATCTTAAAAACTAAATACAAGAGTTTAAGTTTAAAGGACCTATTAGTTGACAATCGTAACTCGTACCTTGACCTTGTTGTTACATCATTTCTTAAAATATATAATATTACGTATACTTTTAAGTTGAGATGACTGTAAAAAATGTGATTTATGTTATAGTCATAGTTTGGTTTTTCCAAGTAATTGTCTTAAATCACCGAAGATCGGTTTTTAGACCCATTACAAACGAGAAATATTAACAACATGTGATTATTTACTTAGAACACTCCCAATTGAAGACTTGGCAACCATGATTTTTTTTATTTATTCCATATGTTTGGTCCCGAAGCACATTTTACAATAAAATAATATTTTACTGTGACATTCAAGCCTTAAAGATTAAAAAAAAAATGGCTTTGTAAGGAGTCGTTATCAAAAGTATTATTTATTTTTACTATTATCACTATTATTGCAGTGCTTTTCTTAATGTTATGTAAAAATGTTAAAATTATGAAAAACTAATTAATTAGAGCGAGCTGTATTTTCATCAAGTTTATTTTTGTATATTTTTGATTTGAAAAATTATCATGTTAGTTAATGAAATGCATGCATTTTGCATTGCCAGTTTATTATTAAAACTGGGTCGAATAATATGGGATATTATTAAAAGGATTGATGTTGTAACGAAGTGGATGGATGATGTCAGAGTTACACAGTGTGGGACGGGTTAAAGTTATACAAATAAACGATTTGTTTGGTGACGAACACCATCTACGCTAATGTTCAATGGTTCTGATACTCTAAGTACCGTGAATAATACAGAAACATAGGTTTATTTTATTTTTCATAAAATAAGGAATAAATGCAATAGGACCAATAGAACAATAAGACCAATTTAGAACATGTTAGTATTATCTTAAAATCTGCTTGTTATAAACTAAACTAAAGTAGAAGAATAGCATTTTATTTTATTCTTTTCATATAATTTTATTCCATTTTTACATAGTATAATTTGACTATGTAAAAATGCTTTCCGCGTCTGTCTGACGTGAATAAAAAACAGCGAAATTATAAATGAAAAAAAATAAAATAAAAAAAATAGTAAGTTAGAAAATGATAAACGAGACCTGAAACATGCTTTGCTTAGGTAGAGCCAGATGGTAAAATCCCTGTATGGGCTATAATGTATCCCAATATGTCATTAAGTATGTGGTTGTGTATAATTTAATAATTATTTAAATACAAGGAAAGTTGCAACACTACAAAGTCAATTAAGTAAGCCTGTCTTCGCAGACAGATAAGTTAGAGTAGATAAGAAGGGACCCCGGACTAGTCTGGACAAGTAATATTCAATTGCACGTCGATACACAGAACAACTTTCTCAATGACAGTGGAAATTTCAACCCATTTACAAACAAACTAAAACCGTTATCGACTCCCACACTCAAATTGCTAATAATTTTGTACACTTATATGTATGTCACACACTGAGTCAAGCCTATTGAAAACCTCTTTAGAAGGCCTAAAGCGAAATAACATATAATATACTTACACTGGACCGCAAAGAAAAAGGGTCGTTTAGAAAACATTCAATATCTTCAAAAGTACCTGACCTAGCTATAAATGAAATAAATACTAAATTAAAGAATATTTTAATGTGCTTATATAAAAATAAAATTTATTTAGTTTAGCTTTAATTTAGTCTTTATTTCATAAAGCTAGGTCAGGTACTTTTGAAGATATTGAAGATTTTCTAACCGACCCTTTTTCTTTGCAGTCCAGTGTATTTTAATGACCTGTTTCAACTTAGCATTCAGCTGTGTTAAATAAAAACAATATGTGAAAGAAAACACTTTTTACTCGATACAAACACCAAATAAACACAAAGACAAGTTTCCATTAAAAAACAATTTTATTATTTTATATTAAGTATTACTTTATATGCAGATTTATCTCGCCTCAATCGAAATAAGGAACAGTAGGTACTTTTTTCTGAATGAAAGGTACCCAAAATTACAAAATTTCATGATGTAACTTTTTTAATGTAACGATTGTATTCTTAAAATAGTATACGGTAATTAACAGATATCCAAATAATAGAAATCAAAATAGGCATTCACTCTTTCAATCGTACAATCGTGTTTTGAAAGAAAAAATATACGGGTCATTGTTTTTGTTTGTGATATTGAACCGAGTAATGTCATACTTTATTTGCAAACCAAATCGTTTTCGTATTATGCGGTGTTCAACTCGGCGGTGGTGTGGGTGGGACGTATTTATAAAAAAAAAACAGCAAATCCTTTCACCTCGTATTACCAATGATAATTTGGGCCCTAACTGTTACTCTGATTCATATCAGAGTAACCGGACGTATCTAATTACATAGGAGACAATAAAGTTTTGTGTCGTTCGAGATGTGCTCGACAACCACTTGCCTACACTTCCTTTTAGGGCGTAGACAATAGAAACTGTACAACATGTCCCGAGTAGCAACCTGGATGAGTGGTATGTCGTGCTATAAATCGGTGTCAATATATGCAACACTTTTAGTGATCCCCCGATAATATTTAATTTAAACTAAATGTGGTAGCAGCTTGCATATATATTGTAATTAATATACATATTAAATATAACTAGTAAAGAAAAAAAAAATCTCCACCTAGCTGCGTAATAAATACAGTCCAAAATAGCCTACATACTTCCAGAGGATTTATATATGAGTAGGTATATGTATGATTCATATGAAAAATAATCATCTAAAGTTAAAAATAGAGATTCGTGAATCGAATGTTTATTATTCTTAATTATATACTTACCTAATTCCATCGTTCGCTCATTGAGCCATAATAACCATTTTCTCGTACTTTCTCTTTTTAAAATATTACTAATAATAAATATAGAAGTATGGATGCAGTAATTAAACTGAGAAATCGAAAATAACTAGTAAAGCGTACTAACAGATACCTAAATACTGCATAAAACCACGATACTACTAAATATAATATGTAAATTATATTTGTATTACTGATAAATCCATAATAGTCATGAAAAGCGCACGCAAATGCGGAACCTTCCACACTCTCAGTCACGCAAATGCCAAAAACATTTTGCTAATACAACAAAAGAAAAGCCCAAGTTTCTCCATCAAAGTTTAACTCAATTGTTATTAAGATAGATTACATGTAGAGGCTGCACAAGTTTTCGAATCAAAGAAACTTTGCTTTCAAGTTGTAATGAAGATGTTACTACATTACTACTCGTCATTTACTGAGTATTGGGGATTATGACTTATAATGTTTTATGGCAAAGATCACTGTCATTCCTATTGATACAGATGTATTTCTCTTAGCAATTTTGTTATTTAAAATGTCCGACGAAAGTTACATAAAACGACACAACCCAAGCGTTCTAACACATTTTACGATGTTTTTTATTGCCTAACTTTATCCACTATAAATGTTAAGTTCGCTGAACCTTGAACCTTCAATGCATTGATTTGCGTGTATACCACAAATGTTCTGTCAATGCCACATGCAATAAACTGTTATCAAGGACATGGATAGCTATCCAACGATTACGATTTCATTGGAGACAAGTTACGACAATGCATTCTTGTGATTTTGTTTGAAAATTCATTATCTCGGATACACTTATTACTTGTATATCAAATTGCTCTTCTGTAGGTCTGCACACATCGAGTGGACCGTCAGCGTATCTGACTACCTTAACATAAAAAAATGTCCAAGAATTTCAATTTACGTTGTATAATTACTTATTGCAATCGTGGTGTAGTTAAAAGCTTATAATACGCACGCCCCCAAGACATTATTTGGAATGAACATCTTGAATAGCTTAAAAAAAAGTTCAATTTTATATGTGACTACATATATTTTATTAATGATGAACAGGTACGAAGAAGATGGAGTACAAGACCCGACAGTGGCACGAGAAGTGTTTCTGTTGCGTCGTCTGCAAGAACCCGATTGGCACCAAGAGCTTCATCCCACGCGAACAAGAGATCTACTGCGCTGGCTGCTATGAGGACAAATTCGCTACCCGTTGCGTTAAATGCCAAAAGGTTTGTTATAAATCATAATTAAGAGCCTTTTGGAAAAGTAATTAGGTATAGGACTTTTTGACCCAAGGACTTTTTGAGAGCTTAAAATTTAAATATAAAATTCTCATTTTTAAAAACAGTTTTACAGTTCATTGAACAAAATTAATTTGATTGTTAGTATCATAAACAATTTGAAAAAGATATCGCTTATTAATTAAACTTTTCATCCCGGTGTACATCGAACTGTATTCAATTTTTAATTGAAAAAACTCTCGCGGTTCGAAAGTTTGCCGACGAAAAGAAAGTTCAAGAATCAATTTAATTTTTTTTAATTAAAGCCACTTCGTTATTCCAAGTTAAAGATGAGTTTTCTCTTTTTTAAAGCATCTTAAGTAAAATTAAATCTTTAGTTAAGTTTAACTTCATACATTATTTAGGTATGTATAAGCTATCGATTACAATACTCACAAAGATTGTTATTGTCTTATTTCTTCAAAATAATTCTTTGAAGAACTAATAATGGTCAAACTTATTACATAAGAATTGTATTTTTTAAACGAAGTAATAGAACATAACAAGTAAAAAATAAAGAAATAAAAGAAAATAGCACAAAAACAATGCTTAAAAACATCATAAACTTCTTATTTGGGAAAACTGCCCAAATAAGAAGCTTATCAATATCGACAACACGGTTGAATCCATAAACATCTTTGATGATTGAGATTTATGGTAGGTGGTTAACGTCCTCTATAAATACAAGCAAATCCAGAAGTTTTCAAGGCCATTGCCGACCTACAAGCAAAGGGTTATTTGTTAGCATGGTTAAAGAACTCTTATTATTATAATAAAATAGTGTAACGTGTAGTTTTCGAAAAGTGATTCGAAAGTGAATTGCATGTGAATTTTTTCGTGACTCTTTAATCCAGATCATCACGCAAGGCGGCGTAACGTACAAGAACGAGCCGTGGCACCGCGAGTGCTTCACGTGCACGAACTGCAACACGTCGCTCGCCGGACAGCGGTTCACGTCGCGCGACGAGAAGGCCTACTGCGCCGAGTGCTTCGGGGAACTCTTCGCCAAGCGCTGCACTTCTTGCGCCAAGCCCATCACCGGTCTGTACTCACATTTCATTGTGTGCCTAAACATTTCTATCTATTTCTCAATTCACACTTATTTACTAACTCAGGTTTTTACCCCAGGTTACCTAGGTATATTACCCCAAATTAGCAGTTATATAAATTTATTATTGCGTTGTCATTGCTATTTCTGACGCATTAAACTAACATCAATAGAATAATTAAATAATTTTTCTCCATTCACTCAAAATGCTTAACGTTAATTCAATTAAAATGACAGATGAGTGAATTTGGAAATTGAGAGGGCCATTGTAGGCGCGAACAAAAATAATATTTGATTAGGGTTAATATAGTTTTTTGTCAAATATCAGTGAACTGTGTTTGTACCAGGCATCGGCGGCACCCGCTTCATCTCGTTCGAAGACAGGCACTGGCACAACGATTGCTTCATCTGCGCGCAGTGCAAGAGCTCACTCGTGGGCAAAGGCTTCATCACCGACGGACCCGACATCATCTGCCCGGAGTGCGCCAAGCAGAAGCTCATGTAATTACTCATCACACTAACGCTTCACAACACAACACAACACAACACAACACAACACAACATCACTTCGTCGCGAACCTCGTCACTTCGATTTATTGCTCTGTGCCCACTTACTTTCAACTTTCACATGAACCGTCAATATTTATACGAAATCATAAGAGGGATCAATAATCGAGGTGAATGTAATATAGGTTGTAAGTTTGTGATTGTGACTAATCGACTCGGTTACTGACCAGTTTTTGTGGTTACACAGTGAAAAAACTATCCTACCGGTAGTGGGTAGCGCGCGAGACTGGGTCGCAGGCAAGAGGCAGGATATGCCCAACGATCTATTCGACCTCGCTGACAAAACTAATTTCCGCAAAGTCAACCTTTAGAAGCGTTACTCGTGTTATTTTTTTACAAAAAAAAAAATTTAAAAAAAAAAAAAAAGGTGAATGCACAAAATAAATATATATATTAAGTTATTCGCTTTTTCTACTGAAATTAAGTTGTTTATATATTTTGGGTGTTAGCTTGAGCGGCCCGCCCTTGTCGCTCGATGAAAATAAAATAGTTTCGCTTTGGCTGTCGTATTAGTCCCTTAGAAATGTAATTGTCAATTTTGACGTTAGTGCGATTCACGCGATGCCTTTCTTCTGTAACATATCTAAGTCACGTTATAAAGGGTTTAATTTATTTTGTGTTGTACATTGTATTTTTAAATATATTTTACAACATAACATTAGTCTGGTCGCGCCAGAGTTTTTCAAATGTTTGATGCTAGAATAATAATTGTAATACATCAGTAAATAATAAGAGCTTTGTTTATAATATTAAAAATAAAACCGCGTAACATAAATCCTAAGTTGTATTGACATTTATTTATGTATATTAATAATTGTTAAGTATTTATTTGGTGCGGGAGTACGCACTTATTTAAAATACGAACACCGGCGGTGTTGCCACTGTACTAAATGTCAATGTCGGTGTTGCCATACTAAACTAAAAGCCGCCGGATGATTGCTTTCTAACACTGCGAACGCCGTTCTTATTACTAATAAATAATAAAAAAATATATATGTAAAACAATTTTTGTTCTCCAATAAGAATTACTCATTTCATTTACCTACATAAATGTTATCATAATAATATAATTGTTTAGATATAGTGTCGTAAATTAAGTGATTTAACATCTGTGTTTGAAATTCGCGTTGAACGAGCGTGTTGTCATTGTAGCTGACCACTGAGGGATCATTTTATAAAAGTTACGTATAAGAAATAAATAATTATTCATTGTTGAAGAGAAATATAAATTTGTAAATCATATTATTATTATATTATACAACTTTAAACTGTTTAGCTGCGTGATCTGACTTTGAACATTGTAATCTATCGATCAGCAAATAGATTGCATAAATAAATGATTTAAAAAAAATAATTGTGCTTTTTATTTTAACATTCCTTCGTGATTTACATTTACGTCATAAAATATATATATATATATAAAGAGAATATTATGAACAGTAGATTAAAGGAAAACTAAAAAGCTATTAAGCTCAGAATACAGATTAAGCTTTCATTCAATTAATTTTGAATCATACGTTTTAAAAAAATAAAACGTATCAATAAAATAAATCAATTGGTAAGTAGAAATAAATGTGTATGTTTACATTTGATTCACATTGGGATAATTTTATTTCAAGTTCAGGTAATTTATTATTTATTTGTGACTTTTTAAAATATTATTTTTTCACATTTAGATATCAATTCAGTGTATTTTTTATTTTCATATAAAGAGGCTGATAGTCCTATTTGGAGGCTTGATGGTAGGCTATGTCGACTATTAACACAAGCAACGTCACAAGTGACATTGTAGGATAAATAATATGGTAATTTATTATTTTTATTTTATTTAATAGTTATGATTTGGTCACAATGCAATTGTTTTGTTTTCTGAGCTTTAGATATCACGGACTTTCTTTGATTAGGAAACAAATAAAACACATTTTAGAATTTCATTGATTTCTATATATTTATACAATTCACTCGTCATTAATTATGCATTAAAATAATAAAAATGCTCTAGAGAAGACATTTTAGACAGCTACAGAATATCATAAAGTATTCTGTAATTTTAAGTATCATTGGATATGTACAAATAAACAATAATTATTATTCTTACAGCTCAATAATAGTAACATCTCATTTAAAAAAAAAATCTTATTTGATACAAATAAATTAAGTTCACTTACAAATCTAAAAAAAATATCAAGTCAAAGTCACTGTTTAGCCTTAAAAATAAAATACAATGAAAAAACTCATTTTACTTTGTAAACAAAAATCGTGACGTTCTTTGGTAAAAAATTAACATTAATGAGATGATCACCAGAACTTCATTAATTATATATATTTTTTTTTATAGGCACATAATTTTATCTCACATTATTTAATTCAATCAATTTAACTTCTATGTTTATTGTTTATTCACTTGAAAAGTTACAAATAAAATGCAGTTAATAGTGTGAGATGCGTTCTTTAACAGAATTAAAACACAGATAAATGAAAAAAAAAAAAAAAAAAAAAAAAACAAAAAAAGAGACATTCAATACAAAAATATTTTCTCTTAAAATATAATACGTTCAGTACACCGTTGTGCTAAAATAAAAATAACTAAAAAAGTAAATAAAGCTAGTGCAAAAGCTCACATCAGTCGGTCCCAAAGTACTTCTGGCCAAAGTGGTTTGGAGCCACCGGATGCAGTTCGGAAGTGAGGATCTTCATCTTGGGCACATAGTCGACTACAGCCTGAGCCGCAGCCGGAGTGCAGAAAAGGTTCGACAGGATTATGCGCTCTTCCTTCACGCCGTGTTGCGTTAGAACATTTACTGCCTGCAAAACATTTACATTACCAACTGTTGTTGTATGGAAAAAATAGTTGAATTTAATCATCTTGGTTCATTTAATGGTTATATAACTTCTCAATGTTAGCTCTGGTCTGGGATCTGGAAAGGGCGCTCTGGTTTCGCAGTCATTCGGGCAGCCCGTCTGGCGGCAGTAACCACCCTCTTCGAGAGCACGTGTGCTGTTCTGTTTTGGTGAGTGAGTAAGGGAAGTCAGAGCCCATTTCCCTATCCCTTAACCTTAATCACTTGCAGCAGCACCTGTTGCGTTGCTTGTGTTATGGGCTACTTAATAAAAAAATCCGATGGACGACACGATGATTGTTGGAAAACACTTTTAGTCATTTAATGAAAAACAACAGCACACGTGCTGTTATTTCATTCAAATGGCATTAAATCGGTCAGTGTGACTAGTGGCGATAAAGAAACAAATTTTCAAAATGTAAAAAATAAATAAGTATAATATTGTTATCGCTGAACGTAACAACAACAGAATTGGGAACAACAGAAAGGGAATCCAAATGAATAATACTTCAGTGACTCCCTCTGTTCACGAGTAGACAAAATATTTCCCTTATTACGATTCATATTCTCTACAACAGAGGGAGCTACAAATAGGAAATCGTGTATTGTAATCCTTGCTGAACAATAATTGTGGTAATTATAACTTTATTTAATTTAAATTTAAGCGTTGATAAATGAGAAAAAATATATGAGTAATATAACGCCTGACATCTTTATGGCTGTGATGACGGTGGCGCCGCCTTCTATCATTACAAACTTTTACATTTATTAATCTATTTTTATTTATTTTTTCTCTTTTTTTAGATGTAAGATCGACAGACAGGCTGACGGTCCACTTGATGGTAGGTGGCTACCGTCGCCTATAACACAAGCAACGCCATAAGTGTTACAAGTGCGCTGGCGACCATAGAAGGATTAAGGATAAGGGATAAGGGATAGGGGGGGATGGGCTCTGGCATCCCTTACTCACTCACCGAAACACAATAGCACGTATATGCTGTTATTTCACGGTGGTATTCTGTAAGGTGGTGGTTACTGCCGCCAGACTTTTCAAATCCAGACCAGTCAATTTTGAAAATTACATTAAAATTTCCAAAGTTGACCCCGCCGAGAATCGAACCCGGGGCCTCTGAGATGTTAGGCAAGCACCCTTGCCTCTCATCCAACGGGCTCTTAAAGGCTGACGGGATTATTTTTACTGTAACCATGGATTTAAAAAATCCTTCAAAGATGCAAACACAAAATGTCCTTTACCTGTTTGACAGTGTTGCCAGTTGACATAATGGGGTACATGAGCAACACCTGCCTTTTGGCTATGTCTTCGGGAAATTTGGCATAGACAACGTGTGCTTCATGGGTGTCCGTGTCGCTCTCGACCAATATCTTACCGATGCGGATGGATCTGCAGCAGTCTCGGAGGCCCTGGAATATGAGCAATAGACACTATGACCTTTCACCAAAATAGAAATTACTAGCATTTAATGTCCAAGACATTTTGATATCTATGAAACTTTCATCATCATCGGCAGCCTGTGTCTCTTCATTATTGGATATAGGCCTCTATCAAGGCTCGCACCACACAGTGGGCTCTGCACTTAGTATCCTCCATGTAGGGAAAGATTCAAAGTACAATTCCCCACCTCAACTGGGAAGGCAACTAACACCAGTTTGAACTCATTAACTAGACTATAATGAGACACAGTTGAACTTCAGTAAAGTAACAGTAACAGTAATGATTTCAGAGAAGGAGATAGATAAACCAACCTGTTCCATAGCCTCTCCAGACCTCACTATAGATACGCCACAATTGCCCGCTCCATATTTTAAACCTTTATACAAAGCTCCCGTAGGTGTAATAACCTCGCAATCCGTGAAGGGAAGCTTATTCAAACTTTCTTCAATTACTAAACGGATCAGACGATCTGCATAAAATTTAAAATCGCTTCTAGATGTGTTCCTGTAAAATACACAGAGTACATTATATAAATTTGTCTTTATATTTATTATTACTATGAAATTCTCAACAGAAACACAACAAGTCAATCTTAAATTAAATTATTTTAAGTAAATCTATCAAGAAACAAGTTACGCAGTGTAACTTGTTTTTCTCATAAAATAATAATAAGAATGTATATTAGGTGTCTAGGTCTATTTTACATGCAAGTCATTTAGACTTCAGCAGAGTTTTAAGCCCTAACCTATACGTACTAGTTATTTTAATAATTTATTGTATAATTACTGGCAGGAAGATTTTTTTAAAGTACTTGTTTTTTAGAAACTAAATAAAAAAAGATGAAAGGTGCTTAACCTCACTCACTTGTCTCTCAATATGGTTTGAAGCTCCTTAATATTGTCGTTTGAAGGCAACAAGGTGAGACTATCTCCAAATTGAGCTTTAACATCATTAACGTCCCACTGTCTGATATCGTTGTCAATAAATTCCATGCTTATTATTATAATGATTTAGTGATTGATGATTATAATACAAAAACACATCACATCGCCTCCACAACACTTGACTTGACTGACACACAGTCTCAGTCAGTGACACTGACAGACATGTGACAATGACAACAGCAGTGTGACCATCTCGAAATTGAAAATCCTGCCCATTTTGGGCTGAAAACTGCCAAATGCTGCCACAACCCAAACGAAAAAATGCCAAATTCTTGCCATATTTTTTTAAATAAAATATAAGGACAAAAAAAAGAAATAAAAAATGTATTATTTAGTATTATTTCACATCCAAACGAAAGCGGGTATTCCTCCATTAAGTTGATATGTTTTGTAACATTGACAAAACGTTTTTTTACTTACTTTAAAAAATCCTTTGCTAATATAAAAAATATTCTCATAATTGAAATCCTGCCAAATACTGCCAAACTTTACTAAACGTCAACAGTAAATGCCTGTCAGAGGTTAAATTATGGGTTTAATCTTGCCAAAATGGCAGAATCCTGCCACACATGGTCAAACTGGACAACAGGGTTGCCTTTTTTTTCTCGTACCAGAGATTTCAATTATCTCGGTACCTACTTTCAGTACAATCGATGTATGTTCCCTATGGAATCCTAGTGTATTTGTTATAATGTGACCTTAGTGAAATTCTAGAACTAAATTTTTAAGTGTCAAAACTTGATTATTTTACAGTAAAAGTATAAATACAGGGTTGGGCAGAGCTAGGAATGAGGAAGGAATGTACCTAAATAAAAACAAGCTAAGCTTCAAATATGCATAATGGTCACTTGGTTTAGTAATTAATTTCAAAGTAGCTGATACTTATTTTAAAGTCTTTGAACAAGGAAACATTTATGAAATATGATGAGAAAACAAATTACGTAATAATGTTTACTAACGCTTTATTTGCCCAGAGAATACAAAGTAATGATAGTAAGAATAATGTCCAACTCTTTTGAAGTTACAGTTCATATCTCATTTACAACTATTTTTCATACAGCTTGGACTTGTAATCACAAAACATCGCTCACAAAATATATATTTTTAAAATACTTTGTAGAATATGGAACTGTTACCGCTAACTAGTTCATAGAACAACAACAGTATGAGACAGACGAACAGAAATGTTTAATTTATTTAAGTATGGCCGCAATCGCTAAACCACTCCTTAAAACGCGTAATCTTACGATATCGATTCACAATATTTTAAAACGCTCGAGATAAGAGCTTTTACTATATTTATTAGTATATATCAGCTGAATTTTACTTTTCAAGTTTATATTGGGTTTTATATTAACATTCAAATTATTATTTATAATTAATTTAAAATCACAGTTTTGATGTCACGACATATCGCACGACCCATCTGGATATATTTTTATCTCTTGTGGAGTTGTGGCCGACATAGACAAGCATAACAGAGCAAAGAATCACCGCACCGCGCGCTACTAGAGACTGCACTAGTAATATTCTATAAAAATAAAAACAATAGAAATGCCTCATTGTGTTATGATTGGGATATCAAAGTAAAAACGTGAATAAAGAAAATTCTAACGTATATATTAGAAGGAAGAAATTAAATGCAATGGTGTGAACAAACAATAATGCCCCCTTGACACGCTGGATTTGTATGGAAAATGGAAACGATCATGATGTCTCTAGATCTAGTAGCGATCTGCGCGATTGTTTGCTCTGTGGCGAGCATAGATAACGGACATAGATTCCTAAGGCGTGGTACGGCGGTTATGGTCAAACTATAAAAAAATCCGGGCGTCACAAATTGCATGTAACGTTCTCAAACACAAATGTAAATTACAATATAAAAGGACAATGCAACAATAAAAACTTTTAAACGAGCTATTCATATAAATATTTTTATTATTGGACGCAAAGTAAAAATACAAAAAAAAACCATTTGTCAAAGCCTGTCAATGTTAATGGCGCTACATTATTTACAATAATAAATCAATAGGTCCGTTTGTTGCAAATGAAAAGATGAAAACGTGCATAAATGTATATTAACATTGAACAAAGGATTATTTATAAATTTCATAATGGTTTATGTGTCCTAATCACCTGATGATTTATTAATTAATACTTAAATAAAACAATACCTACTCCAATCTGACCTATCGTTAAACACTTTTGTTCTATCGACAAATTGACCCCAAATTAAATCTACAATAAATTCTTAACAGCATTTTCAAAATTTTAAATGTCCTTCGCTATTACAAGTTTTTCCACTAGAACTAATAGGCAATTTTGCATATAATTATGTACAACAAAACTTTATATTGCTAGTTTGTCCTAGCTATTTATTTTTAGGGCTAAATTTATCAATTGTTTTCTAAAAAAAAAAAACTATGTACTTATTTATAGAAATTAATTTATTATTTAGTGTTATAAATAATAAATGACTTCACAAATATATATTTAACAATTCCGAGTTATTATTAAAGTTAAACAAACCACTGTGTGGGTAAAAAAAAACACAGTTTGGCATTATATAAATGCCAATTTAGTAATTGTATTCAATCTATGTATACTAAGGACTATTTACAGTATCTTATTACAAAACGTAACATGCTACAATTTCTTTGAATTATTTATAACATTAGTTTTGATGTTTATAAACACATGATTTCATTAATAAGTATTTACATGACTTTCTTTTAATTTTTACATTGAATTATAAAATGGATTTGCTTTTTTTTCTACTGGTAACATCGTTGACTAATCAAACTTCTATTAAACTTGTTACAAAAGTCCAAGACACTATTCAGGACAAAGCATCGGATGGAAAATGTTGTTAGTCTGTCTAACTAACTAACTAACTAACATGTCTAACAAAGTAATATTACCGTTTTACTTACAATTCTTTTTGACACATTGGATAATATGATAAATATGCGAGAAAGAGACACAACACTCTCGATACGCCGCGCAGTATTAAATTATTATTGTTTTACTAAATTGTATTATAGGTCAATTAACTAAAACCATAGACATAGAGAACGTAGACATGAATTGAGCATTCCCTATCCAGCTCCTCCAAGTTACTACTGACCTACAGGAAAGGGATAAGTATTGGCCGCTTTCTCTCTTTCTAGAGAGTGATCTACTCAGTTCATTCTTCATTCATCTACTCAGTACTCACATAGTTTCACCGGTTCATATTGTATTTCATACCTTAAGAACGTACAAAGCGACAGTTGTCTCTGTCACACTCATAAGTGGGTCCGCGCGGGAAAGAGACAGATAGTGTTGTCATTTCCGTATGGTGACTTCATTCCTATTTAGACACAACGTGTAAATGTGGTGTAAACGTCAGCTTTAGTTAACTTACCTACTATACATACATTATAATTGTTGTATAATTATTACAACAATGTGTAGTAGACAACATGTAACTCAATATAACAGAATGTAAAGTATATCAGAATAAATAAAAAAATTGTTTTTCATATTAAAACTCCTGAAAAGATTTTTTAACAAAATAATCGATTCTAAATAAAGAATAATTTTGTTTGTATTTTATTTCTATTTAATATTTCTAATAGGTTTTCAAATTTCAATTTATATTTACAATTTAGGAAAAAAATAAACATTACGGGTTCAGAGTCGCTTACTTTGTGCAAAGTTTTAAAGTACTATTTAAAAGAAAAATAAATTGATTTCAAAGACAAAAAAATGCACATCATTTAATCATATACAGTATATATAACGAAACTTTCCTTACTGTTATATATTTCCTCGCTTAGTAAGTTCCCTTATTCTATGCAGTTTTTGTCGTTAATGGGCAGTTTATATTTAAATTTATAAAGCTTGAACTGTCTTGATACTATCTAAGTCTTCCAAAAAGAAATGACATAATAAATGTAAAAATTGTACTATGTACGTGAAGTAATATTAAAAAAAAAAAAACATAAAAAACAAAATTTTTTAGCGTTATACCCTCAACTCTATTTTATTAACATTTACTGCCTCCAAGCCGTTTCTGCTTACAATTAACAATATTGCTTCTCTCAAAATGGAGGAAAAACATTTCCTACTGGTCAGTTGAGTGAAGCTGGCGCGTTCACAGTACTCACACAAATGCATTTGGTTGCGGGGTACATCTTGAATTTCATACCTTAAGAAGAACTTACAAAGCGACAGTCGTCTCTGTCACACTCATAAGTGGGTCCGCGCGGGAAAGAGACAGACGATTGTCATGCGCCTATTCACAGACACTACGCAATGTGTCGATGTGTGGTTCGCGCCAGCTTTATTTAACTTACCCATACACTCTGTGTACTTGTTTTACAAGTGACACATAAGTGTTATATCTACACCTATCACTTAACTGGGGTGCACTTAAATCTTGTGACATTCGCGTATCTATCTGTACAAAGTACCTACCCCTTAAAAATAAATTACATTATTTAAAAAAAAAAAAATCAAACCCTCTTATTTTACTAATAAATACAAATAAACAACAACAAATATGGGTGCACCGGCTTTTACATCAGTTTCGTTACACTTTCAAAAAAAAAAAAAACAAAATAAGTGTATAAAAAAGACTTTTTGTTTACAAAAGTAACCCAAATTATTTAGACGTGTCTTAAAAAAAAAAAACATAAAAATCGGTTTTGCTTTAAAAAAAATACACATAAAATGCTAATGTAAAAGCATACACCTAAACAAAAGGCGTCGTCAATGGAAGCGCGTAACGAAAACAAAACCAATGTTTTGTTAAACAATTTACGTAAAATGGAATGTAACCGCTGACGGCGCCGTTCAAATTGGAACTGTCAAATGGAATACTCTGTTTCGGCCACCAAAATTTAAAATATTTAAATATTCGATTAAGATACAGCAGTTCAGTAAATCATCATCATCTCAGCCTTGGACGTCCACTACTGGACATAGACCTTCCCCATAATTGGAAAAGAAATTCAGTAAATATTTTCTTTATTTTCTCGAAGTCGTCTTAGTTCTGATAAAATTTGATTAATTTTCATTCGAGTCAGTTCGCTCGAGTCGCGAACTCTAATGAATATGAGTATCGCAATCTGCGATGGGCCTTACTTAAAAATCTTAATTTATTTATTAAGTTTATTTAAATAATTAAATTATGATAGTGCTTTTAAAATGCATTTGTATTAGCTCTTATGGCTGGGACCAACAGCAGAGTATCCCATACGACAACTAACAAACAACCACAATTTTAAAAATATACGTGTCTATAGTGTATATCACAAAGAAGCTGTATGGACTAGTGCGCGGCCACCACGCCGTTCCTTTGTCTCGGGTATTCGTTGTAATTGATCTTTTTAGTGCTGGCAACATCCGGCAGGGGTTCGGTCTTCGCCTTTTTCCCTTTCTTTGGGGAGAGATACGCCTTGTAGAAAAATCTGGCGAAGAGTACGAAGTAGGAGAAGTACATGGCCATCGACAGTTTAATATTGAACTGGCTGATGTGGCACGCGTGAGACGGCGACTGAGCCGTCGACATGTAGTTGTGCGCCCACATGTTGATAGCGCAGCCGACTATCATCTGAGTCAGTTGGAGGAAAGTTATGGTCATGGCCAGGAACTTCGGCGGATATTTGCCCATACTCACCAATGCGTAGTAGGAGTACATTACACTGTAAGAAAAAAAAAAATCATATTATAATTTAATTTAACTAGTGTTAATTATAGTTAATCTGACGGAAACACCTCTGAAGGGAAATTGTTTTGTTTGCAATAGTGTGAGGTTTCGCAAATTCGAATTGTCTAGCTGTGACAAATCGTCTATACCCAACCTCAACCTGAAGCCGCTTGTTTGTTTTTTTTTTGTAGTCAAGGTTGACAAACATGCTGACGGTCCACTTCATGGCAGGTGGCTACCGTCGCCAATAACACAAGCTCGCGAAAAACAACAGCACAAACACTTGCTGTTATTTTACGGTGGTAACTGCCGCCAGACGGGCTGCCCAAATGCTGCGAAACGCAGTCTGCCCTACCATGACTTAACAGTACTGGAAGTTACTAGCAGTATTGGGTTTAATATGTGTAACATATATTAAAGATGAAGAAATTCCAAAATATAGGATACATATGTATCCTATATGTTAATTTAGGTAATAAAATTATATGTGTGCCAAATTTCATCCAAATCCATTCAGCCGTTTTTGCGTGGAAGAGTAACAAACATCCTACCTAACAAAGTTTCGCATTTATAATATTCGTAGGATAGTTACATCGTTACAAGTGTCAACCAAATTACTGAAATTGAGAGATGAGTTCTAGTTTAAAATAAGCAAACGCATATGAGATCATTAGTCCTACGTTATGAATTGTGATGCGAGATTGTCTGCCTACAACTCAAATAGCATTCGCTGGTGTAACAACTCTATGAATAGACACACGGAGTCTTCGGGTCACATCGTGAATCATTGCTAATATAATTTTAGTCTTTTATGTAAACGTATGTATATAAATTATATAGGTTTATAAATTTTAAAGTACACACAATACTTTGGGAATCATGGGAGGAAAGAATCATAACTTAGTGTTATTTTGTTTAAAAGTTATTTGAAATTTATTGAAATTTCTCTTTGAATAAACTTGCACAGATCTCGAATAAGTGCTTGTCACTAACAAGGCAGGTCACATAGCGTTTCGCAGTCTTATATTGGACAGCCCGTCTGGTTTCTGTTACCACCCTATTATAGAGGACCGCCGTGAAATAACAGCATGTGTGCTGTTGTGTTTCGATGAATAAATAAGCGATGCCATTTCGCTTTCCCCTTTTAATCCTTTTTTTTACCTATATCATACTAAAGTCGTCAGCTCATTTGCATATGGCGTTGATTGCATTAATAGATTTGTTTTTTTTTTAATTTTTGTAAATCACACCTATAAGATATAATAATTTTACTATACCTACAACAAAAGACAAATGTTTAAATTCACCATCAGCTAACAGACAAGACAATGGTGACGATTTAGTATGGAAATTATCACTTAAAATTTAAATATAACTTACCCCAAGAGCGCATATATTTATTCATTATGCAGAGATCAAAGTGTTATAAAATTCTGGTAAACATTTACTTAAAACATTTGACATTTCACCTAGGTAATAAATATACAGGAAAATCTTTTATGTCTAACATATGAACTTAAAATTTACACTTAGAGGTTACTGTGCGGAAATTTCCATTCCATACCATTGTTTAGACATGTGCATAAGTAGTAAACAAAGTGACGAACGTGTTACAAGCTATGAATTAAGAGGACATACCTGTGAACGCAGTAGTTCATGACGACGAACCAGCGCGCCGAAGAAGTGTACTCGGTGAAGGAGAACCACGAGTAGAGCAGTACGGTGATGTGGTGGTACCAATGCAGGAATATGAGCGGCTTCTTGCGCAACACTATGAATACGGTGTCGCCCAGTTCCGGCACCTTCGACAGTACGAACATCCACGTCCAAAAGCCGGATACTTTGTCTTGCTCGATGAAACTGGAATTCAAATGATACGTAACTTTTATTTATGAATATTAGCTGTTGCACGCGACTTTGTCCGCGCGATTTTATAAAATATAGCCCATGTCACTCGCTGATAATGTAGCATTCTACAGGTGGATAAATTTTTAAAATCGGTCCAGTGATTTTTGAGTTTATTATTATAAACAAAAATACAAATCTTCTGTCTATAATATTTGTATAGATTTTATCCGAGCTCTGCGGTTTAATGCATTAAAAATAGATTAAATAAGTAAGTGTTTTGTTTTGTGACTCTCTCGAAAATTCCCTTGACAGTGAAGGTCCAGTAAAAATCAATTCGAAAGCCAGGCAAAGACAGTCACAAAATATTAAACTGTATGCGAAGCCGGAGGCGGCTCGCTAGTAATATATATTGGTACCTACCTAGCTTGCTGAGCACGAAACTCTTATGAGATGTAAGGAGCTGTAAGTCCACCATTATCATAGTCGTGGATTGAAACGATCTCACATATTTTCGAAGATATTTTACGGGATTTTTAAGGTTTTTCAAAGTCAGTTTTGCCTAAGATAATTATTACTACATAAAAAATTATATTATTTAATATAGGTCACAAACTTTCTCACAAATAATAAAAATTAAAAATGTTAGTAAGTACTTAAAATAAAATAAAAATGTTACCGAGAAAGTAGTTACAATAAAATAAATTTCCTAAATACAATAAACATCCAAAAACTACAGACGTGATGATTTGTTATTGTTCGTAACCGCCAGTAAAAGTCTATTCCCATAGTTTTATTATATCCATTTACATTTCGTACGAAATGTTCTCATTTCTCGTGCGAAGCTAACGACAAGCTTCTCGCTAATCACTACTCATTTCACTAGTACCGCAAAAAAAAAAAAAACCAATTATTTTATTTTATCATAATTCGCAGATACATACGAACATGAAGTTCATATTCTAAAAAATAAGTTTATAATTAATTAGAAGTCTAAATCACTGAGTATCTTGAAAATTTTTTTGACGTGAAAAGACGTCTTTAAATTTGCTTCCATAGTGGAGGCATTTCAGATAATTTATGATAACAAAATAGGGGGATAGAGTTTGCTAAAATATAGCTGTAAGCTATATTTTATCATCTACATCAAAAATTTAAATACACCACTCGATAGCTAAAGGATCAAAGAATTTTTTGGTATATATGATATATTCAAATTCGCTGAATATACATTTAAAACACATGGCCGTGTCTACGACACAGCCAAACATACCCAATATATTTTTTATATAGTAAATGTTGGCAATCCACTTGATGGTAGGCGGCTTAAGCAACAGCATAGGCATAGCCATAGATGCTGCAAGTACGCCTGCTGTCCTTAGTAGGATAGGGAATAAGGGATTAGGAGGGAATTGGAGGTATACCTCCGTTGGAAATGGGCTTTCGCCATCGAAATCTTTAGCATCCTTTACTCACTTAAGAAATTATATTATAATAACAGGAGTAATAACAGTATTTATTTATTTCAACCTCAACAGGTAACAAGCTATTGCTTATTATGTTAAATATACTTAGATATTTGCTTATAACACTGAACTATGGAACTACGTACGTACAAATAAGTTGTTAATTATTATTACATATTGTCCTTCCTCTGTTAGTTAATCACAAATAGACCACAACTTACGTAACAGAAAAACATGTAAAAAAAACAACGTATTGGTAATTTCCAATAGTTATATAATCACTAATTACTTATTACTATGAAAATACCTATTTACTATTCCACTACCTATAGTAATTAATTGCCTACATCGATACATCAAGCTTTTAGCTCTAAAATTCATTAAAAACAATAATTTTGAGGCTCAATCGTATTTAAACGCAGTCACTTCGCAATAAAAATGTATTATCAGTTAGTTTCTATTGTAATTGTGGAACAAAAAGTGACTTTGCCTACACTTTTTAGGTTTTTTTGGTAAATTGAGAAAATAAATACTAATCTATTTATTTTTCTCAATTACTCATCTAAAATAATTTTGTTAATTACTTTTGTTAACCTTTTACTAGTCCACGTGACAACCGTGAAACTTTTTGTCTTTTACATGTCAGTTAGAAGATAATTCAATCTAAAAATATTTAAAAGCATTTGACTACCTACTCTAAGGTTTAGTTTGAATCAGGTAAAAAAATAGCAGAACCATATATACAATTATACATACATAAATTTTAGTAATTGTTCCTAACCTCCAATTTATTTTAAAAATAAAAATAATACATCACTTTTTGCTAGGAACAGGCATTTTTATTACTGAAGCTATTGTAATGGGTAACGCAGTCAGTCAACAAACTAGTAACGTACCTAGGTATATAAAATGAAATCAATCTTTTTATCCCACCTAATAAGATTTTTTAAAATTTCTGTATATAATAAACAGCTGTATTCAACAATATCATAGCTTTCACATTAATGTTAACCTAATGTGGTACACATAGAGCCCAAGTAGATAGGTCGTGGGCAGCGCGGTAAGGGGGAAGGGGATAGCAACACGCCCGGGCATTCGGTGTACGAACAGCGAGTGAGACGGTAGTGATAAATGGTGGATAGTGTTAAGTTTATGTAATTACAGTATAAGTTAATGATTGTAGAATAAACCATATAAGTGAAGAAGAATTGACTTTTAATTTATCATCTAAGAAGGCAAAAGTTCAGAAGTTGGATCGAAGAGAATATACAAAATTTTCTCGACACGCTCACAACTAGTAGACACGTAAGTTGAAGTTAAGAAGTTATACTTATTAAAAATATATAGAGAGAGAGAGACGGGTTCGAAATTGAGTTTTTTTTCAGACTTAAAACCTTGATAAGATAAACATAGGAAGTGTGTTTATAACTGAAATTTAAATTTATTAATTAATTTATTCATTTATTTATTTGTGAGACCAATATTTCTGATGTTTAAACACAATCGCGCGTCCCGAACGCATGGAATGCGATCTTATCGCGAGGGATCATGATAAAGTAAACAAAACTTGAGACATGCAAGAAATATTAGTAACAAACCACTTATGACGAAGGTCGGGTTTAGTTTTTTATAACACTGCGTTTACATACACATCCCGAACCAATGTGTAAAACGTGTTGGTATCCTTTTTTTTTATTTTGAAATTTATGTACTGTTAATAACGACTTGATCGTTTAGACTAATTGGTGTCGAAATCAACCCTTCTTGTACTATCCTAAGGCAAGGCTGGCCGCTTTGGAATAATTCATAATATTTAGGTAATCCTAATCCTAATAATTCATACGCATCGTAAAATATTATATAAAAACAAAAGGAAAAGGATATTGCCGATTTTGGGAACGATATTAATTACGAACCGTAATAATAAAATTCACTAATAATATCAAAGATTAAGAAAAACATAGATTTACAACTCGAATGTTTTAGCAATGGACCTGTACCTTGTTATATCATTTTCAAAGAATAAATACGATAAACGTTCCCCATTAATTGTATGTTATATATTTTTTTTGTAGTCCTTTAGGACCAAAAAAAAAAGTTTCCCAAAATTTTGCGGTTAGCAACAATCGTGTCGAATAATCTAGCTCTGCAGATAATCTAGTTTCACTTATAAATTACTGTATCAAATATATATAAGATTGATAGTAAACTATCACTAATTCTATAATTTGCAAGTTTCAGGAAAGCAACAAAGCCGATAAGAGAAAGACCCTAGGTGGAGGGGCAGTTGATGGACACCCAAATTAGAGGGCATTGAATTTGGAGTGGAGCATGCGCGCGTTTCGATCAATGTCGGAACCGGTGCCGCATGACGATCAAAGGAGACCCAACTATGAGGGTATAGGTCGTGATAAGGACCCAAATCCTTATCATGATTGGAAATTCGTGCGTCTGGTTCGAGGATAGAACCAGTGTCACACACGGAACAAAGGAGATCCAGGTTTGAGGATCATGGGACATCTGGTTCGAGGATAGAACCAGTGTCACATACGGAACAAAGGAGATCCAGGTTTGAGGATCATGGGACATCTGGTTCGAGGATAGAACCAGTGTCACACACGGAACAAAGGAGATCCAGGTTTGAGGATCATGGGACATCTGGTTCGAGGATAGAACCAGTGTCACACACGGAACAAAGGAGATCCAGGTTTGAGGATCATGGGACATCTGGTTCGAGGATAGAACCAATGTCGCACACGGAACATGGAAGATCCAGGTTTGAGAATCATTGTACATCTGGTTCGAGGTTAGAACCAATGTCGCACACAGTGCAAGGAAGATATAGATTTGAAGATCATGATACGTCTGGTTTGAGGATAGAACCGATGTTATCAATTGGACAAAGGATGACCACGGTTGAGGGTCATAATCGAGACGTTGGGACTGAGGACTGGAGAACTCATGCATCGTGTGCGAGGTCAGAACTGATTCTTGAAAGATTTAAAAAAAAAAACATGAAGGGACTGCTTACCGAAACAGTAGTAACGAGCGCAATAATGAGGCACCTAGACGGCTTCGGTATCAAGATCAATCAGACAATTCGGATGAAGAGCTTAGAGGGACGCAGAGGAAGACACGGACGCTAAGGGACCACAGCATTTCGTCAGAGGTTAAGGCCGAGACTACTCATCTAGTACCCAAGGAGAAGATAACGCAGGAAGTGTCAGATACAAATGAAATATTAGATAAGTTCCTTAGTATTCTAAATGAAGTCAGAAATTCGGATAAACCTAAGTTAACTTTTAATAGTAATGTGATACCCGAGTTTAATCCAATGTCAAAGGAACAAACGATCCTTACATGGCTAACCTAATTAATCAACTACCTAAAACATTAAAAAGCAAAATTTCTACAAATAGCTACAGATAAATATAATTATTAATAACAGTACATTTATTCGTAAACAAGCAAAATTAACTTATTATCTTAGACATATATTTCAATTCTAAAATTTTAAAGTAATTATTGAAGAATCCAAAGTATGCTTGAGCGTCAACAGAAGGTTTAATCAAGCATAATAGGAATGATTAAGTATGTGCATATATTCATATTATCTGTCTGTATTTTGATAATATCTGTCCGTATAGGTATATTTATAAATATCTGAATGTATATATTCCTAATATGAGCATGGTGTGCGGTAAAACTCTAATGAGTTTATGTTTACACCATTGTAAAACTAAGCTTAACATTATGCTGTACATATAATAAAGTTAATAAAAATAAATAAAAAAAATAAAATCAAAAGTAGAGGAATGTGCCGAAATATACGGCTGGGATAAAAGGGCCACTAGATTATTCATTGCCAAAACTAAGCGGGGTCGCAAAAACTTGGTATTAGGGACCACCATCTCTATTGCTTAGTTGGACTGAATGGAAGACAAAGTTAATACAATCTTTTCCCTGTCGTGGGGATTATGCCGAACTTCTGACTGACATGTTAGCGTATAAGGTTAAATATGGAGAGTCAGTAGAGCACTATTATTACGCAAAGGTCAATCTGTTACACCATTGTAGGATCGGTAGTCGGCAGGCAGTCGATTGTATTCTGCACGGCGTAGAGGATCGGGCTGTAAAAGTAGGTGCGCAAGCAGCACAATTTAGTGAACCCGAACAAGTTTTGAAGTACTTCAAAACTGTTAAGGTTGGGCTAGGAACTCTAGTGACAGTAATTAATTAATTAATTAATTAATTAATTAGTGACATTAATTAGTGATTCTCTGTAGAGAATTGTAATTCATTAAATGTTTTAGTAATTTAATGGAAACTTTGCTGATTTATATTTTTTTTGTATGTATATTTATGATGTGTGGCGAGATATTGTATGTTTCCCTAATATAAATAAAAAAATAAAATAAAATATCAACTAAGGCCAAAATGAATCGATAAACAAGTAAATAATTAAACTTGAGACTGTTAACACAAGGATACGTTGCGTTAACTGCAATGAAGTGGGTCACCCTAGTTTTAAATGTGAGAAACCTATTATAAAATGCACGACGTGTAATAGAATGGGTCACCAAATTCAGGATTGTTTTAAAACAGAAACATAAACATGGAAACTGATAGCCGAAACAGCGATAAAAACGGACGTAAAGCAGGTGGCTAAACTAAACGTCAGCGATGGACAAGAAAACAAACATTTTATTGAAATAAAGGTAAATGGCATACCAATCCAATGCCATGTAGATTTACGAAGCGAGTGCACATAACGCAAAAGGAAATTAATCTGCAAGTCTGCTATAGAGAGAACCTACTGATACTCAGTGGTTTGGTGGTAAACACGATATTTCCGCTAAGGGTCGCTGTATGTAAAGTTGAAGTGCGAGGAATAAAGGGAACTATTGATATAATTATACCTAGTCGACGACTATGTACTGGGTAGACCGGTACTACAGGTTGATTTCTAACAATGATGTGGATATACTACCAAATACGATGCGTGCAGTTAATGTTGGCACCGAGAAACAGGTAACGGAAAACTTCTATGTGAAAGGATTGCTCAGGGGACCTGAAGGTGAGGAATATTACCTCTTACCGGGAGGTTACAAATCAAGAATGGAGGTTTAACCTTGAAACTCAACAAGTGCGGTTTCTTGCAGGGTAAACTTTTTGGGCTTCGAAGTGAGTGCAGAAGGAGTAGAAAAACTGATGCAGTTGAAAAATTTGTAAGACCTAGTAATCAACATGAACTACGCCAATAACTTGACCTGTCGGGATCCTTCAGGCGATTCATAAAAGGATATGCGGTTATTACTGCACCATTAACAGACTTACTCAAAGAAATCGCGACATGGGAATGAGGTGCAAAACAAGAAGGATCGTTCGTCAAAATCAAAGACATACTTGTGAGACAACAATTGTTAGCATTTTATGATCCAAGGGCCGAAACAGAGCTGCACACGGACGCAAGCAAAGAAGGACTAGCTGAGATCTTACAAATATAGCACGAGAAGGGTATTACAACCGGTTTTATACTTCAGTCGAAAAACCACTGTTGATGAAAGGAAATTTAACTCTTACGAACTAGAAACACTGGCAATTATTGCCTCATTACAACGATTTAGAGAATATTTAGTTGGCGTGCCATTCAAAACAATTACGGATTGTAATGCCCTAAGAGCTACCCTTACAAAACGGGATCTCGTCCCTCGAAGTCCCTCGTTGGTGGATTCAGTTGCAAGAGTACGACTTCAATATCGAGTAATTCGAATATAGACCCGGTTCACGTATGTCGCACGTAGATACACTAAGTCGGAATCCGATCGATACATATACGGACATACAGATTAGTGTTAGATGGATCCGATCGATACACATACGGACATATGGACAGTGTTAGATGTATTAACAGTCCAACAAAATACTGAACAAAATTGGATTACCGCGGTCCAAACAGCCGACGATGACGTCAGAAAAATCAAAGAGATCCTCAGTAATCCTGAATTCACCCAAACATCTGACATACAAAAAAACTGCAAGCCTATAAACGGACGTGTTTACCGCATCGTTGGTAAAGAAATTAAGTGGCAGATATTGATAAAAGGATCACGTTGACATTGGACATATGAGGTTCAAAAAAAAACATGGCACCGTATACAACAACATTACTGGTTGGCGAAAATGCGTCGCTTTATTAAGAAATATGTTACATCTTGTCTCGAATGTGCTTACCACAAGACTTACGGAGGAAAACGCGAAAGCAAACTTCACCCAATCCAAAAAAGTTAACATACCCTTTCACACGGTAGACGCCGACCATTTGGGACCAATTGTGAAGAGCAAGAGAGGGAATTTCTATTCTCTCGTACCGATTGATGGCTTTACCAAAGATATAAATATTACCTCAGTCAGAAATACGAAATCGACAACCACAATCAGTGTAAAAGAAACACATTAGCTACTTTGGAGTACCAACGCGACTTATAATTGATAAGGGATCAAGTTTTACAAGCAAAGTGTTTTAAGATTTTATATCCTCTTGTGGTAGCAATCATGTTGAAAACGTAGTTGCAACACCCAGAGCAAATGGACAATACGAAAGCTTCAACAGGACCATTCTGAATGCCCTCTCTTCCTCATCCCACGGTAAAAACGAAAAAAAAAAGCTGGGATGATCATGCCTACAATATTCAAATTGGTGTTAATACCACAAAACATACAACTATACAAAAGAGTCCTTAGGAATTACTATTTGGGTTTAATATAATAAGTAGAGCAGAGGGAATATTGAGCTCAATAATTAGCAAAACGTCAAAAAAAAATCCCTGAAGAAAATTTGGATAGTTTAAGACACGAGACTAGCAAATAAATAAATAAATAAATAAATAAAAACAACAAATAAAAGACGCAGAAAGATTTAATAAGCATAGGAAACCAGCAAGGATGTACGTAGAAGGTGATCTTGTTCGAGTAGAGACACAAATACCACACAGTGGTAAATCCCAAAAACTGGTCTGCAAATACCAAGGGCCTTACCATGTAATAAAAGTGCTCCCTAATGACAGGTTCGATATTGGAAACACCCCTCTAACACGTAAAAATGGCCGAAAGTATGATTCAAAAGAACATGGATGAACTTCAAAAGAAACTTTGAAAGTAGCTCCGATGATTTGGACAACGACACGGATAATTAATTGTTAATTTAAACAATTATAGCATTAAACTAGAGTTATTTTTCCTATGGTTACTTCATGTTGATATATGATAATTATTTTACTTTATTCTATGTTATATTATAATTACTATATGACATAGTTATAAACACCAAAAAAAAAGAAGGAAATAGAAGATATTCATCACACCCACTAATAAAAAGGGTTACACTGTATTTAGAATAATTTTAATAAGTTTTTCAATATGTTTAATATTAATCTAAGGAAGTAGGTACTTAAGAAACTATGTTAGTGCTACTATTTGAATCAATAAGTTACTATTAGTTTTTTTTTTCTCTCTTATTATTTACATATTTTTTTTGTATGTAACATATATTAATACACAAAAAAAAATAAGCGAAGGGACTCGCTCCGAGCAGGATGGCCGAGCTGTTAACCTAATGTGGTACACATAGAGCCCAAGTAGATAGGTCGTGGGCAGCGCGGTAAGGGGGAAGGGGATAGCAACACGCCCGGGCATTCGGTGTACGAACAGCGAGTGAGACGGTAGTGATAAATGGTGGATAGTGTTAAGTTTATGTAATTACAGTATAAGTTAATGATTGTAGAATAAACCATATAAGTGAAGAAGAATTGACTTTTAATTTATCATCTAAGAAGGCAAAATTAATATTATCTTCGCACATGACTAATGCGCGTTTCTTATCGGGTCCGATTCACGTTTAGCTGAGGACGTCCGTCGATAGGGTGATTTAATTAAACCTAAATAACAACGCGGGATACATCCAACTGATAAATAATCCCATATAATAAATTATACAAATACCTAAAACGATCAGGTGATGTACTTTATCTCATTATTGACAAATCGTTGTACAGGAAACAGTCCAATCATGTGTTTTAAGGAGGCAATCGGCCAATTGGAGGCCTTGACGTGTAAGTAATGATATTAAATTGTAAATTTTTCTGTCATTCAAGATCACATATATCACGTCACGTGGGTATAAAGTACATACTGACTCTGTGTCGAAGTATGTACGAAGATTGTCGTGGGCGTGGTTCTACAAATAGACGTTCATCTTGCAGTTAATTATATTAAGATCCAACACTGAAGCAAGTTTTTTTATGACATTAGGTAGACTGACGAACAAACGACTCGTTACTAGGGACGTCATCATGATAGATCCGTGCAATATCGTAGGTTCGTGGTGGGTGGGAGTCGCAACGCGGCGGGCCGTTGACATTTGACAATTGAACGGCCACTGGCTGGTGGCGAACACGGTGGTGGCGAATGGGAAAAATAATTCCATTTGCCATTATTGGTGGCGAATTCGAGTAGACATTTTTGACACACATGTTCAACTTAATGTAAATGAGGCAACTCTCTAATAATAATTAGCAAGAAAGTGATATTTAACTAAATATTTTCAATGACTACGGGTTTTCTATTTAATTCTCTTAGTCGGTGCTCTCAGTGTACGGCCAGTGTGGTTCAGAGATTGCACAAAATGAGGGTTCAAGGAAATTTTACCGCACCCATCTGACCAAGAATAGAATTGAGTATGAAAGCTATCTAACTAAACCAACGTTATTAGAACTAGTTTAATTAATTAAGTAGGTACTTATTTTCAATCAGGATCGTATTTAGTCGACTGTTAAATCAATTCCATAAAGAGGAAGGCATATTGGCCATATAGATATATATTTCATTTCAATCCCTTAGTGATTTTAAGTAGGTATATGTCAAAAAATTTAACATAATATGTTAAATTTAACATACAAACATAATTGACAAAAGACAAAAAATATGATAAAAAGACAGCTGTGAAAGACAAAAAATATCAATTTGTGAAAACATGGTAATAAATTTAAATTCTCATTGTGTTATTTATCTATTAACAGGTCGTGTTGATTGCATGTTTAGAAAAAAGTAATTTAAATACTGACTGTTTGCTAATTTTTAAATTTTTATATTCCAAAGACCACGTCGTACGATAAACAGCAGAAGCAATGCAAGTGCTCTAACGAATCTGTTAGGTTAAAAGATAAAGAAGATAGGACATACTCCTATCATGCAGGTATGAAGAATGAGCTTAGTCACGCACTGAATTTGTAATACACAAAATGATTTAAATTTAACAAACGTTGTCAAAATAGGCGATGTCTGTATATAAGGTTTTCTACTGTATAGCACTTGGAAAAATAAATATTACATACAAAGCCATGTATTTCATGTTCTTTCAGGTTATAAATCTCTGTCATATCAGTCGCTCTACGGCTACGAAACAAAGTGTGTCAGTATGATTACGGCAATGACATTGGAGAACTCGGATGCATTCGGAGATTACGTGTCGCTATCTCAAAGAGCAAACTATTTCTAGATTCAATACAAAACTTTCGAATGGCGAGAAACTGATTTCAGCGTATCTAGATTTCAATTTTTATATGGCTATAAAATTTATGAAATTGTGACTGATAACATATATATATAATGTTAGTTGAAACGGGGTAGGTGTTTCGTTAGTCCTTTCATTATATTCACTCATATTTTTTTTGTTTATAATTGATTAAAAATCATAATTTTCTAAATTATATCTAGTGTGACGGTAGTTAGAGGAGAAAGTCTGATGAGGAATGGGGCAGAGCCAAAACAATATTCAGATGTAGCCTACCACTTTATGTGTAGGACAAATTAAAAGCCAGTTTTCTCAGTAATAAAGGCTACGGCCACATATCCGACATTCACTTGACTGTAGACTTACAGCTTGGCGTGAGATTATTATGCACAGTTCTTTAATACACCGAATAAACCGCTTTTCATGACAGCGGAGTCCGCTGGTATGTAAACAAGTGTGTATTATGTCATAAGAGTGGGACATATGGTGGGGAGATTAGCCTATGGGTGGGCACGTGAGAAAGTCGGACAGTTACGAAATAAGAAAATCGCCGATTACGCGTTAACGAATGTTGTCGCAAGATGCGTTTAATAACTGGCACTGTTTAAATACCGGGGACAACTATAAACGACACTTAGAATGTTATTATTTCAAACTCTACTTAGTATGTTGTATTTTGAACTATAAGGTCAGCTAATTAAATGTTTGTATAAGACACATTAAGTTCAAAAGATCATACGTTGTTATAATTATTTCAATGGAGGAAATTTTAACATAGAAATAGGTAATTTGTTTATAAAAACAAATAAAGCTTTGAATTAAGAAAAATTGCGTATAACCAGCAACTCGAATAATTTTTACATTTTATACTTCGGATCTAGTTAATCATGATCTATGTTATCTATGTTCCGATCTCTTTTTTAATTCGTTTGTGAAAAGATTTCATAGTGCCAACATATTGACGAGTTTATTATTATAAATTTGTTTGAGATTCCCTCTCGCCTCTCACAGAAGAACCAAAAATCTCCGAAACTGCTACTATATATAAAGAATTACCTCATTTGTGTATTATCACATGATTATCATCACATACATTTCTGAGATTCCATTTTCAATCTGTTGCGTTAAATAAAAACAGTTTTCCGCCTGATACAGTAACTAGTCGACAAAAAAAAATAGGTTTTTTTTTTTTGCAATAATAACTAATTATAGCATTTCTTGAAGCAGAGACGCAAGCTATAAACCTAGCATTTCTTATGGGACATTTTGGGAATAGACCAAAAATCTACACACATCATATACCTACGAATTATATACCTATAAATAAAAGATATTATAAAAAAAAATAACAAAGAGGAAATAACCACTTTAGAATATAATAAGGAAGAAGGAAAATATACATGATTTACTTAGGAATATGATCTCGCACATTTAATTTCCTGTTTAATTTATTGTGCTATGTTACCACCCCACAATGATATAAATATTTAAATACCATATAGTATATCCATTATGTAATATACATATGTGATGTGTCAAAGGATGGGGTTACATTCTATTAACATAGATTGGATAATAATTTTTTTTTTTAGCTATTCCATACATAACCGTACAATTTTATCCTAATTGTAATATAATCAAATTTAGATATACTTAAGGCAAATCAAACGAATAATATTTCTAAACAAACAGTTAGAAATAATAAAATCACCAACTATAATAAAATAAGAATGCTAATGGTATAAAGTAGTTTTAATTTGGACAAATATCAGAGGTATCTACTGACGTAATCGTTTGCTTACTGGGTTAGTTTCGGACTAATGTAAGGTATGTGTAACTACGTAATAAATAACTGTTGGTTTCCAGTATTGAGTCAAAATATTTACGGAAATCTGCCACTGAGTGTTAATCTGGCGCTAAGTTTTAAGCTTCTATATAATATATTCTTAGCATGTTTTAAGCCCTTTCCGTTTGAAATAGTGCGTTTGTTCGAGAAGACTAGCATTGCAATCATGGAATACTGAAATCAGAGCCTTGAGCCTAAAATTGTGCTCAGCATTAAAATTAATCTTTATATATAAATTATAGTGTTTTAATTTATAGTGTTTTAAAGAAAGTCGTGTTAGTTACACCATTTATAACTCGAGAACAGCTGAACCGATTTTTATGATCTTTGTTTTATTGAATTTGTCTCCATCCCGAATAGCAGAATAACTATTAAAAGTTCGGAAAAATATTCACGAAAAAAAAATATATGAAGAAAATTCATTTTCTCATACATTTTGTATGAACGGGTTTTTATTCTCCCTGAGGCGGTAGGAAGTTCGCGGGTCAGCATATTACAATTTGATATAGATACTTCGTTAATAATTCCGACCAGTGTTGCTCTTATTCGGGTTTCAATAGCCACACAGACCTGAATAGAACATTGGCCATGACCGTGGAAATCTATTTTCCGTCTGCAAATAGTCGAATCGATATTCACCCGGGAACGACTGGGAGAGGCATTAAAAATTGCTAACATATCCCAAAGTTCAAGGAGATGTTTAATGTTTCGTGACTTGCCTCTTGATAGAAAATATTGAAGGGCGTCTTCAATATACATATAATATTAAAATCGTAAACGAGCCGTGTTAAAAAAATTGTACACGTTGTATCTACTTATATTATCGTATCGAGGTTAAAAAATAGTTATTAAAATTTTTGATCTAATAAACGGCATATGAATAGAAGAATACGCAAGAAATGCATTATTTAAAAAATATTTATACCTCGTCCATCCCGATATTTTGTCGCATAGGTATACCCAAAAAATTCTTATAAGGTTCCTGTTTCGTCACAAAACTTAAACAGTTTAAAATACAAAAGTAAAAGACCCTTTATACTATGGAAAGTCTACAACCCACTTTGTACCCCACTTGTGTTGCTTTTGTTTGTTTATAGAAGGGGGTAGCAACCTTCAATTTTTTATCACGAAATAGAAAGAAAGTTAAAGTTATTATAATTCAGATTAGACTAAGAAAACAAAGCAAAACATAACCATTGGCTGTTCTAGCGACTTTAGATAGTGTGAAATTAATTTTGTAAAGCAACCATTGATATGATTTTGGATACTCGTAAAATGTGAAAATACCTAATATCCAAAACAAAAAGTATATTTTGTTTTACTCCAGAACGTGTGTGTTTTTGTGTGTGGCAAGTTTTATCCAAATTCTTTCATCGGTTCACACGTCATTGAATAACAAACATTCAAACATTTCCATAACAATATTAATAAGATTTTCCATTGTAAAAAAAATCAACAATAAGACGGTTTCATTTATTATTATTAAAAAATTATATATTCATATATTCTTAAAACACGTCAGCAACACAATCTCGCCAATGCCAATCACTTATTATCTGAGATAAGCAGACTTATTCAACTTGATTTCTACTTCTACAACAACTTCGCTGACACGTGGCAAAAACAGCGATGTGAGATAAATAACTTAAGTATTTCTTCCTTTAAATTTCATAAAATTTTATAAAGTACATTTAATTGGGAACATCCAACCAATTTTATCGTTCATGTACATATAAAATAATTCAACTGGATTTTTTATTGTAAAACGCGAAAGACAGGCTGATGGTCCACTTGATGGTAGACGGCTACCTTCTAACACAATCAACGCCAGAGCTGCAAGTACTAATAAATATTATATTAATATAGTACATAATAGTAAAGTAAACAAATGCAATGACGACTTTCCAATACATTAAATTGACATTAGAACTCGTTTTTATCCTTGTTGATTTACGTCAATATCAAGAAAAACAAACATTTACATAAATGACCATTTGTAAAATCTAGTGTAGAGTCGGGGTACGAAAACAAATAGTCAGATTAAGTATTAATTCCTTTATCAAATCGTAGACTCTTAAGTTTCTTTTAAAAATAAAGCACTAAGCAAACGTCAGTGTTTCGATTGAAGGGAAACATTGGCATTACCGATAAAATGCCCTGATACAAGCAAGTATCGACTTTAAGGTGACCATCCTTTTCTTACCTCGACTGTACCTCTACCTACCTACGTGTTGTATGTATGATGTAAGGATGTAACCAATAACTGAAGTGGCCATTAAACCATAACAAATATTGGACTTGGTGATTTTTGTGAATTTAAAATAACTTGTGTTCGCCTAATGGTACTAATTCGATTATAATAATAATTTCGAAGGACGGGAAAAACTGTATCCATTTTTTTTATTATAAACACTGAAGCTCGTCAATAGGTACCAAACAAAAAAGAAAATCACAGCAGCACACATGATTATATTCCATGGTGGTTTTCTGTAAGGGGATGGTCACTGCTGCCAGCCGGGCTGTCTAATATACAGGGCGTCCCAAGACTGCGACATATCACCTATATCGCTTATGTAGATTCAAATTGTTATTTATATTCAAATAATAACTATTAGTGAACGAGGTTAGTCTTTAAAAATATATTATTATGTAGTTTTGACGTAGAACCCATAAAAAGAACTAAGTCACAGGTCAAAACTATTAAATGTGAAATAACAACGTTTGTTATAATGCGTTATAAAAATGTAATTCTTTTGAATATTCTTACATGATATGATGAAACTTCGGACCTAACAAAGAAAACACGGTTTTTTTTTGTTCAAAATTAGCTTTATTCATCAACGTAATCTCCATCAAGAGCAACGCAACCAATCCAGCGCCGCTCTAACATTTCAATATCACTTTTGTAGACCGATTTATCTTTGGCCTCAAAATAGGCCTCAGCCTCAGAGGTGCAGCGATAACCTCTGCATTCGTGAGAAATTTCTTACCGGCGAGCATTTTTTTGAGGTCTGCGAACAGCCAGAAGTCGCTGGGAGCCAAATCTGGCAAATACGGTGAATGTCGAAGAGCAATTCGAAATTCAATTCATGTAGTTTTGCCATTGTTTTGATTGACTTGTGACACGGTGCGTTGTCTTGACACGACACGTTTTTTTTTTATATCTTTACGATGTCAGCTAACTCACGCAACTTCAGTTTTTGATCATTCAAAACGAATTTGCGGATTTTTTTGATGTTTTCTGGTGTTACCGCCTCATTTGGACGTCCACTGCGTTCTGCATCATCGGTGTCTCTAATGTTTGATGTCGGCAAACCAACGTTTTATTTAACGTTGTTGTTTCTGATGGAGCGGAGTCCCCATAACACTTTTCAAGCCATTGCTTCGCTTGAACGGTATTTTTTTCCATCAAGAAGCAGAGTAAAATTAAAACACGAAATTGTTTTTGATCCATTGTTTTTAAAATAACAAAAGTAGCGTCACTCTAATCACAATAACTCACAAACTAATGAATAGAATATCATGAAATTTTGACAGCTGTCTTTTGAAGGTTAGTACTAACTGAAAAAGAGGTGAATGCAACAAAGCATGAAAAAGAGGTAGATGGCGCTATCTATTATATGTGTTAGGCCCGGGACTTTTCAGCCCATGTAATATATATAAGAAAATTAATTTGACTTAAGAATAGAATAGAATCAAAACATAACAACAGATAGAAACACAGATTTTTTAACTTTTTAAGATTTGATGTTTTAGAATTTGATAACATGTAATTTAGTGATGCCAATGCTTGAGAAGTGATGTGGAAAAGACTGTCCTCTCCGCATAACGCGGCGGCGCTGCTGTTTAGGGATGCTTGCTCGCGTTAATTTCAATATTATCTCTTTACACAATTTAAGATTCTCTCTATAGTTGAACAATATTATCTCTAACAACAATCTAGTTTTATGTTTACTTAAAAGTCGTGATTATTTTATAGTTTATTTAAATGACTATTCATAATTCAGTTAAAGACGTTGCCTAATTATTTTTCTTAAATTATTACATACTAACGACCCGCTCCCGGCTTCGCCCGGAATGCAATTTTTTTTATATACACAAACCTTTGACGCTTATCCCTCTTTCCATTAGAAAAACCGTATCATAATCCGTTGGGTGGTTTAGAATGAGTTAGCAAAATAACGCGAATAGTTTCGGCAACTTTTCATGAAAAATTATCAAACTGTTGGTGAATACCGCTGCTTGGTTTGGGAGGAGTTAGTGGACATACAGATAGACGTGTAAAGCGACTTAAATTTATACCATGTAAGGATATAATAAAGTAAATACGTGAAAACATCCGCTCATTATAACGTGTTACATGTTACCCGAAAACATTGCAAGGCATATTTCCGAGAAGAATTTGTCGCTATATTAATCAGATAGAAATGTTATCTAACAAATGTGAAAGGTTGAAATTAGACTGGCTAAATAAAATATTTATTAACTTAGGTATTAATATAATATTATCTTTATTTCGTTTTAATATATCTTTTATTTTATAACACACAGAGAGGAAGTGTTTTGTTGCCAATGTTTATCCTTACATCATCTGCAATGACGTCTATGATATTGTACAATGTACATAAGTTATGATTGTATTGACCGATCTCATTAAAATCCGTCTCGACGTCAAATATTTTAGCTGTTCATACTGTTCAGCTTTGCATTTTCACAGCACATTAATATTTTTATATAACTACAATGCATAACTAATATTTTTAAAGTTCAATGTATACGACATAACAAAAGTAACTATAAGACGCACAGCAACTATTCTAGATACTCTGTAAGTAAATTTAAAACATTTATCAAAAGAAAATTGTATACTTATGTTACTATAACTCGTAAAAAACTATCCCTCTGTCAAAAATGAGGATGGAAATTCATAATAAAGATTGTTAAAAAAGAGTAATTTGAAAAGAAAAATTAAGGAAGTTTCTTGCCGATTTCTTCTATGTAGAGAAAGTTTTATTTTGTTTATTATTTTTTTAATTTTCCTCAACCACTCATCCACAAAAATTTTGTAAAAGTTTATGTAGATAAATTAATTTCAAATATGAAGTAATAAAAAAATACTCTAACATATTTTTTTTATAATTTAAATAGTCTTAAGTGCAGATTCGGCGATCATTATGAAACACAGTTCCTCTGTGAACAAAAAAAAATCTAGAAGTTCTTTAAAGAACTTCTAAACATTTTAAAAGACAAAAAAATGTAACATCCGGTTGATTGAACTCCTCAAATATCGGTCTTAGGCTCGAGTTCAGGCCAACAGACGGTTATTTTTAAACAGCTGTTTAAAATTTAAACAGCCGTTTAATAATATTTTGTTGTTCACCATAGCTAAAATGCGGGTTAAACGCCCTAAACATCTGATTAACTTAATGATTAATCTAATGTTTAGAGCGTTTAACCCGCAGTTTAGCGATTATGAACAACAAAATTTTATTAAACGGCTGTTTAAATTTTAAACAGCTGTTTAAAAATAACCGTCTGTTGGTGAACTCGAGCCTTAGTCGACGACGATTTTTTTTATGTTATGGCAATTTTATTAATTATAAGAAATAAATAAAAAAATGATTTAAAAACATTTAAAATATTTACAAACCATATTGTGTGTAAGTTTAACATGATTCAATAGAATTATTTAAATTTGGTAACTCTCTGATTTCAATATTTTATTTCTAAATCTTTAAATTTCATATAAAAAGACTATAGTCTATACTCATACACATTAGGTATAAATTGAAGTCGATGCCCGCGGCTGTCTGTTACCATCCGCTATCTTCTGCTATACCACCCAACGGATTTTGATATGGTTTTCACTAATGGAAAGAGGTTTTCACTAACAAACATCGGTTTTTGTACATTACTTGCAGAAAAATAATGCAGTCGTGCGAAGCCGGAGGCGGACCGCTAGTTACTTATAAAATAAACAGAATTTTCGTAAACGATTTCAACAACAAGCATCATTAACACATTAGCAGCGACATATCAACCTTATGAATGTAGCAAAAACGGGAAAATTAACATGACGACCTTTTAGCACTAAACGGTAATTAAATACCAATTTGCATTTAATAGATAAATATATACTCGAACAAGATTCGCGTCCTTGTACTTGACTTTGACCTCTGCGAGACTCAGTTATAAGTTGATAATTGTCAGATAACAGACAGTTAATACGCCTGCTAATTAATCATCGATTACTGCGATTTCCCTTTCATTTATTGTAGCATATTATAATACGAAGAGTGTCAAGGACAAGGGAGCGTTTACCCCTTTTATTTTTTAACGTTGGGAAATCCTCTTGGATACCCGGCACAGGGGACACTGCCGGATTCCTACCGGCTAAAACCCAACGACTTTCTATCAGCGCGGCCGTTGATGGGCGGGGGTCGCGGGGACGTGATGACACGACTTCGGTGCCCCGCCACGGCTATCCAGCGCGGGGAGGCCTGTGCTCCCTGTCAGAACCTCGGCGTACCCGAAAGTGAAGGTACGCCGGCCATCTCAGGGGACCATACGACGGGCGGCAGTCTCCACCAAGACCACCGCCCCGGAAGCGTTTACCCCTAGCATAATAAATGTTTAAATGAAATTGATTCTTACTTTCTGTGGTCGTTAAGAGGGTGCGTGGTGTCAAAAATCATACGATTAATTACACAATCACGAGTGCGAACGTGGATAACTTTCGCTGCGGGACACTGTTTGAATAATATATCTAACGTAATATCGATAAAGTACAGTATACAATACGTGTCATATAATAATATAGATAGATAGAGATATGGCGATGACACATAATGAATATTAACTAGGTAGCCAAGTTTAAATTGCAATTTTTTTTATATTATGTAAAGTCGGCTGAGACTGACTGACGTTAACACAATATACGTTACGCAATTATTATAAAATATACGGTGCCTATGTTGACAGGATAAATGATAAGGAGCGTCATTCTCTCTCCATTCCCCTATGGGAATTGGATCTTGTATTCTCACCTAAATACAACAGCTGTAATTTCATGAGGGTCTTCTGTAAGGGGGTGCGCCCTGCCACCATTAAATGAGAGTTACTGCTATTTTATAGAAATAAGCAGTAGGTAGGATGACAGACCAGTTAATGGTAGGTGGCTACCATCGCCTATGGACACAAGCAATCCTCTGAGAATTTATTCATATGTAGTATAGATCTCTTTAAGAAGTCAGTTGAGCATAGCAGGATTTTGATTCCATTGAATAATAATTTTTGAAGTAAACATTTTTATTTGTTTATTTTAAAATTCTATAATTGAAAAGTCTGAAAGTGAAAGTCTGTCCTTTTGAAAATCTAACGTTTTGAAAGTAAAGAATTTTTGTCGTGTCTAATCTATTTTTTTATTTTTTGGGACAAAATAATTTATAATATTAATTATATAAGTATTTTAATTTTATTGTTTTGATTAAAAACTTTCACCGCTCAATGAAAAAAAAAACAGCCAATCTTCTATAATGTAATCTACTTATTACATTGCTATATTTTGATGCCGGAATATTAACAATTGTAGTATTTCAATAATAAAATTAAGGCTTTAATGCGTAATTTTAAATCAAATTATTAAGATGCTAAGTTTTTGTATGTGTTGTACAAAAACTTAATTATGTACAATTCATGTTAACACATCTGTAAAAGGTGACGGAGGTATGTAAACACTACTCAACAGCCATAGCAATGTGTTAATTACGTATTTTGATTTTTGTTACATTTTATGATACATTTTTATTTTGTAAGTATATTATTAAGTTACAAAACAATTCGGAGCGATGATACAGGCAGTCGCGTGTGTGTGTGACTGAAGCGATAACAATAAATTATATTCTGGTAATCTGAAAAAAAATACTGTCATTCTTATCTGAATATGAAACTTTATCTATATTATATGTTTTGCAACATTGATAAAGTTTCAGAGTTAAATTATTATCAATAAGCGAATTCCGCGTATATAAATACATATTATACTTACCTATTCAAAATTGGCCATAGTTAGTACATTAATATTTTGAAATTGTAGGCCACTTTTTAATTTCAGACACTTAGTTGCCAATGAAATATATATAAAATTTAAATTCATTATTAAAAAATATCTATATATATATATAAAAATTACGTGTCACGTGTTTGTTTTTGATGAACTTCGAAACTACTGAACCGATTTTAATAAAACTTCGTAACTATGTGTAATTTGGTCCAACTTAAAAGATCGTTTTTATCTCCTTATACATATCTATAATTTATAAATATAAATTTCGATTTGCGTCAACTCTAGCGTCATCTGTCAGTGAATAGTGACATTAAATATAATACTGGCATGAAGTGACAAAAAGTCTAATCTTCATCCCATCAGATGGTGCTGATTTTTTAAATCTGTTTTTGCGATATCTCATCGTATAATAATTACTCATATATTTTCTTTTTCAAAGCGAATGAAGTCGCGGGCACCAGCTTGTTATAAATAAAGTAAAAAAGATATACTTTATGTTGTTATATACTAATTAAAATATAGATGAACACGAAAACAGCAATAATAATAATAATATCCAATTAATCAAGGTCAGCAGACCAAATCGATAAATTGCTAATATTGGTTTTGGTTGTTTTTCCTAAAATTGAGATAAATAAGTACATATGAAAAAGCGTACATTTAATTAATATGATATTTGTGTAAAACTTGCCGATACATAATACACTGGACCGCAAAGAAAACTGGGTCGCTTAGAAAATCTTCAATATCTTCAAAAGTACCTGACCCGAGCTTTGTTTTTTATGAAATAAAGATCGATATTAACCGATACATATCTTATAATAATCCACTCGCTTCTATACAACGAATTCCTATGTTCCGAATCAGACGACTTAGTACGACTTACACACACTTAATTGTTGGTAAAGACTAGACTTACCTAGGTACACAAACTGAGTGGTATATTCCATAGTTTCGTAAGACGTGGATGAACTCGGGTAGCGTCCGACACGCCCCCATGATTGAGAACGCAGCGAGACCACTGTTCCATATTATCAGGGTCCGTCGTAGCTCGAACCTGGCAACAATTCATAAAAAATATTATTAAGTATTTAAAACAATTGTGTCTTTTTCTTTATTTTAAGGGCGACAGACAGGCTGACGGTTCACTTTATGGTAGGTGGTTACCGTCGCCTATAACACAAGCAACGCCACAGATGTTGTAAATGCGCTGCCGACCATAGAAAGGCTCTGGCATCCCTTATTCACTCAACGAAACACAATAGCACACGTGCTGTTATTTCGTAAGGAGGTGGTTACTGCCGCCAGACGGGCTGCCCAAATGATTTCAAAACGCAGACTACATAATTATGTCCTGTCACTACATTCCAAATAGAGGTCAGAGACAGACCATCTTTGTAAAGTTCATTTCTTAAGTTGGAATCCCTAAAACAGAAACTAGATTTTTTTTAAAATTTCATTTATGATTTTTTTTAGTTCTTAGTAAAAAAGGTTAATAACTAATTGTAATATAGAATTATAGATATTGCTTCGCGCAGTCTATAATAATAGTTTTTTTTTTTTTAATACTACGGAGATGTTGATGCACTAGAGAAGTAACGGTAAATTCTAGAAGAAAAAATAAGTGATCTGACACAGCGTGGCCAAAAGTGATTCGTTGGTGCAAACGAAAGTAGAATTGCGTGGCTTCCTATGCGAGTGGTGTTGCAAATAGCTTCATTCTCGCACAATTGGAACGTGACGTCGCATGTCAATTAAAAAAATATAACCCACTTATTCACGAATTTTATTTAAATAAATGTGAATATATGTCTTCAATACATTATATGAATAAAATAAAGTAGGAATATAAAATAAATTAAAGAATGAGTTGGTGAAATAATAATAAAATTCCACTGTGGATAATTCCACGAAAAATAACACACTTAACAGATACAAAATGTACAAAAAACGTTTTTTTTTTTAATTGACGAAATTGAAACACAAAAAGTAATCATAAAAATCTTCCTTAAAAAATTAATAAGTATAAGTATAAATTGATGCTGCCAATTTAAAAAAAAAAGCAGTAAAAACACACATCAAGGGAATATGTAAAATAGCGGTTTACGAATCAAGTTTTGCTTGCGTCACAGTAAAGTCCGAAATGCGTTTAAACGTGCTGTTAACGACGTCGCCGTTTGCCTTGATCGATAAATTAATCTGCAAATTTAGCTTGTATTAGCATTACCGGAAAGGTTGAAGTTACTTCATGTAACTTGGAGATGGAGAAAAAAATTATTAAAACTACAGATTTGAAAGGGAAAAAAACTAGTTTATTGAGTTGTTACTAATATTATAAAGAGAGAGAAGATTTGTGTATTTTTGTTTGTAATGAATAATCAAAAGCTACATTATCAGTGAGTAATATGGCCTGTTATTTATGTTTTAAAAAAAATGGAGATCTCTACGAAAATTACACTAACGTAACCCATGCTATCAAAAAAAGTATGGAAGAGCTATAAAAGTCCTTGGACCAAATGCAATAAAGCTTAATTAAGTGCTAGGAGTATGAATGTCAACACTTTTTGCATATGTGCATTTTATATGCAAAATAAGCCAGGTTTTATCATTCTTATAGAAGCATAGAGCACCTATCTTATGCAATATTAAAAAAACATGTAATTTGAGATTCACACATACTTAGTTGGTTTTTAAATTATTCCCAAAGACAAATTAACATTTTGTTAACAAAACAAATTATGCTGTCTTAAATTACCTACAAGCATAAATTAATCAATTATTCGCATAATTTGTTGTTATAATCAGTGTCATAGATACAATCGATTGCTTTTGTTAAATAACAATTAACACTTATTAATCAATCACGATAGTTAATCCGTTATGTAAACTTGTACATAATATTTCATTTACAAGGTAATTAAACTGATAGACGGCGGGAATAATGATATAATTTTATGTCTATTATGAACTTGACATGAAAAATGTATTATGTATTGGGTCAACAACTGGCGCGGTTGCTTATATAATATAGATAAGTAAAGTAACTATTTCATAACTAATATCTAAAGTGCGAAACTGAGTGTTTGTTTGTTGCGCTTTTACGCCTTATTACATTTGGCCGTAAAAATTTAAAAGGAATATTTAAAAAATTAAATTTAAAAAATTGATAGCTACACTGATCTCTCGATCTTATCGATCTCTTTCTTGAAAAATATTATAGAACGAGGGATAGATTGCCCAAATCTGTTGAGCAGGGTGCTCAGCAGATAGATAGCAGCAGACAGCGGGTACTGAGAACAGGTTAACGTTCAGACCTAGAATCATTAAAACTAACCTAGGCGGAGCAGCTCCATTGCGCAGAATAGTCGTCGCCTATAACAGATTGATTAGGGATACTGGCATAGATATTTTTCGATGTTCCGCAGCATCTTTTAAAAAAGAAGTCAGAAAGTTTCTGTCATCAGGTACTGCTTGTTAGTCGTTTTTAGAGCTTGTGTTTAATGGTTAATTATATGGTGTGCGAATGCGTGTATGTATACAAAAAATATGTGCCTATTTGTATATGTACTATAATTCTGTTGCTCTTTTGTTTTGTATTGTTTGGTTTTTTATTTTCTTTTTCTTAGTGTTCGTTTTTAATGCATGATGAGTTAGTCTATAAATGGAGTATACAATATTATAAAAGATTGTTTAAATGTGAATAAGTATATGGATTGTTGTATACTGTGTTGGCTTCCTAATAAAAAATAAATAATTAAATAATTTTTTTTATAAAGAATATATTACCGTGGTCGGCAGCGCACTATTGAAGCACCTGAGGCGTTGCTTGTGTTATAGACGACGGTAGCCCACCATCAAGTGGACCGTCAGCCTGTCTGTCGAGCTTAACATTAAAAAAATATTAATTATTACTGCATGATATACTACTTACTGTATGATATATTACAATAATATGAAATATTGATAATACTCAAAAATATTCCCGGTTAAAATCTATACTAAATGTATAGTTTGATATAGATTTTTTAAACGCATTTATCTCTGAAAAAGGTAACCTGATTTGGAAAATTCTTTCTGCATTTTATAGGCAAATTCTTCCGCTAGGTTATAGGCAATTTTAAAATCACGCTACGATCACTAGGGGGCGAGAAAAAAAGTCAGAAATACTGAAGTATTAGTTTGGGTGCTATGCAAAAACTTAGTATTATCGAGAATCCAAAACCACGGGATACAGCTAGTTTATGCATAAATTTTCTCATTTGTCCGGGACTATGATGTTAATATTAAAAGTTTATCCTGCTGGAGATTTTTAAGAAACCTAAGGAGCTCCTGATTTAACTTTGACGAAGTAGTGATGTTGATCAATAGACTTTATCGAAGTTGAATGGTGTTGAGGTTTCTTGTGTTTGCAAAAGACATTATTCAGATATCTTAATTTTATCTGAACACGACTTCACAACATGACTGCATTCAATCAATATAAATATACAGAGTATAGGTATATACTAACAATGTTAAGATCACACAGATGGTTTTATTGTTTTCACAACAAATAAAACTTGTGTGACAACTAGGCAACAGAGTAAAGTCACCTTCACTCATGCGATTTCTTATCAAAAGCAATATATGATTGATAACATTTTTAATACATAACTAAACATTAAATTTATGTTTAAACAGAATCATTGTAGTTATGCAATCTAAAACTATACGTTTTAAACAATATATATTGTTATAATATGATCATTTGTTAATTATATTTCATTGATTGATGCAGTCATTTTTATTACAAATCAATACGAATTGTTTTAAGCTGATTAATAAAAGGTTATGATAACAGAATTTGTCTGTTCTTAAAACGGAATCTTTTTTGAATGTTTTTTTTTTCAAAACCTGTACTATTCTCATATAAATTTGACGAAATTGATACGAAGTTACATACATGTATATTTTTACAATTCAAAGTCATTTAAAAAACTTAAACCTTTTCAGTTAAACTTTTAAACCCTTGCCAAAATACAAATCGTAAATGGTGTCAGATTTTTTTCTGTTTTGAGTTTTTACTGAAAATTTATCAGAATTTTTCAAACTAAACTAGTCAGAAAATACATTAGTTATTATGAGTATACAGTTATGAGTATCCTACTATCAAATGGTCAGTCTGCCACTCGTAGTTACCCTAATTTTCAAGCTGTAACCAACCATAATACACATTCACAACTTTTAATTAAAATACGTTGAGCGGTTTCAGATATTAATGTGGATGAACTCTGTGACAGGTGATTTTTATACGTTTTATGAATTAAATTTGAGTAGAAGAAAAATAAATTTAAAAGTAAAAAAAGACAATGTAAATCTATCAATACAAGACCAAGTTTCATTTCCTTTCTCTGCTACCTTATCTTACAAAAGAACATTATTTGCTTTTACACCAAAACGGAATGAATAGGAATTACATTTGCTTGATTACTCATTATCATTAGTATTGTATACGATCATGTTTTGTGACGGTCCGTGAACAGGTCGGCCTCTTAGCTGTGAAGGTAAATCATTAAAATACCTAGCGAAAGTGCACTAATTTCGCTGTTAAAAAAACCAAATGTAAGTTGTAGAGAGCCGCCTAGCTTAGCTTTAACGTTGCAGTAGAATTCATTACAACAGTAAAATTAATTAAAAATAATAAATTAGTGAGAAGATAAATTTAAATATGCATTTTGTCCATACACAACATATCCCCAAAATGGCTGATGACGAAGAGAACGTTCACGTATTACGTAACGCAATTTGGGGAAAGGGGAGGGGGGGATCGTCGAGTGTATTGTAAGTTGTCATTTTTATTTTGTTCTCCCAAGTTGGCAACCCTTTCGTTGGTAAAAATGTTCACTTGGTAAACTTGGTCCTAAATGTAATGTGTAGGAAGGCTGCAGAAAAACGTTACGTCGCGTTACCCTCTCCCGTAACGGGTGTCGTCTTCAAAAAATCTTCAAAAATTGCGTTATGTTATACTTTAACGGCCCTGACGACGTATAATTATTGTGATTGGGTTAAGTTGCTTGGTGTGGTGACGTCACACTGTAGGTATTTCGACGCTGTTTTACAACCACTTTATAGACAAATCTATTCATTACTGGCCGTTAATAAACTGTGTATTAAGTGCATATTTACATACTGGTGTATAATTGCAATTTATTGATCGCGAGTACACATATTGGCGTATGCGAATCAACTTGTACCATAACTACACGTGATAAACTGTAATCAGGCTTTTGATTTCGTTTTAATGGAACCGTTATTTTATAAATGAAAAAGTGAGTTTGTTTGTTTGTTTGTTACACTTTCACGCCTTATCTACAGGTTGAGTGGATAAGGCGTGAAATAATCTTGAAATTCTACTACACGTTGTAAGGTATACAGAGAAGAACATATGCCACCTTTGATCCAGAGAAAAGTACTGTTCCCGAAGGATCATTAAAAATAAAATACAAAATTCAACCTGCGAACGAAATTGCGGCCAAAAGCTAGTTCCAACTAATTTTACTTTCGAGTCAACATTAGTTCTTTAAGAATGAACGAATTTACAAGTACCTACCTATAAGCTTTTATATAGGTACCTTATTAAAGAAAGCTTACTCACTATTCTATTCCTTACCTTTAATATTTGAAACGAAACTGGATTTTAAATTGATCAAGATAGTGAATATCGAATACCAATATCAAGTCAGTATAAAATATTATCAAATTAAAAAACTTATGTTTTTGTTTTTAAAAATGAAATATCTACATTTTGACCCTATTAAAAAGTAAAAGCTGATGCCAAATTGTGTTACGTAATGTTGCAGATGGGGATGCGGTGGTTCATTCAAGAGAGCTTCTACCCTCTGCCCCTCCTCTCTTTGTCTCCGCGCTCAGTCCCATTGGGCGCCCTCATCCCCTAACATCTTTCAACAATGAAAACACACCTACACTATAAATGTGTTACGTAAATCTGTGATTAGTTTTAATATATATATATACAACATATTATATAAGTTAGTAGTAGGTAGTATAATTAAATGAAATCTTTATCCCCCCTATATATATTAAGTAAATTATAGAACATGAATAGAAAAAAAAAAAGTGTATATTTAGATGTTTACTGATACTTAATTAAATCGGAAGTATGACAATAATGTGAATCGAAATATATGGTTCATCCAATGGAGGTGGTGTAAGGAGGGAAACTAAAAAAAAAAGAAATCTTTATCAATAAAACCCCCTTATGTAAGAGTGTGGGAACAGTAGTTCACTTAAACACAAACAGAAGTATAAATAGACATACAATATGTATACTAACTTAAAAAAGTCTTGATAAGAAATTAATTACTTCTGATAAACAAAACCACGTGTAAGTATAGATAATTAAACAAATTAAATATTTAAACAGTTTGGAGATGAACTTTTGATAAATCCCCTGACATTAACATACATGGTTTGAACAATAAATATGTAATACTAGCGAGCCGCTATTAACTTCACCCAGGTATAAATTTTTATGGGTATGATTTAAGCTGTCATCAATTTAATTGGTTTGAATTTGTTAAATAATAGGTTTTGTCTGCAAAATAGTAGATCTGTCGCCAAATTGTAGTTGCCAAACAATATGAAAACAGTTCCATATTAAATCACATAATAATCTTTGGGATATATTATCAATTATCAAACAAATAGGTTGTATTTATTATAATTGGTTTGTCCTGATAACTGTATAATCAAAATAATTGAAAACAATCATTAAAAAAATTAAATATGTCAGTATGGTAGTATTTAACCACTTTTTAAATTACTTGTATATTATATAGGTTGTATGTATGTAAAATATGTGGTTTTTAGTAAAAGGTAGCTGTCACAGATATCTACATCTGTGAGGGCTGTCTAATTTACACATGGTAAATTATTATGTTATAGCTTGTATGTACTTTTTGGTTGTTGTATTTATTTATTTTTTATTATAATTTAGGTAGTTATTACAAATATATTCAAATAATAATTTCTAGTAGAATATAAAATGAATAAAATGAGGACGAAAAATAATAAAATCCGTCTTGGATTAGTCAATTTTCGTAGCGCGCCAATTTGGCTCTGCCCCTTTGAACGTTTTTTCATTAAATTTATAAACTGAACTATTAAATTGGTAACGAATGATATTATTTTGATAAATAGGAAATAAAATGTAACTACTGTACTGGTGACAAAATAATAAATAAAAAGAAGTCACAATCTGGCGACGATAATCAATTTATTTGGCGACAGATCTATCATTTTGAGTACAAAGCTATTATTTAAGGGTTAAACCTATTATTTTCACAACAATGTTTTATTCAAAGGACAAACTACGATTTTATTGATAATTCTTATTTTAGATACATATTGACATTAATTTAGTAATTCATACCTGGCGACACATTTATTTATCTGACAATGAAAATATTTCGTGCTGACAGATCTATTAATTACATGATACAAGTTGATAACAAAATATAAATTTTGCTGACAAGAAATATAGTTCCCAATTTTTATATATAAAAATCGAATTAAAATTGGTCTACCCATTCTCAAGTTTTTGAAATGTAAACGTCACATGAACCAACTTAATATGTTTATATAAAAAGATATACAAATTTTCGTTTACGTAGTTGGTTATGAAAAATAGTTGTGAATGTGGATGAAGGGGAGCAAACTTAGACCTCTAAACATAAATATTTTTTTTATAACAAAAACATGCTTTATTTTTGATTTTCGACATTTTTAGTTGGCAGACCGGGTAACGAGCATCAAATGGGTAAGTGGCTACTGTCGCCTAAGTCACTAGCGCTACAGGTGATGCAAGTGCACTTCTGATTATAGTGGGATAAAAGGATAAGGGATTGGGAAGGGGTAGAATCTCACCCACCAAAACACAACAGCACATATACTGTTATTTCACAGTGGTACTCTGTAAGGGGGTGGTTATTCCCCCAGATGGGCTGCCCAAACAAGTTCAAAACGCACTATGCTCTGCCGCTACTTTCCAAATCAAGACCAGAGCCAAGGATTGATTAAAGACTAGGCGAGAATATTACTTATATATGTAGGTATATGATTCTAAATTCTAATCCATTTTATATTAAGAACATTTCAACAATAAATGCATTAATGAATTAGTGATTCTTAATATAAGGATTATGACAAATTATTAGAATATACTTAGATATAGACAGATATGGTAAGTACTAGATAGCTCTAGATAGATAGATTAACTTTTTAAAATTACTAGGTTTGTTTAATATATTAATAAAAAAAATTTGCCATAAATTGAACCTCAGTTTATAACAATTAAACATACATTTTGTTTATACTACAAATAATGTTATAAATATCAGAATTTGATTTTATATTTAACAAATATTGTTTTTTACTAAGATTGCTTTTTTAGTGACATGTCTTGCCAAAAATAAATTTGATTATAATTCATTAGTCTTGAAGTCCTGGGTGATCATGAGCTGCTCTCTCATGTCCGTGGACTATGAATCTTTAGGGACTTCCTAAACTCTCAATGTTAACTGTTATCTGCCTTTAAAAAAATGTAAGTCAAATGAATTTGGTTAGCAAGAGTAAAATTATTATGACATAAGTGAAAGTTATTTTAATTATTTCCTGTTTTGACAGCAGCATTGAGTGTGAATGTAAATATGGAATTTACATGCATTATTTTTAAATATTAGCATGACTATGTTTCAGGTGTTTTAGTTTATGCATGAAGTTTAAGGTAAATTAGTTTTGATGGTACCATTCGAGTGGATCACAATGAGGTCGATTTTAATTGAATTTTTAACGTAATTTTGATACAAGTGAAACTTACCTAGGTCGATTTTGCATGTAATATTGCCCGCCAAAAATGAAAGCCATGTAGAGTCCAACGTAATAGAACGCTACAGTCCAATTTTCTGTCATCCATTTCCTGTAGTTCTGATGGATGAAGTCGCTTTCAAAATCAAAAATATACGAATAATTCGGAGTTATATCCAAGTTGTAGTTTATAGTTGCCGCCTCCATTTTCCAAGTTTATTCTTCCTATAGGCACTACAGGCACTGGGACACTGTTTACGAAAGACTATTATAATGTTGCACTAATCATCACCGGTAGAGATTTTAACCTAAAATTTTAATTCATCAATTTGTTAATATCACAGATGACTAATGTCAATATTGAGGCGTGTTGCTTTTAAGGTGCCAATTTGTGTAATGAACGCGGAATATATTGGAGTTGACTATAAATATTTGCGATGACGAGGCGACGGTGTAAACTCCAACATAATATTAAACCCGTCAGAAGTCAGATCAGCAAGAAGAAAAGATGAATGAACTCGTTTCACGTTCACCGTGCTCGATCCGTTCGACCGCCTGCCCTGCCGCCTCGCCTGCCACCTGCCACCCGCTGAATGTTGCCAACTAAAAACAATGAAATAAACAGTGCTGCCAACAGAATTTTATCGGATCCCCGAAACAAACGGCGCGAAAAATCCTCTAAACTCTAAATTACCTTTTGTCGGGGATTTTTCTATGCTTTTAATATTGGTTTGTTTAGCTATAATAATAACTTTATTATTAATGTATTAATGTCTACTTATTACCTACTTGACAGCAAGCACAGCATACAAAGTTAGGTTCAAAAAGAAGAAAATATAGTTATGGTTTTTTATTTATTCCTAACATTGTATAGATCGTGTAGTTTTTTTTTTTATTTTTTATTCTAAATTAGTCTAAGATCTACAGTGTTGGAGGAGCGGGGGTCTCCTGATACAAGTATTTTTATACTTAATAGGAGGTCCCCTAAACGCTTTTTGTACCTAGGCTTAAATAGATGAATAAATTATTTTGTATTTTGTATTTGTATAAATATGAAAAAGTGACGAAAATATATAGGTTAAAATACATTGCAACGATAAAAACAAAAAAAAAAAACAGAAGCAAACCAAAAATACCCCCAAACATAATTGGTATTAATTTTAAAATTCGGTTCATTCAAATAGCAAAAATTTTCTTTGAAAAACCACCTATTTTAGACAATGTTTATTTGTTTTATTAGTTTAATAATCGATATAATAATTATTTACAATAATAATAAAAAAAGTGATGCCTTTATGTTGCTGATTTAAGTTGTCTATTACGAAGCAATTAAGCAGTAGAATCCTTTTTTAATAATTGACAACACCGGTATCTAACTTGTCTATGGTATGAAAAATTACTTGTCGGCTATTATTGGGGTGCAGTGTTGCCATTGATACGGCATTTGCCGTAATATGCGGTAATTAGAGCACATAATTTCAAATAATACGACATAAGGCAAGTTTTTCATTACCGTATATTAATATACGGCAATCCAACATATCGATACATTCCAACAAAACTTCGAATAAAATTGTAGTTCACACATCCCTAATACACATACAGTCGTAATGGGAATCCCCATGTAGAGATTAAGATATCATAATGAGTTTGTTTTAAAACAATCTTTGTTGCGAACTCTTTATATTTATAAGGAGTTCGCACGAGTTCTATTAACCTCTTTTTATTATAGTTTTCTTTTTGTATTTTTTTTAAATAATTTAAGAACAAATGCTTTTCTTTGATTGTCAAAAAAATTGCAGAACGTATTTTTTCCATCGATACATAAGAGCACGTAAATTGTTATTTTATATTTTTTTGTTATTATGTACATATTTTAATATATTAATACCAATACAGTCCATTTAGCTTTTCATTGTCTTCATTTTGGTCCATTCGGCACGGATCTTTGAATCATTTAATTCATTTTAGAATCATTTAGCTCATTTTGTGGATAATACGCATTTGTAGTCACTAAGTATGAACACTCGCAGTAAGTCTAAAGCTGCCCCTCACCAAATAGTCCCAGAAACAGCTCATGTCGCTTCATCAGCCGCGCCGAGTCTCACCTTTCCCACAGGCGAGCACGAACAAGACGTCGCGAGCAGTATGCGCTCCGCTCGCACCAATTCATCACACTCGTCGGCGACGTTACAGGCGCGCAAAGCTACCGCAGAAGCTATATACAAACGCCGCCAATACGAAAACTTGAAAGTGCTCTCTCAAAAACTAGCGGAGGTTGAAGAAGCGGAATTTCGTGCACAACTTAAGGAAATTGAAGCGGATGAAGTGCATAGTGAGATAAGTTTCTCAAGTAAATTAAGGACGCAAAGGTGGGTACAGAATATGTCGACTCGTAGCGCACCGGAAGTTTCAAAGCCTGGCTGTTCGACGCTCCCGTTAGAGCCGATGGCCCCTCAGGCTGCTGCTCCGTCTTTAGCAGCAAACTTCGCGCATGCTTCTAGTGGCATTTTCCAGGCGCCCGGGCAGGCCGCCGTTGAGCCGCCGCTCTCGTTCATGGGTCCCGAGGAATGTAACCGGCACATAGCTAGTGACAATGCGACGATGAACATAACTAGTGACAACGCATCGGTAGTGCTTAAAATAATCGCAGACACTGCTGCCGCCGCTAAAGCCCTTGCCTCTGCTCCAAATAAGCAGGCGAAGGCAAGTACCGAGCTGGGCACCTTTAATGGCAACACATCGCAGTGGCTGCTCTTTAAAAAAAATTTTGACACGACTAAATCATTTTATTCCCCCATAGAGAACGTTGCGCGTTTACAGAATGCTCTTCGCGGGCCCGCGCGCGAAGCTGTCGCCGCCTTGCTGCACACCGCGGCCGCGCCCGAGGAGATCATGCACGCGCTCGAGCGCACGTTCGCATGCCCTGAGATGGTTGTCTTCGCCGAGGTTCAGGTACTTAAGGCACTGCCTCGGCTAGGAGCAGATCTCAAAGAGCTAGGTACGTTCACGAATAAAATACGTAATAGCCTATCTGTCATTAAGTTGCTCGGTCTTAGAGAATATTTACATTCACCGGAGCTCTTTCATAGCATTTTAGCCAAATTTAATCCTTTCTTGAAAATGCGATGGGCAGACTATGCGTCAGAAATGTCAAATACTTTACTATCGAAATTAGAACTTATATCACAATTTTTAACACGTGAACACGAGCGATATATTAAATTTGCTTTATCGCCCGATATAGTTAACTTTTCTATTGTTCCACACTCATATGTAAATAAATCATTTAAACGTGAAAATGTTCACTCTATCACACACAATAAAAATAAAATAACTGAAAATATTAAATGTGTTTATTGTAAAAATTCACACAATATAAAACTGTGTAATAAATTTAAAATATTATCAGTCGAAGATAGGTGGATTTGGTTGCGTAATAACAAGGTGTGCTACAGATGTTTTAAAGCTAATCCACATCAATGGAAATCTTGTAAGGTAGACCCTTGTGGGATTGACGGATGCACCATTCGTCACCATCCTCTTTTACACGGCAGGCAGGACACGTTGGCATCATCGCAGGCACTCGATACACAGTCGTTTAACAACACTGTGTGTGCAGCTGCGATCGTAAATGATGTCCAGCAAGCGTCCTTCTCTTCGCCTGCCACGTATGTGTCATCAGAGGAAAAGGTTACGGTGTCCAATACAGGTATTCTATGTGACCAAACATTATCCCCTACTAAGACTAGAACCTTTTTGAAAGTAGTGCCAGTTACTGTCTCCGGCCCGACTGGCGCTTACGACACCTTCGCGCTCCTCGACGATGGCAGCACGGCGACGCTAATCGATTCCGACGTAGCCGCGCGCATTGGGCTATCGGGACCTGAGGAAGTTATTACTGTCAACGGCGTAGGCGGTTTGCATAAGACCACTAAAATTTCTTATGTAGATTTTTACATTAAAGGTAAATATGAATCTGACAGTTTTGTAGTTCGTCGAGCTAGGGCTATGCCATCACTTAACCTGAGTGCTCAAACATTGTCTAAACAAACTCTGGAGTCTTATAAATATTTAAGCGATTTGTCTGATTTTTTGACATATAATGACGCTGCACCGACCGTGCTCATTGGCGCCGACCATTGGCATCTTTCAATAACACGTGCTATCCGCGCTGGTAGCCGAAACGAGCCCGTAGCTTGTCATACGTGGTTAGGTTGGACATTGTACGGAATAGCTTCTAGTAAGACTAAGCCAGTTGAGTTTGTTAATCATTGTGAGTTGCCAAACAGCACTGAACTGACTGACCATGAACGCTTAGAACAGCTTATCAAGGAACAGTATAAACTCGACTCGCTGGGTATTTGTAAGCGTGATACTACGTACAGTAAGTTAGAATCTAGAGCTTTAGAAATTTTAGACGCTACTACTACACGTTTACCGACTGGTAGGTATGAGGTAGGCCTCCCGTGGCGTGATAGCATTCAAAGTATGAGCGTTCCTGACAGCTATCCGCAAGCGCTATCGCGCTTTCTTAGTCTAGAGAAGAGAATGTTGCGGGAACCCGGTTTCGCGGATGCGTACAAGAGTTTTATAATTAATATGCTCTTTAAAGGTTACGCAGAAGAGTGCTCTACTAACACCACTTCGCCTACTACTCTCCTATCACTTAGTTCTAATGTAAATATTGACTCGTGTTTAGACATAAGATGGTACTTGCCTCATTTTGGCATTTATCACCCTCAAAAGCGTAAGCTCCGGGTCGTTCATGACGCTGCAGCAACGAATCAAGGAGTTTCATTAAATTCGTTGCTTCTGCAAGGACCAGACCTTTTAGAAAATTTATTAGGTATTCTTTTTCGGTTCAGAGAGGGAGCTGTCGCAGTGACAGCTGATATTAAAGAGATGTTTCCCCAAATACGAATTCGAGCGCAAGATAGGGACGCGTTACGTTTTTTATGGCGTAACGTTCAATCAAAAGACGCCTCTCCACTAAAGGAATATCGAATGACTTCGGTCATATTCGGAGCATCGTCGAGTCCTTTTATTGCCTTATATATCAAAAATAAAAATGCTAGGGCGCATCATAACTTGTATCCAAAAGCGGCTAATGCGAGTATCCACAGCTCATATATGGACGATTTCCTACACAGTGTGGATGATTCAAACGAAGCTGCACAACTTGCATCTGATGTAGTGACACTCCATCGTAGCGCTTGCTTCGAAATACGCGGTTGGATTTCTAACAATCAAGACGCGTTGCGTCTTATCCCGAACGAATTACGCGCTGTACAGGGCTCTGAAGTAACAATTGGTAGTGATTCAAATAGTGTCAGAGTTTTGGGTATTTCTTGGGATCCCGAGTCAGATACATTAGGTTTTAGGACAGGTTTAGAAGAATCCAAATCGAAAGGCGTTTTAAATAAACGAAAAGTGTTATCGCACCTTATGAGAATATATGACCCATTAGGCTTGCTTGGTCCTATAGTAGTAAAAGGCCGTATACTTCTCCAAGAGGCATGGCGATCCAATCTTGACTGGGACTCACCATTTCCCGCTTCACTGGTTTCGAGATGGAATGAATGGTTTAAAGAACTCAGTGACGTCTCGACCGTTAGAATACCACGGTGGTATGCCAAATTAAATGGTGAGCCCCTACAAAGAGAGCTGCATATCTTCGCGGATGCGAGCGAGCTTGCATACGCGGCCGTTGCTTATTGGCGCTTATTATACGTCGACGGCACTGTTAAGCTCGCTCTCATAACAAGCAAAGCGAGAGTGTCACCATTAAAACCGACTTCAATTCCGCGATTAGAGTTACAGGGTGCTTTGATAGCCTCTCGTCTTGCTGTTACAATTAGAGAGTTTCATGAGAAAAAACCAATCCGAACATTTCTATGGACTGATTCAAAAACTGTCCTCGGTTGGCTTAGAAGCGATGCGCGGACGTTTAAGCCCTTTGTGGCCCATCGGATAGGTGAAACCAGAGAAGTTGACCTGAAAGTCGGTGACTTGGTGATCATCGTAGATGCAAACCTACCAAGAGAAACTTGGCCACGTGGCCGTATTAGTGCGACTTTCCCTGGCAAGGATGGTGTGGTCAGAGTGGTGGATGTAGCAACTGCAGGTGGCCTTCTTCGTAGGCCATCTAAAAAGCTTGTAAGGCTGGACGTTTAACAATTTTATTTTGTGCACTTTCATGCACAAGGGGGTGGAATGTTGCGAACTCTTTATATTTATAAGGAGTTCGCACGAGTTCTATTAACCTCTTTTTATTATAGTTTTCTTTTTGTATTTTTTTTAAATAATTTAAGAACAAATGCTTTTCTTTGATTGTCAAAAAAATTGCAGAACGTATTTTTTCCATCGATACATAAGAGCACGTAAATTGTTATTTTATATTTTTTTGTTATTATGTACATATTTTAATATATTAATACCAATACAGTCCATTTAGCTTTTCATTGTCTTCAATCTTATTGGAAATTAGGAATAACCAATCACGACGGCGCTGCACTATAATTAATTTCTTTGATTCCTTGGTTTTAAATTGCTTTAGGATTATTTAACATTATTATAAAAATGAACACATAGTGTATGAAATGCATCATTTTATGGTGAATTTATGTATGAATTGAAATCTTTATGGTGGTGTTATTGATGAATATGTTAATATTTTGTTTGCTTTTGTAATATAATTATACTACTTGAATGTTTTATTTTACAAATAAGCAATACAGCAATTTCATGATTTTTATTTATAAATACGGCAATCTGAAGTCTCGAATACGGCAACTCTATCAAAACCTGATGGCAACACTGTTGGGATGCTGCATCAGTTAGTTTTGCCCGAATCGTGCTTTTGTTCGCCGAAAAAAAAGTTTTAAGTTTAAGGTAAGTTTGTATACATTTGCTTTATTCGACAGAATATTAAGTAAATATAATTATTAAATTACAGATCTAAATTATGAAAGTTGTTAATTATTCATTATATTGCCGTAAATTGAAGTTCTTTTGAAAAGATGTAAGGTTTTATGTTACCGTTTTTAAATTTCGTAACATAAAATTTTTGTAAAGCCTAATGCACATTGGGAAATGTAAAATAAAGCATTAATTAAATTGCAGTGCATAAACAGATTATTTTTCTTACATGAAATCTAATTATGATTACCTACTGATATGAAAAACTGATTTAATTTCCTTTCCTTTCCTGTAGCATAGCATAGCATAGCAAAACTAATGAATGTTTCCCTATTGCAGACATGCCCTTAGAAACTTTTATGTTACTTTTAAGTTACCCGGTAACATAAACTTTTGTTGCTTTTTTTATGTTATATAGATAAGGCCAATTTGGCGGCCTTACCCAAATAGTACTTTCTACGTGTAATGATCGAAGACAAGTAATTAATTTTAATAAGCACTCTTGTCGTTCAAACTTCAATATGCCATATCTCAGGAAATATGGTTATAAGTTAAACGTTATTATTTAACCTTATGATCAAAATATATTTGATCGTGGCTTAAAAATTTCCATCGCAGGAAGGCATTCCGTCTTTAAAATGAAAATAGGTTAATAAAAAAAAAGAGATTTCAATAAATTTATTTTTCTAGGATCATGGATACAATAGAATAGACACAAGATATATAGGTCAAAATCAATAAAAGGAGTTTGTACAACGCTTGAAACATTTTTTATATCATATAAGTAGGTACCTCTAGGTACATTTACCTACTCTGATACTTGGAGCTAATTTCCCTATTCCTTTCCAAGTCCTTTTCCTTAATCCTACTATGGTCGACAACGCACTTGCACCATCTGTTTTTTTTTTTCAGGGGTTCCCCAACTCCACGGGTCATATATTTCAATTATGCAATTTTGAATTTTTAAATTACAGTGCTTATTGCTAGTGGTTTGGGGGGTGTACGCAAACACGGTGCAGAAGTATTCTAGCTCATACTTTTTTGCAGTAACCACCACTCCGTCCCTCCAGAAGGAAATTGCTGCTCTGAAGTCCAATAGCAGAAGGCCCAACAAAATAAGAGCCGCATTCAGGGAGTCGCTGCCTAAGGCCTTACACCGTTTATAGCGCTTTCTTTATGCTGTCTGCCGACTTTAACATAATTATAAAAAGAAACAATTCGTACTAACTCGTTCAATCATTCAAATACAATAAAGTTACTAGATTTTCACGTTACATTACGATCGGAAAAAAAAATTAAATAGAATACTTTTCCACGAATTAAATCCCTAATGACACTGACAGCCGAAAAAACACACGAATAATATTTTGGACGACTAAATTTGCGAACAAAAACATATTTTGAAATCTCCACAACAATTCTTGGCGTATTGGCAATTTCGGTTTTAGCTTATCTTCTTTAACTAAAGTATTACTGGTGCTATTTTGAAAAGTGTACATATAGAAGGCTGGTTTTTCTCCAATGTTCAGTATTTTGTGAAATAAGCCCGAATCAATTTTAATATTGTCCGCAGTGTTCAACTCGTAGGATTTTCCAATTAATTTCGACGACACTTCAGGCTCGTAAACCAAATGACCTTCCAATACTGTAAGGCTCACATTTTCCAATTCAATCGGTATGAATTTTTCCATAACGTATCCTGTAAGGGTTATAAAATAGATTAGAAAAGTTATAAAATAGATTGCAGAAAAGATTAGTTTTGTAAAACCTAATGATGTGGGAAGTCGCTCCGTATCCTACAGTAATTATTTAACTGAATACCCGCGATATACAGGGGAGTGACGTAACACATTAGCGCTCTGTAGTATGTAGGTATCGATATATCACTGGGGAATAAATAATATTAGAATTAATTAATTAATTAAGCAATATAATTAGTTCTTATGTTGATCGAAATTTTGATATCATCTAAAATAATTATTGTACTGCCATAAGAACATTACATACAGGCTGAGAAAAAAAAATACACCTAGACCTAGCTTATAAATTGTTTACATTATAATAAAACAAAGCTACTAATTACATTAAGACAGATAAAGACTAGGCCCTACAATTCTTTCACCAACTACAAGTAAAATGTTGATTATTTACTTTTAGAAACAATTTTATGTTTTATTAAATTTTGCACTCGGTTTACTGCATCCTTCGATAGGCGAATTTTTATTATTAATGTTTGGGACTTTTACCGTACAAACAAAGGCATATCATCTCCTTCATTCTCGGTTACCGGTGACTTTAAATAGCGGTTAGCCTACTTGACACATGGTGAAAGATACGCCGGAAATTATATTATAAAGATACGCCGGAAATTTAAATCTATACACTAATATTATAAAGAGGAAAGATTTGTATGTTTGTTTGCTTTGAAACTACTGGACCAATTTGAAAAATTCTTTTACATTTGGGAAGCTACTCGTATATTATCAGCGAGTAACATAGGCTATATTTTATTAAAAAAAAAAGTTACGCGGACGAAGCCGCGTGCAACAGCTATAAATAGTAATGTAATAGAACCTGGAAAATCAGCAATAAATACGACATCACTTTTGTTATTCCACGAATGCACATCTTCCCTTATCTTGTCAAGTTCATTCCTCCAATGAGTAGCTTCGTCTAGAAGTGGCATTAAATATGTAGTCTCTTCAAAAGGCGACCACTTGGCCTTTAATAAATCTGTCTTATAATCGAACATGCGTTGTATGAATCGACCATTCATCGAACACCAAATATCGATGTGGATTGATATATTTTTGAATTGATTTTTGATATCCCGCCTCCGTTGCGATACTTCAATTATATTATCTTTTATACAGTGAGCATACTGGTATAACATATCGCCATGTCGCGTCCATCTCTCGTTGAGTGTATAAGCGTGAGGATCTAAGTAGAACGATTGATTCAGGTCGTTGTCAACAACTTTGATTACAACATTATGAGCTTCCCAACTATGAACCATCATATCCCATGAATATCCATACAAACCATTAGTCCAATTGTTGTAGCCCTAAAAAAATAATTATACATTATGTAATATATACTTATGTAGGTACATATATGAACATTTGAATAGGTATGTTTCACAATTTTGTCAAATCCACAGAAATTATATAACTATTCTTTTAAACGTCACGTTATATCATTTATAATTTAATTGAATATAATTTATAATTAATTATATTTCATTACATCACGTAGGTACTGAAATATCCAAGGGCTGCGTTTTACCGCCTCATTATTTTTAATGAAGCGGTAAAATCGACTTTACAGCAATTTATTGCACTGAATTCATTTCCTAACTCATGTGAATATTAGTTACTATAATATTTTATAAGTAGGTATACTTAGTTTATTCTTTAAATTTTTACTGTCAAACTTATTAATAAATACGCATTTACTAATTTTTAAATTAACCAAATTTTCAGTGGCATAAGTAACTATAGGCACCGTTTGAGGCCCTTGGCAAATTCATCGGATGGTAAAAGCTTGTAGTTTCATTTTTATAAATCACATGTAATATAAATTTGGTTCGATTAAATGAAAACGAACACTATATTGCACGAAAAACAATGTCACAAACAAGTAATTTTCATAACAATCAAATTATATCGGCGCAGTAGAACCTTTCTTACTAAAAAAATTATTATTATTTTTTTTTTTTTTATAAAAGATGGGTTTGCTCAGTTGCCAACAACCAACTGTATAGCAAGGATGAAGCAAGAACTTTGAAAAGGTTTGGGTTATATGAGCTCAGGAGTACTAAACCTTGGCAGTGCGCTAAATAAAAGATGTTTTAAAGCGCTTGGTCCGAAATAGAGGGATATCGACAAGATGAGGATGGTAACCATTTGTACGTCTGTATGTCCGATGGAAGAAAGGGGAAGGCGATATGAGTTCATGCAGCGCCTGAGCACACTCTCCGAAGTACATCTTATAAAAGACACATAGACTGGCAATTTTTCGTCTATGTGCCAGGCTCTGCATCTTAGTTTTTAAAAACGTACTGCCGCCAATAAGTCTCCTAGCTCTGCGAAATTATTATTATTATATTTTTAAATTTTGTAAAATGTAAGGTTGCTCCTGTATTCCGGTAGCCCGTGGCATTTTGCCCGTTCTGCCACCCACTGTTCCATTCTGTAACGCCACTGACCAAATTACAACTAATACAACTGCTACTTAAAATTACTCTTTTATATAAATTATAGTATAGAATTTACCTTCGTTATAAAATGCGAATAAGGTAGAAACGCTTGCGTCAATACATAAATTAAAATAATGTATGTGGTACACCTTCTGCGTTTGTGGTTTAAATCATTTTTAAATGGGACAACTTTTGTATTTTCAATTGCGTCACTGAGTTCAATGTCTTGTTTTGTTTTATTTAGTTCCACTCCCTTTGTAGAATCGTTCATTGGGTTTTCTACTTCTGCATTTAATTGGGAGAGGATATTTAGTTTTTGCTTTCCTAAATATTTATCCGTTTCATTTGTTTTACTAGATTCTTCATAGAAAACTTCATCATTTTCTTCGCTAACATTTTCCGTATGTAATTGGGACATATGATGTAGTTTTTGCTTGTCTGTTGAGTTATCTGTTTCATTTTCCCTGTTAGTTTCTTCATTAAACATTTCATTATTTTCTTCGCTAATATTTTCTGAATCTAATTGGACACAATGTAGTTTTCGCTTGTCTGTTGATTTATCTGTTTCATTTTCCCGGGTAGATTTTTCGTTAAAGACTTCATTATTTTCTTCGTTCTCCGAACCATCTGTGCCTTCATCGTAGTCAACGTCTTTTGCGTGTACATTATTAATTTTATTATATGGAATGTCATTTAAAAATGTCTTTTTTATTTCAAAAATATTTTCTCTAGCAAAAGTGAACACTTTTTTCGGCCAATCAAAAGGATAAAATAGAGGCATCGTTGCCAAACAAACCCAAGGAAACATTCCTGAAATACAATTATTTATCATTACAAACATTTATAGGAAGAAAAACCTTTCCTTTTGAAGATGAAATCCGCTATTTAACCCTTAAAGTAGACTCATTTTAGAATATAGTTTTACTAGCTATAGTTCGCGTCTTCGTCCGCGCCCCGTTTTCTTATTAGTTGAAACATTTATTCAATCTTTATTAGTATATATATTTTTGTCAGGCATTGCTGGATGAAAGGTACTTTATGTCCTTTCCTGTATCCCTGACAACATGTAGGTATGCAAAATTTCATGATGAACGGTTGATCCGTGAAAATGTAACAACTAACAAACTCACTTTCACTTAATATAAGTATAATATTATTAAGATTCTATCGTTTTTATACTAACCAATTCTGAACAGTCTGCTGTTCATAAGATGGAAGAGTGCGCAGAATACCATTGCTAAGTGACGAGTACGGGACCATATCATCCAGATAGCCACTGTCAGATCGAATACGAAGATAAACCAGTGAACTATCAGGTAATCAGTTTGAGCGACTGTCAGGAACAATCTGTGGGATAGTCGATTAATACCTAAGAAAATATTTTAAAAATCGGTGGTGCGAAATTTTAAAAGCGAAAATTGCCACCGCTCACGAATGTCATTAATAAATATTAGGTATATTAATATTATTATGAAGTTTTTACTATTTGTGAAGTATATGTATAAAAAAAAACATGCTTGAATAATTTGAAGACAATGACGTCAAAACTTTTAATGACCTTTATAAAAACTAAACTAAACTCAATATAGGCACGACTATCTACATTTATTTTGAAACTTATATAATAATAATGATAATAATTCGCAAAGACTAAGCACACTAATTGTATGGCCCGCAACTATATTATTATTATTTCTATCTAGGTATATATATAAAAAAAGTTGTTGGTTTGTGTATAACGCAAAAACTCGAAAACTAGCCGACGGATTCTAATATCTATATTTTGCGTAATAATATAAATTCGATCGCAAGAAAATTGCTATGTTTACGGCGCCATCTGCCGAAAGCGAGGAGAACTCACTCGTTATCGAGGTACGCTGTCACATTTAATCAGCCGCTGACCGTTGAACGTCAAAGAAAACCACATCGAAGTGTGATCGGGTTCAGCTAGTTATGAAATAAACATACAACGGTCAGGAGCGACACCCTGCTCACCCAGGCTAGAGCCAACCTATTTCATTTGCAAAGTTGGCCTTGCCGGGAATCGAATTCGGGACCCCTGAGACAAAGCGTTAAGGCAAGCACCCTTACCACTTTCAAAAAAAATGCAAATTTTATGATGATTTGTTGGTAGAAAATTCTTTTGCTATAGCAATAAGCTTCCTCAGAAGAGGAAATTATTTTATTTGTACAGAGATAGACCAAAGCCAACTGTGAAAAGTTAAAATTCAAAATTGGTTCTGCCGGGAATCCTAAATGGGCTTGTTAAACTGTTTGTTTATTTCGAGAAAGATTTACATGAAAAGTTTATTGCCATATGTAGTTATATAATTTGGATAATTATCTTAGGTAAATTTGTTATTGATCAAACGTTATTCTTAATTTGTAGAGCAATAATTCTATATAACAAATCAAGTCAATGAACAAAAAAACAATTTAAAAAATACATAATTTGTTTAAATAAAATATAAAATAAAAACCACGAAAATATACATAGGTAAACATAGATACCTAAATGGAGAGAAGACCCAATGTTCGCTGAGATTTTGAACAGAATATCCCGTCAACCACTCGGCGGTTCCTTTCTTTAAGCCGGCAAAGAAATACAGCACGAAGAACTGATATTTCAATATGAAATAATTCCAGTACGGCACTGAGGCTTTTGATATTTTCGAATCGAAATGTGCATCTAAAGACCTGCAAACAAAATAATTATTAACTAAAAACCGTGTGTTCCTAATAAGAAACTTTAATATATTTCCTAAAAAAACATTAAAGAAAAAACTCCTAAAGAAAAGAATTATACACTATCGGTTTTGGAGTCTGTAGAGGTGAAGGTTATTCTTTGAAAATTGTTTAAGAAATACTTACCAATAACAATTAGCTTGGGTGCAAGTTAACAGCATTGCAACTAAACCAAACAGATAGCTGTGATTGTTCCAAAAACTTTTTTCCACCAGCAGCAAATACCAATAACATACCGTGAAAGCCGGAGCACTTATATGGTATTTGTAACCGAGCATTATGCCTAAAGCTCCTGAAATAATATAAAAAATAACTTAACAATATTAGCAGCATCTTTGAAGGCTCACTTGCACACTGTATTAGCAATCATAAATTGCAACCATAAATTTGGCAGCCTGGCGGCCAGAACCATGCCTATTATGGAACACCACCTTGAAATAACATTGAATAAGTATTGCCCGTGGTTCAGCGAGCGCTTTCTTGAAGAAAATTTCAATTTCATATTTTAATTTGTTTTTAATTTAAAAACATTGAATTTTTGAGTTTGAATTCATGCTACCCTTTGAGTACTTTTACCTATCCCTCTCTATTATTATATTTTTAGCTGCGGGAGTGAGTATTTTTGTATGTTACGCTATAAAACAACGGTTATTTTTTCTGTCTACGTTAAAAAACATAGCTAGTAAGAATACTTCATAGTATAGATAGTCTTAATTCAAATGTAATGGGGTTTGAACTTTACCAAACCACATAACTGCATAGACAACGGCCATATAAGGCAACGGTACTGCTAAAATGTATGGCAATAGTGGAAAGTGGCATATTTCGGGATTTCCCCATCGTATATCCATAACTGCTCCTCCCCGCTCATCTGGTATATCAAAGAGCATAGCCAAACCTGAAATAATAGTACATATTAGGAATAAATAATATTAAGTAAGTATAAAAATAAGAAAATTATTTCCACTTAACCCAAATTTATTGACACTAAATTTGTGATTACATTCTCGTTGTTGTAATTTGTAAATTTCTAATATGATAAATTAGATTAGGAATAAAGGTCAGTTTTCCCGTCGATGTTTACAATAAAAAATTATTAAAACAATATAATGCTACGCTATAAATATGTACTGACCAAATAAAATTCTGGTTACAGCTAGACTGGACGGATCTTTAGGATGGTAAAAGTAGTCGGTCAATTTTTCTACCGACAAATCTTTCAGATGGAATTCAAATTGTTCCGTAAACTTTCGGTCGAGTAGTTCATAAGCGACAGCGAATTTTTCCTTGAACCCCATGCTAAAATGAAAAGTAAACATATCCATAACATATTATTCAATTATACTATGATGTCATGTTTGTTTACGCAATGTTTAACATCGTCTGCTTATTTGATGACATTTTCTTCTTGAAATAAATTATCTCATCGGACTTTTCTCGTATGTTAAATTTACAAGACCACAGTGAAATAATTGTTATGTGTGCTGTTGTATTTCGGTGTGTTTTATTAGGATTAAACCATTTGCCTATCCATCCATTCCTAATCCCTATTCATAATACTGCTATGGTCGGCAGAGACCATTTAATTAAAAGTTGACAAGTAGGTATTCTGTTTATTTGTATACAAATAACATAATTATGATTTTTAACAAAAAATACGTAGGTAGGTAACTGCTGATGAAACCGGTGGCTAATTTTTTTTTAGTCACCGATGACCAATAGTCAATAGGCATGTCAGCAAGTCAATGACTTGGTCAACGCGCGACAATAAAAGCAAAAAAAGGGCCGCGTTTTTTCTTCCGATTTGACCGACAAACATTGAGATTTACAAGCAATTTTTATTTTAAGTACCTTTAAATTCTGTAATTCTTGCAGAGTTAACCTTATGGAGACGAATTCCAGACTGTCTCCTAAGGAGTTCGGTGAGCGGTAAGTAATTTATGTTATACAATACACATAGAACGGAATCTGTCTCATTGATTATGGACCCACACATTGGAAGTATAATGTAATTACTTCTGTCTCGTTACACATATGTCGGATTGAGACAAGTGGCGTTAATATCAAACGAAAATAAGGCGTTCGGCTTTATTAGAAATCACTAGAAAATTTAATCTAAACTTGTATCCCATTTTCTGTATCCCCTTGACTGTACCTTAAATTGAAATTTGACGAGCTCATTGATCAACTAGTCACTAGTGACTAGTGGTTAAGATGATTTCCTCGATCTGACGCAGGGGTTCCGGGTTCGATTACCAATTTCAAAATTTGCAGAACCAATTTTTAAAATTAACTTTTCAAAGTTGGCTCTAGTTTGTCTCCAGCAAGTAGTGGCTGAGCACACTGTTACGCAGTCATTTAGACAGTTCGTCTGTCGCAAGTGATCACGCCCTTACAAAAAGGGTTAAATAACAGCATATGTGCTGTTGTGTTTCGGTGATTGAGTAAGAGAAGCCAGAGTTCATTCTCCTATTCTACTAAAGTAGGCAGTGCACTTGCAGTTTCTTTAGCATTGCTTGTGTTAATAGGCGACGGTAGCCATCTACTATCAAGCGGACGGTCAGCCTGTCTAACGGTCTTTATACATAAGAATCCCTAAATTAAAATTTACATTTGTCAATTCGATCTATATTGTATTTTACAAATTTGAGCTTTCTAGACTTAATAGTTTTGGCTGTGCGTTGATAATCAGTCAAGACAAACGATCTTATAGTAGGTATAGATGAAAATAAATAGAGTAGGTTTTATCTCAGTAGGTAGGTACTTCTTTTTGTATTCTTTAGTACAAAAAGACAATCTCTATTATTGAATTGTAAAGTGCTAAAGGTAAAAATTGAATGAAACATTATCGTAATGCCGTAATATTTATTTTCAATGACTACATAAATTTTGCGTATTTGTATATACATACATGTGCCTATATATAAGTACCTATATGTAGGTACCTACGTATAAGTTTACTTTGCTAATGTCTAATAACAATATAATGTAGTTACTAATAGACATTTATTTATTGTCAATGATATAATTATCAAAATGTTCGTTAAATTTTCAACATTACATATATAACTATATTCAGACTACAACAGCTAGGTACTTTCAACAAGAGTTTTAATTTCTCGATTTGGAGATATCGCAATCTGACCAAGAAAATTGAAATAACTGTTCACAACATATTTGATTATTAAACAAATTTTATTTTAAATTTAGTGTTATAAATTTAAATAAGTATTATGATGTGATAACATGAAAAATTACATTTATATAAGTTTATTTCATTCAAAATCAGAAACTAATTAATTAATGCGACGTTTTCTATATCATAGAGATGGTAAATTGTAATCAGTTCACTACTTATGACGTCATTTATTCGGGGTTATAAAGGATTTCGTATTTCTATGACGTATATTAATTAATTTATGAAATATATCAAAAAATTTTTATGTAAATTTATGTTTTTATGTATAACGTGCGCCGAGGTGCACTATTGAGTGTTCACCCTGATAAAAAAAAAATTAACTATTAATTATTGGTGATAAAAAATTGTAAATCTACTTTATTTAAAGTAGAGATTTTATTCATTTCACAATATTATAAAAAAAAAATTCAACACATTTAAAATAAGTAGTTATGTATCTACTTATATACATATGTATGACAAAACTCTTGTTTCTAACATTTTCAAAATGAGTTACATTCAAGTATATTTTTTATTTTTAATTGAAAAAATAAGGACATTTTTGTAATTGACACTGCTGTTAATTGTCTTATGTTTATTTTTTTATGAAGCAAAAATTAAGTTTATATACTCGATTTTATAGACAACAAAAGTAATTTATGTAGCCTTTTTATTTTAATTTTCTTAAGGAAATTCTTTTTGCTTTATTAAAATAATGCAAAGGAAAATAAAATAAAAACATAACGTAAAATAATAAAATCATTTAATCAAAATAAATTAGTTAACGAAATACATTTGAATCAATAAAAATCTTGTAATTAATTTCGGAAAAAGCGTAATTATTAAATTTATTTTAAAGAAAATTTAGCCGAATAGCGGGTATCGATTTGGTTACCCATTTTTTTCACATAGGTATTTAAAAAAAATAAAACAAATTTAAAATACATAAAGCATAATAATATAATAAACTTTGAACGATTTTTTTTTCACGAAAAAAAACCAACGCTAACAATTCATTTGTTGTACTTACATTTTTTTTTAAATAAACTAATTATTTATAAAATTATTATCATTGAAAATTAATTTATTAAATTTGTCCATTTTGACGAAAAACCGCTATTGGACCACAATTTTCAGTAATATATAATAATATATATATATATATATATTCATCAAAATGACGATGAAATTTTGGTAATAAATAAATTTTGTAAATATATGAATATATAAATAAAGATAAGATTAATTATTTTTTTTATAAGAATTGCCCGTCGCGAATTCGGTTCACATACTATAATATAACGAATAAATATTGATATTAATAATTAACTGTTAACATAAAACGGGAGCAATTAATATTACTGTAACCATACCGTAAGATTTTAGGAACTATAAATCTGCAATATTTAAAAAAAATATAGGCTTATAAAATACAGACTATCTAAAACACTGCAACTCAAAACTTATATAAACTTACATCACAGGCAGTTTATAAAAGAAAATAATTTTGGTGAAAATCAATGTTTAGATCGCGGAGATTTGTATATTTTATGTTACCGGCCAAACGCGATTTCAGGCCAAACTAGTTTGGCCTAGACGAAACTAGTTTGGCCTAGACCAAACCGGTTAGTGCAGGCCAATCTAGTTTGGCCTCACTTTAGGCTTAATTAGTTTGGCCTTGACCGAACTTATTTTAAATAAAATAAAATATTTAGACCAAATTAGATTGTCCTATGCAAAACTAGTATATCTCGCATAGCTTAGGATGAACCGGTTTGGCCTAGGACAAAATTAGTTTGGCATGAATCGGTTTGGCCTAGGACAAAATTAGTTTGGCATGAATTCGGATTTGACCTGTAGCATATACAAACTTAGGATTTTATATTTTACAACATTGAAGATTTTAAGTCACAATAACATAAAAATTGAAGAAATTACTCTAATTCTACAATTCAAAAATATAAGACTCAATAATTTGTCTTTTTAATTCAAAATGGATATCTAATTTCCACGTCTTTTATAGTTTTTGGTTCATGAAAAATCAATAAAAGTAAGTAATGGTAGAAATAATCTCTGAATTTATTCTTAATACATCAATTAATACGTCCATGACATTATATTAAAGAAAAAAAAAATACTGACTAAAACTTAACACATCTAGCAATAAATATATTCGATAATAAATCAACTGTGTTGGATTAGAACTTTAGTTTTTTTTTTTTATGTAACCAATCATAAAAATATTAGAAACCTTTGATTTGATAACGTAGAAAAAATGTATTTAAAAACCGGAATGTGTTTTGTACAAAATACGCTAAGGGCAAATTTCACTCTCTCAAAATCAACAATAATACAATCTAAAAAATATTCTTAATAAAAATATTCACTTTGGCTTTACGACTTTAATTAATCGCGAAACAAATTTAAATCTAGTCTCAGTCTTGCTTAAATTTTGAAAAAAAAAAAAAATTAAATGAAAATGTCAGTGAAATAAGCCCAAAGTTCCGAAACTACAAAAATATTGTGTATTATTATGTTAAGAGGAATATGTCCAAAATGTACGACTCAAAATAATTAATATGTTTTTATGATTTTAGACATTAGACGACAAAACAGTTTTCAAGTCTGAAATGGAATTTGAATTTTTCGTGTTACGACTCCATGACAACACTTAGTTGAGAAGTTCTTTTTTCGCCTCGCAGCTTATGACGATTGAACCAATTTCATTATAATTCAACTTTTAATGCACATTCAATGTTAACGTAGCGTTTGTATAATTTTTTTTTTTTTCAAACCTACTGAAGTTTTAGTGAAAAACTTTTTTACCTATGAGGCGCAGCTTTGAAAACTTTTTGTCGCATACATTTACATACAACTTTAACGCAAAACAGACTGTCGACTTTCTATGATTATCTCACTAACCACAGCCCACAAAGTATACATTTAGAAGCAACGTAATTAACAAATTAAACTTTATTCAAAAACGAATCGAAGCTATGCTTCCCCTCGTACACAAATCCACGTTACAAAGTTTCTTTCAGATAGATATGCTTAAAATTACATTTAACATTATATCCATCTCTAATCTCGATATCGACGAGGTTCTATTCTATTATGATTCCAGCCAGTTAGATTAAGGCAAAATATCATTTATGGTATAGCTTAGTTTTGTATGATAAACTCGATGTTTATTATTATATCAGGCAATTTTTTTTTTTTTGCTGTAATCACTGGGAAAAAGAGCTCATAATAGAACCCAAAACATTAAATAGAATTAAACAAGCAACTCGATTACTAGAGGCTTTTGTTTTTGCGAGAGCTTATTTTGTGAGAAATCAATTTTAAAGTGGCAGACATTAGGGTTGTGCCATACATATAGTCGGTTGGCGGTAGAATTGAATATATGCAGACTATGTGTATTGCAACCCTTACGTTTTATATAGCCGCATTTAAACTTTAGCTAATATCTTTAAAGAAATACAAATATAAATCGATGCAAATAAAAAAAAAAAAAAAAAAAAGAAAACACCAGTATGATGAGTAATTACACGGACATTACTCGCCATGCATCAGATTCTTTCTCAAATTACACAAAACATTTCACTTTATTAAGGTAATACCGTCATTATTTCATTTATTAATATTCTTGTCAATTTAATATTAATATTCCGACTCCGTGTTAATTTAATAAAAAAAAAAAAAAATGTAACCTCCATATTTGCAGAGCAAATTAATGCAATATAATTATATGCCATTTGCTCGAAATCCACAAATTGTAGGCTACGCAACTTCACAAGGTATAATGTACAATTTTTCGAACTTAAAAATTCGAAATCTTTTTTTTTTTTTTTTTTTTTTTTTTTTATTTCCCAGCTTAAATCTGCAATCGGCTACCTAGCCATAATCAGATGCGATCTTAACAGATAAAGGGGCTGCCAGCGACATTCCATTAAACGTCTGCAGTCAATGAGAACTAGTTATCATGTTCTGAGGTCTATGTTAAGGATTTGCCATCTCTTTAGGCGTGCTACGTCATTTTGTGAGTTCAGAAGGCTTTTGGCCTGATCATTACTGTGTCTGTTCAGTCTATCCTTATATCTCTTGCCAGTCTTCACTATCTCCTCTTTCACAGTAGGGACTTTCAAGTGCTCATGTATTTCCGAGTTTTTTACAAACCATGGCGCACATGAGATGGTTCTTAGTGCAATATTTTGAAACCTTTGGAGTATCTCGACATTAGAATTACTTGCCGAGCCCCACAGTTCTATCCCATACGTCCAGATAGGTTTTATTATAGCTTTGTATACCAAGAGCTTGTTAGCAAGAGACAATTGGGAATGACGCCCCGTTAGCCAGGATAAGCTTCTAAGTTGTAAGGTAGCTTCTTTTTTCTTAGTTTTAATGTGTTTCGCCCAGGTGAGTCTTTTATCCAGGTGTAACCCCAGATATTTCACACAATCATTGCTTGGTAATGCTTTGTCTTCCATATATACAGGCGGACAATCGCCCTTTCGCAAGGTAAATGTGACTTGCATAGATTTGGTTACGCTAGGCTTGATTCTCCACCTCTGAAGCCAGTTGTCTATTTTTCTTAGATGGACCTGCAATTTCTGTGATGCCTTACTAGGGTCATTGTCACTAGCAAGACATGCAGTATCATCTGCATAGGTAGCAGTAACCACCCCCACTGTCTCAGGTAAATCTGCAGTATATATGGAGTAGAGAACCGGTCCAAGAACCGAGCCCTGAGGTACCGAAGCATTAATATTATACAACGTGGAGATCTCTTCTTCAAATTTCACCTGGAATTTTCTCTGTTGTATGTATGATTTTAGAACCATATAGAATGAGTTTGGTAGGAGTTTCTTTAATTTAAACAGTAAGCCTTTATGCCACACTCTATCAAAGGCCTGTTCGATGTCTAAAAACACTGCAGAGCAATATTCTTTTTTTTCAAGGGACTGTCTAATCTTATGTACCACTCGATGTATTTGTTCTATTGTAGCGTGGTTCTGTCTAAAACCAAATTGATGGTCAGGTATTATTTTATTCTGTTCCAAAACCGGTTTAAGTCTCACAAGCAACATCTTTTCAAAAACCTTTGATATCGTAGGGAGTAGACTTATCGGTCGGTACGAACTGGGTTCCGTAGGAGGTTTGCCCGGCTTCGCAATCATGCATATATGTGAAACTTTCCATATTTTTGGATAGTACTGTACTCTGAGTATGGCATTGAACAACATAGTCAAAAACACTATTGGTTTCTTAGGCAAGTGCTTGAGTATTTCACCAGTTATTAGATCGAATCCAGGAGCTTTTTTATTTTCTAAATTGTGTATTGTTCGCATCAATTCTTTAGGAGTAACCAATTTCAAAGGTAGAGAAAGCTGCTGATCACTCTCAATAGTTATATCTACTTCCGTTTCAAATTCAGACATAGTGGACTTGTTGGGAGTAAAGACCTGACTAAGGTATTGAGCAAATAACTCTGCTTTCTCCTTTGGTCCTTTAGCCCAACCCCCTGTTGGTATTTTTAGCGGAGGAACAAAATTCTGAGGTCTTTTAAACTGTTTCGTTATTTTCCACAGCGAGTAATTATCTTTTTTTTGGGCAGATAGTGTGGACAGTTTTTGTTGGAAATATTTATTTTTAATTTCTTTGATTATTCTCTTTAGCTCTCTAGACACTATATTGAATTTTTTAAGGTCTTCTTTGGTTCTACTAAGATGTAGTCTTCGTCGCAATCTTCTTTTCTCTGCCAATTTACTCCGAATTTCTAAGGGGATCTTTAAAAATATTTTGAGGGTAGTCATTACATACTCGTATATAATCAGATATATCGTATATAGGCGAGTGGAGGGGAGGGGAGGTGAGGGGAGGGGCGAGGCACGTTCGTTCTGTGCTTCGAGGCGTCGCGCGTCAGTCTGCGTCCGTCGCTCAATGAGTGTAGATGACGCCACCCGGTCCGGGCAAAGTGGACGAGCCCGACAATTGCAAGTCGACAGCGCGCGCGGCTTGACGACCCTCCGATATCGCCCAAACCACCAAAGATTGCCCGCGGCGACAATCTGTTCAAAACATCAATTAATATTAATATTTCAAATTTCAATCAATACTCAGCGAATTATTATTCGATTGATGTCTGAAGATCTATTTGATGCTTGTCACAAATTGATAATTGAAGAGCACCTATGAAGTTATTGTCTCATACTGTTATGAAATACATTCTAGAAAGCAGTCTGTTTATTTAAAAAAAAACTTATATAAGTCAATTGACTGCCTAAAATTGTGTAGACCCACCTCCTGCAGCGAAGACGTTGTCGACCGGAGTCTTATAAATGTCCGTCTTGTCCGTTTCGACGTTGCTCCGAGCGTCCAGCGGCAAATCTGTTCGTAACATTCAATTATAGCATTCAAAACCATCCAAAATACTACAAAGTCACTGTAGCGAATAAATGATACATCATAGAATAGAATAGATATTAAACATATTTTTTTCTACCTCTTTCAGAGGGTGAAATAAAAAAATTTACATATAATAAAATTATCCTAGAGAGCAGAAAAAAAGTACTGTCTATGCCCGAGAGTACATAAAACCTTGCCTTGCAAAACTACAGCAGTAAAGATTGAATAAATTATATATTTTTTATTTATCTAAATAGTTCGATGAGTACTTTAGGTATTGTTAAATTAATATCATGAGGATTGAAAAGCCTTACCCAATTGGTTGGCGACGTATCTCTCGGGGCCTAAGAAGCCCATCGCGAGCAGAACCAGTTGGGCCTTGAAGACCCTCTCGGTTCCGGACACCTCCTTCATGTCCCAGCGGCCACCAGCGCCCCGCGTCCACTCCACCTCCACCGCGGACACGCCGCACACGTTACCCTCACCTGGACCATTTTGGACCATCATCTTACCACTTACCACACTTGTTCATGTTACACTTACAGCCTACTCGGATGGTTTGACGGTGCATTTTTTTAAAAAAGAGAAAACTGCTCGTAAACTGCTGAACGGATTTTCATGCCGTTTTCACTAATGGAAAGAGTGTTACACTAGGAAGGTTTGCAGGTATATAATTTGCAGAAAAAAATTGCACCGATGCGAAGCCGGAAGCGGGTCGCTAGTGAATCGCAATAATACAAGCCTTAATCCCCGTTTTGATCGATATCCTCACAGGAAACATTATTTAGGCAACTTTTAAGAAGAAAATGGTTTTCACCAACTTTTAAGTGTTTGCTTTAAAATTTTTATGCAATTTATTTAAAAAGAACATAATTCTGACTGTTAACTCGATGTCATTTCGCTTAGAGACACGTTATATATATATATATCTCTTTCAAGGGTGTTTTGTTTTCTAATACCTAATACAAAATTGTCAGTTATTAAAGAAACTCATTACTACATACCGTCGTCTAAGAACTCCTTGGTGAGTGTGGAGAATTTGCGCGGATCGTTGCCGAACTTCAATTTCACCTCTTCATGGCCATAATCCACCCTGACGACATAACACGTTATTTATACAACGGCATCAATTGTAACGGACCCTGGGCCAGTGAGTAATGTACCTGAAGACCCTGGGCCATTGCGGCCAGGGGTTGTCCTGTCCACGCGTGGGCTTCGGCTGAGGCAGGATTTCGAAGGTCGTGATGGATCTGGCGCCTTGACGAAGCGATGTCGCTATGCAGTCGCATCTGGACCAAATTTTAATTATTTCATATCAGAGCGTCAATATGAACATGGTGAGGCGTGGTGGCGTCTCCACTTGCGATGACTCAGGTCGAGGCAGTCTCTATTGGATATGCGGTTTAAGAATTAAACACATTGCATCGGTCCGAGTCGAAATATCAAAGTGCAGATCGATCCATGTGACACGCTGTATAGTACAGACAACAGAAGACCAATGCGACAGAGAAAGCCTTAGACAAAGTAGAGGATTACCCGGTGTCCCCTCCGCCGATGATGAGCACGTCCTTGTCCTTGGCGTTGAGATGAGGCGTCTGCTGTTGGTGGGGATGGGCCGTGACTCCGGCCTGCCTCTTCTGCCAGCCCTCAAGGAATTCCATCGCGAAGTGAATGCCTCCGAGCTGTCGCCCCTTCAGGGGCAGGTCGCGAGGCCACGTCGCTCCCATGCACAGCACTAGTGCGTTGTATCTGCATCGAGTATCAAATAGTAATCATTTGTACTATTTAAAAATTGTCCCAACAGATGATGTTGAATTCCTAAGGAATTCATGAGGATTCTTAAAAAGTTACTTCTATTTTGAACGCGCGCGCGTGTGTGTGTGTGTGAGTGAGTGAGTGAGTGAGTGTGAGTGAGTGAGTGAGTGAGTGAGTGAGTGTGTGTGTGTGTGTGTGTGTGTGTGTGTGTGTGTGTGTGTGTGTGTGTGTGTGTGTGTGTGTGTGTGTGTGTGTGTGTGGCATTTAATTTTTGGAGCTATTTTCTCCGAAATATTTAATGTCAATTTGCATAATGCTTTAAAATTGTGGATCAACAACGCGTATTTTTTTTTTATCATAATCATAATCATGACTGTTATGCTTTTAAAAAGATGTATCGATCTTTTTTTTTGTTTCAGTTATTTTTTTTTTTATGAAAAAACACTTGTTCAATATTTTCACTTAGCTCTTTGAAATTCTCAACTTTTTAAAGGCCTATGACTTTTTTAGGTGAAGTTAGTGAGGATGTTCCAGTAAGTTAAAGTTCGTCCTATCGACGTAGAGTCGTAGTAAGAAAAGGTTCGTCACCTTAAAGTCATCATTTGCTTGCATCGGGGCAATTATCAGTCATGCCAAAAATTTTTATTCAAACGTCTGTCAGTTGTCTGCTTAGTGCTTTAGTTTCAAAAGGTACTACGAGTCTACCACTTGATAAAGATATGAATTTGAAAACTGACGAAGGTTTTCGTTCCCCGACTGTACATATAAGTTAAGCAAGTAAGCGTATCAGTTGTAGGGAATAGAACTGACTCGGCCTTGAGCTCGGCGGCCGAGATGTCCTTGCCGACGTCGACGTTGCACTTGAAGGAGACGCCCTCTTCTTGAAGCAGCCGCACGCGACGACCCACCACCTCCTTGCTCAGCTTCATGCTGGGGATGCCGTACTGCAGAAGACCACCAGGACGGTCGTTGCGCTCGAACACAGTCACCGTGTAGCCCGCCTAAAAAACGTCAAACGTAGTTACCATCGTCCTTCCATAGCACTATTAGTTCAACATAGGAGGTGACAATATTGAAGAAACTTTATGTTTTCCAATAGAATCCACTATCTGACTTCGTACGCTTTGGAAATCCTCCCATAGCACTAGTTTAACGTAGGAGGTGACAACATTGAAGAAATGTTATCCAATAAAATTAACTAGCTGACTTCGTCCGCGTTGGAAATCCTCCCATAGCGCTACTTTAACGTAGGAGGTGACAACATTGAAGAATTGTTATCCAACAGAATCCACTAGCTGACTTCGTCCGCGTTGGAAATCCTCCCATAGCACTACTTTAACGTAGGAGGTGACAACATTGAAGAAATGTTATCCAATAGTCAACTAGCTGACTTCGTCCACGTTGAAAAATGTTGAAAATATATGAGTATTATGACGTCCGACATCTTCATAGCTAGCATAATTCTACAAAAAGAATAACACAGGTGGCCTGCCTTGTTTCCTCACTAGAAATAAGTAATGACATATTAGTTACCTTGTTCAATTGGTGTGCGCAAGCTAACCCCGCCGGACCCGAACCTACTACTGCCACAGTTTTACCGTTACGATGTTCAGGTATCTGAAATTGAGGTGCAGTTAATTGATTAGCCTTCACACAACGGTACTAGACCCTGAACTCAGCTTCACTGGGGTTTAAATTAAGAACAGAACAGGTAAAAAAAAGTATTTATTATTCGATTATATTATTAGGAAATTTCCTCAGATTAATTATTTTGAATAATTAATCTCATAATTATTTTGAAAACTTTCAACTTGAAATTTCTTGTACTGTATTTTCTAATATTTTGTGAGAGCAGTGACTTTCAAGTTTCATCTAAGTAAGAGAATACCTGTGGCTGTATCCAGCCGTTCTCGAAGGCGTTGTCGACGATGGCGCACTCGATGTTCTTGATGGTGACGGCTGGCTCGGAGATGGCCAAAACGCAGGCGCCTTCGCACGGCGCCGGGCACACGCGGCCAGTGAACTCTGAGCACCACGGAAACCACTTTCACTTACATTTCATTAACAGTGGACACAAAGCCAACAACGGTTCAAACTTATACCATTAGGCAAGAGGAAATTATAGATTTTGTTTCGCAAACACGCCTTGTAGGACCAAATATTCATAGTTAGGTTAGGCACACAAAAACATAGTCCTTCCGTCTCAGTGAAGTGTTTGTGAGTGACTTGGTGAAACAACGCGAACAAGTATTAAACATTAATTACTCGAAAACATCAATGTCTTTTCGGATTTGAATATACTAGTGGTCATCTAGTGGTTGAAATTCGACCGTAATTCATTTTATTTTCAAGCACATACTGTAATAATAATCGTAAACAAAAGAAAGACATATATTTCTGTGGCCTGGTGCTAAAAGGGCCAATATCTATATTCCTATCTTTCGGTAATAAGCATTAGAACAATGAACAAGAATTGATAGTTATAATTTACATGTTATATTGTAGTATTACTAAAATATATTTTTGTTATTGTTAGGACAAATAAATGTCATTCTTTTTCAACAACTTTGCTGTTAAATCCCATTTTTCACAAAAAAGGACTTTGGCCCTTTTAGCACCAGGCCACAGATTTGTAGTATGTGAAACCACAACAAATTAATTATCCAAGTTCGTCAAAGTGAAGTTTAGTTATTTGTATGTTATGATTGAGTTATGTAAATGTGACCTGGGAAGTTGTTGGTCTGCGAGAGCTGGTCGTAGGCCTGGCGCCAGTCGCCACGGTAGATGAGGTCGTTCCACTTGGGGATGATGTTGCCGAGGGGGCAGCCGTGGCCGCTCTGGCAGAAGGGCACGCCGCACTCCATGCAGCGCGCCGCCTGCACGCGCAGTCCGCGCCTCACGCGCCCCGAGTCGTAGATCTCGTCCCAGTCGCGCATCCGCCTCTCCGCCGCGCGGTACGCCAGCGTCTCGCGCGGGTACTTCATGAACCCTCTGCCCGCGCACATCGTTACACACAATACTAGTTGCACCCGATGCCTTATTATCTAACAGAGTTACGTGATACCAAAAACACGATTTAGTGTGATATTGCACAAATTGATATAAAGTTTTCGCCTGTCGCAAGTTGGTCGCAAGTCGTCTGCTGTTAGATAATAAGGCAGCCGGACACGCTTCGCTGTGGCTCAGTCACCAATGTTCCATAGTTGCCATAACAACGGTCAACGTATGAAAATTATGTTTTTTTTTTTATAAAAAAAAGGGGTAACCGTTGGAATTTTGGAAAAAAAAGTTCATTCCTCTGTTTAAATGCAATGTTGTGTAAAAATTTCAAGTCAATCCGTCGGTTAGTTTTCGAATTTTTGAGTAATATACAAACCAACACAACATTTATATATATATACCTCTATCTCTTTCCTGTACGTCCGTAGCATAGATATTGAGCCATATCCGCATGAAACTGAACACTCTCAGAGACAATGATATCTAAAAACCCAAAATTCACAATTGGCTATTTGAAAACGCCCTCAAAAAAAGTATCTTTTGAATTTGTGTGATTATTAAGTTTAGTCTTACTTCAGATGTGTAAATATTCGGACCGCAAAAATGCCGAAGTTTGTTTTCAATACTGTAAAAATATCACAGTTGAAAAATGTTGAAAAATGATGGAACAATAAAAAGTTAAGGAAATTATGCGTTTTTGATTTAATTTGCTTCAAAACTCTTTAGAAATAATTTTTTGTTTTAAAATTTTTGAAAGGGCTTAAGACAATTTTAACGTAAGAGTTGTTAGAAAATCTTGGGTTTATAAATATCATTTCACAGAGAGAAAGAAATCATTGTCTCTTTCCTGTACCGTTCGAGGACCAATCAAAATTCTAGAGAAAGACAACTATTGGCAGCACGATCGCTTTGTCTCTCTCTCTCTCTCTCTCACACTTTTCTACCCGTTTTTACACATTACACTAACCTAGTTTTATCCAAAATCTTCTCCAAGTTCTTCTTGTCCAATTCGATGTCTCTAACCGCTTCCTCGATATCGACAAGTCCATTCTCCTCTTTCCCGTTGGCTTCCACTTTGGGTACGGCCGCCTTAAGGGCCATATGCTTCAGAGCTCGCTGGTACTCGTACGGGAACACCTTAATAAACATCTTGGCCGGTTCCGGCCACGTGCTTAATAATTCTTGAGCAATTATTGATCTGTAAAAGTTTTATCACAATATAATTCAAAAACTTAGACGTCAAGTCATTTGCGATACTTTAAAATTAACAGTTCAATTCGCTATCCTATGTGTTACTTCAGGTTATATTTCAAATCAATACATTTTTTATTTATAATATTTAGTCATTCTGGCATTATTTGTTTTTACTCTGGCGTGACTGACTATTTTATAAACTTATATTTTCACATGTATTCACAACTCGATGACATTAGCCATTTGGTGTTTAGAATAGTTTTGTTAATAACAAATCATCTACATATATCAAATGGACTGACAGCCTGTCTGCCATACTTTCTCGTAATTATATTGATTGTTACCAAACAGCGCTTTTCTTTCGATTTCATTTATAAATATTGCGATTTCGATCTTATAACATACTATTAACAAAACAAAAATATACCAAAAATGGGATAACGCAAAACCCCCTTGTATTATTAATTAAATATTTTTATAAAAATTTATCCCAATATCCACACCTGTTATCCCAATAGCCTAAAACGCAAGTAATATATAATAGTAAAAGTGCGTACCCGGTTTTCTCCGCAAACTCTTTGAGCAAAGTCTCAACCTGATCGAGGTCTTCTTGCAACTCGAGGGGCAGTAGTTCCACCATTTCCTGATTGCACTTGCTGTTGAACGATCCGTCAATATCGTATACGTAAGCGATGCCGCCTGAGAAACATATATAATTATTTTAAAGTTCAAACTAAATATGAATTCAATTCATAAATTACACACCTAAAACGATAGTTACTTTTTGTTTGACTGTTACGTATTCATATTATAATAGCATTTGTTATATAACAGCAAGAGCCAACGACTACTGACTGATCTTTATCCTTGGAAGGTGGTAGCTTTTTTTTCAATAGGCGACGGTGGCCACGTATGAAAAGCGACGATCTCACCACTCATGCCGGCGGCGAAGTTGCGTCCGGTGAGGCCCAACACGAGAACTGTTCCCGCCGTCATATATTCGCAGCCGTGGTCTCCGACTCCCTCCACGACCGCGACGCAGCCCGAGTTGCGCACGCAGAAGCGCTCCGACGCTATGCCTCTGCAAAAAGTACCACCGCTTAGAAAAATCACCTATTCACCGTCTTGCCCTTTCTTCCATTGGACATACACTCAGACGTGGATTACTCTTTCATAATACGCACTGCCAAGGATTGAAACTCCCTTCTGTGTTTCCGAGCACATATAACCCAAATCTTTTTAAATTTCGAGTGAATAGGCATTTTTTGGACGAGCTCGCTCCATCGTCGGCATCATCTTTGCTGCACGGATAGATTTTGGGCCAAGAGCAAACACGCATTATTATTAATAAAAAAATTTGGATAAAAGTCGCTAAATACACTTTAAAGAGTTCCACTCGTTTAAAATGCTACACAAATGGACCTTAAGATACCCATAAAAAAGTGTATGCTCTTAGGGAAACACATTATGTCGAACTTTTTATCATTCGAAAACAAAATACAACCTTGGCCTCTTCAAAACTAGGGTTAATAGGCATTTACTAGATCAGGGTCTGCACCTCACATCACATTGACTAGGTAGAGCCTTTAGTAAATAAACGAATGCTTTTACATTAAAATGTTCATTCATGTATCTATTTAATTATTATGTGTCACCGGTTGAAGCTCATAAATACAAAGTTTAAGATATCCAAACATAAAGTATGTTTGGATGGTATGGATGTTTGTAACTCTTTCACGCAAAAACTACTGAACCGATCACCATGAAATTTTGCATACACGTTGTCTGGGACACGAGAAAGGACATAGGGTACCTTTCATCTTTCAACGCGGACGAAGTCGCGGGCACCAGCTAGTTATACGTATTATTACCTAAAATAGGCCCGTCCCGATGTGGCTCCATAGAGACAAACGTTGCCCACAATGACGTTGAGGTGAGACTCGAACGGAGACGACTTCGGGGGATAAATGATCACAGTGCCCCCTGAAAGACTCTTACCTGAAAAATACACAAGATATTATTATGTATAATTGTAATAAAGTAATACGAAATTATGTAAATTATAACAATCCTAAAACAATGCATAATAATAAAAAAAACACGCGGTAGGATTGTAAACCAGTAAACATGGGAGAATATTTTCGAGGTCAAACTGAATTTGTGTACATATTGCAGAATGACATTATTATTTAGACACAAAATACTATTACTACATAATATACTAGCTGTTGCACGCGACTTCGTCCGTGTAACTTTATGTTACTCCCTGACAATGTAGCTTTCTTTAGGCGAAAGAATTCTCTCTCTTTATAATATTTTAGTATAGATTAAAAACAGAAAGGGATTCGTTTAATCAGTTTATGATATTACGATGGATTTATGGCAAGAAAATCGAAAAGAAAAGGCATTAGTATTACAGTTGCTTACCGACATAATCGTTGGAGTCTCCTTCGAGAGTGACGGTGAGTCCGGTTGGTAGGAAGGCGCAGAAACTTTGTCCCGCGGAACCTTCGAGGTGAATGTTGACACAAGTGTCCGCTGGGAGGCCAGGGTCGCCGTACTTCCTAAATTATATATCATTACATCATAAAATACTTGACATGGTAAAAGGATATGTCAGCACCAAAGGAGAATGCGCAAATTTTATACGAAATTACACCAGCCCCGTTAAAAAAAAAAAATTCTTTCTTCATCTCGGTAGAGCCCGTACATTTATTATATACTGGTGTAGCCGCAACTCCTCCTAAATCCTGCAATGGATTTTGATGCGGTCTTCACCGATGGAAAGAGCGATCTACGTGGATTTTTTTTTTATATATATAATCCGGGGGCGGGTTGCTAAATAAAAAATTTAAAAAAAAAAAACAGCCTCACTCTGGGAGTGCCGACAGAAGTGAAAAAACTTGAACAATTACTTTTTTATTTTTTTAATCGTCAGGAAATATTTTAATGTGACATTTGACATGTGAAAATGTTGACGACCTCTTTGGAATATCACTGGTCGTTTTGATCACTTAAAAGATATCTTACATGGCAATGTGGTAGGACAGAGTGGAAGTAAAGGTGCGATCCTCGTTTGTGATCTTCATGCTTATGTCGACTCGTTTCTCTGTACCGTTCAATATTCCCGCACAGCGCTCTATCAGTTGGTTGTCCAATCGCTTCTCCAGTTGGAAGTCCTGGAAACCGATTCACGATTTATTACTAACTCTGCTTAAATTTGCTTATAGTCATTTGTAATTCTGAATAAGCTATGTCTTCACCGTTGCTGCTACCGTTGAGCGCACTTGAAACACTTGAGCAGTTGCTTGTGTTATAGATGACGATAGTCACATACCATCAAGTATGCCGTTAACCTATTGATAATGTTGATCAATAATTGATTGTTGCTTTTAACACTAACAAGTGATTTAATATTTCCTGTTATTTTTTTTTTAAATATACAACCGCTTTTAATTTTCGGACATCAGATGAGGGAGTCTTGAACCTTTAAAAAAATATTTATATGACATCAAGCTCTTTAGTGGCTATGGCTTCGTACCTGTGATTTAGAACCGCCGTGGATATTGACGCCTGGGCGCATGTGCAGAGCATTCTTGAGCATGAGGCCGAGGTTGAGCAGCCGAGCCTTGGGGTTGGTGTTGTTTTCGCGCACCTTAAGCAGGTCTGTGCGACCGACCAGCTGCTGGAATCGACGGACGCCTACCGCCGCCATGTGCTCGCGCACCTGCAATGCATACATCCTTTTTCACTCCATTCACACGTGTCATTTTTTTAAATATTAGTGTCTTCAAGTGTTCTCTGTGTGGCTAAGTGGCTTTAGCCGATTCTCTGTGACTGTCACCTTACCTCTTCGGCCAACATGAAGAGAAAGTTGATCACATGTTCCGGTTTTCCCGCGAACTTCTTTCTCAGCACCGGGTCTTGAGTGGCGATACCCACTGGGCAAGTGTTCAGGTGACACTTGCGCATCATCGTGCACCCTGAAACACAATTGATTTAATAAGCCTTCAAAACCTAATTTTGTATTTTCAGTATAAAAACCGTGTATTTTCAATATAATACCTATAGCGATTAACGGCGCTGTACTGAAGCCAAATTCGTCGGCGCCGAGTAGAGCGGCAACCATTACGTCGAAACCGGTTCTTAATTGTCCGTCAGCCTGCACCACCACTCTAAAAAAATATATGTGAACATTTAGAGAAAATGTAAAAGCAGATTTTTTTATTATCCGACTCGAAGGACCATTAATAAATAAATAAAATAAAAATAAAAATAAAAAAGCCTTTTATTTCTTGGAAGTTAATACATGTAAAACTTAAAGTTGAATGGAACTGTTAAAATATTAAATTTAAACTTTAACTTCTGCAAGAACCCCTCCGCAGGTGACTTGATACTTTAATTTAAGTTACATCTTCGTTGAACGAATACCTAAGAGACAATTAATTAAAGGTTACTTTTTGAAGTGACATGTATACCTGGATCGCAGGTCGTTAAGCACCAGAACTTGATGGGTCTCAGCGATGCCCAACTCCCACGGAAGACCGGCACTCTTGATTCCAGTCCAGGAACTGGCACCAGTTCCTCCGTCGTGACCAGATATCACTATGTGCTCTGCTTTACCCTAGAAAACAAACAACATACATATATGAATTTGTACATAAAAATTGTTTTTTTAGCGCCCGACGCAAAAATGGGGTGTTATAAATTTGACATGTGTGTTTGTAAAATCGTACCTCCCAAATTTTTGATGTTTTTTTTTGTTTGGAAACTTGTTTGAAGATAGCAGAGTGTTTGGGCTCAATAGAAAGTCGGGGGATTTTTAGTTACCTATATCTTTATTTTGGATAATTGGGATTATTGTTACAAATGTTTACCTTTGCAACTCCAGAGGCGACCACGCCCACTCCGACCTCGGAGACCAACTTGACGGAGATACGAGCGCGAGGGTTGGCGCACTTGAGGTCGTATATCAGCTCCGCTAGATCCTCTATTGAGTAGATGTCGTGGTGGGGAGGCGGGGAGATGAGGCCCACCCCTGGCACCGAGCAACGAGTGCGGGCGATGTCCTCCGTCACCTTGTATCCGGGCAACTCCCCACCCTCCCCCGGCTTGGCTCCTTGCGCCATCTTGATTTGAAGGTCGTCGGCGTGAGCTATATACGAGGCCGTCACACCGAATCGACCTGACGCCACTTGCTTTATGGCCGACCTCTTGTTGAACTCGGGGTCCTGAACAAAAAAATTACAACTTAACAAAGATATTATACGTTTGATTGTAGAACTGCGCTGTATACAAGAATTTTGATATTATTTTTAAATTATATTTAACTGGGCTGTTACATGCGACTTCGTCCGCGTTACATTATAAATTATAGTCTTATGTTACTCGCTGATGACTAGTAAGTAAAAGAATTTTTTAAAACCAGTGGTTTTTGAGTTTATTCTTTACAAACATACAAATCAATACAATATTAATGTTATCAAAGTTCAATAGATGTCGCCTTACATGGTTTAAAACCCATTGGCATATGTATGCATGCTGCTCGTATAAATCTTATCCATAAGTATTAATATTATAAATGTGAAAGTAACTTCCACCCGTTACCTTTTCACACCTTACCTAATCAGCTTAAAGACACAAAATGTCTACAACAAATAATATCTGTATGTCATTAACCAAAACCATATTCAGCAAATTCGTTTTTTGACGCGTGCCAAAAGATCGTAGCGACATTGTAGTAATATAAAAAATAATATTACCTGATTAAGATACCTGTCGGCGTTCTCTCCGCCTTCGCCTGTGTTTGATTTGCCTCCGATGCGGTTCATTGCGATCGCCAGCGTCGTGTGCGCCTCTAGAGATATGGACCCGAACGACATCGCACCTGAAACAATAGTCTTAATTTATAATTTATGAAATGTTTGTCCTGACTATCAAAACTACTAAATCCAGAGATCCAGATAACGTAAGCATCCGCTAAGGATTTTTGAATGGTTTTAAGTTTTGTGTATCAGATGACGTACCTGTGGCAAACCTTTTGACGATTTCGGAAGCCGGTTCAACCTCGTCGATCGGAATTGGCTCATCCAGCTTCACAAGTTCCAGTTGACCACGCAAAGTGCACGCGCGGACCGACTCCAAAGCGCTCTCTCTGTGTCAAAATATCACATAAAATATGCAATATACTGCTAAAATAACTGAGTATGTCTGTTTATTTGAAGTTAAATGCACGCGAAGACTACAACATCCCCACAGCAATACAGAAAACAACCATACAATCGAGATAGTTTTATCAAATCACATTACCGCTTAATAGGGTTTCATTATGTAAAGAGATATTTATTGAGTTTAACAAATAAATTATGATTATTTATAAACTTTAACAAATTTAATGCAGTATCCTGAGTTTTTTCGGGGTTTCTTGTCAGAATCATAATCTTGGCTTTTTTTGTCGAAACCCTGCTAAATTTAAATTTGTAATGACGATCATAAGAGTTTCTTGTAGAAACCTAATTGATAAATAATTTTATTGATTTTTTTTATTTTTAAAATATCACTTTTAATGGCAACAATAACATTAGCGCCTAATATATGTCTTACGAAAGAAAAACCTGAACGACATCGGTGAGGTGATTTCAATGAAAAGAAACTATAAAAGTGGAGACAAACCGGTTGTCTCTACATCTAGTCAAAAACCTGTAAACATTTTACTAAATTCTTCGTTCGAAATTTGAAATTAAAAAAGTCAAAAATATAATATAATTTAATACCACTCACCTGTATTTATCGTATGCAGAACTGCTCTTGTTGGTGACAGCTTCTTGCAGATTAGCGATAGACATCGGATCGTTCACATGTTTCTCGCCACCGGCTCGCCAGTGGTAGTATCCGGGATTTCTATTTCAATCACACACCATACATATACGCAACCCCATAGATCAAAGGAAAATTTACAAAATAATACCAAAAGATATAGTCACCTCAGTACTAAAGCGTCCACGCTATGGCCGTACGTCAATTCGTGCCTTTCAAACGCTTCCTTCGAGAGAATTTCGAAGTTTACACCACCTGTGCAAAACAGATTCAGTCTCTAGTAAATATTTACTATGAAACACTTGCTTTTGTGAACTGTGAAAATAGCCCTTAGCTATATTAAATCATATACTAGCTTTCGTTCGCGTTTTCGTATAAAATACTAGCTTTTCCCTGCGCCTTAGTCCGCGCCCCTTTTTCTCAGGTGTTGAAACATTTATTCAGTATTTATTGCTCATATATATTTTTTATCAGGCATTGAATATTTCATTTTTATTTTGACAAAAATAAACAATAATAATTTCTGATGATTATGTGAAAATATCAAACACAACATTAGTTCGCAATGACATAGAGAAAGGCTTAAACGTGACCCACCGATCCTGGACTGGGTGCCTTTGAAGCATTTGTCGATCACGTCCTCGTTGAGACCGACGGCTTCGAATATCTGAGCGCCCTTGTACGACTGCAGAGTGCTGATGCCCACCTTGGCCATCACCTTGGCTATGCCCGTCTCCACGGCCGTCTGGTACGCCTTGTAGATGTCCGAGTCAGACAACTGACGATCTATTATGTTCTCGTTGCGCAACGCGAACGCCAACTCGAACACCAAGTACGGACAGATTGCGTCCGCTCCGTAACCTGCATGAGCACAAATACGCTATATATGCTGTATGTTGCTGACATGTTTCGTGTCCAGCAGACTAATTGACACTACAGCATCAGACCAAGATTACCGTGTCGTGGAAATATCTCCAGATATTTCCTAAACTGACCAGGAAATAGGTAAGAGAAAGAGAACACCAAATTTCAAATCAAACGAACTTGTCGAAACGAAGTGAGATCGTCATTAATTATGACTAAGATAAAAATTAGATTAATTCAGTCATGGTCTTTTCACCCTTTCATATTCACAAACTTTCACATATATATATTCGTACTAACTTTTGTCTGAATATATAGTATTCTTTATGGGGCACACACAACGTTTGCACATTGGACATTTTTAGACGCTGATGGTCATTGTGAACCTGAAAGACTTGCTCTTACACGATCAATAAAACAATATTCAAGGTGAAAGTATAACATATACAAAACATACTATTTATCTTCACAACACTCGTCAATAAAATAATATGATTATGGCCCAAAAACGACAAAAAGTGGCCTCATAAAGCAGATTAAGAAAAGTAATGGTTGGTTGTATACATTTCTAAAATGTCCTGGTTTTTGTGGCCATTTAATAACGCATTTAATTGTCAATAAACAAGTAGATCTGCCTACTCACATCATACATAATACTCATACTTGAAAAAAAGTGATATCGAATAAATCCTTACCAAGCAAAACGCATATGTGATGAACTTCCCTCGCTTCGGCAGTCTCTAATAGTAATCCGACTTTCATGCGTTGACGAGTTTCAATCAAGTGATGGTGTACAGCACCTAAAACATATAACATTAACTATCAGCCTTAATTTTGTACGAGTCACGTATAAACACCTGATAAAGAAAGAATTACAATACAATATTACGAGACAACAAAACTAAGGCTAGCAGTTTTGTTATTAAAACGAAAACAAAAACTGGGTGAAGAAATATAGGATACACCCACTTGCGTTTATATCGAAACAAACGCGCTTATGAAGCTAGTTTAGATTAAAAAACGCCGTGTGCAAAAACCCTAAAGTTAGTTAGCATTAGGCTAATTTAGTCGAGTAGCGAGTAGGTAATTTATTAACTGAACGTGTCTGAACACCAAAAAATTTGCCGAGTAAATTAGTAAGTACTAATTTAGTCGAATCGATTCATTTTGTTCTATTTTTTCGGGCGAGTAGCGCCGGCAGTTGACTAGTAGCAACTTAGTAGCCGGTAGCAAACTTAGTTTTCAATCAAGTTCATTAGCTTAAGCCTTAAGGGAAGCCTTAGAACAAGCCTTAAGAGAGAATATATAGAATATGCCCGTTGGATGAGTGGTAAGGGTACTTGCTTAAAAACGTCTCAGGGGCCCCGGGTTCTATTCCCTGCGGAGTCAAGTTTGGAAAAGAAGACACTGTAAAATAACAGCATATGTGCTGTTGTGTTTCGGTGAGTGAGTAAAGGATGCCAGAGCTTGTGTTATAGGCGACATAAAAAAAAAAAAAAAAAAAGTAAAAAAAGTAAAAGAGTTAAGTGGTTACCGAGGGCCAGCAGAATGCTGACGGGCACTCGGTCTGGTCCGGCGGCGCGGTCGGAGAGGACGATGAGTTGGCAGCCGGCCAACGCCGCGTCGTGCGCCTCAGTCGACACTCGGGACAAAGTCAACTCGAGCCCCGACTCGCCCATCGACAAGGGGAACGTGCAATCTATCTCGACCGTCTGCGATCCATAACACACCATTATTAGCTTACGCTTGGACTTCGTTTCTTACGTTTACAAATTTTATGAATATTCTATTTTTATTTTTAAATATAGAAAAATTATTTTAATTTGCATGGAATATATGATACACTATTACAAAACAAACCAAAAATTTTTTTTTTTTAATAATTCCTTTTTATCCGATCGCTACTTAACTTCACAGGGTCACCCGCTGGACTATGGAAATGTAAAAATTTCCAGAAAATTTCATTCAAATCGTTTGAGCTGTTTTGGATAATTTTTTCTTCGGTTTAATTTCAATTTTGATTCATGTTTTTCCCATACAAATGTTTTACTTCAAAGTTTTATTTTATTTTTTTTATATGAAAATAAATACGAAATATTCAATTCCAGATAAAAACATACGAGCAAAAAAGACATAATTTATGTTTAATGACAGTAATAGATAAAATTCCCCGATAGTCACCTTCCAGCCCCGATATGTGGTGCGTTTGAGCGCGTTGAGGTCCGGAATTGAGAGGATGGGCTGCGGCAGGAACAGCCGATGCACGAAACTGGCGCTCGGGTTCAGAATGTTCGCCACCGGCCCGATGGGGCACAGCAGAGACATTACGATCTTCTCCCTAATTACATCAATGTTTCATCGTATTATTATATTAGCTATATATATATTACATACATATTATTGAATACGCATCAAAAGCGCTTACCTGAACGGGTCGATGGGTGGGTTTGTGACCTGGGCGAACAGCTGTTTAAAATATTCGTAAGGTAACGGTTCAAACTCGGACAGACACGCCAGTGGGGCGTCGTTGCCCATACTGCCCAATGCCTCCTTCCTGTAAACAACACGTGAAACTTGTCATATAATAATTCAGTGAAACACTTCACCAGCTTAGCGTCAGTTGAACGCCGGAAACGTTGCGTTAAATTCGTATGAAATTCGCAACTCACTTGGTCTGAATCATAGGTATCAAAAGCATGTTGATAGCCTCCATGGTGTATCCATAGAGACTGAGCCTCTTGTCGGTTAGTCCCGATGCGATGATGCCATTGGATGCGTTGCAGAACTCAGTGGTACCCGACGATTTGTATATGTCTTCCATGGTTATCTAAAACAGAATTGTGGCCATTGTATTTTAATTGTTTGGAAATAAATTTAAAAAAAAAATTACCTTTATTGAATTAAAATCATTTATGTAAAATAAAATTTCAATACAGCAAGTGTTTTTGTTTTTTGTGTTTTTTTTTATTCTTCACAATAGTAGAATTGAGGATATGGGATTAAGATGGGATAAGGTAATGGACTCTGGCATCTCATAACCACCGAAACACAACAGAACGAATGCTGTTAATTCTCAGTGGTCTTCTGCAAAGGGATGGTTACCGCCGCCAGACGGGCAGCCCGTATGACTGCGAAACGCAGTGTGTGCCAGGGCCAGTGGCAGGCACTACTCAGGATACGAAATTTTTGATTAAAAATAAAAATTGATATAAAAATTATTAAAAAAAAAAAATCTTTAAAAATATATTGCATAGTATTCAAATTTTTAATTGCACTTCATTTAAAATTACAATGAAATCTTTCAAAAAGCACACACTCAAACCAATACACACACACACACACACAACGGATCTATATTCTTATTAACACAAGCAACGGCATAGATGCTGCAAGTGCCCTTACGACCTAAATAGGTTGAAAGCTAAAGAAGGATAGGGAAATAGGCTCTGGCATCTTCACTAGGCTGAACACAACAGCACACATGCTTTCACTGTGGTCACTGCCGCCAGACATGTTACCCCAATTAATGAGAGCGAAACGAAGTCTTACTATTGCGGGTTAAATATTTTAAGATTATTAAACACAGAACATCACTCCACACAAAAGGACACTCCGCACTCACCATCTGACATATTTAATATATCATATCATCCCAGCACATCATATGCAGCATATAAAACATACAAACACCATTATAAACCCATATCGCAACTGAAATCGTATCGACATACAGACAGTGCACACAAGATACCAACGCGTTCAGTTATAACAGAGAGAATAGTAGAAAAAAAAAATGCATAAACACATGCAATATTATTATATAAAATTTTAATAAAACTAAGTGTTTCTTTCAAGCGAATTAAAATCATATGTCACAAACGAAACATATAGTCTTAACATGTTAGAAATACAACTCAAATTTGATTTTATAATTTATAAATAAAAATAAAGAAAATCTCGACTAAAAACAAAGGTTTCTGTAAAGGGATCGTTTCTTCTGCCAGAAAAGCAGTGTCACATGTGTCACATGCCACAACTTGGTACATTCTAAAAGTCATTACAATTACACGAATTCCTGTGAAAAAAAAAAAAAAAAAAAAAAAAAAAAAAAACAAATAACCTGTTCTGTGAGCCACTGCGAGTGCGGTCGACTTTTCGCTATTTTCAGCTTCAATTCGACGTCTTGTATTATCCTCTTGTCTTCAGTGTCGACCAGTAACATGCGACCTGGTTTCAGGCGACTCTGAAATATTTTTTTTATTTTTATGAATGAACCTACATAAAAAAAATCTAACAATGACAGCCCTGTAAGATATATAATAATCGATCAGATACAAAACCTTGTGTATGACTTTTTCTGGATCAACGTCGTAGACGCCAGCTTCGGACGCCATAACCAGAATATTCTCGCTCGTCACGTAGAACCGCGACGGCCTCAGACCGTTACGATCCAAAACGGCTCCTACAATTCAAATGTACCAGTAAAATAATTTAATTATGTCGTATCTAGCAAGGAAAATATTTTTTAATGCTAAAGTCCACAGCGACAACTTTTTGATGTGCAAAACTTCTTTAGACGCCTTGGGCATTTTTGAGATGAGAAGTTTTTAACTATTGTTACTAGTAAAAAGTATAGTTAAAAGTGCTCTGTGACGTTGCAAGAAGAGGTGCTCATTCATTCAGATCCATTCGGTGACATGATCGGTATCAGACAGTTGAACGAATGTGCGCAGCACATCTTATAGTTGGAATTGTAGTTCTGATGTGGAACGAAGTGGATGGCGCTAACACTAGTAATAATCGGTTGGTGAAACTGACCGATGTAACGTCCGTCCGTGAAGGAGATGAGCGCGGGCCCGTCCCAGGGCTCCATGGCGCAGGAGGCCCACTGGTAGTAGTCGCGCTTCTCGTTGGGCATGGTGATGTCGTTCTGCCAGGCCTCCGGGACCATCGTCATCACGGCCTCGGGCAACGAGCGCTGGCCGCAGTGAAGCAGGAACTCCAGAACGCAGTCCGCCGACCCCGAGTCCGAAAGGTTCGGCTCCACCACCGGGTACAACTTCTTCAGTTCTGTTTTGTTTTTTTTTTATCAATATCATGTACTAAAGACGTTTTCAAACAGGAAGTCTTTGTGAAAATAATGCTTATTCTATGCCAGTCAAACTTTACAATAAGTTAGAGATGTTAAAACATTAACTTTATATAGATTTAGAAGATATTTGGTCGCTTATTTGCTTGATAAATGTTTTTTATAGTGTGAATGCCTATCTTGATTTTAAATAACTTTTATATTCAGACGTTTTTTGTTTATAATTATTGTTAATTGACTGTAAATTAGTTTAGTTTTATGATTGACTTCTAATATATATTTTTTGCACATCAAATGTGGTAGACATGCTCTGAAGTTATTATATTATTTCTAAGTTCTGGTTATACAACCATATAGAGGTAAATAAATGGTTTCATTTGATTTGATTTTGATTTGATTGGACACTCGTTTTAGTGTTTTTTTTGACAGTTATAGTGATGTACTACCCCAAAACTCGAATAGATAATATTAAGCGTTAATTTTAAGTGTAACACTCACCATCCCCAAACAGTTCGCTCTTCATGACACCCTCGCGAGCCTTCATCAAGTTGACGTTACCTCTCAACGTATTTATCTCTCCATTGTGGGCGAGCACTCTGAGAAATGAAATTTACATTTTTTGTTACATTTCTTGTTTTCTATCTTTACTCTGCTCACTGCTTGCTTCGATGGCAGAGTTAATCTTTCATTGCTCTTTTATATTAATTCTTGGTCGTCATCATAAGTCTGTTTCTCTTTCCCAATATATTGTCTTGTCTCTCTACACAATTCTTTGCCCTTCGTGTATTGTTAAGAATAAAATTCCCTACTGCTACCAGGACAGCGTGTCGTAAGAGGAAACTAAACTTGGTTAGTAGAAGATGGGCACCAGCGTCTTCTGTAAATCTTCATACATTCTAAGAACCACTATTCTTAATAGGCCAAAAAAATCTCACTATACTTTAAGTATAGTCTAAAACTTTAATAGGGAGTAAAAATACAATAAATCCGAACATTTGCCACCTAGTAAAGTGTTAAGGTTCTTTACCTCAAAGGATGCGCTCTTTCCCAACTGGGAAAGGTGTTGGTTGAGAACCTGGTGTGAACCAACGCCAGGTAAGTAGTAAATGCAGGGTTGTTCAAATCCTTGAAATACTCCTGAAATGGAAAATAAAATGATATTTAACGTTCACCAGTCGTACTTGATCTTAATGTGTAATCAATAACATGTATGTTTTTTTTTAGTTATAAGAACATGTCTATATGTAGTTTTGCATTGCCATCGATAGATGTCGCTGTTATGAAATCGCGCTATCTCTTCGTCTTTTCAAATGCCTACTTGTTTGCATATAAAAGTTTTGTCCGTTTTAATTATAAAGAATAGATTCCTCATCAGCTCGATTGTTTATGGGTAAAAACAGCGGTAGTCAGTTTTTCTGGTGCATTTATGATATATGTCTTTTTAACCCTTTTTTACACTTTATTTCTTAATATACCTTAAAATAAATAAATAAAGAGAATGATAAAATTATTTTACCCATAGTTGGTTAGACGTCAACAATCCCTTGTAGACGATAGTCCTTAGTGACAAGCTGCAGATATAGAACCTTGCCCCGGGAACCACCAGCTCATGGGATGCGCGTTTACGAAGCACAAATATCTGCAAATACATATGCATCTCTTACGTACTGGCAACACAAAGCTGCAAGGAAGTGTGGGTAAACAAACAGGGTTGCCAGATGTAAACGAAAAAGTACTTATTTCAGAAAAGTATTCTGTTGAAGATCTAAATTTTTAAAAATTATCCTTGAGACCAATGTGTTTGTGTATTTTATTAAAAAAAGTGTCATTCATTGAATACAATATTGGGTAAACTGTGAACGAATTAAACATTATTTGGTAGGAATTATATAAATATCATGATTTTAACCTGGCAACCCTGGTCTATATTTTTTGGTCAATTTACGTTTGCACCGATGTCGGTCCGTGTTCCGCTGGGCCGGTGCGCGCGACACAACGATCTGAAAAAAATTTCTCGAGAGTTCCTTGCCTACTTATGGCGGTAAACATAGAAAAAAAAATACTCAAGTTTGAATTTGGAACGACACATTTCAAATTCATACCCTTTCTTTCACATTCAAACCTTCTATCGCGTGTTCCGCTAAATTTGTCGACGTCTCATCTTCCGTCTCTTTCTTACCTGTTGTGCTAGTTGATTCTGGTCCTCGATATCTCCGTCAACAAACACTTGACGCATATACGGCTCCGAATTTCTAGCAACCTGACCTGAAAGCCACGCAAAAAGGTCAACATTACAACTTTGAAAATAGCTCCACTACTCCTCTACTATCTCTTACAATTCTACAGAATTACTAAGTTGACTACAGTCTGGTTATTTGGTAAAGTTTTCCCTGAGTGGGCATAATCGTATAATATACTGTTTGATAAATAAAAAAATATAATAATTGTAACTTTATGAGATATTCTAAATCATAAGAATAATTAGTAATATGAGTGTAGGTAGACGACAAGTCAAACTCTTTTGGGGCTACAATAAAATTATGCTACTATTGCACGTCTTTGCTCTACCGGCTGTACAAAGGTGAGTGCTATGATGAGTTGTTCAAATAATAGATACACAGATAGAGTTCTTCCGCATGAGAGAAACGCGGAAACTTTGGTACGATCTCCATTCTGAGGTGTTTTCAATATGGGCTTCTTAAAGCGTGCTATAAACAAATTTCAGCATACTTGGTAGCGGACCTACGCCCCTTTTAGTGTTGCTTGTATCCTTAGGCGACGGTTGATCTGACTACCGCGAAGAGTAAACTGTTGGTCTGTCTGTCCATTATAATATAAAAAATACGATAAATAGAGCATAATAAATTTATTGGTTCAATAGGTAACAACCCTTTTTTTTTTTTTTTTTTTTTTAACGTTGGGAAATCCTCTTGGATACCCGGCAGTGTAGGGGACACTGCGGGGTTATGCCGGATTTCTACCGGCTAAAACCCAACGACTTTCTTTCTAGCGCGGCCGTTGATGGGCGGGGTCGTGGGGACGTTATGACACGACTTCGAAACCCCGCCACGGCTATCCAGCGCGGGGAAGCCAACGCTCCCTGTCAGAACCTCGGCGTACCCGAAAGTGGAGGTACGCCGGCCATCTCGGGGGACCTTACGGCGGGCGGCAGTCTCCCCCAAGACCACCGCCCGGGTCCCGGTCAGGGTGGAAGGCGGCGAACATAAGCAAGCCGCCTGCGCCCGAGCCTCCTCCGGCGGATTGGCTGGGAGAGGGGATCCTCTTCCCGCTGCCTTTCCGCCGCTTCCTTGAGCGACATAACGTGCTCACAAAACGTGAGCATCGCCTGCCACGCAAGGTCACTGCCGACCATCGATTTTACGACGGCCGGTAGAGAGAGATCGGCGCCCACGACGAGAGACAGAGCGGCGCGCTGCTCTGCCCATTCGGGGCATTCAGCCAAAGTGTGCTGCGCAGTGTCAACCGCGCAGCCACAATGGTGACATTCCTCCGTCGGCTCTCTCACGGCCACCCGGTGAAGGTAACGCCCGAAGCAACCATGCCCCGAGAGCACCTGCACCAGGCGGAACGTGAGGGCCCCACGCCGCTTCGCCAGCCATCCCTCTAGGGAGAATAGGTAACAACCCTGGCCAGACGACCTTTGTCAGACGAACACGACGAATTGAAGATTGAAAGGGAAGTAAGTTCTTATAACGCAGCATTTGAGGCTTTCACAAAATATATTCCGCGCTGTAACTCCTATTATTAATTATTCTTACGACTGCACTAAATAAGATAACAGTATGTACTATACTTCTATCATATCAAACGATATATTATCGCATTTGTTTTGGGTAGCCTTAAAATTTTAACTTGAAGTACTAATACTAAAATTATTTGTAAAATTTTCGAGCATAAATTAACAAATGTCATAAATGGAGTATGAATTATGGTTTAAGAAACATGGTCCAACAACAGGCAAATAACATTTATGACAATGTATCACATAATACAGTTGAACAACATTTGCTCTATGAATAACTTGCAGAACAATTTAACCATTAATTGTGAAAACTGTGATTTTTAATTAACTCCATCCAATATAACTATTATCTATAATGTGATTATGTACTAAATCTAAGTTTAAAGCTTAACAAATATTTTCAAATATTTGTGTATAACTAATATCAGAACTGTCAAATGTATATTTAATCTTTACATAAATATTGCAACATCTTCCCACTACAAACTTTTAATCTTTTAATGTAAATATAAGCTCAGTATTAATACATAATCACACGTTCACATCAATATTTACATTTTCATATAATTAATTCACACAAGCTGTTTAGATATGCAATGCTCACTCGGAAACTAATCAAATTCTTCTGAATACTATTTATCTATACTAATATTATAAAGAGAGAAGATTTGTATTTTTGTATATTTGTAATAAATTAACTCAAAAACTGCTGGACCGACTTTAAAAATTATGTCACCTATAGAAAGCTACGTTATCAGCTAGTAACATAGGCTATATTTTGTAAAGTTACGCGGGCGAAGTCGCGTGCAACAGCTAGTTGAAAATAAATTGAAAAATATTGATGTGACATTGAACGATCATGGATAAAATTGATGTTTTTTTAATGTTTGTAAAACACATTGCCATTAAACTTTAAAAAACTTACAAGAAGCAATTTTTCATACTAAAGTTAAGAGTTTAGGCATTTGTTTGGTTATATAGACTTAATTTGTATTTAAAAAAATAGATAATATTTTCAGTATTCTGGCCTCGATATGTTTTGGACAAATTTGTCGCTTAATGATTTTTTAATTTAGTACTGACTGATACTAAAGAAACAAAAACGTCTTTTTTAATATTCATCAGAGATCACAATAATAAGAGTTTGAATAGTGAACACAAATTTAATCTATATTATAATATGGAAAATAGCAGTGTCCTGTAAATATCTCTTTTTGTCCATTGAATTCCATTTTTAGAACATTCAAAAGACGGATATTATTGTTTTGAATTTAATTATTATAATTCAAATTCATTCATAATTCATTCGACTCGAGAAATCTCAAGCGAAAAAAAAAAACGAGTCTTACCCGTGTTTCAAGACGCGCAATTTGTTTATGAAAGTTTATCTCACGAAAAAATAATAACTGTAATGTTGATTTTTAAGTTGTTTTATAAAATATATCGAATATATTAAAATTTGTGTGTCAAAAATTCACGAAACTCATTATTTGTGTCTTAAACTTTTATAACGTGTTTTGAATCTTTAAAAAAATGGACCTTTTTTTCCACTTGGCAATGTGTTGTACAAACATAGAGTTGGGTACCGCAGATGTTAAATTAAACAAACCATAATATGGTCAAGCGTCTCATGACCGCGGCGGCCGCGTTTTTATGGCCCAATCGATTCTATTATGCGTACAACCTGCAATGATAGTCGCAAACAAATCGCAACACCGTCCTTATATTCAGGAAGCGAGACACTGTACTGGAGATTCGTGATACACGCTTTTTTTTTCATTACTATAGCACATGAGGACTAAGGAAAGATTTATTACAATTTTATACTTGAGAATAGTACGAATAAATTGGGTTGTCAATTTTTTCCGCGAAAATTCATCGTATATTTTAACCGCCGGCTTCGTATAGATGCAATTTATTTCTGGAAATTTTATAACACAATCATTTTTCGTTGATCGCACTTTCCATTGGTGGAAACCGTATCAAAATCCTTTGGGTGGTTAAGAAGACGCGGACAGCGACTTCAATTTGTAATAATGTAGAGATACCGCAGTAAATGCTACAGTTATGGTCTGGTTTCTTAGTTCTGCTAAGAACTGCTGCTGCTGGTTCTGCCATATAAGTTTCTACTGCCTATCTTCCAATCTACCTAAGTTTAAATAGGTAATAATTGTTTTAATGTAATACCTAAAACACAACAGTTTTATAGATGTAATAGTACCTAAAACACAAAGTGATCGATGATCTAATAAGGGCCGCTGGTCGTCGGTGGATCCAGGCTGCTTCTGACCGATCTTATTGAAAAATTATGTGGGAAGCATTCTATGCTGACATGATGATGATGAATATATTTTTTATAATAAAATCGCAAACGAGCCGTGTCTATACAATTAAGTATTTTAAAAAAAACTCGTTGTACTTTTGTTACAGAGGTCAAAGAAATAGTTTTTAGAATTATTTACACTCTAATCTCGGCCTTAACAGATGAATGTGGTTTTTACTTATGTACGAGTATTCTAGCAAGCTTACAGTTACATTTAGTGTGGAAGCTACCATAGTGTTACCACGCGTGCGAAGTCGCGGTTACAGCTAGTATAAAATATACAAAGAATTTGATAGCGCGTGAATATAAACAACCCGTATAATAAACCACTGTCAAGTAAAATAATTGTTTTCTCATATGACAAAACGAATAAAAATCTTTCCTTAATCACTTTCTATTTAGATACAATAGGCAAGCCTTGAACAATGCAATTGGGGTTTCTTCATGCATCTTAATTTATGAAAATTAATTGAAACAATAAATTGTAAACCTAGTATCCATGAAATGTATCTTTTATAAGATCTTTAATAAAGTTATACTATATATAGATACTTATGATGTTTCTAGTTTTATGTATGCCTATATCACTAGAATACAAAACTTAATGATTATATTGATTAAAATTTTATTTTATTCAAAACCCAACAGCTGTTTAAACAATTCGAACCTCATTCGAACCAAAAAGAGTTATTATCAAAAGATTTTTTTAGTTTTTATTTACAGTATTATGTGTTCTATAAACATCTAACATTATTTTATTAGACATGAAAAACAAAGCAATGAATTTGTCACTTAGAACAAGTGCCAATTGAAATTTACAATTCACGATGGCGAATTTCTATTGACAGTAAATTATAATATGACAGTAAACATTTGTTAACAGTAAATGTCACCCATGCAAAACAACTAAGCGACCCTCGTAGATATAATACAATCATATTGACTTGCTTGTTCCTATTTAGTAGTATCACTTTTTTGGTTTGTTGATCTACTTGATATTTAGTTTTTTTTTTTTCTAAAAAAAAAAAAACAATATTGTCTTACCAATGGTGGAATTGTTAGTTGGCACAGTTCTCCAGCACAGTACGCGCAGACCAATACTCTCTGCCAACACTTGGAACTTCTTCTCAATCTCTTGATGATGGAGTTTGTCCAGGAAGAAAATGCCAGTTGCGTAGCGACCGAACTCGGGCAAGTCTATTTGATGAGCATCTCTGTAATCAAGAAGAAATTAGGACTTTAGATGTATCTCCTAAACATTATGTTAAGATCGTTAGACAGGCTGACTGTTCACTTCATGGTAGGTGGTTACCGTCGCCTATAAAACAAGCAATTCTATAGGAGCTAGCCATAGTAGGATTTAGAAAAAGATAGGAAAACGGGCTCTGGGTGGTTACTGCCGCCGTGCCCTGCCATTACTTGTCATATCCAGACCGTATAACTAAGAAAAGTTCCTTTCCAAAGTTCATTCCTAAAGGCCCTGCGGAAGAGCGTTAAAGCAAGCCACCATAGCCACTAGACTAAGGAGCTCGTCAATATAAATAAATTTATTACTGAAGTGTAATAAATTTAATAATTTAATAATTATGTTTAATAAATATAAGATGTCATATTATACAAAAAGCCAGATATTTATATTCCTTGAATTTGTTTTAAAAGAGTACCTAATAGGATTGTGTGAAATTGATATAAGTAGTTACTGTAATATTTTTACATAAATAAATAAAATTATATATTATGATCTCTCCCCATCTCATAAAGTTCAGAATTCAAATCAATAAAAGGAAGGAAAGAGAGAGGAATATTCATGAATTTAATTCAATGATGTCCAATTAGACGTTCTGAGAAGTGTATTTGATTTTCGACCGTGTATGATATCATCTGATTGTTTTTGTATAATTTTACAGCTTCTTTCCGAGTCATAACTATAAAAAAAAATTGTCAAGTAATAAAATGGAGATCTAAGAGATTACAATTCGAATCCGTTAATCAAAACATAATGAAACACTTATTATATACTACGAAGACACCATTACATAATAAGTAAACAAAAACAACGATAAAGGTCAGATGGTTGTGTTGGAAGGGGACAGAACATGCGCGCGCATCGTGACGTCACGAAAACCTACACCACACTTTATTGACCAAATTTTATCTAAGCACGTTTCCAAGATTGCATTTCATCTCGTACACAGTACAGAGGCGACGTTTCTGTGTGCAAAATCGAACCACGTAATACTCCCACGTTGAGCACACACAGTATTTGTTGGAAAACTGAAAGCCATTAGTCGGATATCCAAACATTGGTTAAGGCGGGGTTGGCTTCTATGCGTAGAAGATTTGGGGTCAAAGGCAAATGGAAAATTTCGAGGACGGACAATTGTCCGTCAATTATATAACAATTAATAATTGGACAATTATAAGCATTAGCGTATAATGTTACGTAAAAACGTTCACAATTTTATATTGAACATATAAATTATATTAAACAGAAAGTATATTTTAATAACTGTGCCCTTGGACTTGTGAGCTTCGTTTCTTTGTATTTTAATTTATTTATTTTATATATTTATTTTTGCATTTAATATGTGATAATGTGATAATAATATCCTTAAGGAAGTCACATTCCAAGCCTAGCGCATTTTCTGCAAAATTCAATTTTATTGAACATTGAACAGTGGTTGCATAACCGCACAATCGAGACCTTGACGTTGTGGATATTGTTACCGGATGTCACCAAGTATCGGGCAGCTTATAAATGCATAAAATATTAATATTACATTACATAAGTTGATAAGTATAAAACAAACCTAATATGAACCAAACGAAAATAAGGTAAAGACAGCCCAGGCGATAAATTAATCATTGAAATTGTAGAGTATTGTGATAAGTTGTTATAGTTATCTTTTAAGGATGCAAACTAAGCAACTGATAGAACTGAGAGAGTTGTAGCCAACGCGTCAAACATGTATAGACAATTATAGTGCAATCTAGTCTAGTGCCTTTGGAAATTTTGACTCTGTCCTGACTATTGTCATGATAGGCCTAGGTGTCATGTCTTAGGCCATGACACTTTATTCTATTAGGATTGGCAACGCATTGAAGACTTTTCTGAAGAAGCCTTTGTGACATGGCTGACGGTAGCCAGCCACCGACCATCAATTGAACCGTTCCTCCAACTCAACGCCCTAGAAAGTACAACCCCTCGGGAATATCTTGGCACCTCGAAGGAATGCAGTACAACAAGCTATGGTCGACAAAGAAAACACAGTACAAAAAAGTTTATTTATATGATTTATATCATAATAAAAATATTTGATATGTTTGTTTTTTTTTATAAAATATTTGTCATGTCAATAGTTTGTTGCATAGTGCCGGGAAATTTCCGACGGGTTGTACTTTGTATGTTCAAAAATTTACAAAGGCCCCTTCAACGCCAAAGTATGAATAATTGAATATTTACGTCCCCAGTAGAACTGGGTCACATGTTGTTCTAGGAAAACTGTAAGTATTTTTACTAGTGTCACATTTCAAATTTTAGAGCTACATTCGCGTGTATATATTTAGTGAATTAGCCAACATCTGTGACATTCATGTAATTGTCAGACCTAACGCTGTATTAGGTCAGTTATAATAGAAATCTTTGGTATCAGGGGGTTGGCGAAGGACAGCATATTATTGTGCTGATTATGGTGTCGATTCGTAAGTATCTCTAAGTGTCAATATATAATAAGTGTGTAAGTCTAGAGAAAGTCTCAAACATAAATTTTTCTTTCTTTCATTTTTATAGATTATATATAAATAACTTGTTTATTTAGCCTTTGGCGCCTTTTTAACGTAGAATAGGAAGTTTTCTAGTTACCCAGATTTACAGTGAACCCATATAAGCTGCAAAAGGTCACACTGAAGGTGACCATATTAATCATGGTTAAGGAAAAAAATCTCAATTATATCTAACAAATATTTACATAGCCAACAAACGCAATCCCATTATCAGTTCTGCGTTATATCATCTACTGTCTGGGGAATAAAATTTACCAAAAGATAAGAGCAATATACAATGGCGTTTAAACGTATATTCCTTTTTCAATTATGCGCTAAGATAAGGCTTTTTTATGTAAAAGTCTACATGATAGTATGTGTCCAATGTCGTCTATTAACCCAAACAACACCCCAGATTCCGCAAGTGCTCTGTCGACCTTAGTGGTAATAAGGATAAGATTACCCAGGACAAGGAAAAGGGGTTCTGGCTTCCCTTACTCACTAACTAAACACAACTGCACATTTGCTGTTATTTCATAGTGATATCCCAGTACGTTTGTTACTCTTTCGTGTGAAGACTACTGAACGGATTTAGATGAAATTTGGCACACAGCATTTATAATAATAGTAGGATGTTATAATCAGTAAAATTTCTCCTGAATGTCACTCCAAATTCCATTTATTACCTTAGTCACATGGCAAAGCACATGGCGTGATATGTTTACGATGGACGTTACACAAACCGGAATGCAATCTCTGGAGTAGTGCCAATATGGCGGCCAAATCGGGATATTTACAACAAGGGACATCCGCGTCGCGTCGGACGCTGAACCTAGGCTAGGCGTCACTTTTATTGATTTCATTCTGACTTACATTAACGTCTGTAACAATTTTATACGTATCAAATTAAGCCACCGGCGGGCGCATTTATTATACCAAAACTATAAAAGAAAAACTAATTCAATGTGTTTAAAAAACTAAAAAAAGAGAATCTGATATTCGTGAAACTCGGTAGGTACCTAATGAGGACGTGGGGTACCTTATATCACAAAGGAGACTTGATTTCGTACGAAATAAAATTAATGTGCGAGATGACTACTAAACCGACCGTTTTAGTTTTACTTTTTGTGTAAAATAAAAGCAAAAAAAATAGATAAACCTTCATAGGTACTCATAATCATATAAATATAATTTATGTCTTAATAAATCAAATCTGCAATTACCTAAGTACAAAAGTAAATAATGTAGGAATCTTGTATCGTTTTTACACACATTTTTAACCCAACCATGCATTAAAAATAATCGGTCTCCTTTCATATACCTAAGTAAAAGTATATAGTAACGTGAGTTTCCGAAGGACTTTGAATACATATTTATCGTTTATAGATATAAATCTATAATCAATTACGGATAAAAAAGTAGACTGTATCTGTGTTAATTTCAGTTTCAACAGAAATAACAATTATTAGTCGCTACCGTAAGTGAAAATAGGTCATGTGGTCAATCGATAAACAAAAAGTAGTATGATCGGCCTATAGCGCGATGCTCGTGGAATGTTCTCGGTCCATTTTATTATTGTATTTTTTTTACAAATACAGACCGATTACAGCTATTCAATAATGATACAGTTACATCTATAAGTGAGTGTTACAATATCGAGAAGAAATTTCTTATTACACGAGAGAGCGAAGTTTAAATTAAATAGGAATAGTGGGTTGAATTTCGAGCATAACGCTAAAGGTCGGAGTTCAATGATGATCCAAAAATATCGGCGACAAGTGGTAAGCTAGGTCGAAGGGGCTGATCCTTAATTGAAACAAATTGATTTAATTTCGTGTGAATATAAAATATTCAAAGCAGGCGGGCTTTCGTTGTCAGATGTACAAATAAAATTATAGTAACAGGAGAAAGCAGGAGACTTGCGTCACATGGCATTAGCGCATTGGGTTGGGACGGAGCATATTAGGTATTATTATCTCTCTAGAATCTTAAGGTAAGTCTGGGTAGAATTGGGAGACTTTGGTATACATTATATGAGTAAAAATATAACCTATGTCCATCTGGAATAATGTACCTTTGAAATATTTGTTTTAAATTTGTTACAATAACCTAAATATTGGGAGGCCTATGTCCACCAGTGGACGTCCTGCGGCTGAGATGATGATGATGATGATGATGATGATGAACCTAAATATATATATGATAATATTATATCAATGCCTATTATAATTACTGAAATTAATTTTTTTATAATATGTATTATAACTTACTGACGTAATGTATTACATAAGTAATTTTATTTACTTTGAACTCTGATCACTCTCTCAATTCTGTCTGTTATACTTAAACAAATTTAATTTTAATAACATAATATAAGGATATAGAAGAAAAATATGAAAATAAGAAATTAAAAGTATATTTTAAAATATAGAAATTGAGACCACACATTCATTACTCAATGGCTTTTCAACATGTTCACGAGTATTAAATCATGAATGCTACGCGATTATAGGTAAAAACATTTTAAAAATCTACATAATAAAAATCATGTTGATTATGTTGCAATTTTCCAAACCATTAAAGTTTATAATATATTATCGTTGATGTGTATGGAAAATTTTGAAAATACATCATACACATTATCATATATTATATCACTATAAACAATTAGAGAGATAAGCTTTGACGTGTTGAAGTGTCATCGGAATGCTTCCGGTCCATTACAACAAATCTCAAATTGCCTGTTTCCCATTTTGACTGAAATGCAAATTACCTTTCCCAAATCAACCAAATATTAAAATGTCTTAGTCCCAGAATAACTGAAATCCGAAATGCCCTAGTGCCAAATTGACTGAAGAATTGAAGATTGAAAAATATTATGCATGTTTATTGTTTATCAGAGCCAAATTTGTTATTTGCAAAGTTGCAATTGCAAAAAAGTTTATTTGCAAAGTTGAACTTTTTTTTTCGCAGGAAAATCTGCGAACCAGATCCCCACCGACCATGTAACCCTTGCTCGTGTGGCCGCTCATCTCCACGGCACAAAGGGGGTTTCCGCCCGAACATTTCCACATCAATCGCAGCAGCACCTTTTTATAAGATACACCAACAGGGTGTTCGCTCTTCCGGACGACTGCAGAGGGTTCTTCGTGCGCAGAACCGAGACCCATACCTCGGTCCTACGCACAAGGACCGGGGGCTATGGTAGCCACCTACCATTGAGTGGACCGTCAGCCTGTCTGTCGACCTTAACATATAAGTTAAAGAAATGTGCGACTTCCATTAGTAATTAAAAGTTAAGTCAATTTGGCATTCAGTCGAATTGGGATTTAGTCGATTTCAGATTCAGTCGATTTAGGATTCAGTCGATTTAAAATTCAGTCTTTTTGGGATTCAGGTGTATTCAAATTTCAGGCAATTTGGGATTCTGTTGTAATGGACCGGAAGCATCGGAATCACTATCGTATTTTTGGAATTCACCACCGAAGAGTATTATTGTTAGTAAACGTCATAGATGACAACAGTCAATAATTAAAAAAAAAGTCACGCACAAGAAGCGTGAGAACGATAAAATTGAGTGTAGGATAAAATTCGGATAACGTAACAGTTGTTGACAGGGTCGTCTACTTGATAATTTGAATGAAAAATATTGAATCAACAAATAAGTAACTTGCAAAGATTAAATTTACAAAAAAAAATTCTTTTGCGCGTTAGGGTAAAAAAAGGTCAGATTGTATTTTTAGTATGTTTAGTTTTAATATCTTGGTTAGGTAACCTGTACCTATATATAAAAACCATGTTTGTATTATGTTCCATATGGACTCCAAAACGGCTCAACCGATTTTGATGATATTAGCCCAACGTGTGATCCTGAAGTTTAGTAGTGATAATATAAAAAAAGGGGGCGCGGGCGAAGCCGCAGGCACTAGCTAGTGATTTAATATTTTACATTAAACAATTAGAGCGTATTTTAGTATGTTACGGGAGTTGGGCTCACTGATGTAAAAAACCCTGAAGTTAGTTTCGAATGAGTTTAAAATTGTGTTAAATTTAAAGTAATTTTTTTTATTAACTTCTTAGAAGTATAACTTTTTACACATAAGTACACACACTGTTTTTCTTTCGCTTACTTAAACAAAAGACGTAACATAATCCAATCAAAAGTGCATTGTTGTGCATTTGTAATCAAATCCCTTCGGATCGCGATACTCTGCGGTCGATGCAAATATAATAATCACAATAACAAGTCTATTTTGCATTTATTTTATCGTTTAGAAGAATTGATATCGATCTTTTAAAGCTTTTTTATTCGAGGATAATGAGACCTCAGTCCATAATATGAAGCTATCATCAACTGTGTTATATATTATCGGGATGCATTTCGGAAAACCCATATACGACAAATTGTGGTCTCCGATAAAACCAAAGCTTTAGTCCCCTTATTAGTTATTTTCCTTGCTTCTTTGTGACAATATTGCAAAATGGCTCTTAAATTTAAATAAAAGTATAGAAAACAAGTGTTCAAATACACAATTTAGTCAATCAATTGAAATAATAATTCATCTATTACGAGTATGTGGTCCGATCAATTATAGTACAGTACAACAAATAGATGGCTTGCCAACAAGGTTTGGCGCCGAACTATTTTTAATGGGAGATGTTCATTCATAGTTAATTTCAACACCTACTGATTTATGCCAATGTTTTATTTAGGTTACACATAACACGATGTATGAACGTAATAGGAATGTATAAAACACAGAACATAACAAAAAAAAAACAGTGGCACTCCGGGAGTTCCGACAGAAGTGAAAACTTAAACAATTACGTGTGTATTTTTTGAATCGTCAGGAAAGTACATACTTATATACAGAGGTGTCGGTTACACGGTTACAGGTCGCGAGTTCAATGGTTTTTTCCCCATTTCAAAAATTTATCTTTTTTTAAACTGCCAGCGCTATCTCTGTTCGCATTGATGTATTATTTCAATTCAATTAGTTTTCGCAAGGATGTATTATTATAACGTAACATATTCTAATTTCAGTGGTATTGTGTAGATGGCGCAATATCTGAAAATATACACAGGTGTCGGTTACACGGTTACATTACGGTTATAGGTCGCGATTTCAATAGTTTTTTCCCCATCTCAAAAATTCCCAACGCGCCTAAAGAAGTTTTCACTTCAAAAATATGTAAGAAAAGTTATACTCATGTAAGTAATGATTATATTTTGATGAATGTTTCAACATTAATTTGTTTATTGTATGTTTATTATTCATCATAATTTATTATCCTACGGCTAAAATGATTTTTTTATTCTCATTTAGTAGATTAAATTAAGGTATAGTACATTGGATGTTGCTTGGAGCTTTTACTGGTGCAGGTTGTGCTTCCTATATCCTATAATTGCGGCGGCATCCGCCAAGTGCTAAATATTATTGGAGCCTTGTACAATAAAATAAAATATATATAAAAGAAGTTTTAGGATTTAAGCATCTCTAAAATTTGTGTTACAAAAGGTTAATTCTTAACAAGGTTAAGAATAAATTTCAGATATGTGCAATAAATTGGAAACCATTTTTGTTAAATAATAGTAGTATTTTTCCTATACTTACCCATGCACATGTTGAAGATCTAACAACAACATTACAGCCTGATAAGGTATACAATAGCAATAAAGCACATTACCGTAATTAATCGTTTTTAATTATGCATATTAAAGTATATGCATACGACTTCCTTTATAGCTATGAGAGTTGTTGAAATATGTAAACACACATGCCAATCAGAATGTCAATAGAAATCTATACTGATTTTATTATCCTAATTAATATTATGAATATGAAAACGAGTTTGTTTCCCCAAACTAACTACTCAACCGATCGTCATGAAAAGGACATAGGATATGCAGAAATAATGCAGATACTCTGTCATGCAGAAATAAAAAGTACTGTTCCCCAGGGATCCGTAAATTAAATTAATCCATAAATTAAAAAAAATTCATCGCTCGAAAAAAATAAATGATGGAATTTGCATTCGTGCGAAGGCGGAGACGCTAATAGTATAATAGAAAAGAGTTAAGAGTTAAGTTGTGGTGCTTTGAAAAAGTACGTTTCATTCATGACTTGTAATGAAGTCGTAAAATCTCTTATACCCTTACACCATCCTACACTTACAAGATTAAGTTAGGAAAACAAATTTTATTTATTTATTAAACAAGGCCTCCAACGATCTTGTTTAAATTAGACGGGAATTAGAGCAATAAACTGTGCAGTTTACAATTTGACACACGAGACCAACACGTGCTGACGATCCCTTATCAAGGTTTACAACTTCGTAATCCACAATATTATCATCGACAATTTTATGTTTCATTCATTTGGTTTAAGGAAATAATAAATGTGTCGAGTACAACTTCATATTATCTGTGTAAAAGTAATCCTTTCATTTCACGTGATTTGACAGTGTTAGCTTTCTATAGGTGAAATAATTTTTAAGACATCAATTAGTTAGTTAGATTTTGAGTTTATCCATTACAAACAAACATACAAAAAAACAAATCTTTTCTCTTTATAATATTAGTGTAGATGTAGAGACTAGTGTAGATAAAGAAAACGCAGGATAAATTAGAAATTAATTTAGAATTTAGAAATTTAGAACATAAACATAAAATTTAGAACGACGAGGTCCCAAGTAGATTATATTTCTAAAACGCTATTTCAGGCTGAGGAGATTGATAAGGATCTCATTAAGTCTCCCTTAAGGGACTAGTAAATGTTAATTGATGCTGATTAAATATTCATATTTACAAAAAGCGTAAAACTAAACTAAACAATATTAACAATAATTGTAAACCAACTAATATGCCCTGGCCCTTGCCCACACCATAATATCATGAATAAAGTCTTTATAGAAACAAATATCGGACACACACTAATATTATGAATGAAATGGGCACCCGTATAATTAATTACTCGTAGGGCTCCAAGTCACCGGTTAGAAGACGCCAAATTGTAACATACATATAACTATTAACTACAGTAATTAATTTTTCTACAAGTGTGATTTAATGGAATCAGCTGACCAGATAGGATAGAAACTATTTATCAGTGTAAACATCATTATTCACCGAATAGTTATTTCAGCTCTAACATGACACGTGGGCGCGTCAGACTAATTTTAATCTTGATATATCATGTACTTTAATTATCAATCGTGTAATAAAAACAAAAAAGGTAAAAAAAAAATGTAATGGCAAGGCTCACTGAGTTTCTGTTATAAATTTGTCCTGTCTGGCGGCAGTAACCACAACCGCCCGCTTACAGAATATCTCCGTGAAAAAAATAAATAGAATGTGTGCTTTAAACCACCGCCATGGGGACGCCAGAGCGGATTTTTCTACCTCCAAGGGCCACCATATACAGTCGGAATTCCGTTTCGGAATTTCGATTCGGATAAAATCCGAACGGAAAACTACTGTACGTATGTGATAGATCCATAGATTTGTATGGATCTACTGGGCCATACTTGGGTCGCCACATACAGTCGGAATTATTTCGATTCGTAATATCGATTCGGGATTCCGAATGCAGTAAATCCATACTTGGGGCCGCCACACAGTCTGAATTCCCTTTCGAAATTTCGAATCGGAATATCGATTCAGCAGCAGCAGGCTACAAAGGTCAGCAGCTTTAAGGTGTTGCTTGAATTAATAGGAGACGGTAGCCACCTACCGTCGCCTATTAATCCTGTCAAGTGGACCGTCAACTTAGTAGACATTTACTAAAAAAATAAATCCAACAAAAAAATTATTTGTCGCTTTTAACTCATGTCTAAATAAACAAGCAAGTTTTATTGCAGGCCTTAAAAACTTCAATTAGAATAATTTATAGGATTAGGAGCATTTATATAGACTACTAGCTGTTATCTTGACCACGCTAAAAATGTTCAAATCATGGTTTATTCACGTGATATTTTAAAAATCTTTAGTTATAGTTTTCGTCGTGTAACTTTTTAAAATATAGACTATTGTTACTAGCTGATAATATAGCTTTCAATACTGAAATTTTTTTTTTAAATCCGTCCAGTATGTAGTTTTTAAGTTTATTCATTACAAGCAAAAAAAAAATGTTCTCTCTTTGTAATATTAATTAAATTACATAGATTACATTACGTCTTGTATGGAACATACATATTTTTTGTAAAGATCGACGTGGAGGCTGGCCTATTAACACAGATAAGAATATTAGGCTTGGAATATTTTAGGCATATGCATTTTGAATAGGGCATACAATAAATGAACTAGTTTAAAACTCTATAACGACTTACTAACTTACATATGTCTCTGTATTTCCCGTTAACAATTTTATTTGGTGTTTTCTTAAACATTTTCCTGACATATAAAAAAACTTTTGTTTTGTTATTCCGTAAATATTAAAGTAGTACGATTTGTAAAAAATCCATGTCCTTACGTCCGCGTTCCTCGGTTCATAAGCCTACTTAGTTTTAATTAATACTTTCGATTGCTATTAGTAAAAATAGCTGTTGATTAGTGTAAAAGGTGGTGCCTTGATAGGTGGTATGACATACATAGATACACCAACATCAACATTATTATCTATATAAAATGTATATCTAAATAACCTTGTACGGACAAGGTTCTCAACATTACCTAACTGTTGCTAAATATACTAAGTCACAAACTACACTAAATGCAAATTGAACTCTAATTCAATTAGTACGTCTTGAAATGTCCTTAATAGTATAAACTGTAACGGCGGGCGGTAAAATCAAACAAATATAAGTTTATTGAGATTGAATAAATGTTTTATAAAGGGGCACATAAAGAGCTAATTAAATAATCTAAAACTTTCTTTACTAAGTCTTACTAAGATTAAGTGGGCAAAAGCTAATTTATAAATCAATCGTAAACAAAGACGGTCAAATAAATTCAAACCGCTCTTGTTATTGAGGGTATATGCAATTCAATAAGATTATGTAACTGAAACGACCATTAGTGATATGACAATGAGTACTAAAAATATAGAAACGAGCAAATCATTTTGCTTTTGCTCTTTTTCTCGTTGTGATAAATTAAAACTATAAAAAACCTTGAAGCGCCGGTTGTAACCAGTTTCACGTCACATTACACCATATCGATAATGTTTACATTGTGATTATTTTGTGACGCTTATAGAATTAAGAAAATAAATTGAAAACAAACTGTACAGCCAAAAGACTAAAAAAAGAATTTAGGTGGATAAAAACAAATATGTTTAATTTTGTTCCTTTGAGATTGTTTTCATAACATATACTTAGTAGGGGAGCCCAAGAAAGGATTTTGGGATTTACTCGATCCCGTCAGATTTTCTTACAGACCGCTACTGATTCTTAATCTGACGATTTATTTGGTGGATTTTTCTTAATATAGCGTCTACAGACTTTTGAATTAAAAGGTATATGATAATGAATATGACCTTTATTTATTTCTACTATCTAATCTTCAAAATCTAATAGGAAGTCAAGAAAAGTCAACCATTATTTTAAAGTTAGAAAAATTAAAAGATTTGTCAGAATAAATACAAACATTAAACAGTATAAAATATGATTCACATTCCATTTTAGTCCCTATGCCAGAGTGCGAGTTCATATTCCATATAACATAACAAGTCAGGATGAGAGTATATGCCAGGGCGAGGGTGAGAGTTCATGACAGATCTTACCTTAAGCTTAAGCTAGTTTTAATTTGTAAGAATTTTTTAAATGTTTTCGTTGTGGGTTACACCAAATATTTATTTCACTTACTTTATAATTATTCAAACTACCTATCTAGAGATAGGTCGTACAGATGATTACCGGAGATAGATTTTAGCGCGTCGTCTGTTTTTGTTATCGTTTTACTAGCAGCAACGTCACAGGATGTTGTTGAGTCAATTGGATAATATAGGTAGGTACCTACTCTTGGTACATATATTGAAGTTTTAAAAAAGATCAAAACAGTAAACAATTTGAATACTTTCTTCACAGGTTTATAGAAATCAATACTTGATTTACACCAGCTATGATTATTATAATATGACAATAATATTTGACATATAAGTATCATTAAATATTTCACATTTTGAAATGCTCGCATGTTATAGAACCATGTTAGCAAACAAAGACCAGAGAATGCTGGAAATTATGCCTGTTAGATGCAGCGTAGGACGGTTTTCTATGTCGCGATGCCACCACTACTTAGTTAAGTCAGTTACTCGTAAGTATTTCATATTATATTTTCGGATTATCTAATAGTCAAGCGCTTTGACGGTGCGTGAAGTATACTTTAATTAAATCAGGATGATGGTGATGATAATGTTACATGGAATTAATTCAAAATGATACTGATATTACATTTTTTTAAATACGCAAAAAAAATTAAGAAATAAAAATAGTATGAAATAAATAAATTAATGCTATATCATCCGGCATGCATACTGGAAACTCGGTGCGACACCAGCCTTTGCGTACCCACTTTGCAAAACGCACTACACCCGTCCTTGAATCAATAGTTCTATTTATAGATCGAATATAAATCATGTTTAAAACTCGACGGCAGCTAGTACTTATGTAAGCAATTTATTGAATCATGATTATGATAAATTTCTCATATCGTGTGCATAATAAGTATAATAATAACATGTATGGTAGCTATGAGCTGATAAAAAATAGCTTCACTCTTTCACACAAAAATGGCTCAACGCAATTGGATAAAAATTTGGCACACAGATAGTTTATTACCTGGATTAACATGTATATGATACTTTTAATCCTGGAAAAATGTTAGATTCCTGCATGAACGTTATCACTATTATATTTATAGGGAACAAGCTATGCTTTCGACGCTTCCGGTCCATTACAAAATTTATTTAACTTTTATAAAAAATCATCTTAAGGAGTGCTACCACCAATAAAATCGTAAGTAATTGAATCTCATTTGAAAAGTTCTATAGGTAGAACAACTATTGAGGTGATTGAGAAAATAAATTCAAATCGGGTTGTCATTACGCTGCGCAGTTGATAGAATAAGACGCAATAATACACATTAACTACATGCTTGTACCTATCTATCTATATTCCATACACAAGACTCTGCCTACAATCAAGACTCTTGTCATTTGAACGAGAATGAATAGACCACTGAATGTTAGTAAATTGGGTCTTGTATCTACATTCCTATTCATTTGGACTTTGTACCTATGCAAAATTTATCAAAGGCGAAATCAGAGGCACAAAAATGAATACAGATTCAGTTATCATATCATACATTTTAAACTACTCTCTCAATCAGAAACTATTCAATCTTTTTTTATACATAAGAATTCAACAGCTTCCATCATTTAAAAACTAATTTATTCAAAGTTTTATGCAATTATCTAACGCTTAGATTTCATTCAAAGCAAAAATTGCATTTTTAATTTACAAAATAATCGCGAAATTATACCTAATTTAAATTTACAATTAAGTTTTAGTGCCTATCTTCATATAAACGCAATCACCAAGGGAATACATAAACCAAGTACCTAGGTTATTTATACTTTTTTTTATCTTTAATATTTACAGAAAATATTATTTTGATATCAATAGTCTCACACATGTCTTGTTAAACAGTAACATTAAGTTATCATACAAAACAAAATATGTTTTTGTTATACTATTGCGAATTGCAATAGTATTTGGACTATGTCTTCTTATATATTATGCACGCCGCCGTGACCTTGTATTTTCGGCAAAACGCGCAAAACACAGTTTTCCAGCGTGACATTAGAGTATTGATTTTCGGTAACCTGGAGGCTGGCGTAGGGCCAACTTTTAAGGCCGTATGTTCCGTTGTTGTTCAAGATTGGCAACTGGCCTAATTATAGATAATCCCGTTAAAAAACATGACGACTATATTTAATAAACAGTTTGTCACACACTATTAAAATAGCTTCCCGTTATTTTTCTTTTTTATCACAATAAATGTTGATTGACGATTTAACGAGTGTTAGCAGGTTATTGAACCCCTATTTTATTAATGTTTAGTATAAAAAAAAATTAGCATTTTATTTTTACATTAATGTTATATAGAGAGAAGATTTGTATTTTTGTTTGTAATGAATAAACTCAAAATCTAGTGGACCGTTTTAAAAATTCTTTCACCCATAAAAGCTACATTATGAGCAAATAACAAAGGCTATATTTTATAAAGTTACGCGGATGAAGTCGCGTGCAACAGCTAGTGTTATATAAAACTAGCTGTTGTATAAAACTAGCGGTAAACATACTATTACTAAATTATATGTTTATTTTTATTCATAAAAACTAAATAAGTCAATTAAACTAAATTATTAAGACCAATTAATCTTGGTATTTAGAGTTTAATTATATATTACGAACATATAATAAATGTTAGACTCCGGGAATAAATGCAGAACAAACGGAATATTAATAATTGTGCTACTTTTACGACGTTCTCGTTAATATCTGACTGATAAGAAATTAATAAGAACGTTACCAAGAATCAACAAAAAGAACAAGAACACGGTGTGTGTTTACAATTTTTTAGATTTTCCGCATTATAATTTATATATACTGGTAATCGCCTTAACAAAGCTTTAGTAGTTTTGTCAATCTTAGAAACTAGACTTACCTGAGTTGAGCGCAGTAAAACTGATGCGGAATAGCGGTCAGCACTCCAGCGCCATCGCCGGTATCGTTGTCGCATGCGCACGCGCCGCGGTGCTCCATACGCCTTGCGAGGACCTCGGCATCACGAACGATCTTCAAAATACAACGAAAATTTACAATTCTGAAAATTAGCGCCGTAACCTAAGCTGTTGCAGTCTAAGCTGAGTCCCTTTGGTATTTATTTGTAACAGATTATTTTTTATATGTTTTGTGTCCATATGTTTAGTTTCTTAATACCAATATGCCGTCAAAATGGGTCTCAGTCTCCCAATCAGAATGACCGCATGCAACATTTTGCGTGTGGACGTAGTGACATCCACATTGTCACACAGTCCAGATTTCTCAGTCTTTCATTTGTAATTAGCTTTAAGCAGGAATTTAAACCACACAAAACAATGTCCTCCAAAGTGGACTACGAAGATGATACTGAGAAATTCACATCTTAGTGTAGACACTAGAGGAGACAAAGAATGGTGCAATAGACCATTTCTAGACAATCTATTGACAAATAGCGCAACGTGGTAAACTAGTGTGTACTAGGCTGTAAGGCATCTTTAATTGTTACAACTTACTTTATGAGTACGTTTCCCGTCGATAGCAACAACAAAACCAACACCACACGCTTCGTGCTCGTTCTGAGGGTCATACAAGCCTTGCTTGGGCGGCCCTTCCCACTCCATACCTTAAAAAAAATTCATAATGACTGCACAAGGTACACGGTAACCATACAACCACTTCTGAAGGTTCTGAAAGTTGCAGGTATTTTCTATCCAGAGATGAGCATTATGAAATGCTTTTTAACATAAAATCATTAACCGCCAGAGTCCAATTTATCCGACAATTATTATCGTGTCCATTTCGCCAGCGCCATTATATGACATATATATATGACAAGTTTCTCTACTTGTGTGTTTATTTTTAAATCATTGTGTTGTTTTGTCTTTGAGTCTTCTCTTCGAAAAAAATCGAGTCAAGCGCTAAGGGCATAATAACTCCTACAGAACCAAGCAGTTATCAAAAAGCAGTTAAAGGGTTAATTATAATTATTGATATTGAGAGTTTGTATTACTCATTTGAAAAAAATAAATAAAAAAAATAAACATCTTGGCATCTTAAAAGCATTTTAAATCATAATAAACTAATTATATTAATTTTTAGATTTTATTGGTTGAACCCATTTTGGATTTTCTCTGATTCAAAATAGGTATATTTGTAACTTTAAAACCATACAAGTAGGTAAGTAGAGATTGTTAAGGTAAGGTATATTCCCATGAATAATATAGCTAGCTCACGGTATAATAGTTCTTAATATGTAATAGTTTCTGTATTTTTCATAATATCTAGCAGTCATCTTGGGTTATTTATTACTAAATAAAGTTAATGACCCGTGATAAGTAAATAATACCTATTATTATTGCATAAGAAGGTTGATATTAAATAACTTATCTCAGAAATAACATATTATTGTCTTGTTTGTCTCAACTCCCAAATGTCAAAATACTTCTATGTAATATGAAAAAAATATGTTAGTACCTAGTTTGAATTTATTTAAATAAATTCATTTAGATATTTTTTCATTTCTGTTCAGAGTATTCTCTTACAATAGGATTAGTAGGAAGATATTTTTAGTCTTAGATTTCATATGTACATTCATACTGTTTTCTTTACAGAGAACAGAACAGAGTGTTAATTATTACAGTTCCAAACCAAACTAATTATTACATTTGAATATCACAGTGTCATAAGATAATATGATGTACATATTGTGTGGTAATGTTGATTTATTGTAATACCTATTACAGATAAAAAGATTCTAACCTGATTGCCTCTTAGTAAATTTTAAAGACAATAAGACCTTAGTGAGGAAAAATATAATTAATATAAAAGAAAATGTGAAAAATTCAGGACATTATCGATTTAAAAGAATCCAATACTTTAAAAAAAACATGTCATGAAGAAATAGCTTTATTTTTATTTTATTTTTTATAAACTTTCCATTATGACATTTAAAAAAAGTACTACATGTTACTACAAAAAAATTGTATAAGAATTTAGGTTTTCTTTTATGGTACTCAATCTCATCTATAAACACTTTGAATAAACCTTAATCCTGACAAGAGTATAATAATTATATTTTGAAAATCCAGTCCATGTGGATTAATTGGTTGTCAAGGAATGGAACACAATGTTTACAAAACAATGTTTGACTGATAAAGTAAGATCACCAATAAATGTTGAAGCCAAGTATTTATTGAATTAATTCTATGTTGACCTGAATATTTTTATCATTTTTATAGACCAGAATTTATATAAATCTAGACGAGACTATCATTTCTTTATATACTTCAAGAAGCATAGGCGACAATCCAGATATTAAGTTACTCTGAGATGTATAAATATGTATTTTAATTATGAATTAATAATTTAAGAGCAACACCTGCACATATGCACTAAAGATAGTCCGTATAACACTACGTATGGACACGTGTACGTAAACGATCAAACCAGACAGGCTGAATAAAAATAAATTCAAAGAAGACACTAGACCTCACCTCAGAATAAGTTCCGTAAGTTGTAAAAACTGTGTGTGGCTGAAGACGACACTAAAATAAAGTTGCACTTTCACTAGTAAATGTAATTAAAGTACAAAAGTAAGAATACAGAAATTAAGAATTATCTAGTGAGCACTGAAAATAAGCTGCTGCCGGCAAAGCGCAGTGATTTCCTAAATCGACTGCGACTGAAACGGCCGGTGCGGCGAAACACGACTCTGACAACTGGTGTCTGGTGGAGTGGATATGGAATGTATGTGGATTGTGGACTGTGGACAGGGTTGCCAGATGCCGAACTTTTTTTCTCGTACCAGAAATGCCAAAAATCTCGTACTTTCAGTACATAATCTCGTACAAGTATAAATTTTAAAAAAAAACACATAATATCATAATTTAAACTAGGTATTTACTATTATGAGTTGCGCTTGAGGATGTCAAATGATATAAATATCTTCACACATTCCACACAGCACCATCTAGTTCCACAGTAAGCAACTAATGCTTGACACCAGACAGTTGATATATTACACAGATTACTTTTTTTTTGTAAATACATACATATTATAAATATAAAACATCCATGACTCAGGTACAAAGGTAAAATGTTAACGTGTCGTGTGCGCCCTGCACACGACAAAAAGTATGCCTATATTGTCCTAAATTGAAAAATTATGCCTTCGTGCTGCATCAAGCAGTGTCGTAATAGAAAAAACGAAAATCTCTATGAAAGCTAGCCATCTTATGTGCCAAATTGTTTGAAGTGAAGTTGGAATTCAGGCACGCCGGTTGAGGGGGTGTGCCCGGTTCATATTGTTCTTGGCTCACTGACACTGACAGTTCTAGTGACACCTACTTCGTATTGCCAGATGAAAAAATGCCTAATTAGCTCTTCATGGTGGCAGGTAGGTTTATTTTTAAATGATTTTGTTTTTTAAGTAATTAGTGTTTTAATTAATAAGTAATATTTTATAAATTGACATTTAAATAAAAATACAAATAACGTTATTAGAAAATACAACATTTTATTTTCTATTGTTTTTTTTTCATCCAATATTCACAGATATCCATGATCAATACCACAGATAGTAGATGATCAATCATTAATTTCTTTATAGTCTGTGTTCGGATGTCTATGCTTTTTTTGCTTTTCCCCTTCTTATGTGACGTCTATGTTTATAATAGCTATTCGATACTCTATGGTTGCTTGTATATTATCTCGTTTTAGCGCGAAAGATCTGGACGTTGTTTAAAAATTAAATGCCAAGTTTTTAACGCAACATAATTTTTATATATTTTTATGCAAAAATATATTGTCCTAATTTATTTTCATATGTGAATATATTAAGTTTTAGTGAAAAAATATTTTTTCAAAAAATAGTGCTTTTTTGCGATAAAAGTTTTTTGCAAGTTTTACATTTTAGGTACTGAAAACTTGCAATTATATTTTAATTGTTTGTTTTTGGTGATTACAAAATGAGCCTGAGCAGTTTGAGAGGTGTGCTCAGAAGTGATTTGGTGAAAGTGAGTACATCTAGCGCATTAGTGTCGAAACTTTTTAGACCTTGTGCTGGAGTAAGGGAAGTGAACACATCTAATGCGCGGCAAGCATCAATTGCACAACACAATTCTAAGCCGGATTGGAATCGTGCTGTTAGCGAGGCTGAGAAGATAGTCGGTTACCCAACATCATTTTTGAGTTTACGATGGGTGATGAGCGATGAAATAGCGAATGTGGCTCTTCATCTTCGCAAACTTGTTGGAAGTAATCATCCTTTGTTAAAAACAGCGAAGTGAGTTCTTTTTCATAATGTTATTCTAAAATAATTGTAGGGTATATTTAATTTTAGTTATGCGCGGCTGGGTTCAGCTAGTAATAACTTATGATCTATGAGATGCATAGGGCGCTAGAATATTTATATTTTTTTTTTCTAAAATAAAAGTAAACTAAATTACTCCATATAACATCAGATATGTGCAAATGAAACCCGTCAAAATTGATCTAGCCGTTTCGAAGATTAGCCGGAACAAACAGACGAAAATTTTTAAAATGGTTTTTGTTATAAGACGTACTGTACCTATATAATTTGATATACATTTAGTAAAAATCAGTTATTTTGACATTACAAAATTTTTTCATTTTCACTTTATTTATTAGTATAAATTTTATTATTCTATAAAAGTTAAAATTAAGATGCAAATTAAAATTTATTTCATGCATAGACAATTTTTTTTTAATAAAATAATTATTTAAGCATTGTGCATTGCATTTCTTTGTTGTATTGCAACTGTATTACAATTACATTTATTTACTCAATATTTTTTAATATTAGATCCTGGAATAAATTGAATATATAAAAAATAATTAAATGTAGACCACTAAATTGTTAAGATATCAATTCCCCTTATTTAAGGGCCCCATGTACGATTCTTGCAAAGGTCAACTATGGAAGCTAACATTTAATTGTTGACCTAACTCCATACTTAGTGTGGTATATGTAGGTGCTTTATTTTGGTACAATCCGTTAGGTGCGATAGTTACGGCGGTTTTATTTCAGGCGGACTTGCCACTTATGGCTCAGACCAAATGAGAACTATAGACAGAATTTTGCGCACAACATAGTGAAGCCGATTTCATAAATATGGTGTGCGTAGGCGGTTTACTTATTAATATTTTATGTCCGAAGCTATAACCTCAATATTTGTTTATTTTTATTGAAAATATTGGAGTTTCCAAGCTTACTTATTACGTGTGAAATGCGATTCCATTCTGCATTTTATTTTTTGAAGGTTTTTACATCCTTCCACTACGCAATTCGACTTTTTCACTAGTAAATATTTTAATATGGGAAAGCGTAGTTTAATTGCATTTGTGTGCGTGTAAACGGGTATGTACATGGCTAAGGCGCAGTTTACCGGCTACACAATGCCGTTGACAGGGCTCTATCTTTTGTTCTTATTTTATCATAGCTTCATGAAACAAAGTATAAGGTTACTTTATCTTTTTGTTGACATAAAAACATTATTCTCTGTTCAAAAATTCAAAACAATACAACTTAACTATGAGAAATTTAAGTGCAACTTAATCTCTTATGGTAGAACTAAGTGGAACTAAATTAAGGTATATTTTTGTATGAATTGACTCTTTTATTTTAAGTAATTTGTACCAAATACCAAATTTTAGTAGCAATTATTATTATTTACGAGTATTAATGCTAATATATGAACTAAGTCGCGGTGCATACCTAGCTAACACCTGCATCGTTTAGGTATGAACTATGAAGGTACTCAATTAATTGTAAATTATACACGTTCGACTCAATGTCCGTTCACGCCATTCGTTTCGTAATAACATTTCGCAAGGAATTCGTTACGCGTTTGGTCATTGGCGTTCTATAAACACTATTGACATTTAATTGAATGTACAATAACTTTAAGAAATAATGATTTATATGTAGTTAATTTTTAATGTCTATTAAAAGTTCAGTGTTATTGTTACCATAGCGTTACCATAGCATCATTTGTTAACAACGATATTATTGTTACATACTTATTATGTAAACTAGAGAGTACGTACATATGGTGGTATAGTGTTTAGACGAGAATAAGCCTTTAAATTTGATTCTATAGATTGATTCTCATTTTTTTTTCTCATTTGGCTGTAGTTTTAATACTTTAGATGTTACTTAGTACCTACTTTCATTGGTGCAGGCTGTGCCTTCACTTGGGACGGCATCCGTCAAGTGTTACCTAACTTAAACGACGACGATTTTGTTTGATGCTTGCCTCGTTGGAGGCATTGTTTAATAAATAAATAGTGGGAGAAAACTGATGACAACAAAATCGAGGGATACAGTTCGATGCTCTATCTACATAATATCTATCATCTACATCCACATTTTAATTATACCACTCTATAGATAAAGTATCGTTTAATATTTGGTAGTGGTTATAGGTATAGGTAGTGTGCGAACGACTAACTTCACACCGCTCTGTCACAGTGGTGTGATAGGAAATATTTTTACTAACCTTCACACTAGTAGAATTGCTATTTGAAGGCCAGGAAACTGACTTCCTAACGTTCATACCAGTGAGTATGATGGTGAATCACTTTCATAACATTAACACCATCAAAAAACGCAAGATTTTGAATAACTTGGCCACTTGCTTAGGCATTATAAATGTCTGCTACAATTATTAATTATGATGGGTAAGGTGGAAGGGAAGAGACGCGCTAGGCGAAGGAGAAAGTCGTGGCTCAAAAATATCCGAGAGTGGACTGGAATTGCCTCGGTAGAGCAGCTATTCCAATTGGCTCTTGACAGAGAACTGTTCAAAGAGTTGACGGTTAACCTTCAGGACTGAAGAGGCACACGAGAGAGAGAGAAAGAGAGAGAGAGAGAGAGAGAACATTAACACCATCCCGTTTATTAAATATTCTCACTTCTTGCTAAACCCTACTAATATTATAAATGCGAATGTATGTTTGGATGTATGGTTGTTTGTAACTCTTTCACGCAAAAACTACTGAACCGATCACCATGAAATTTTGCATACACGTTGTCTGGGACACCAGAAAGGACATAGGGTACCTTTCATCGTTCAACGCGGACGAAGTCGCGGGCACAAGCTAGTACTAATATATGATAATTATACCTAATCACGTAAAACACACGGCCGTGTCCATGACACACCCACACATCATTTTTGGGATTTTTTTTATAATTCTCGTAATTAGCTCTAGCGAAGTTAGTTTAAGAACAATGCTAACGTTGCTAGTTCGTTAGTGTTTTAAATTATTAACCTTCATTGTAGGAGCCTAATTTACAATGGAAAGAACAATATGCAGGCCTGGGGCCTCATCGTGTTGCTGGTATCGAAAGCAGCAGGTCATAGCCCAGAAATCCCAGACATGGAACAAGATAAAGCAGCTGGAGTTTTACACAGGTATTTGTTATAAACATTTTTAATACTTTAAAATGATTTAATTTCAATTAATGCTTTACTTAATCATTTAACCTGTGCTCAGGCCTTGGCCATGTGCCCCCTGTCTTATACCCAGCAAGACATGTAAATACAAAGTCTTTTGTTCCAGTCATCTTATCAGCTATTTGTTTAAAACAAGATTACAATTTTAACCACTATCGACAAGGTATTGTATTATAGTTTATATCCAGCAACATTTATTTTGATAAGAGGTGCCCCGTTTCGATTGCAGACACATTTTATCAGGCTTAAGGCGGCAGTAACCACTTCCTTAAAGAAGACCACCGTGAAATGACAGCATATGTACTGTTTGTTTCGGTGAGTTAGTAAGGGATGCCGGAGTCCATTTCCTTATCCCTTCTATATTACATTGCAGGCGACGGTAGCCACCTACCATCAAGTGGACCGTCACCCTATCTGTCGAGTTAACAAAAATATGAAAATAATATTAGAGAGTAAATTATTAAATTATTTTATTTGCATTTGAGAGTATATTTTGCACGTAATAATAAGAAAAAACTTAATAGCGAGTCAATAAATAAATGTTTTTTTACTAATCACACCGACACGTAATTTTTTTTTATATAAAGAGCATAATTTTGTGAGTAACAAGCAAATAGAAGCGTGGCCCTTTCCAATCCCTTTACTTAATTAACTGGGTTTTACCTCTCGGAGATTATACCAGTTACGAGTATAAATGTCGAGACAAATAAAAACACGCGGAACTCGTTTCAATAATCTATGTAGTGTAGGTATCATAAATTTACTGACAACACGCCAACCATGTAGGTACGATTTCGGAAAGATATGCGGATTTATGTTTCATTTGAAACTTACAGCTAATTATTACCGGTGAAAACTTGCTAAACAGAACGGTACTCGGAAAAACGTGCCGTGGCAGCACTTTATTATTTTATTAAATAATACAACTAAAGTGCTCTCGCGTTAAAAGTTTTATGAGGAATACCTCATAAAACTTTTAACGCGAGTTGTACTTCCTCACGAGAGAAATTCACTTTATTCATGTTTAAAGCTATTGACACATAATCATCTCCAAACATTCGCTCTTATTACTTACTGGATTCATTCTATAAACCTCACAATCTATTAAAAAATTACCTACTGTGTTAAGATCATAATTTTACATAAGAATTTATATGTTTACATAAGAATCACTTCATTAAATTTGAACATACCACGAATTTCAATAAATTAACATAATTAACTTCAAACTTATTTAACTTATTACAAAAATCTGTAACTACTATATGAATTATTTATATTTTATAGTAGGGTTAAGGATATGGGATAGGGAAGTAGGCTTTGACATCCTTACTCACTGAGATCGAGCGCTAAGTACACAATCAACTTAATAACTCGACCACTGGGCTCATAATCTAATTTTAACGTGGATCTACAAATTTGTACATTACTTTTTTACTCTACACTACCTCTTTGTAGGTCCATGAATTTTAAGTTATTTTTAGTCATAATAATATATATGTCTTCATGTTTGTAAACTATTTTCTTTTTTGTCGATTCATGCGAAGTAGAGGATACCAGAGCCAAACCTGTGATTGCTATCCTACCCTTTGCTTTCAGAGTCACATTGTGTTCCTCGTTATTAGTCACTAACAGTCAGCTTGTCGTTCACTAAAAAAAACTTAGAGTAACCGTTAAAAAGACTTGCTTGATAGTGAATATAATAAAAAAAATCATTTGCAGCCAACGTGCACTGGCCGAGGTGACAGAAATGATCCGCACCTCTCACCTGGTCCACAAAGGTCTCGTGAACATGCAGCAGATCACTGAAGACCCAGACGACATGTTGTTCGGGAACAAGATAGCATTGCTCAGCGGGGACTATTTGCTTGCTAACTCTTGCTCTGAACTGGCGAATTTGAGGTTAGTATTCAGTTAGAAAGTCCTTTCGCTGCACAGGTATACTTCTCTGTTTATTTTCACTAGTTTTTGCCCTCTACTTCATCCGCGCCCCATCTTTACTTCGTAGGTGTTAAAAGTTTAAAACATTTACCTCCAAGATTTTTATTGTTTATTTTTGTCAGGTATTGATTGATTCCTTCGACGAAATACTGCCCTTTGCCTTCTGATTAGACATTGAAAATGAACCTTTCAAAGATTTTCAAGATTCGATTGAGTAGTTAAGGCGTGAAAGCGTAAGAAACAAAAAAACCTCATTCTCGCATAGTTAGGATGCATCTTAAATGTAGCGTTTTATTTTTTATTAAGTATAATTACGTTTAAAATTATTTAAAAAATTTTTAAAATTAAATGTTTAAATTATATTTTAAATTTGACCTCTTTATTATTGTGTACAAATTACACGCTAAAGCTATTTTGTGTGAGTATTTCATAATGTATTCAAATTGATTATGTCACATTACGTTATGCAAGAGAGTTCGTGCGTATACGTCTGTAATGTTTCCATATAAAATAACTCATCTTAACATTTCTACAAAAATAATTTGTTTATTTTAAGCTCTATCTCAAAGTGTTACGGTTCAAGATTCAATATCTTTCGCAATGAATAAATTAACACAGAAGTGTGGTTTTGATTTGGCTTTTATAATATAGCTTTACTCCCCCGGCTACGCACGGATGCAATTTTTTTTTTACAAATAAAATAAAAACAAATGAGGAAGATTTGCAAACATAAACGTTCATCGTTTATTTGCTCTTTTCATTAATAAAAAAAACCTAACAAAATCTGTTGGATGGTTTAGAAGAAGTTACCAGGAGGCGGACAGCGACTTTATATTTTTTTAATATATGTATAGAAAAAATATAATTTTGTGCTTTTCAATATAGTTTGGTAGTTTCATTATATATAATGTAATCATGATTAACATTAAAGTGAATGTTCTATTTATTGAAAGGTTTTGAAGGTTATTGAACGTTACAATTATTCATTATTACCGTCGAATTATTACACTTATATTACAAAGAGTTAAAGTTTGAATGAAAGAGGCAATATCTGAAACTACTTATCGGATTTTAAAAAAATCTTTTACCAATATATACCTAAGTGGACCTTCAGGGTGGACATAAGCTACTTCTTTACTTACATACGGGTGAAGCCATGGGCAATAGTTAGTCGCTATATAATGAGATAATAAAAAAAACCTATCATTAACCTTCATTAGTTAATATGGTTCAAAACCCATTGATGAAAGTTCATACTGTAATAAAAATAATAATATTTATTTCAGATAATTATCCATATCTTAAAAACAATCTTAATACAATAATAAATTTAATTATTGTATTTTTTTTAACCTGCTTATTTCATTTGTATAATATTTCAATGAAAAAGACATTCTAATGTAATAATGTTTCCTCAACGCACGTAGAAACTCGCGAAAGCGCGTCTTAAACGAATTATTGGAAAGGAAAGTTAAATGAACCCTCATGAACTCGATGTTGTTTCAAGACCTTTGTGGGTTTTGCGGTGAGTCCTTTAACATTCCGCAACTCACCTTAGTAACTAACTTACATTTTATTTACTTGGCTACGCAAGAGAAATATTTATTTTTTTACTAGTACCTACTTAATTGTATTTGTAATCTATACTAATATAATAAAGCTAAAGAATTTTCTTTGTTTGCTTTCACACCTTAACTAGTACATAGGGTCACCTTTCGTTCAGAAAAAATACTGATCAACTAAATATGAAAAATTCAACTCCTTTAAAAAATAATTGAGAATTAAGATTTTTATAAATATTTAAAAGCCTTAAAAAGAGAGGCACGGACGAAGACGCGTGCAAAAGCTAGTCTATAAATTAAATAATATATATATATGCATGAAATTTATAGTCATCAGAAAAATTCGTTTAAAGGACCCATCAATAAATAGAGAAAAATAGGACAAGTTTTCATAGCTAATAAAACTTTTTCAGACGTCCGTAGTTATTATAGCCAGAGCCGATTATCAATGTCCCCTCGAATGATAGGTTTAAAATAATGAGTTCACTGTGAGTATACAATCCCCCAACTAGTCCAACTTACATAGAAAATTATCTAAAAAAATATTTTGTGTGAGGTCAAAACCTTGCATTATTTCGTTTGTATTATAAGAATTATTCCAACAAAAACTCATTATGTCATGGTCAGGTCTGCAATTTCCTGTTTGAATTTATCTAATTTGTATCCATGTAATATTAAGGTTATACCAATTTGGTTGCATTTTAATCATTATATTAAAGTTGTATTCGCTGCTGGAGTTGATTGAGATTTAAATATTCAAATTAATATCGATCCTGTGTTAGTAATTTGTTTAGGTGCTGGTGTAAGTAATAGTTACAAGATGGGATTAGAAATTGGAATTATTTGTATGTTTGTATGTAGGAGGTAATCTTCAAAAATACTTATCATATTATCAGCGAGTAACATAGGCTATATTTTATAAAGTTACGCGGGCGAAGCCGCGTGCAACAGCTAGTATTACATATTTTATCAGGCGATTAGTATATTATACTTACTTCTATTTTTAACGCGGACGAAGTCGCGGGTACCAGATAGTATAATATAAAACAATATGCTGTACAAAGTCTCGGCCCACTTGTGGTCGTGTTTATTGCTTCTTAATTCACTTTCGGCCGTGGCCGCCATATTTTATTACATCGCATTGTAGCCTGCGTTTTCTATATCTATTTGAAATAATATTTTAAAGTTTATATTGAAAAAAAAAAACCTAATATTATATACATATACATAATTATTTTATTTAGTTATGAGAACTGAGAAGCCACAACTCTGTTTAAAGAAAAACAGAATCCTAAGTAGATACTCTGTATGTACCTATCTACTTAGGACTACAGATAAATTAACTGTATGATGGTATTGGTAGTTTTATCTGGGTTTGCTGACCAGATCGTTGGAAAACTTAAAAAGGGACAGTAGACTTAATTCACCACCCAAGCAGGTGATTAGTTAAGTGTTTAGTAAGTAGTAAATACCTGGATGTACTAGATAATATCGGGTATTTCCCTTGGTCCACGTTATGCTTTGTTCACCTGGGCGGACCACAGCCAATAAAAATTATGTATATAACTTAGTATACATATGTAAAACGTATGTAGATAATTTAGTTGAGCACACTGTGTTTCGCAATCATAAATTGGGCAGCCCATATGACGGTAGTGACCACACGTTTACAGAAGACCACCGTGAAATAACAGCACGTGTGCTGTTGTGTTTTGGTGAGTGAGTAAGGCATGCCAGACCCCACTTTCCTATTCCTTCTCAGTGCTTAATAATCCTAATGAGGTCGGCAGAGCAATTGCACTTGTTAATAGGCGATGGGTACCTTTCTATCGTCAAATGAAACGTCAGATTTCCTGACAACCTAAACATAACTGTCTTCCGTTATTACACAGGAATCAAGAGTTAGTAGAGCTCATGTCTTCGGCAGTTCGGGATTTGGCTGAAGCAGAGTTTCTGGGTGAAAGGGATGAACAGAACAATCCTCTGCCTTCCCGCCCTATCCCGGAATATCAAAAGGTGCCGGCTATGGGTACGTAGAAAAATCCTCTTTTATCCAATTGCTTAGTGTAAAACGAGAACAACGTATGTATGTTTGTTGTCTTTTTAATTCATCTAAATTACAATATTAATTTCACATATTTTTTTTTTAATTTATTAAAAGCAATTTATCACAAGCTAATTGACAAATATTTGACGACAAATTAAAAGATCAAAAGATATTTATAAAATTTTCTTCATTTTCATTTCACATTTTTTTTTTTAAATAAAATGGCGTGTAGAATGTATATAAAACAGTTTTAACTGCGGTTTAAAACAGTCGTGAAATATAATTTACAGAAAGTATAGATAACAAATAAAATTAATTTTTTTTATTTTGCTATGAAAACATCATAAAAAGTTATTTATAAACAATAAATTATGTTTATTATCTTAGTTCTTAATATTCTGCTAATATTAAAATGTGAAAGTTTGCGAAGATATATGATGTTGTTTACTTTTTCGCATAAAATGACTGTAGGTACGGATTTCAATGATTTATACAGTAACATCAGAATAACATATAGGTTACAATTTATAAAGATTCGCGGACAAAGTTGGAAACTAAAACTGATTATTTTTTAAACAGAGTCAACCGCGTCTTTACCAATAATACTTATATTGAAACATCTTTGCTAAAATTTAAAAAACTAAATCCTATTTCCACACTGTTGACGTGAAGTGTACTTTTCCACATACAGTTAAGTATTTCACTAGTTACAATGAGCAACTTCAAACCAAACGTAGAACAACAATGTAAAAAGTGACACTTTTATGTCACAATTTTTATTTTGAAACAAAGAGTTTTTGGATAATTTCATTTATTATTTTAAACATAAAACTCTACATCACTAAATGTAAGCTCTAGCCTCTAATATACATTTAAAAGCTGACATCAGGCTCTCCAAAGGTCCAAGGACTTAGGGTAAAATTTTTTAAATAAACATTGTATTATGTTATAAGCTTTATTATATACCTATTATTAGAAAGATTTGAACTGGCACTTGATTAGATGAGACGTGCGAAATTTGTGGTATTTTTAAAAAAAAAAAAATCCACTTATATGTCGTTTTAAAGTTCACCCAGGAAATATAGCTAATCACCTTCGCCAATTACAAATATTAACTTAGGCTATATACCTACCTACTTATTGGGTTGTGTAAATACACACATCCGCCATTAACGAATAGCGTGTGTTTTAACGCGGACCCAATCACATATTTAAGTATTTAGTTCGTGTGGTCGTTAAAGGTGAAGCATTACTTACTTATATAGCTTGTACACGTTGTCGACGCTTGTACAGGTTAATTCAGAAGTGATTAATTTATCGCCATTTTAAATACTATATATTAGAGCTCATGTAACTCAATATATTTATGTACGTACTGTTTCTGCATTTTTTTCAATATTAAAAAAAGGGCATGTCTTTTTTAAAAAAATATTGCAATTGTACATTAATTTGATCGTATTCACATAAAGAATGACTCTAATGACCTCAAAAAATACTATAATATTAAGAACTCAAGAGTAACAAACAACCTCACACACTTTCACATTTATAATTTTCAATAGGATATTGATTATGACGTTCGTAACCAGTATCTACTACTAACTGAGTATTAGCTACACGGTCTGTCTGTTTTCCTCATTTGAAAACATTCGTGTTCACAGTTCGGACTTCCTGCACCAAGCTAATGAGAGTATTAAACGATTCCCAAATGAATTTTATTCCGGCATTGACTTTCTACACTTTACTACTTGACTTAAATCCTACCTCACTATAGAAGTAAAGCATTTTGAAATTTTGCTATAAAAAGTTTTAAAAAAAGAATTAGCTGTAGCTGCCTTCTGCACTCATTAATTAGAATAACATGTCTGGCGACAGTAACCACCTCTTACAGCAGGGTTATCACGCAAGGGATACCAGAACTCACTGCCATTTGCCCTATTCCCTTTACTCTAATTCTTTTATCAGGGTTGTTTATTAACTTATTATCGTGGGAAGTTTGTTTAAAAATCGTATGTAACATACATAAAAGACCCATACAAGAATTACTTACGAGTATCTTAAATTTAAAGAGACGCATTTATGTGCAAAAAATATTATTTCTAAATCTAAAATTTAAGAATATCTTTATGTGTATAAATAAAAATTTTCATGAATATACTGTTAAGTAGCAATTAAAAATCTTTAAAGTATTTCTTTGAATTTTTCTCGAAAGGAAGTCTGTGGACCTAGTCGGTATATGACTCTAGTGGCATATACCGACTGTTTTTGTAAAATAAAGATGTAATTCATGTCCGTAGACAAGACAAAACAAGTCCGTACAAGACATTAAGTTCTAACTATAAGTATAGAAATTGCTTGACCTCACCTGGCTTTCTATTGACGCCTAATGGTCAGTTAGACATATTCGATTGTTGTTAATTCATCAAGAAAGTAGACATTTGAATATGTACTTTACTATTGAAGCGGTAAGGTTCAATTTTTAATTTACACGTTGTTTTATATCATTAGTTTATATATATACACATGTCATAGTGTAATATATAATTGAAAACAATAATCTTTATCAATCATAAGTCTATGTTATTGTCAACAATTAGAAAAGACGATGAAAAAACTTTTCATTGAACAATCTCGAGTAGGAAATGTAAGCAAATATATTTTCTGCTAGACAACTCCACAGCCAAATTTACCGTATGTCGCTTTCATACGGCATTTTAAACTGGACATACGAACTGTGATCTTTGAACAGTTAAAACAACTGTCTTAATATTCTTACACACACATGTCATGTCATAAGTTTCTACTAGACAAAGAAAAACAAAATGATGACCTATACATTTGTACATTTTGTATTCGCGGCACGGATGTCTTTCTTGCATTCAGTTCGCGAAGTCAGTTCCTTACGGTCGCGAACAATAGTGAATTTAAATATCCATATTATAGATATGTATGTATGTAGGCTACTCGTAGTAGACGATTCATTCAGGAATGTTGGCTTCGTTACTTTTCGCTGATACAAAAGTATTAGCGAAACACGTACTTACTTAAAGCTATGGCGTAAGTAGGTCTGTTTACTGAAGAATAATTGCAGAGTTAAGGGTTATTGGTGGTCGAAAATTTATATAATTATAAACACGTGTACCAAAAAGTAATAATAATGAAATATTTAAAATCAAAATTCGAATATTCTAGTTATTTCTTGACCAGCACTTAACTGGTTTATATTACTTTCGAGTGCAAAAGGCCTTATTAATTTTTGACTTTGTTAGTCTAATACATTTTCAAAATCTAACTGTTGTATCTGTAATCCTAATGTAACCAAATATTTTTTTGATATGCGAAAGAAATAAAATTATGTATCATATGAATTGACTAAATTTCTTATGAAATAACTTTCAGACTGGAATAGTATAATCGAGCCGCTCCCCATGACGGGAGTAGTGGGTTCGTTACCTCGTGAGTGGGCAGCTCGTCACGTGCTGGCAGCTGGAGCTCTCCTCGGGAAAAGCTGCTCGGCTGCACTCAAACTGGCTGGACATAAGCCTCAGTTCCAAACGCAGGTCACTCAATATTACCTAAACTAACCTCAGTACTTTTTCAGAACAAAGGCCATAAAAAGAAAATTTATATTATATGTAAGCCTTCTCATCAACGCTTAGAAGTTAGTCTCTGTTAATAGAATATCAATTATTATTGTTTACTTCAGGGATATTTGTTCGGCTGCCACCTGGCACTCGCTTGGCAAGCGTTCCTCGACCTGGAGTCTTTCACTGGCTCAGAGCCGACCAGTTTCTCTTTGGTCGGAGCTCCACTCGCCTTCACGTTAGAAGCGAGGCCTGACCTCTACTCGTACATAGAGGCTGGTCGCAGGAGCGTTCATGATGTCGACTATCACTCGGTAAGTATTAGCCTTGGAAGCGACACTATTCCTAAAAATCTAGTCAATTTGGATTCACTATTGACAATTTCCATACAAATATTTTATAATGTCGCCAATGAGTGCGGGCATTATAAACTCATACTATAGCCACTGGCAGGCTACTTTGACATCGACAAAATATTACTTAACCAGAACAGTCCAGGTAGATAGGTAGATGGAGATAAAGATAATTTGTTTTGCTAGCTGTACAAGGCAGTGTTGGAAGGCAACGGAATAGAGCAGACGAAGCAGCTGCAACGCGAACACACGGCCGCCGCGTGTCACGTACTCGACAGCTTCCCCAACTGCGACGCGAGAACTGCTCTCGCCAACATTATTGTCGCCATGCATCACGACCACTAGCTTCTTCTTCTTCTTGTTGTGGTGCCTCTGTCCGGACTTTTCTTTTCTCCTTCCACCGACCTTTAAAACAATGCACACTTTTGTTTCTGCATTCTTTTAAATTTATCAAATGATAAATTAAATAAGATTTGATGACAAAATCTACTGACTTGACCGGCTTTGGATTCAGTTGTAGAAGACTCATACGAAACGGCTTGACCGATTTTCATGATTTTTTTTGTGTATATTCGGTAGGTCTGAGAATAGTTCGTAAACTATTTTTTATACCCTTGTGTGATAACGGTCGCCCACCACAAAATTTTTATTTTTTGGCAAAACATCGTTTGCGGGGTCATCTATAATATGTCATAAAAAATTACTGTTGTAGGTAATAATAATCTTGTTAAATAAAACAAAAATGTTTTTACTAAAATTAATGTTTTTTATCTTGTTTTAAAACCGTGTGTTTAATACACTGTATTAAATGTCTAATTTTTAAAATCGCGACATGGTAATTCAATATATCATTGTAAACTCGTAAACTGTAGGAGCATCAAGAACATGACAAATAATTCAATAAAATTTCGAATAAGATGTTAAAAGGTGTACAAGTGTTGTTTTGCACTTTATAAAATGGAAAGTTGCAGATCAAGTTGCGGTTATTCACCGTTCAAGCAACTTGCCAAATATGGAAGTTCAACTAAAAGTTATTTCAAGAAAATAAAAGATACGTTGTGCTATTTTTAGGAAAGTCCTTTTAAATTCGCAATTTATTTAAGTAACACAAACATACTTTAGTGTAGTAATGCTCAAATTTATACTTTTATACTACATTGGACGCAAAGAAAAAGGGTCGGTTAGAAAATCTTCAATATCTTCAAAAGTATCTGACCTAGCTTTATGAAATAAAGACTAAATTAAAGCTAAACTAAATAAATTTTATTTTTATTTAACCACATTAAAATATTCTTTATTTCATTTAAGATATTGAAGATTTTCTAACCGACCCTTCTTCTTTGCGGTCCAGTGTATTTTCGTGAAGATACATATTAGCCTAGTTTATGATTATCTCGTCTAAGGAATACAGGCTCAATTTAAAAAACTTTATACAGCATTCCAAAATATAAGACTTTAATTAACTGCCTATATCTGATACTAAAAATGCCCATATTTTGTTGTAATGTTATGATTTTATATATAATAAATATGTTATTATAATGTTTTTGTTTTATTACTTACTTACCCATATGCTTTGTGATGAACTCGTACATATATTTCTCAATGGCTTTGTTTGTTTTAATGAGGTACCTAATATCTAATGCACTTATTACATAGGTACATACATATTTTTATAGGCAATTTTATTTAAATTCATTGGCTATAAAATTTAAGAAACTTATTACTATAGCATTTAAAAAAAGATAGTCAAAAATTTTTTTTTTCATACAAAATAATGATGACGTCATAAATGGAAAATGTAAGGTGGTGGATATCTACCCATGTTCCTATCAATCTTTCCTAAAAAAAAAAAAAAAATCGTTAGCATCACAATTAATTGTAGTACAATTGTTACACAATATTGATTTTATGCAATAAGTCTTTATTATTTATTGCCTTAGTTAGACTAAGTCTTATCAAATAAGTTCAAAGCTCAGAATATATAGTGTTTAAATAAAACATCCACATAATATTATGAATCACATTTATTTCACAATACAAAATATCAGTCATATTAACAAAATTATCCCTCAAATACAGAAACAATTGTCTGATAATAAAACTACAATAATCTGTTTTAATTATAAAAGAACTTGGCATTAAATTTAATAAATATTTTATATTCTCGAAGCACAACTCTGAACGTGATTGATTTTAAAATAATTGGGAATTTACGAATAAAATTGCAGATTGAAACATTTTAAGTCGTTAATAATAATTAATATTATCGTTTTATTATGTTCATTTCCAAATGGTATAATAAAACGATAAAATTTAAATTTAAAATATATTACTTCCAAAATGGTGTTGCCAGATTTAAAAAAGTATATCTATAAAAAATTACAAATATATTAATAACATAAATTATTAAAAATTTTATTTATAATTTTATTAAAAAAAAAGCTCGAAAAATTAAGCATTAAGTATACATTTTGACTTTTTTAACCCGACATTTAAAGTAAGTTTTCAATACTTGTTTGTTTGGTGAATATTCGAGACATTTGTATTGTTTTTTTTTTTTTCTCTCTTTACTTGCGACATATGAATAAAGAAAAGAGGAATTATTTTGAATGTGAGTTTGAATTTTAGAGAATAAACTGTTTTGGTAATCATTTAATTAATTAAATAAAACTTTTCTATTTATTTATTTATTTATTATGTTAGTAATGCATCATTGGAACGTTAAAAGAGTTTAGCAATTTATGATGTGCTATATAATAAAATCATCGAGATTTTTTTTTAATATTAGATAAATCTATTAAAAATATAATTTTCATACAAACATCACACACAAAGAAAATCGGTTTTTATTAACATAAAAACAACTATATACTGTATTCTTTACAAAATCAAAATTAGCTCATCTTATTATTTATTATTCTATTCTATAATTTATTATATAATCAGTCAGTCAGTTAATTACGGCAGCAACAAATATTTCGAATGTCCTTTTTAAAAATGTGTACAATTTTTTTTAAATCAGTTTTTTTTTTAAATTAATTATTACCAAAGTAAAAAAAAAAAATTGGACACCAATTTTATAAAAATTTTATAAAAAAAAAACATCCGATACATATATTTAACTATTTCTTTAGAAAAAATATATATATATAAAATTTGTCTGCCTATAATAACTGTTCGTCGTTGGGATCGTACAATTCCGACAACAGCCTGTAGATGTACGAAGGTGAACTGCCGCCTCTGTGTGTTCAATGAATTAGCATTTCAAAAAAGTAAAATCAAAAACAAATAATAATAATAATAATAATAAAATATATGAAAGTTTAATGTAAATTATTCTTATTCAATCTGTCATAACAAGTTTTAATAAAATATAGCGCCATTTTATCTTTGATATATTTAATTTGTCGCTACACTTAAACTTACCTCAAAGGTGTCTTAAGGAGTTTAAATTTTAATTTACAAAAAAAAAAAAATAAAAAAAAAATAGAGTGTTAAGGACATAAAAATAAAACTGTTTAGATATTTATACAATTGTTACTTTTATAACACAAAAAAAAAAACGACTGAACGTATTTTTGAAGAAAGATTAACATCCAAAATGTAGGTTCAATTTTTAATAATAATAACCTTTATTGTGTTTTGCGTTTCCTTTATGGTGGACAAATTGAAATATACTCACAGGTTGGTGATGAAGAGTGTGACGTGCTCCGAAGGCACAGGATCGTAGAGAGGAGCAGACACGTATTCGCATACGCCCGAAGCCTCACTGTAACAATCACCAATCACCTTTCGCATATATTAAACCACTTTTGTCGACTGTACTTTACTAATCATTATTGGACAGTAAGTATGTACTGACGGATAAGTCATCACATCACGCGGGTCTCCCAACTCGTTGAACTGATCATCGGAGGCGTGCAGTGGAGACAATTGGTACAGTGGCGCCAAAGCTATAACCTGAAATATGCAAATCAAATCTTTTAAATACCATTTGTGTTCCTTAATAATCCCTTATATACTTTATAAATCATTTTATGGTCGGCAGCAACGCCTGCCGTTGCTTGCTTGCTTGATTTATAGGCGACGGTAGCCACCTTATCATCAAGTGGTAAATTTATAATTTCCCTCAATTATAATTTTAATCATGTTATGTGTAATATTGTAATATCATTGTGCAATGGAATTATACTACACATGGGAAGGAAAATTTAAAAAAAAAAAAAATCCTGCCTTAACATTAAAAAAAGTTTATAGTATATTTAGGAAAAAAATCATGCTGTGTCATGCCGGCTCTTATTTGCACATTTTATTTATTTATTTATTTATTTATTAAGGCACACCAACAGAAGACACAACAATACAGTTTATACATTCGATCTCGGCCTGATGTGAATTCCAATGACAGGTGTACACAACATTTAACATCAATCGCCGACCTTTAAGATTATAGAAAATTCTTATACCAAGTTCCAAAATAATAATTTTAGAACCAATTTTTTTTTTTTTTTTTTTGTAATGGCGTAAGACAGGACAAGATAATGAAATGGAGTACCGGCACGCTGTAGAAATGTGCGGCGCCTGTCGCTAGACTAGCGCCCGCTTCGCCCAGTAGACCGCCGCCGGCCAGCACGGCGAGCACACCTATTACCACCTGCACACACAACACACGTCAGAGAGAGACAGAGAGAGCGCGCGAAAGAGAGAGAGAGAGCGCGCGCGAAAGAGAGAGAGAGAGAGAGAGAGGCCTGCGTGCGAGTCAGGAACTAGCGGAGGAATATAACTTACAATGTACAAGTTGATACGATTTCATAAAAAGCTTTCTATTTATTATTTACATAATTTCCAAACATTCTATTAGCACACTCCACTTTTTTTTACCACTATGGCAGTAATTTAAAACTCTTTTTTTTTTCTTTCAGAAAATAGATTTTTTAGTGCATTTTATTTTTATCTAAATTTTAATTTTACTCTAAAAAATCAAATTGGGGGACAAAAATAACGCTTTTCCACTAAGTCCTCGCGTTAAAGTGCATATTTACGTTATGTTCTGCTTCAGACTAAGACTCGAGTTCACCAACAGACTGTTATTTTTAAACAGCTGTTTAAAAATAACCGTCTGTTGGTGAACTCGAGCCTAAGTGTTTTTGATAATTTTTTTGATTTCTTGTCTGCTTGACACGTACCTTATTAACTCTGGACATAAAGGCAAACATGGCTTCCGGATCGATGACCGTGACACAGATGCCCGCTTCGCTGAGGCGCGCAGACATTTCGTGCGACTGAAACCACAAACAACCACTACATTTATAAACTCAATACTATTGTACTAAAAATATCGATAATTATGAACAATTTGTTTTATTTTATTAAAATTATGTACAGTCAATTTATATTGTCATTGATAATAAATAGTAAAATTGATAAATAACTGTATAATAAATATAAATTTACTGTACATAATTTTAATAAAATAAAAAAAGGAGGATTTAGATGTTGCATTACACGTATGTAGGTGCCATTAATAACTATAATGGCTTAGAACCGAAATCATCGTGGTCACCATAATCGGATTCTGAGTCGCTGGAACAGTCATGTAGATTGATAATTAATTCTTAGTCATGAATGTTATCAAATTGAACATCGCGTTCCTAAACGTTTTCCATAATTTTTCTCCACTTGTTAATTACTCTCTTCCAATCTTTTGCCGTAACATCTTGCAATAAAGTTAACATTTTATTACCAGTAAAAGGCGGTTTTGTGTTGTGTTTGGCAACGTGACCTAGTTTAAATTTGTTTTATTCAAATGATCGATAACGTCGATGGACGTCACTAAGTGGGCGTTCCCCAACAATAAAGTACGACATTATTTTACATAATCATGTACATTGTATTGTCATGAAACACGAAACTTCATAGGCGCGGTTTCAAAGACAGCTGTCACAGAGATCAAGCTATATTTTACGAACTATAACCTAGGTCACAGCTATAGACATAACCACATGAAATTGACCACACTTTCCATTCCTCTCTTTCCTGTAGGTCTGTAGCTTTATCGTATTTACTTTACAGGTGGATAGGAAACGCTTATTTCATCTTTTTATGCCTATGGTAACAGCAATAAAGCTAAAGGCACACTTAGTAACACATATACTATTATTTTAATAATATATTAAATAATATTATTAGAATGATAGTACTCATTTTATTGTCCCAAAAACAATAGTCATAGTTTGGTCTAGATTTAACAAGACAAATAGATAATATTATGACAGCAGTCTGTGGTAATTCAGCAACGAAACTGAAAAACCATAGAGAATGAAAGTATTTTTTTTCTGTGACATTTTTTCGCCTGTTATTCATTCGTCTGACGTTACAGTGAGTGAATAATCGTGTCGTACGTTTAATTAAACCTAACCGAAAAAGATTTAAGTGTTATACATTAAAATCTTAACAAAGTTGGCAGCTTAATCAACAATAAGTTACTTTTACTTTGTACAATATAAATCAAAATGAAGATTGCCGTAGAAGGTTGTGCTCACGGAGAGCTTGAGAAAATTTACGAATGTTTAGAAATGTTACAAAGAAGAGAGAGTATAAAGATAGATTTGTTAATTTGCTGTGGAGATTTTCAATCTGTGCGTAATTACGATGATTTGCGCGGCATGTCTGTACCCGAAAAGTATTACAATCTTCATACATTTTACAAGTAAGTTTACTTTGTGACGGTAAAGACCGGCAGAATGACAGTTTACTTGCGATAGGAGATGCTAAGTGCAATGGCGACCTGATAGGGCCAAAGGTGTAGGGAAAATGACGTACATAAAAATGTGTAGGGAGGGAGTATTTAATTTGTATAGTGAAAATCTAAGTTTCACTATACAGTTAAATTAGAAAAAGATCTAAATTTTATTATTTTTGTTTATAATAAAATGGGATGGGTCAATGGACATATACAGAAGGAGGTACTTCTTGACATGGCATAAATTGTCAGGAGGTTCCTCACCCTGAAGCCCAAACCTGTGGCTTGGTCCTTGCCCCGCTATCTGTCGATTACTAGTTTTAAGTTTTTTTTATAATATTTATTGTTTTTAATACAATTACTAGTACGCGTAACTTCATAAAATACAGCCTTTGTTACTCACTGATAATGTGTAGCTTTTTATGGGTGAAAGAATTTTTAAAATAGGGCCAGTGGTTTTTGAGTTAAATCATTACAAACATACTAAAATACAAATCTTCTCTCTTTATAATATTAGTATAGATTACGTAAAAAAATTAAAATTAAAAAAAGAAAGAAATATATAATAAAACTTAAAGATACAGAACAAATACCCCAAAGCTTAAATAATATATACACTGACAAAACAGTTCATAACAATCTAGTAAATGTTATGAATTTAGAATAATATAGTGGTTATAACCGACTAATAATAAAATCTAAGTATAATAAAATGACCATTTTTAATGGCAGGTACTACAGCGGTGAGAAGAAAGCTCCGGTTTTGACAATTTTCATCGGAGGGAATCATGAGGCATCAAACTTCTTGCAAGAGCTTCCCTACGGAGGTTGGGTGGCACCAAACATATTCTACATGGGGAGAGCTGGTGTTGTTAAAGTGGGCAATCTGAGGATCGGAGGTTTCTAAATTTTTCTTTTTCTTTACAATACCTTCTAAATTGTAACTTGTGACAATTATATTGTACTAGCTGGTTGAAAAATAAAAATATCTTGGCCTCTTATTAACTATAACACTTTGGCCAAGTGTTAGTTTTTTATTTAATTTTAGATTATCCCTAGGGAACAGTACTTTTTTCTGAATGTAAGGTATCCTATGTCCTTTCTCGTATCTTTTATAACGTGTGTGCAAAATTTCATGATGATTGGTCGAGTAGTTAAGGCGTGAATGGGTAACAGACAGACATTTACTTTCACATTTATAATATTATAGTATGGATGATGATGAACGATGAAAGTTTTAAATGATTTTCTTTTCTTTTTAGGTATGTCAGGCATATTCAAGGGTCAGGACTACACTAAAGGCTTTTGGGAAAGTCCACCTTACTCGCCACACTCTTTGAGATCGGTCTATCATGTGAGATCGTTAGATGTGTTCTGTTTAAAACAAGTTCAAGAGAAAGTTCATATAATGCTCTCGCACGATTGGCCAACGGGCATTACCAATTACGGAGACAAAGAAAAATTACTCAAATGGAAGCCTTACTTTAGGTAAGTAGTTACTATTCTTTATTGTTTTTACATCCGCTAGATTTATTCATAATTTCAATAAATAAGGAATTATTTAGATCAATTCTTAAATATCTATCGACTTGCTGGTGGCCCCTTAAATCTTTGAGAACTGAACTTAATAGAATGTATTTCTTTTTGCAGAAGAGACATTGAAAATAATCAACTAGGGAGTCCGCCAGCAGAAAGATTGTTACATTCAATGAAACCAGATTACTGGTTCTCTGCTCATCTTCATTGTCAATTTGCTGCAATCGTGAGACACGAGGACTCATCGGAGACCAAGTTTTTGGCTTTAGACAAATGTTTGCCTAGAAGAAGGCATTTGCAGATATTGGACTTACCGTCCGAATTTTATGGGGATAACCAGCTGAGATTTGATGAAGAATGGCTGTCTATACTAAAAAGTACAAACCATTTGATGAGCGTTAAAAATACGGATTGCTATATGCCTGGTCCGGGTTGCGATGAAAAGTACAACTTTACACCAACTTTGGAAGAAAAAAATACCATAAAAAAGTTGATGGTGGACATGTTAATAAAACCAGAGAGTTTTGTTATAAATACACCTCAGTTCGATCCTAAAACATCACATGGAAAGCAGCCAGAACCTCTATGGAACCCTCAAACTGCCACACTATGTGAGAAGTTGGGCATTGATGACCCATTGCAAGTAGTACTGGCGAGGAGCGGTAGGGAAATGAAGAAATACAACTGTACCAAAAGTGATGCGGTTTACACACAAGAGGAGACCACAACTGCGAAATTAAATAGACTATCGCTGCCCGAACCTGTAACTCCAAGTGCAGATAACACCATGAATTCTGACACGACTTGTACTCCTCCGTTTCATAAGATGTTTTATTCAGACCCAACAGTGGGTAACTCGTCGGAAGGTGATACACCAGTTTCGAAAGAAAGGAAGGCTTTTAAAAGACGTAACCAGTCAATGTATTCAACTGAAGAAGAATCTAACACGTCAAGTTCTCTATTGGACTCGGACAGTCCACGGTCATGTAAAATGCCATACCGCAAAAGTGAACATTATGTTCGGTAGCATTTCTTTTGTATAAAATATATTTGTATATAATGATTTTCTTATTAATATAGTGCATGATTTAATGGGTCTATAATTGTATATATACTTGGTTTTTTTTTATATTAAGAAAAACGATAGGTTATTTGACTGATCGAAGGCAATATCATAATGCTAATATTAGTTTATAGTTAATTTTTTCTATTTTAGTTCAAGTTATGGTACATATATTATATATTTGTAAAGTATTAGGCATTTAACTTGTACATTCACATATAGACCTTTTGAAACAATTGTAATTTTGTTAGAAATATAAAAAGAATTTACATTAAATCAATGTTATCAAATCATTTCTACAAATGAATTAAACAGCCTATTATTCCGTCAGAATTTTGACGAAATGACAATTCAATTTTATTACTGTATTATTGGAACTATAAATAAATTAAGTGCAAACAAATGAAGTGTTTTTATTCACATATGTAAATTAAATTCCTTAATTAACTAAGTCCCTGGTATATATACCAGGGAAATATCCGGACAACTGGATCGCGGATGATGTCCTATAATTTTAGTTAGAAAGTGAATAAAAAAAAGAAACCTTTTCGACGTCGGGTCCGGCGGCGTGCACGAGCCTGAAGCCGCGTGGCGCCGCCGCCATTAGAAACTGCTCGACCAGTTCCGATGAGCCATAAGTCAGGATGAGCTCGTCCGCGTGGATGTGCGAGTGAGCGCTCGAGCAGATCGACTCGTTGCTCGACTCCACCTCCGCCACCAGCTGACGCACAATACACATATTACGCCTCAGCTTCGTTCTAGGGTTCCCCGGTTCGATTCCCGGCAATGTCAATAAAAACTTTTAAAATTGACTATGGTCTGGATCTGGACACTGCGTTTCGCAGTCATTTGGGCAGTAACCGAACATCGTGAAATAATAGCATGTGTGCTGTTGGGTTTCGGTGAAAGGGTAAGAGATGCGAGAGCCCATTTTCCTATCTCTTCTCAATCTTTGTTTATGAACAAATTTTAATTTTTTTTTTTTTTTGAAAGCTGACTTGAACGCTATAATTCTTGGCTTTTAGAAGATCTGTTCAGATGTCCATCGGTCCATCGACCGGAGCTACTATTCCATAAACATAGACACAGATACACACAACACATGTTAAACTTATAACACCTCATTTTGGCATCGGGCGTCGAGGGATAAAAACACTTGTGAGAATGCCTTAAAAGAGTACGGACGAGCAAGTCTAGTTTTAAATACCTCTGCGATGTGATCACGTATCGGCTCCCTGAGATCTGTGGCGGCAGCTCCAAGGGTCGCTCGGCGGACTGTCGCCGCTTGAACCAACCTTTGCAGAGACTCGCCCGCTACCTCTACATTCTGAAAATTAAAATGTCACATCACTCTTTCTCCACTAAACCTTTCCTATTCCATAAACATCTTGCTGTTTCATATAACAATTGAGGAAACAGTTTAAAAATCACCATAATGCATTATTATATCCATTTGAAGGCAAGTGGATTGATTGATTACATTAAAAAAGACACAAGGAAATTGTTTTAAGAGTACTATAGTAATTACAAGTTCATTTATTTTTAATTAATAATTAAGAATCTATTAAAAATATTGTCATATTGTAATTAAATGTTGTACGAGTTGTATTCCATGTGACCTGGCGGGCAGACGACCTGAAGGCATCACAGGAAGTGGCTCGATTCGAAGTGCAGAAGACCGTGCTGAGCCTTAACCACCCCTTGCAGAAGATCACCGTTAAATAAGAGCATATGTGCTGTTGTGTTTCAGTGAGTGAGTAAGGGATGCCAGAACCAATTTCCCTATCGCTTCCCAATTCCTTATCCTTAGTTCTATAATGACCGGCAGCGCATTTGTCACAGGCGACCTTAAAGTTACACATTAAAGATGGTAGAAAGGAATGCAAATCCGTCTCGGCTATAAAAGGGGTTTCACCTGATCGACTTGCGCTCTCGACTCGTCCCGTATCGCCCTGAGCACGCGACGCACCATATTCGCGGCGACGAACTCGTTGGGCAAAGCCCGACTTATCATACGGCCCGCAGCGCGAACGCTTGCACACAACTCCCTAAATACATCACATTTGCAAATTAATAAAAATATTATTAAGTAATACAAAGCAGTCACCTACTGTTCCATGCATGAATGTGCTATTTTTAAATTGAGTAACTTAATCTAAGTACATTTTTTTGAATACTCTCCCAACTCTTGTAAATTTTTTTAAAGGTCTATTTAGAAACTATAATAAAAAATTAAATCAAGAGAAAATCAGTTATAGCGAGTTTCAAGGGACCACAAAAATTGGTTATAATAAATGGATAATCGTTATAAGCAATATTAATTTGTTATAGGGATTCGACAGACACCTTGATATTAGTCTTAACCGATCTCAAACATCGGATAAACAAAGTCATTATATCCAGTTTTTACTGTATTTATAAAATATATATTCAGTTTACTTTAAATTTGCATAATTTTGAATTGTATACAATATTTATTATGATAGCAAGTAACCACTCTTCCAATCTGTGGAAGCATGGATAAAGATTACAGTTGTTGTCAGTGTTGTTTGTCTTTACAAGTGATGGTAACAACCTAGCATCAATTTAACAGCTTATAACCTTTATAAATAATAACAAAGCTTTTTATGTCAATTGAGGTACTGGTAAGCGGTATTAGATGCTGGTAAAAGGATTAGGTGTTAATGATTCAATTTCTTAGCTATTATTATTTTATCCTAATATTGAAAATGCAAAAATGAATAATCATCATGATTTTTTGCATAAATGTTATCAGGAATACAGTAAATCAAATAGTATACTTTTTATACCAATAAAAACTTCATCAATATTAAATTGAAAATTTCATCTAGAATAAAAAACTATTCCCGAAATAATCTAAAAAAATCAACACCTACCTAACGAAAATATATGAGCAATAAGATATAAAAATTGTATTAACATCTAAGAAAAAGAGAAGAGAACAAAGCCACAGGCAAAAGTTAGTACCTAATTTATAAGTGTATAATAATTAATAAATGAGATTACAAGTGACTTCAGTGAGGGTAGATAATTTTTTCTGCTAAAATAGATATTACTGGCTGCTAATGGATTCATTAGTTAATTAATGGTTCAAAATTCATCAGAACAGAACAGAACAATTCAAAAGATATACTTGCATGCCATGCTGTTTTTCAGTTGCAGTAATGCCTAGTGTTGGGCAAAAGAAAAACTACATAGGTATTTAAAAAAAATATCATACATGAAATCACATGGTATTTCTTTGCTAGTCTAGACATTTTTACACATGGAGACAACAAAAGACACCTTAAAGTAAGCTGTCCTATAGCCAAATAAAATGTAATTCATGTTAAACAAAAGTCTAGTTTGGTTAATTTACTGAACAAATAACTTACAATACTGTAGCGTTTTCGGAGTCGGCGATAATCTGTTCCAGTATTGAAATAGTCGTGAGCGCAATCTTTTCAGAATTTTCAAATTTCCTGCAAATATAAAATCTTTATTAAATCGTTCAGATCTTATGATCTGTTTTAAGGATGTGAACATTTTAAGATTATAACCAAACATTATTAGTGTTAATATGTACACATGTTGATAATTGCTTTAGTAATAAATAATAATTGATTTTTTTTTTTTTTTTTTTTATAATACAAAGCACCTTACCGTCTTCGGACATCGCAAACAAATTTCACAATTAAATCTGTGTGTTTGTCGTTAAGGCCCTGTCCTATTTCTTCATCTGCAGACGATGATGTCGCCATTGTTTTAATTTTATTTAATAAGTAAAAAGAATAAGCTATTTCTGAATAAAATAAAGGAAAAGGGAAGCTTACGACTTCTACTAAGATAAGGACAACTTGAGGATAACCTAAAACAAACGAAACGACCAGAAAAGAAAAGTGCTGTGTTGCCAACTTGTCACAAGTCGTAATCGCATCGCACCTCGCAAAAGCATTCAATTCAATCAAATATTTAACATAACAGAGTTGCCAACTTATAAATTATTCTGCCCATTGCATTTTACTCAGAAAATGTGCAAACTGGAACTGTGTACAATAACTATAAACGGAAAATTAAATGCTTTTTAGTTATAAGAATTCGATTTATACTATATAAAACAAAGGCATTGTAGTTTTCATTGAAAAAATACAGTATATCTAACCTATATGGTGGACCATTGAAGGGTTTTATTTAAGGTTTTTTATTATTATTAAAGAAAGCCTTTGAAAGAAGATAAGCTGTATTAATATTGCATATAAAACTGAGGCAGCAAAAATTAGTTTTATTTATTTGGAATAGTTTTCATACTACTAGTAGATAGATAAACTATAATTAGTCGTTCTGTGAACAAATCTCTCGTGACATAGGTTTATCTTACCAAAATACATATGTAGTTAAGAAATTAAAAAGTGGCAATACGAATCAAAACTATAGAAATGCCTCTTTTTAATTTCTTAACTATTTTGCCAAGCTGTAGGTACATGTAATTTTAAATAAAATTGTACTATATTATCTAAAGTGTAAAAATGAATCCACAAAGAAGAAAAATTTGTAGTCTACGCCACCTAACAAGTCCGGCCATTTAAATAACTAGAATTGGATAGAAATAGAAAACAACAAATTTGCTATTTTTTCATAATTATTTTAATGTGTTGAAACTTAATTATTGATCAATTTTAAGTTATGTGACAAGGGTATGGGTGTTTAGGCGGCAAAAATTGAATGCTAATGTTTTTTTATGTTTTATCACTGTTAACCGGTCATTATATACACAAAACAAAAAAATATAGCTTAAAATTGATCAATAATTAAGATTAGACTTTTTAAAAATAGGCAAATACTTTATTGCAATGCAATGAAAGCGCCGCGCCTGCAATACTTGTTTGCTGGCAACATTACATTATGTATGGCCACAGACCATAACATTTTGCAATTGTCAACAGACAAATATTACAATTTATAGTTCAGTGCAATTATACGTTTGTACTTTGTAGGGAATATATCCATCCGCTAATTACTCCTAAACCACGGAACGGATTTTGATGCGGTTTTCACCATCAGATAGAAAATTTTTCACGGAATGTTTATTTATACAATAATAAAAGCTAATTAAGTTTTTACGTAAGTAAAATGCCAGATTGTGAGGATGTAATTGTTATTCCATCTCGCAAAAACGGATGCACGGATTTTAGATGAAATTTGTCACACTATTCCTCTCTGTAATAAACTTATAGACATTATTAGTTTACCTATATGTATAGATACATTATTAATATTGTGCTTATATTTATAAATATTTCAATTGTAGTTCTTTTACTGTATAAATTTTGTATAATATTAAGAAGTATAACTTCTCATATGTAAACAAAAATTTCCATAAATTTTCATTTGAGAATTCTACTACGAGTACGAGTAGTCTACTCACTCTTACGCAAGTCTTACGTGATGAAATTTACAGGACAAGGAATATGTGGGAAATGAAACAGATAATTTTTCTTTTTAAATTATTGTATTAATAAATAATGGTAGTTGTATTTACATGACACATTCGATTACTCTTTTTGTTTTGGCAGAAGATAAAACATTGTTACACAATAATATTTCTTGTAACTTAAACTTAAAGAACACTTGAACGCGCGTCCTTAAAACTAACTACGAAGTAAAACACATGTCACATTGGTAATCCTTATTTTACCATCATTCAAACAGGCAAAATAACAAATTCGTCACTTTATTTTTGGTTAAAACATTTTGAAAATACTGGTCTTTTTTGGTTTCAGCGGTTAATTACTGCATAATCTTTCATACCAGAGAGGCAAACATACGGACAGACACTCGTGAATTAATGTTTAATATATCACAGGTTTCTAGTGTGATCTAAATGATACATTTCTTTAAGATCGACGACAAACTGTTTAAACTACGAAATTGTGTAACTCTAATACAAATTTGGATAATTTTAGATATACATATAAAATTTGAGAGTCGAAATCTGGAGGTTTTTTTTTCTATATTTTACGTAAGTATACATACAATTCATCAAAATTTGCATTCGCAAAATGTGCATACAAAATTATAAACATGTTTATTCAGAAGTTTCGGATCAAGTTACGTTATGATAAATTTACTGTCTGATATGTTTTTAACTATGTTTTAAGAAAGCACTGTTTAGTAAACGGTTGGCATTTAGTGGAATGGCAAGTTTCCGGGTTTACCAATGCCCTATATGTTGGACACACACAAATAATATCGAAATAGAATTTTTTTAGGCAGAATTTTGTAGTGAGTTTTTAAAATGTTAAGCACTTCCATAAGATCGACGAATTTATCGCACCATTCGTTATTATTTTATTTTCACTCCTACTTTACTTATTACAATGTACATAGACCCCTTTGTCTATTATTGCTTACAATTTTAAAAGTTTTGATGTCAAAACTTTCATTTTAAACCTATTAAATAATTTCACGCTCGTCCCAATAAATACGTACACGTAAAAAATATAAACTATATGAATAGTTTAATCTTTAAAACAAACTTCTCTTAACCTAATTATATATTATTAACTATCCATCGGTATGGTTTCATCCATTTTCAATATTATGCCTACTTTATAATTTTTCCAAGCGCCTGAAAATTATTTTACTTTTTTTCCGCGAATACTCTATTCTATATACACGTGTGTCGTTTATTAATTTACTTTTTTTTATTGTTTTGTATCTAATTCATAAATTTTTATCAACGCTAATTATTTTTTTACATGATTTCATTTTCTTTTTTTTTTCGTTACAGTCATAATTTTTTTCTCAGTTAAATACTTATGTACGCAAATAATGTTTCGCCACGAGACGTTCAACATCGGTTTGAGAGCCAAAAGTACAGGCACTCGCGTTGAAAAAATAAAGGAGGCTCCTTGAAACATGCATAAAACAATGGCATTACAATAATTTCATTGTCAATTATTAAAAGAAATATATATTAAATATTAACGTCCTACAAGTAAACACTAAAATATTACAAAGAAAATTGATTTCATAAAACGGTTCACGTAATACAATATAAATAAGTTAAATATTCTAAAAAGTTAATAATAATAATACACACATCTTAACCTAATCGAAAAGCACTCATATCTCCTTGGTAAAATATAACCTTATTTGATTTATTTCGCGGTACGGTAATTCATCGGCATTACGCGGGAATGCAAAGTTACAATACAAAATACAAATTAACTAATGCGATAAACAAACAGTACAAAAATATCATAAACGTGTCCTAAACACCTTCTTCCGCCTTCGACTATTCCTACTTCCTTAACCCCTTTTCATTCCTCCCTTACAGCACAAACACAACCTCGCTAAATGTGATGTTTTGTACTTTTGTTCTAAATAATTGTTAGTAGTTCATGAGATCATTATGTCACACAATAAAACGTTATTATGCGCTTATTTAGAGAAAAAAAAAACTCCGACAAAATATGCAGACATAGTAATTAGACTGTACAGTTTGTAAAATTAAAAAAATATAATGGTAAAAACTAATTCCAATTGGTCAAAATGTTAACATAAGTAAAACTAGGAATACCGACAATATACAGAACAATCTATAGACTTAATCCGCGGACACACGACACTTAACGCTCAAACGTAAGACTAGTTAAAATGCGATATAAATACTTAAAAAAAACTTAAATTAGGTACATCTTTGATTGAAACTCACTCGATATAAATTACTGTAAAATGTGACGCATAAAAAATACTCCGCCTCCAAAAAGAAAAACGGAGGTCAATTCCAATGTAAATGCATACAGGAATCTCGCAAAATATGCAGCACTCTGGACCAGTTTTGTGCCGCACACAATTAGATAAACCTTAAATTTGATTAAATCCAGGAACTACAAGAACATTTTGGAAAGCACATCGCTAGAATCACTACAAAAAAGGCAACACATAGTTCCGTTGGAGCTCTAAGCAGAGCCTAGGTCACTCCGTCGCGCGACATTGGAAGAACAGTGTGGGTGTAGCTTGCGTCAGGCGCCCGACTCCTGGTAGGGGCCCGTGACCGTACAAGGGTGCATCGGAAACAGCGTCGTCCAGGACATTGTTGTCTGTGTGTCTGTTCGCAGCATGATTTGACCACTTCTTCGCGCTAAGTTAGTCGCTTCTACTAGCGCGGCCAGCGAGCTGAACCCCCCCGGTATACTATCTTCACCCTTCTTATATTTCTCTATTAAACTCTTCTGGTCCGGCCCAGGTGTGGTCGCCGGTGATACAGAGTTCGCCTTGGGCCCAGGTGTATTTGCCGTCGGTGGGTTCAAACCCAATTTCTTTAATCGCATCTTCTCTTCCCACTCCTCCAAACCGTGTTTTGGTCGATTCAAATTCCTATGCTGGTAGAAAACCAGCGATATCCTCGTAGGATTCATTCTGTTCGGTGCTTTGACAGCAGTAGTCGAATGCATTTCGTGTTTCGCGCATTCAAACAACACGCTCCCGTGACCCAAAGCGATAGCGACGCCACCCATTTGGCTATCTTTAAAGCATTCTAAATTGTCGGAAAATTCAGTGACTTCTCCGATAGGTTCCGCTTTAGGTGGTTCGGGAGGATACGGGATAGAAAACGGTGATGGATAAATACACCAATTCGCCGAAGATTGACACCAGTTTGGAGTAGGATTCTGATAGAAGTTGGGAGCGAAATTAGGGTTGTATTGATATCCATATGAGTTGTAGCAATGAGGATTCCTCAACAACTCATCTCTTTTATATTTTTCTGCATTGTAATAAGCTAAACTGTTATAATCATTATATGAATTTTCATAAGGATTGAAATGACCATATGGATTTGGTGGAAACGGATATGTATTTGTCATTTGAGAATAGTTTCCGTAACTTTGAATCGATGATTGATTACCATAAGAGTTTTGGTTGACCGTGTGAAAATTATTTCCTGTGAATTCCGGCACCGGTTTATTATTTGGTGCCATAGTTTGATTTATGTCATCATGGCTTATCGTATAATTAGTCTGAGAAATAGATGTAGGTGTTAAATTCTCATTTGGCAGTCTATTATCATACGGGCTCCTGTGTTCGTAACCCTGATTTAAATGTGGCCTCTCTGATGGTGGGTATGGCTTTAGAAATGTAGAATTATCAATGCCCTCGAGGGTTGCGTGTGATCGTGAAGGAGGTCTAGCTTTTGGTACTCTAAATAGACCGTTATCATTTTCTGGGGTCGCCGGATCTTTTGGCTTCGTTGCTTCCCAGTTTTTCGAATCTGGTGATTTCCAAACACTTTTTCTAATATCCGGTGAATTATTCATTATGTCTGTGTTATTGTTTGGAGATTTTAGATCAGGTATATGAGGTGGTGCCGGAGATTCGGGAGTGTTTTGTGATTTTTGAGATATCTCTGTTAGCCTAGGTGAGCTGGGTAGCTCGAATTCCGGTATCTTATTAGTTATGGCCCCGACAGTCACATTATGTTTTTCCTGCTCTGTAATATTTTTCAGTGTCGATTGATCCGTATTTGGATCACTCCTATTTGAATCTGGACTGCAATTATTTGGCGGTACGTTAAGATGGGCTGTTGTAGAATCTGGATCTTCTTTTACTACGTTATTAAACATTTCATTGTTAGCAAAATCTTGCCATTGATTTTGATTGGCATCATTCATGTGAGGATTTTGTAGAGTGGTGTAATTTGGTTCTCTTTTTTGCATGACGGCTGATGGGAAGTTTTGTTGATTTTGATTAGGATTCTGACACGCACCTTCCACTAGTGGCGAGACGTGATTCGGGTTGTATAAAGTATTTTGATGGTGTAAATTATAACTTTGCTCGTAAGAATTGTAAGGTGAATCGAGTACCGTGCTTGAGATTTGGTTACTCTGCAGTTGCGGATCAGTGAAGTTGTCTATCATCGTTGCCATATCTAATAATGCAGGGTTGCTTAAATTGGGATTTATTAAGCCTCCCGAAGTCTGATTATGCATGTTAGGATTGACAAAAGCCGAATTATAGTGGCCATTGTTGTTAAAAGAATTTGTCTGGTTCAGAGCCGGGGTGAGGGCTCTGGGCGAAGCGCTACTCTGACTTCTCGGACTGGCGTTACTTCTGATGTCGTTCGGCTGCGGCGTTCTAGGTGCGGCTGCGGTTTGCTGAGCTTTCTTTTGATTGTTGGGACTCTGTTGGGAGTTATTGCTATTCGTGGACGTGTTGGCTGAATCCGAATTTTCGTCATCTTTCCTCTTCTTGCCGTGGCGCCGACACGGTTGTAATGGTACAGATCGCACTCTCACTTCCATCGGATATCTGAAAAACATTTTATTTTTGTTTTAGATAACTTAAAATTTCCCGTATATTTTATACCACATATTTTTAGCTAGCGATCTGCCTCTGTTTTATCTCATTAATTTTACAAAAGATTATTAAAAACAATGTAGAAGAACTAAGCAGACGATTGATAATAGCTATAATAGAATACATTTAAAAAATTAGACCCTTCGACTTATGGTAAATTAGACATAAATAGGTGACCAATAAAGTTTCATTTGTAGATGTCGAGGGTGGTACAAGCTGGGTACAGGGTAAAGTGACGTGAGTTTATTGGGTATTGGGAGTCGGGAGAAGAGAGAAAGTGTATATGGTACGTCACCGTGAGCACTCACTTGTGGAGCACCTCGAGCGCGCCGCTACTGATCTTGCGCTCCTGCGCGTCCCGTGAGCCAAACTCGTCGGTGGAGTCCAGTACGTAGAGCGGCAACACGTGCAGCTGCTCGTCGGGCGGTTTGTCGAGCGCGCGATGTCGGGCCAGCGTCACTACGGCCGTGCAGCCCGTGTTCATGTTGTGCAGGTCGCGGTGAGCGTGAGCGCAGAAGTCGATGCATGCCGTCACGCCTGAAAAGTGTTTCTTATTGGTTCACGGACACGAGGGATGTTAGTCTATGCTTTTTATACTACGGAAAAATTTTCACCCTATATAAATTGTTGTGTTGTTTATTGGCGACCTACCTTATGTAGATGATAGTACATTTTTGCTGCACTTATGCACTAAACCCTTTAAAAATTCTTCTACACACTTATGAGTCGCTTATGAGCTATTCACTCAAATCTAAAATTCTCTTCGTACTAGTAGTGTCATAAATGTTAGGGATTTTTAGTGACAGTTCTTCTAATATGTATTCTAAAATGTGTACCTATTCTAAAATACTAAAAATATAATAAATACCAGAAAAAGGTCTTCCAGGCTTGAACCCTAATCTACAGTCGGAAGCTTCCTTTTCAAACTGGCACTGATTCTCGAAAGATTTAGGCGCCAGATTCATATAAAGCGGGCTGAGTAATGTTGCCAAGACGTGCATGCGCTCCTCAATTTCGCTTTCCTCTGTTTTAACCGAAAGTCTGAACTTTCGGACGGTTTTCGAACGGGCGTACTTGCATCCATTGTAATACATGGACCAGGAACAGCCGAAACTATAGGACGCGCCGCATGTTTCTGGATCTAAACCTGGAATAAAACTAATTTATTACTACTCTAGAAGAAGAGTCTTCTTTTCTCGTGAAATCTTAAGAAAGTACCTAGATACTTATCATAAACTGTAATATTGCGAACAGCTGATAATTTGGTCCACACAAAATTCAAACTTTTGAGAAATTGCGATGCGCGAGAGCTTAGAGTGCAATAGAGGGGTCTTATATCTAAGCTTGAGAAGTCACACCTGCCTGGTTGATTTATTTAATTGTTTTTTCCTAATTTATATGGATGTTTATTTTTTTCTTAAATTTCTGTTCTATTTTTTAATTTTTGTATAGTTTGTTTTTAATTTTAACTTTGTAATAATTGTGTTCTTTTTTGTCTTGGTGTTTAGTTTCTGCTCTAACTCTCTTATATGTAAGTTATCTATCTGTGCACACGCTTGTGAAATATGTGTTAATTTTTTTTGTCTTTTTTCTATAAATTTGTTTTTATTTCCGTTTGTGTGCCAAAAATAAAAAAATAAATAAATGTGTGTGTCAGCTCCGACGCACGACTGGAGTTTACTCATTACGAACGATAAATAAATACAAGAGAAAATATATGGCACTGACACACAATGACAATAATTAGAACATAATTATTTAACATGAACATGAACATGACAGACCATTAATAAATAGGGTAAGTGTGGGTATTACGGTGGTTTTTATTTAAGGCCTTATGTACTTTGGAAATATTTTTTAAAATTTAAAATTTAATTTAATCTGACATAATAAGGCCAGATTTTTGGTTTCTACAACCCTCGTATATTTAATTATTAATAACTAATTCAATAATTGTCGTACATGCAAAATTAGTACCCATGTTGTTATTTATTTAGAAGCATAATATATTATTCATATATTTTTTCAAATTATACAAAATCATATATACTAAAACTAAAAAAAAATCCGCAGTAATACCCACTCTTACCCTACTCCTTGCGAACGATTTTAAAATACATAATTATGAAACTTCATATATATTCTAAAATATTCGAAAATAGAACGAATAATAATAACGCATTCGTGTAACAATTTTGATTTTACTCCCATAAATTTTTTCATACCACGGGCTTACGATTATATATACATAGGTATATATGCAAATCGATTTTTAAGGAGTAGACTCCAAAAATTAAAAAAGTCAATATGATTTGAAACATATGACACAATACTCACCTTGACAAGCACAAGTTCTATTTTCATTGGTGGCACATCTCCTTGTAGTTGGTAAACCGTATCTATTTAGTTTGTGTGACAATAAAGTGTAGTCCAAATCGGCTTCCGATTGTGGAATTCCTTCCCAAGCAACCAAACACACCACAATCCACGATGTCGCACACTTATGACCGTTTCTGCATTTAACTACGACTAGAACTTTTTCTGTGTAATTGGAACGTCTTATAACCTGAAACACATTGAATAGAGATGTCAACATCAGCATTTAGTCACATAATAGACCTTAAGTTATTCTATAAATATATAGTCATAAAATATTATAATTAACAAGTATCATATGAATAAATTTCATAATTCTAGCTTTAATCAACGGTATTTCGCTGTGTGTAGTTGTGAATAAATTACTATTAGTTTGAATAAATTTGGGATCCATACACTCACCCACTTGGCCATCGGACAACCTTGAGCTGTCTTTCCTTCTTTTCCGGTGTAGCATATCTTTTCTATTCTTAACTCTTTGCCCGATAATCCAGTGCGACCCTCGAGTTCCTTTCGTAGCTCCGCCAGAGTTGAGGCTGCTCCTAAAAGAATTTAATAAGAAAATCAAATAAAATTCAATAGGTGCATAGTTTTAAAATGTATTCGTACAATCTTACCTAAATGGGTGTAGTAACTTCCAGGTTCCGGCGGATTCTTATCCGCAGGAAAACAGTTGCAGTCCGGAACTTCTGTTCTAGAGTTATTTTTGAGCCTTTCCAAATTTTCCAAGTATTCCTTTGAGTAATTAAAAGTGTTTTCTTTGGTACCCTTACTTAGGGCATCGGGCCCGGGAGTGGCTGGCTTTTGGGCTTTGGAGTCAGATTTTTCTGTCGAGTCGGGATCATCTTCGATGATTTCATCCTTCGTTTGTAGTCCAGGACAAGCACCGTCTCTTAAATGTTCCGGAGGCGGTTTTTTGGTGGACCCTTGTCGACAGCATGCGTAACCAACTTCATTTCTGATAGCTACCGGACCTCCATCACCAGCAAATACGTACGGTTCGGATTTCGATTGAATATAATTCATATTTTTGTATATTTTTGTACCTGGAGGCGAATGTTCCGATTTTATTTGTTCTATATAGTAAGGTGGCTTCGGTTCTACAGGTGAGTTCCTTCCGGGATTAGGTCTTTCAGATTCCTTAATATTAGTTTTGGAATCATTAAAATTTCTGTGATACTTTTGAAATCCTATGTTCTCCTGTAGTCGAGAAATTTGTGCGTAAGCATTAGGGCCATCTTGTCTGCGCTCACAGGGAAAACTTTGAAAATTCTGATAATTTTGTTGCTTACCACTGAAATTCTCCTGTTTAATAGTAGAAATGGGCGGTAAAACAGTGCTTTGTTGTGACCTAGCCACAAGACTATTAGGAAATTCTCTATAAGAATTACTTAAGGATATGTCTTTTGACTTTGAGTAAAAATTTTGGTTTGTGATTCTTTGCGGTTCACTTTTATTTAAAGAATCGTCTTTAGGATACTGGTATGTATCAGGTGCTTCTAATTTAGGAATAAGTGGTGCAGACGGATGACTAAATTTTGCGTCGTATGTTTCCTTATTATAAGCCCTTGTTTGTGCGCTTGTGTCAAGCGCGGTTGAGCAGTTTTGTTGATTCATTTCCGATACTGGTCCAATAAGCATTTTGGATTGAAAATCTTTACTATCTTGCTGAGGATAACTTAAACTATCACTACCATAACATTCTCCATATTTTTGTGCTTCGTAAGGTGCATTTGAATAGGAGCCGTATTGTCCCCTCACATCCGAATATGATGGTAATTTTTGCTGAGCTTTAGATATATTTTTAGACGAAGCAAGTTTATCATAAACTGTCCCCCCCTCCCATACGTGGTGGCCACCACCTCCGAAATCGCCAGCGCCGTAGGCGTTGACGTTTTGTGAATAATTACCAGCGACAGGATAACCCTGTTCGCCTAAGCGGTAATTATCTCGGAGATGGTGGCTATACGATAAAAAATGACCGGTAGTATTCCTGTCATCGTTGACGGAGACTACTCCGCTTTTTCTGTCATCCATCACCCGAGGTGGGCCTTCTCCAGGATCGCCTTTATCTGGCGGTGTGTTGGTACCGTCTCGAGTGTGATTTTGTTTATTTAATATCATTGTTTTCAGTCTCGAGTTTAAGTTAACCCTGTCTGATTGAGAAAAAATCTGTTGCTCCGACTCCTCCTGCCTCTGCTGCTGCATCTGTTGCTGTTGCATCTGCTGATTTTGATGCATTTGTTGATTTTGCATTTGTTGTTGTTGTTGATTCTGTAATTGTTGTTGTTGTTGTTGTTGTTGGTTTTGCATTTGTTGCTGCTGTTGATTTTGCATTTGTTGTTGATTTTGCATTTGTTGATTTTGCATCTGCTGTTGCTGATTTTGAATCTGCTGCTGTTGGTTTTGAAGATGCTGTTGATTTTGTAATTGCTGTTGATTTTGTAATTGCTGTTGATTTTGTAATTGTTGTTGATTTTGCATTTGTTGATTTTGTAATCTTTGGTTATGCTGCTGCCATTGACGTTGCTGCCAATCGTTTTGATTTTGTGCTTGGCCACTTTCTCTGTACTGTTGCCCGCTATTGTAGTTGCCCGGATACCCGTTACAATCTAGTGAAGCTCGCGGACCGTTGCTCCCCTGCAGGTATCCAGGCTCGGCGTTTCCCGAATGCTGAGTATTCGAGGCGTTTTGTTCTTGTCTCTCCCCTTCATTATTTGCGTCTGTATTTGAATTCTCTCCATTATTGTAGTCTTCAGTGTGCTCTGTGTTGTATTCAGTACGGTCATAAGATTGCTGACTGACAGTGTACACTGGGGCTGCAGATGTTGGTACAGAATTAGGGTAGGAAGCTGCCGAAGCTGGTCTAGAATCGTTTCCTGTAGTTACTCCCGGAGTAGGGGCTTGTTGAGCGTACTGTTGCTGATACTCTGCAGGATAATGCGGCGCCCTTGGTGATGGTACAGGAGTATAGGCACCACGATTCGACGGTGGTCTTTGGGTTGGAACAGATTGAACTCCGGTTTGATAATATGTGTTGCTGGTCACATCGAAGGTAGTTGCTACGTTGGCAACGTTCTGGACGGTGTATGTTGCATTTCCTTGGTAATGCGGGGACGTGGCATAGGCTGTATGGTTTCCTTGATAGTCCAGCGTTGTTTGTCCAGTTTGTGTTGGTAATTGTTGGATGAATTGGTTCTGCCAACCTGAAATTAAAGATATTAAAATTTTAAATCGATCAAATTACAAGTTTTCAAATTAGATTTATATTTCTCATGCAGATTGAAAATATTTAAAGTCAAATAATAGCACTTATGCTGTTGTGTCTTAGTACGTGAATGAGTAATGGTGAGTAAAAGATGACAAAGCTTTCTTAATCCTATTTTCGACCTACATATTTTTTACGTATTGATTAGATGCCGCTGCTGTGACTTCCATGGAGTAGTCTAATATCTAATGGAGCCTTTGCAATATCTGTTACAAATAAACATAAAAAGATAATCCACTAAGTCACTAAGTAAATTTACCTTGCGATGGATCAGTTTGCCACGTTGTCGAGAATCTGTTCGGGTCTCCGGCGTAGAACGGCATTGGCGCCTGAAAGAGAGAAAACAATAGCATTAAACTCAAAACATTTGTTTGCTGCTGTTCATATGGAAATGTGTGATAATGTATTCGTGTTACCAAAACAGTTGGTACTGTACGTATGAAGTTATCGCGGTCGAGGCTACGAGGAGACCTCGCTACATTGTTTACTTCATTACATAGCTCATGTGAACTGCCCCAACGTAATCACACATTGACCGAGGTCGGCAAACTTTAACTACTACAGCACAAACGACTATTTATATTATTTTAGTACGGACATCTCTCTGTTTTAGTGGAGACACTTAGTTGTCTCGGATTAACAAATACTTAACTAGTTAAAAATGCAAAATAAAATTATCGTATGGTTTATAATACATAATATCTATTCTATACTAATATTATAAAGAGAGAAGACTTTTGTGTTTTATGTTTGTAATGAAAAAACTCAAAAATTACTGGTCCTATTTTAAAAATTCTTTCACCTATAGAAAGCTACATTATCAGCGAGTAACATAGGCTATATTTTATAAAGTTACGCGGACGAAATCGCGTGCAGCAACTAGTTATAAAATAAGCTGTTCACCTCTGTGTGTTTCATAGTTTCTCCGTTAACTTGTAAACCACCTAACGGATTTTGATACGGTTTTCACTTATGCAGAGCGGTAAATGAGTGTATAAAATTTTCAGAAAAAATTGCATCCATGTGAAGTCAGCCGGGGGGGTTGGCTAGTAGAAAAATAATAGTAGTTACAAGCCAGTCCGTTTGGCAGCAAATATCATCAGAAACTAAGAATATTTGAAGTAATTTTCTTTTATAACAAACATTTCTATATTTATTTAAAAATTCATACCTAAAATAATTAATGTCATAAACTTTAAGGTCTAAATTTTATCAGACAACAGTCTTAACTAACGAAAAGAAACGTTCCTTTTACTATTACATACTTGTACTATTATATTTTCTGTGGTACTTATTTAAATTAATAATATTAAACATAAATATTTAATTTTGTGAGCTGCACACGAACGGATTCATCTCGTCGTAAATTTAACATCGTAATGAGATTTTTATAGCTTAATAAAGAGAGATAATGTAATAATAAAAAAAAATAACACGAGGAACGGTGATGAAGATCACAAAAAAGCAGGTAAGAAGAATTTCTTTAATATTACTGGGCGAGGCAAGAAAATGTTAAGTTATTATTAATTTAAAAAGTTGAGCAGCGTAGGTATACATAATGGGCCGAGAAGAACTTCGGAAATATGTTTTGCGAACAAAATTGTACACATGTCTTTATGTATACGTGAATTACTTTGAAAACTCGTTCGCAGTTTAACTTGGGGTAACTTGAAAGATTTTAATATGTAAGCAAAGAGGTTCAAAGTAAGTATTTCAATTTACAATTTTACGTAGCGTTTATGTTACATTAACTTTTAATTTTATTTATTTAATTAGGAAAAATTAATTAAGTCACACAAACATAATTATTATTTACATTTGCATACCAAATTTATTCTATATAATTTTAATTATATTAACATTAACATAGTTTATAAAATACTTATAAACTATGTTAGACATTAAACTATAAACTATAACATTAAACATTGATACAAGAAATAAAATATTGAATTACAAAATTAATAATCTTGTATTAAATTTAAAGCACTTATTACAAACAAATTAATATAAAACTCTACAAATTAAACTATAGCAATAATTAGTTTTAAAAGCGAGCAATAAATTCTGAAGAAACAGTAAAACTTTGCTTCGGAAAGTTAAAACTTTCAATTCTTAAGTTAGAACTTAAGAAGTTTCTTAATTGCTTATAAATGCTATTTGGAGATGTTAAATGACATTTTTTTTTTAAATCTAGATATACTAATATAATAAATCTGAAGAGTTTGTTTGTTTGGTTAAACCCGAGAACTACTAGTCGTATTTAAGAAATTATTTTTGCATTTGATAGCCTAATTCTTTAGGAAGGCTATGTATCATCAACTAATAGATACGCGGACGAAGTCGCGTGCAAAAGCTATAAATTGTAACTTCAAAAAAAAAAAAACGAAACTCAAGCATTGCGTAAATTTAAGTTGTAAACGTCGTTAACATGAAAGCGTGCGCACAAAAACGCAATTACGAGAAACAAACTCAATTATAATTATCAAAACTCGCTTACAACATTTTATTTTGTTAAAGCGCCTCGAGAAGGGAAGGATAAACAAATTATGTAACTTCGGAACGCGCCATTCAGTATTACACAGTAAAATATTATCATGATGTATTACGTACGAAAATTGTATAATATTCAATTTGTTAAAATATTAAATTGTGATGTGAAAATTTTTGTATTGAATTTAAATTTAATTTATAATACCGTTTTTTTTTTCTAAATTTTGATTTATTTTAAAGACTAACGTATTGTACGTTACACGTTTTACTTTTATTTTGTAAAAGGGAAATAAGTAGCTTTTTTTCCCTGAATTATTTTTTTAATACGCAACCATATTTAATTACTTTTTGAGTTAAGAGTATAGGGGACCACAAAAATATATATATATGAAGCGAACCCCTTCCGGCTTCGCATGAATGCAATTTTTTTCTGCAAACACAACTTCCTTGTTTATAGCTCTATCCATTAGTGAAAACTGTATCAAAATCCCTTAGAAGAAGCTAGCGTAGAAACAGAAGAAGAGGATTAATAAGAAAAAGTAGCTTTCTACCAATCCCTGGATTCGAGACGTCTCTTCAAGAAAATTATATCCTAACCGATATATACAAAGTAACTTTCTCATTTGTAATTATTAAAGATTTAATCTCTATATACATCAAAAAAAGTCTTATGCGTTTTACGATGTTCATAAAATATTTTAACAGTATTAAATTTTATTAATTTAAACGATTATATGCTAATAATAATGTCCTTAAATTAATGTTAATAACATGTTCGGTGTATTTCGTTTAATATCCCGATGATTATACGACTTGACTGCATTAATTGTATGTAAATTGGTGTAATTAAATTCGGATAAAATTGTAAACTTCGGTCTTATTTGGTTTCAACCGGTCTTCATGTACTTATAGTGACTAAATATTTTTTCAGTCAAGTTTATTTCAATGACTCGTTGCGATTATATTATAAGTAGGTACAAATTGTGTTGGAAAATCAAACACAATTTATCAGTTCATACTTGACATTATTTAGGAATATTAATTAGTTCGTTTTGCCACTAGCTGATGCCTGCGACTTCGTCAGCGTTGAAAAATAAAAAATTTAACATCTGAGTAAATATCTGACATGTTTACCGCTGTGACGACACGGCGTCAGTGGCGCCCAATTTTTATATTTTTAGACCAACCCTCGGGGACCTAACATTCTTATAGAATAAAGGGTTTCCTATTGTTAATTCAGGTAAAAAACTATCTGTGTATCAAATTTCTTACAAATCCGTTTACTAGTTTTTACGTGAAATCGTAACAAACATACATTCATACATACTCACAAACTTTCGCATTTATATTAGTATATATAGGATATTATGTACGAGTATTGAAGCAAAGATTTATAGAAACGCATCTACCAAATTGCAACATAACCATTGGAACTTACCATAGGTTGACTCGAGTGTTCCTGTTTCATGGCTGGTGTGGTTGCGGGGGAGGGGCTAGGTGCGGCCGGTGCGGGGGGAGCGGGGCTAGGTGACGCCGAAGCCGGAACACCGGGACTCAGACCAGGAACGCCTGGCACTACTACACCTGGATTGCCAGGTAGACCAGCTGTACCGCCGAGAGGTTTGCGACCACGGTAGCTCTGAAAATTAAAAGATTTCGTAAGATTTTTGGGTTTCCGTTATATGTATTACTCGCGACCCGCACCCCGGCTTCGCACTGATATGAAATTTTCAAAACTCCTTTATTTGTGTATAAAATAAATGTATGTTCCAAATTTCAGCTTCTAAACTTAGTAATTATTTATACTATTGCAGCTGGACATATATTTATGTTATCAACTTCCTAAATTGCATAGGTCTAGCTAGACGTAAACACCAGAATATCTATAATACAATTGTAAAAAGATTGCGAACTTTCTTCTCATTTGTAATAATAGAATATGTATAAAAAAAATAAAAAAAAAGTTATGATACGAAGGTCTTTTTATATTCAAATAAGCCCCGAAGCATTCGCTCATATTTTATTTATGAAAGTAATTAATTCATCTCATTAAATACAGCCCTCTGTAAAAATATATATATAAAAAAACATTTTTGTGTTTTCTGTTGCGGTTGTATGGTTAATTAATTTCTTGTTATTCTCATAATGATACTATTATATATATAACTAGCTGGTGCCCGCGACTTCGTCCGCGTTAAACGATGAAAGGTACCCTATGTCCATTCTGGTGTCCCAGACAACGTGTATGCAAAATTTCAAGGCGATCGGTTCAGTATTTTTTGCGTGAAAGAGTTACAAACATCCATACATCCAAACATACTTTCGTATTTATAATATTAGTAAGGATGTCTTAAACTTTGTATTTATGAGCTTCAAATATATATATACACGAGTTCGCTAAGAAATTGGGAACAGTATGGCGATATGATTAGATAAAGTAGTAGGAATTTTATTTTTTTAACACATTTTGACTTTCTATTTTTATATTTTATATATATTTCGATATATTTCTTAATTAATACGACTACAAGAGTTACGCATGAAAAATTGCTTGATTAAATAAAACTAAATTATAAAACAATTTGCGAAGGAGCCAATCTAATATGACCTTCCTTTTACAAACCGTGTCCTATGATTGGTTGAGAAGGGCCAATTGTTCCATTCTTAAATCTTTCGCAATTGCGATTTGTGTCTATGTAAGAATATATTTTAATAAATTTTTAGTCGTCATACAATATACTCGTACACATTGACAAGGTCATATTTAACTTGATCGAGCTGTTCTATGCTTTATAATCTCTTATCAATTTGGAGGACTTTTTTAATTAGGCTCTTAGATATTATAAATATTATAAATATTAACATGTTATTGATAGGTAAAGGCACAAAAACTAAGTTTTCTAAATAATAAAAAGCGCAGAAGGTCTGTAAAAAACAAATGAAATTGATATACAAATGGAATTTTAATTCTTATGTGTATTATCCAGCCATCCAAAACTTCTGACTTATCAATCCAAATCCAAAACTATAAACATGTTACCAACTTCAAAATGACTTCTGTGTTTTTTTGAATTTATTTGTTAGTAGTGCCACTGCGTTTCCCAGTCATAACTTTGGCATCCCATCTGGCTGCAGTAACCACCCCCTTACAGAAGACCACCATGAAATAGTAGCATGTGTGCTGTTGTGTTTCGGTGGATAAGTAGTCCATTTCTCTATTCTTTTGTAATCTTTATTAATCCTACTAATGTCGACAGTATCTGTGTCATTGCTTGTGTTAATAGGTGACGGTAGACACTTACCATCAAGTACGTGGCCCTTCATCCTGTCTGACGACTTTTAATATGTTCGGTATAATATTAAATAAAAAGTCAAAAACGCATCACTAAAATATGAAAAAAGAAACAGAATATGTATATCTCAAATATAGATATTTACTGCTTTGGTGTTCATTGCACCGTGAGGTAATTACTCAGTGTGACGGTCCGATGCGTTTTGTACAATCGCAAACGAATTGTTAACTTTTTTTTTGTTTTTATTATGCCGCTCTAGATTATACCTCATAAAATGTAATTATACAATAGGTACAATCAATATTACTGTATATTACTTTGTAAATACATTACAATTTTACTGGTAGGCTTTCAGGTAGCAAGAAAGACAAGAAAGAAAGAAGAATTCTTATTGTAAACAAGTAGGGAAGAGTTAAAGAGAAAAAGAAAATATTTTCTACTTTCCTAATAAATAAAAATCACCGTCTTTTTAATATTTTATCCGATTATTTGCCTATTGCGATAAAACTTGTTCAATATATTACTATCATTTGGGAAGGTTGCAGGCAGAGTAAAAGGTGCAGGTCTATAAACCTACAGGTATAGTTTTGCCTATAAGTTTGGCATAGAATACTAACTATTGAATACTATACTATAGAACATTATAGTATTTGAAAGATGTTTTTTTTTTTAAATTTTATATCAGAATTTCGAAGTGGAGATTTATGAAAATATGTATTAATTTTATATGAACAAATTGGGACAGATGCTCCTATTAAAGATATGTTTGGCCATCGGCCAAGTAACACCATCGGGATATAAGTGCGGATAAAGAAGAGGATAGAAGACAACAGCACATGTGCTGTTATTTCGTGGTGGTATTAAAAAAAGGCTTATAAATGTCTCGTAGTGAAGACCCACCATGTAAAACGTATACTAATTGCCTATGCTACACCGCCTATGCCTACCGCTACAAAGTTTTTTATATAAAGTATAACTAATTCATTGTAATAATTTTAGTATTGAATAATATTATGCTAAAAATTTTTTTCTTTAATGTGAGGTACATTTCATAAGGCAAAATGGATATATAATCTGTATAGTCGATCTTCCGCTCCATACATCAACAATAAAAGTCTACGAGAAATTATTTTATGAATTATGACGTTTTGAGTTTGCAGCTGCCGGATTTATTTCTGTTTTTAAAAACCAATTACAATGCATTTTTTCGAGGATCATATTTCGTTTTTTTTGCACACTTTCAATCTTACAATGTTAACAAAATCTTAATGTGATGTCTGTACTTACTTACTAATATAATAAAGCTGAAGCGTTTGTTTGTTTAAAATTGCAACGCAATTCTATAACTCTGGAATTGCCAGTCGGATTTTAAAATTCTTTTGCATTTGATAACCAAATTCTTGAGGTAAGTTATACCATAGAGTAAACTTAACTTTATCAAAATTTGAAAAAACGAGACAGTTTGTTATGCAATTTGTATGAATGTTTCGGCTTTACAATTTTAATTTTTAGCAAAGAGGTTTGGACTTTGGAGTATTTGTAATTCGAACGAGTAGTACTTACCTACTAACATTACAAATGTGAAAGTATTTGAGGATGGATGTTTGTTACTCAATCACGCAAAAACGGCTGAACGGATTTAGATGAAACTTGGAATACAGATAGTTAATAACTAGGATTAATATATAGGATACTTTTTATCCTGAAAAACTGTTAGGTTTCTGGAAAAATTGCATTCGTGTGAAGTTGGGCGGATCGCTATAGTATTTTCGAATTTGATTTAATTCTCTTCCAGTTAGAAAATCTATTCTTCTAACTAGTATACACACACACCGCACCGCACAGCAATAAATTCGTTGCAAGGTCACAATATCTTTGATCTCTTGGCATCGACTCAACAAACGCAAATCAGAAGTTTTGTGTGACGTTTGAATTAATTACGAGCGAATTTGAGGTGTTCAATGTTTGTTTTCTGATGATATATTGTGGTAAGGTTTATTTTAGGTGGCGTTTTGTTTCGTTTAATGCGATTTTAGTATCAACTTTTAGTTCTGCTTACTCGGTGCCATAAATCAAAAATGCTCTAAATACCTAGTTTCCTTTGTTTTTTGTGTATCACTAGTCTTCTGAAATTTACCATACACACGCTATAAATATAGGGTATAAAGTAGAGTTCAAGTGTGTGTGTATATGCAGACAGATCTCTCCTGTCATGTAATAAATTTATTGCTTATGATTTATTTTTTAAAGATTGAATTGTTCAAGTAAAATTTGAATTTAAATTAATTTGATTTAAAGATAACTTATTTCGTAAGCTTACTAGATTTAAATGTTCGGAAATTTCTCTTTCAAGTTTTGAATTAGTTGGGGGAAGACGAGATCATTATCACTCTATCAACGGAACGGCCCCATTTTTGTTCTTACACAATTCATTGCTTTTTACAATTACTATAAATGAAAAACGGGTAATTAAAACTTATCGTAAGGAAAAATTAAAAAATTGATCGTTTTTTAAATTGTTACTGGACTGTGTTTTATCTTTACCTACCTATTTAATATGGATAACAAAGAAGCAAACTACAGTTACTTTAGTTGAGTAATTAGAGTGGCGCAAAATTAATATTACTCAGTCAATAAGCGAGCAATTTCAATTTTATATTGCTAACTGTTCAATTCCTTCTCTAATTATTTTTCTCTAATATATTTGGTCTAACTATTAAGAACAAATACCTCTCCTCTGTGTAAGCAGGACCGTATCCACCTACCATCAAGAAGAGTCTGTCTATCCGGAGATTTACATAAAAAATAGATTTAACTACATTTTCTAGAAGAGTTACGGTTTATTATGTTTTTTTTTTATAGTCATTAAGCGACCTAATTAGATAATGTTATCGAAGTGAACGTGGTCGGGTAGTATAGTCGAAAATAATCAATCACCGCACACTACAGCGACCATGGAAGTGGGGCGCGATAAAAATAAGTCCAAGGGAACAATTCACGAAACTGACGACAGCACAGTTGAAAATATTGACGTAAACGAACACAATAAGGACGCGAACCGAAATATTGACGTTCAATTAATGAATTTCTACACGACACGAGTCAAGAGTCAAGATTCGGTACTGAAGATATATTGAATCCATTAACATGAACTTCTCATGAGCAGAATACAATCGAATCGAATCGAAAAAGAATTTTTATACGACCGCTGTTCTAATTTCCAATTACATAATTTTATTCCATTAATACAGTGTAATACAGGCTGCCTTTGGCCGGTCCTATTGGAAGATTATGAGTGAGGCCTATGTCCAGCAGGCCTCAGGCTGAGATTATGACGATGATAAATAAATAAATAAATATCTTCACACATTCCACACAGCACCATCTAGTTCCACAGTAAGCGACTAATCCATAACTAATTGTATTGTGGATACCTAACTAATGTAATTGTATTGTGACAGTTGATATATTACATATATATAGTTGATATATTAGTTGATATATCTTTCACCGTGAATTATATGTGTGATAATGTCTTAGAAGATACTGTAAGAAAGCACATAATGGGGAGACGATTAGAAAATCTCTGGGGTAACGAAGTTATCGAAACTTCTATTGAAACTGAATTCACGTATTCCAAAGCAAATTTAAAATATTCAAGATTCAAGATTCTCGAATCTTTTAATTTTGCTTCAAGATTTAAGAGATTCAAAAGAAGTAGCTTGATTTATACATAAAAATATGACAAGATAAAACAGGCATTACATAATTTTATGTACATGTTGATTGAATTACATGTAGGCGCACATAAATCCACGTTTTACGATTTACTCAAGATTCATTTAATTCCGAGTAAAAGGTCAACATCTTTATTTATGAGGTTCACATCTGACCTACAAAATTTATATAACATTGAAGCTAATCTTACTGCTCGATCACCGATAAAATGGATAGTAAAACTGCCGCAGTACTGCAAAATGTATGTAAATATGGCCGCAAAGAGTGGTCATAAATTAGACAAAATATTTATAACTAAACTAGCTTTTGCTTGCCATTACGAGCGTGTTTCTTTATAAATTACTAGTAGACCGCCCCCGGTTTCGCACTAACCTTTTTATATAAAAACTCATCGATAAAAACCTTTAATCCTTTGACCTAAAGTCCTTTAACGTTCTTTATTATTTCTTTTTTAGTTACATAAATCTCTCCGTTATCAGTCTTTCCATTAGTGAAAACTGTATCAAAATGTTTGCAGAGAGACAGGCAGAAGAGGACAGTGACTTTATAATATGTGTAGGTATTTATATATAATACATAGAACACACGGGGGGAGATATGGGGTTTATTAAATTGGAACCAACCATACAAATTCACAAAATTTCCTTAAAATCGGTTGGACTGATTCGGGACTGATTGACATTCAATGTCATTCAATGTTATAAAACTTTTTATAAAAGCATGCTAGGACAGAAAAGGTCATTGCTTCAAACTACAATTAAATAACTCAAAATGATGAATCTAATTGAAAACTTAAAAAAAGATTTAACAAAAGAAACAATAACTTGTAAAAAACTGCTCGTAAATTTCATTCGCGATGTGTATAATTGTTTTGGTTGGCATCCGTTCGTTACAACATCGACATACGACGACACATATAGAATTAGAATTGCGCATTGTGTTATATTTTTATGACTTCTCATACAATTATTTTTCGCTTCAATACATATAAATTGTAACAAATTGGAATTTATGTCATAACATTTTCACTTATGAAGACATCGAGGTTGGCAGTTACGGTTCACTTGATGATAGGTGGATACCGTCGCCATTAACATAAGCAACGCCATAGACGCCGACTTTAGCCGCGGGCTACAAGCAGTTATATATATCTAAATACATATTCAATAGTTTGCAAACATGTGTTTTGAACCACGTTGGCCCGACCTCTATTTTTGGGTCTTCATGTGTGAGCTGTTAGCTTTTGTGACTTTGACTTGTAATAACCAGGAATTTCATCACGTTATTTATTTATTGTTTTTGTTTTTATTTAATTTTATTATTATTTTGTAAAAAGTCTCGGTTCGTATTATTGTTTAAATATTACGAACCATATCAGCAACAGCTGAGTCATATAAAATTAATTTAAGACGACCTACTTCTCCATTTAGATGATTGATGTATTCATATTAGAATGTAAGTTATTAAACTAGTTTAAAATGGGTAAATGGAATAATTGTGAAGGTCGCCTTAAGCTGCTATTATGTGCCAATTGATCCTTAACCTTTCAGTTTGAATCTATTGTGCTCTTGAATTGATTACTTCCGCACTTGTCCACAATGCTTCGTGGCATCTTGGAATTGGTTTATTGGTGTTATATTTGGAGCCAAGTGTCGTGGAGTAATGACCTTTTGTTTTCCTAGGCGACAAGTTGATTATGATTCATCAACATAGTTCAGCAGATAGCTTTTATTATCTTGTTCAACGATTAAGCTCAAAAAATTGTGCAAAGAATAAATGACCTTTTAGGTCATTACTGATCTGAAAGTATTGGTCAGCATTTTTTTAGAAACAAAATTAAGTATTCATTATACCGACCTACCACCGTTTGTTAATGTCAACGGTAAGTTTTATATCACATTCTATTGTTACAATACTGTCCAATAACAATAGTGATCAATGTTTATTAAATATTATTTGATTACGGCAACATGTGTTAATAATTAGCGTTGATATTTCTAAAACATCCGCACGTCGTATCCAAACAACGATGTCTAGTCTAGTATTGGCATGATCGAGTTTACGTGAGAAATAATTGTATTAAGTCTGCGAGAACACCAAAACGATTTTTTAAAGAAATAACTTTTATGTCATTACTTTGTACAGTATTTTCTTCTAAGGATTCTAAGCAACACAGTGTTAGCTTGTTGGAAAACAAGGTTTTGTTTAGAAAGAGACACAAACTGAGGAAGGTGAGTGACGTCATCGACGCAGGCGCAGGCGCAACAGCGAGCGGCGTGGCAACATCGCTTCAAATGTTTTGTAAATAGAATCCCGAGTGATTGTTGATGGAGTGAGACGGACCCATAAGTTAGGGAGAGATAGGCGATGTCTTAAAATTATTTTAAAATTGAACCTTCTGCAAGTGATATTAAGAATTTAAATATAAATGCAAGATAGCTTGCCCTAAATGTAAAAGGTTCACGTGTTTTTTTTTCTGTACAGAAACGAGTTATCAATAAACTGTTGGAGTGCAATGATGAAACGTTTTTAATTTTCTTGTGGATAGAGAACAGTTTGTGTATGCATCATTTTATTTTTATATCTAACTATCTAATGTTTAATTTAGATTTCATCAACTAATTTCATAATATGACAGATTTAGACAGTATGTTGATTAGGGGATTGCAATATTAAAAACTGTAGGTATATATTTTTTCTGCAAGTTCACACACTAACACAAACCTTTCTTCGTTTATCACTATTTCTATAGTGAAGAAGTTTGCAGAGAAACAGAAAGGGGTGGACAGCGATTTTATTTTATAAGTACCTAAGTATGTATTTAAATTCATACAAAATTTTATGAAAATTCATACGATAGAAGACTAATATTGACAGTTATAATAGATCTAATGCATTGTGAATCTTCTTCAAACACATTGTCGTTTAATATCTAGTTTTAAATGTAATATTTTATTAAGTTTTTATGTTCAACTGTACATTCACCGTTGTGAGCGAGTTGTCTATTGAAAAAATAGGTAAAAACCAAACACGATAACTCGCCCATTTGGGCGAGTAGTCCATTAACTTTACATAATTAGTGTAATCTAATGTTTTATATAGTTATTTACTGTTCTATTATCTATAATTTTAAGTTTAAGTAAGTAGGTAATTTTAATAACTCATTATCTGTTATAGTCTTATGTCAATTTTGTAGGTTCTTTGTCGAAAAAAGAGGTGACCTTTTTCGCGGTTCGAACGAGGTGACTCATACATTAATTTTGTCTACGTTCATAATTGGCATGTATTCGACGAGACTAAAATTTATTATGCGAAATGTATTCCATATTAATTTAAGTCGCACAAGTCGAAGGACAAGTAAAATTTTGTCGTCTGTCAATAGACTCTTTATTAAGTCATATTTTGGCTAAAGCCAGGTGAATTACGTGCAAGGCTTTTCTAATCTTTGCCAAACTGTCTCTGATATTGAAGCTATTTCCTAGATAATCAATTGTTATAATTTGATTGAAACTGTGTCCAAGTACGTAATTTATTTTTATAAAATTTAGGAATGTTTATGGGGCAGCGCCATCGATGTTTAAGCGCGCATGCAGCACCTGTGACGTTGCTTGTGTTATAGGCGACGGTAGCCACTTACCATCAAGTGGACCGTCAGCCTGACTGAATACTTTAACGTAAAAAAAAATATGTTTCTTTCTTGGGTGAACGGACAACCACCTTAGAAAGACGTAATAGCTGCAATATTGATTGTGTATCAACTAGTTAGAGAGTAAAGACATCAATATGAAAAAGTAATGAAATAATTCGAAAAAGTTGGATATATATATAATGTAATCATTATTAGATTAAAGACGAGACAATAAAGAACGGAAATTTAATAAATAAGGAAGGTGGTAGGTACAGGGTGGCATCAAAATCCGCCCCGGGTCGTCGACCCATCGACCGCCCTCCGCGCGGAGCCTCGAACCCCGCCCGCCCTACGCGATGTATTGAACTTTCGCGGACGGGACTTGTCTTACATATTTCACCTTTAAAATCAAATTCAATTGTTAATTTAAAGGTTTACAATATTTTATAAATACGTATATGCTTACGTTTGCTAAGGACTTCAGAAAATTTTTAAAAAGGAAATCTTTCATTCATCATTTTAAGTTAAATTTTTACGTAACATAAATTATTGGATAGTAAAATGATACATATATATTCAATAAACAATGGAGATTTTGAAGTTTAGTACTGTCTAAACTACCTCCTAATCACATATTATTTAGATTAATCGGGCAATTACAAATGTAATTCCCACTAGATAAAAAAAAAATATAGTTTTAATTTAATGATTACAATATAATATTTTAAAAATTAAATGAAATAATGAAAAATATGTTCAATAGATTTTAACGTTACATAAATCTTATTCAAAATCCTTTAATGTCTACGACGTAAAAGTAGATAATAAAATTCAGTAATGTTAAGTACATTGGTAAACACAGTTGGATTTAGTTAGGTACTTACCACAATGTAGATTTGAAATAAGTATATATTCGTTCTTAAAAGCAATACAAATTTTTATTTCAGTGAGACTAAGATGTAAAAACAGAATTAAAAAAAAGAAATGTCTATCATAAAAGTAATTAGATAGTCAAATCAGACAAAATACGACTAATAAATGCAGTGATGATTTAAAAAATAATAATGACAATAGCTTAGAAACGTGCGCAGTAGACTTATAATGCAAAAAATAGTTCAAAAGCAAACAGAGAATTAAGTTTAGAAATCGGTGCAATGAAAGAAAAAGTATGATTAGATGAATACATAGATAAATTAATTGAACTAATATTTACCTTGATGTCTTGTAAGACCTGTAAACAATTAGACAAAAAATTAGTCTCGAAAAAAAAGGACTAAATAAGCTAAGATAATCCTTCATAATTATGAAAGCCTTCGGCACACCAAACACCAGTGTAGATCGACAATAAATGGATAAGTCGTCGCGCGATGAAAGTATAAATCGATGCGATTTACGCACGCGATTATCGCATCCAATAAATTAACAACGTTATTACGAATGTGTGAACAGGCCACATTTGAGTAATTTTTACACATGTGGCACTAAATCATTTGGTGTGACAAAGGCTTTAGAGTAGATAGTATTTGTAAAATATGTACTAACTCTAAAGAGTTCTTTGTATATATAACTTAAATTTGATATTAGATTCTTAATTAACTAGTTTTAGAATTAAAATGTACATACGTGTGATATTTTAATTAGTTTTTACCTATTGTTTCTGTACCTAAATTTGTTTCTACCGTAGCAAAGTTAACCGTATGTACAAGTTTATTTTTAAGATAAAGTTAGGTAGACAGTCTGACACAAGCCCACTTAATTAAGTGGCTATGTCGAATATAAAATCCGCTGTTATCAGCACACGTGCTGTTATTCCACGACTGCCATTCTGCTCTGCTTGTGCTAAATTTATGATTAGAGCATCAGATTTAAAAAAAATATACTCGTATCTTAATCCTAACTAATGTGAAAGTTTATAGGATTGTTACGAATCACGCAAAAACGGCTGAACGGATTTGGTTGACATTTGGGACACAGATAGTTTATTACCTGGATTAACAACTACAATAGATATCTAGAATAACATGAGTGCTAATACTGCAGTGAGAAGATATGTAGCTTTTCTTAGACCCACTTATAATATTTATTTTAATTTGTTATACTAAATATTGTTAGGTACCAAGCTTGATGTACATTTTTGAATGTTTGTTTGTAAATATTGGTGAAATTCCTAAATTGAAAATGTCCACCACCTATCAATTTCAATCAAGGCCTGTCCGAATCGCCGCAACATCAAATGCGTCCTAAAAATTGAAAAGTGAAATATGGAAATCGTCATTTCTACCCTCGCTCGTTGATTTGCGTTTAACGAGTTATGAAACTGAAAAATGTTATAAATTTATAAAATCGATCGCTAGTAAATCGGATTTTGTGTATTGTTATTACATTGGAAAAACATAATTTATTTTGAAATCAATTCGTATAATGTGATTATATAATTACAATATAATTCGATACAACGAACAACTAAACAACCTAATTAATTGTTAGGATATATATCCTAACTAATATTATAAATGAGAATGTAAGTTTGTTTGGTTGTTAAAGGTTTCAAGGTTTAACTAGGTACTGAACTGATCATTATAAAATGTTGCATACACTATGTCAGGTATATAGAGAAGGACATTATGGTGCCTTCACCTTGTAGGAGTTGTCGTGTTTGACTCGAATTTTTGTTTATTTTTTTTAAGAGAAAGCAACGCAATGATTTAAAAATAAACATTATACAAGTAGAGAAATTTGTCACATATATATGGCTCTAGCAAAATGGTCATGAAAATATTTGTCGGATAAATCCGACTCTGGCGGTTAAAGGGTTTATAAAGAAAAAAAATAATGATTTAAAAATAAAAATAAAAAATACAAGTCCAATAAATTCTTTAATACCTAAGAAAAAAATCTTTTGATGAAAGCAAAAACTAATTTTGTATTATATAAACTCAAAATCAAATTTTATTTACAATGACATGTGTCGGTGAAAGGAGATCAGGCCATCAGTTTTTTATTATTTTAGTTTTAACGGTTGAAACTAATTGTACGATTAGGTAAGAAGAAATTATAGATTTTTACTTTGAAATTATCGTGTAATTTGGTATTGGGATTTCATAAATATTTAAGTTTGAAAGTATAAAAAGTATTTTTTAATTTTTGAATGTTATCCTCATATATATACAAAATCTGAAATATTCACTGAAAATTATTGAAATTAAGAAAGACTTTTACTACCAAATTTACCAAAGTTTTAGTTAAAAAAAAAAACAAATCAGTAGTTAGTTTTTAGTCCATTTAACTTTATTATTCCCCGTGAATGTCGAAGATAGAGAAGCCCAGTAAACGTTAGTTAAGCTTTTGGATAAAACTTTAGCTGGCCTTTAGTTAGTCTAAATTACTAAGTAGGTCGTTGAGTACAGTGCAATGAATACATGCATTGTATGAACATATATATAGTTTGATGTGAATGTGAGTCATATGATTGACTACAATAGAGCATTTGATATGATTCACATGTAAATTTATATAATTCTTTATATGTATAATATATAAATTTAATTGTGCAATAATGTAAATTATTGCACTACTAACTGAACTCGGCCACGCTTCGCTGTTCGTATGCGCGGGGAGCGCGCGGTTCTGGATACTGCATTTTTTTTCTAAAATAGAAGCAGCCTAAGTTACTCCCTATAACACCAGCTATCTGCCAATGAAAGTCCTGTCAAAATCGGTCCAGTCGTTTCGGAGATTAGCCGGAACATACAGACATATATATTTTTTTATAACTACCGTAAATACTTTGATACACTTTTAGTTAAAAGCAGTTATTTTGACATTAAAAAAAGACCCTTCAATTTTATTTATATCAATTATTGCAAATCCTTTCCAGAGGTCTACGATATAGGAGGCGTTAAAGGTTTATCGACCGAATCGGGTCACTCTCCTTACAGCCATTCGTAACTTCGCTCTATGGAGGTAGGTCAGGCTTTCTAACTAACTAGTTATTCTCATCAAAATTAATTTGTGTTTTTAATTTAAACATTAAGTTTCAGTAAAAACATTTTTATGTAAAGGGCGTCTGAAAAGATACGCGACGCGATGGAAAGTTGATAAATATTGCAAAAAAAATTTTTAATGTACCTAAAATATTGAATTGTAAAAAAATATATTAGAATTGCGCTTATAATAATTTTTAAACAATGCTAAAACACATCATCAATTATCAGTGAATGATCATAATGATTGTAGATAGACACTTTATTCTTATTAGCTCCAAATCTCATTCATCGGTTGAGTGTGTGCTTCAATAGTTTAAGGTCGCCTGGAAAAGTATGACAGCAATAAAGATGCCAGGCGTTATATTTTTTTATTTTCAACGTGAACGAAGTCGCGAGCACCAGTTAGTGAACATAATATTAAAAATAAAATCTAAGGTTGAAGTAATGAACCAAGAGAAGTTTGATGAGGCCATTTCGCTCGCAAATGAGCACGAATCCTGTCTCGCACAATAAGCCCCCTTGGCGTCAATTTATTTGCACCCGTTTCACGCATAGTTTCACCCGGCAATACCGTCACCCGGGTATACCCGGGCAAAGTTCAAGGGCCGTCTGCGACGCGTCTACGCGTATTCCCACAACGGATATATTTTACCCGAGACTTGGCAACGGTTTACCACCCCGGCCCCGTCTCTCTCTGAACACGTGCCGCGAATAGTTGCTAAGAGTAGGTACGTGATTTTTCACCACACATATTTTCTTTTTTAAGACTTTGTTAAGTACAATACTGATGTATTAATATTAGAGATGTGTAAGTAATCTTTTGAATTGTATTAGATGACATAATTATGATCTATTTAGTTAGATGGATCACCTTAATGCTCTCCCTTGGGAAAAATGTTAAAGTAAAATCTATTTTGGAAATATTTTCCTAATAAATCAAACTCTAACCAACAGGTGGACGCTACTCTTATAGAAAAAAACTATCTGTTTTCCGCGATTTTAACTGTTTATTATAAATTGAAATTATGCATTCGTGGCTATCGACCCCCTACATTGCATAGTGCTTTTACCTACTTCTTTATCGCCTACTGCTAGATTTTTTTTATTGACCACAAAGGCTCAAAGGGTTGTTGTCTATAACCTGCCTCAAGAATTGGACTATGAAATGCAAAAAGAATTTTACAAAATCCTACTGCTACGAGTAGTTCCAGAGTTTGGTACGTATTAACCAAAAAACGAAATCGTCAGCTTTATTATATTCGTTTATCGAAAGGAAAAACATAAAGAGAATAATCTAAAGAAAACAGCGAAGAAAACAATTGGAAAAATACGTAAAGGAATTTAGAAGCGAAAGGCAAGGTATATAAATGTCCTCGTTGTTGGCGCGTGACGACTGGAAGTTCAAGGGCGGGATTGCGGGATATCTTACGCCAGTCTGCCCTATCCGGATCCCCGGGGCTCCGGGAAATATGAGGTGAACGCGGCCGGATCGTGAATGAAACCGCTGCTGGCTTTGTTTGTAAACAACCATTGCGTTTCCTACTATTTCGATGCTATTTCGAAATACGTTATTACTCTTACGAGTATATATCAATATCTAAATCTAGCTTTGGAAGAAATTTTCCAAGAATTTATAAGTTGAATATATAGAAGAAGTATTTTTCGCAAGCATAGACAGTATTATGTAAGAAATTGACACTGACAAGTCCTAATTTCGAAAATGGGTATAAAAGATAAAAGTAGCCTAGCTTGAGTTAACATGCGATGATTGCTACCTATCAACAAATGGACTGTCAGACATTCATTTTAAAGCCACAGGAAGTATATAAGTCTACTCTTTCACCATCTCTGAGCAAAGTGTCAAGTAAGCTAACCGCCATTTAAAGTCATTTTTTAATTTTTAAGTAAATTTTATGTTTTATTAAATTATGCACTCGGTTTACTGCGTCCTTCGATAGGCGATTTTTTATTATTATTTTCTTTTTAATCTTTGGGACTTTTACCGAACAAACAAAGGTATATCGGCTCCATCATCCCGGTTACCGGTGACTTTAAATTGCAGTTAGCCTACTTGACACTTTACTCAGAGACGGTGAAAGAGTAGACTTTAAATGGCGGTTAGCCTACTTGACACATGGTGAAAGAGGCACTTAGTCTAATAAGGAGATGTAATAAAAAACTCACTATTCTTATTTACGGATAGTAATAAAAGTACAAGTTCTGTTATAACTAAGTGTGGGTCTTCTGTTATTATAGAAATATATTTCGCCATTTTATGGCTGTAGCGTGTACTGTAGAATTATTTCTGTAAAATGAATATAATTTTCAACTTGATTTTCAAGAGTGTACAAGATATCTTCGAATTTTCTAGAAAGAACTCCGCAATATGAACGAAGTTTCAGTTATAGACAGTCTTAGTAATTTATCTAAGTGCTATGAACATTTCCTGCAAAATCGTGACTTGCGAAGATTGTAGAGCATTTATATTTGAATTTTGTTTACTCCTGATTACTTAATATTATGGGTAGAGAGAAGTTACAAAGCCTTTATTTTAACCTTTCTTTAAAGATTTCATCTTTGAACTCAATCCAGTTAAACCCTACAGTAAAATTACAGATTTCCATAACTTGAATTTCTCGTGTTAAATATGTCATATATCAAGTTCGCATTTGCTGGATCCATTTAAAAATTAATTTCAGCCAATCTTTTAATTATTGAAATGTCAGAATTTTATTATGAAACTTACTTAATTTGAAGTAATATTTTTTAAGACTGTCCCTCTGTATGTGTACGCTTAGATCTTTTAAACTACGTATAAATGTGAAATGTGATTTGGATGAGATTTGGCATACAGACAGTTTATTACATGTTAGGTTCGTGTAAGATTTTCAAAAAACGAACTACAGCGCGTAGAAAGTCGTTGGCATAGCTGGTAATTAATAAATAAGCACGACTGCAAGTTTGTTACAATGTAAGCGAACTTGTGCAGCGAGTATTGAAAGATAATGTAGTCACTGACCTATCTCAACTAACGACAGATTGTTTTGCAGTGGGCTTGCGGAAGATATATCGTGCCATACTTAAACACTGTCTGTGATTTATTCGAGGGATCGGTGCTATCGTAAATCAGATAATAGCAAGTCAAGCAACGTATTGAGTCGGGACAAAGTGGGCGAATTATCGTGTGTGCATTTCTCGTTCGTCAGTCAACAGCAGCAACAACCTACAACTGATTTTGTACTAATTTTATTTTAGTTAATCAGAAGAATTCAAATAGGTACTTCAGAATTTACTTAAATTTCTTATTACTTAAATTTAAATTTAAGTAATGCACACTACATTCAGCAGTAACTGGCGGCAGTAACCACTCCATTACTGAAGAACACACTGAAATAACAGCATGTATGCTGTTGTGTTACAGTGATGTCCTTCGTAATGTATTATCCTTTGGCTTTGATTACTTATAGGCACGGCAGCCACCTACCATCAAGTTCTAACTAACTACTTTCCAAACCATCTATTTCATTAATGGTTTTTACTAATGGAAAGAGCAATAAACTATGAAGATTTGTGTTTGTCATTTGCAGAACAGAAAAAAAATTGCAACCGTACAAATCCGGGGGCGTGACTAGTATTTAGTTGTTATCATTGTCGAATACCTAATTGGTGGGCTGTTTGCCACCTTTTTGAATGTTAAAACCATAAAAGTTGAGAATGCAAATCAAGTTTGAACTAAATACATAAAAATACTCGCACTTATTTTGCATTCAAGTCACGGCCATGCGGTTTATTCTTCATAAAAATGCATTCTGAATGCAACAGAGCTCTGTTGACAGCGATTTCAATTTCTATAAACTCGGTTCAACCGATCTGCTGACATTTTTACAGGGCATGTTATATTTTGAGTGTTTATATCGACAGTCGACACTATATTGTTCCAATTTTTATTTTGTGTGAATATTTTTCATGTAAGGTGTTAAGTACAATATTTACTAAGAGAAATTCTTTCAGGATCATGACTCCTGGTGTTGTCATGTGTCCTTAGGCGACGGTAGCCACATACAATCAAAGGATCATGATCAAATTGTGAACTTTGTACAGTTAATTTTAATATTGACAGTTAATTTTATATTTTGGAATCTGACTGGCTGATGGAATTATACCTCCTCGAGAAAAGTACATTTTTCTGGATGAAAGGTACCGATAAGGATAAGGATAAGGACGAAGGTTCTGGATGGAAGAAATGGACGAATGTCGTTTTACGTACCAGTGACAATTTTACGATAATCACTTTCTCATTTATAATGTTAGTAACGATCATCAAAATACGTTCAGTAGTTTTTGTATAAAATATTATAGTAACAAGCATCCCATTAATTGACACAAACTTTCGCATTTAATATGTTTAGTAGGATTGGCATACTCGTATTTCTGCTAATTCATTATGAGCGATTAGCGATTTCTAAGCGAATTGTACAGGCAAATGCATGTTGATTATAGCAACGGGAACAGATTGACTAACCTGGGCAAATTTTCAAATTTAGATAACCTCCTGTTGGGATTTCTAGTCGCAACTGTTTTGGGATATAAGCATTTATTGGACAACTAAACATAATATTTTTAATGGCAAAACAAAGTCGTGTTAGTTATAGCATTTAGGTATAAGTTACAACATATATAGAGAATGGCTAGACCGATTTTTATAAACTGATCTGTTGAATATTTCTCCGCCCCGAATAGCAGAATACCTCTATTAAAATAATGGAAATATTTTGCATGGAACGGCTTTTTTGATGATATATCGAGAACGAATTGACTAATTTTGATAGATTTTTTTTGTTTGTCGTTCGAGAAGTTTCCTCGCGCATTGAAAAGCAAAGAAAATAAAAAAAAACCACACACAACGTCATCTCTGATACACGACAGAAACAAAAATGAACATGACGTTGTATGCTGATTTGCATACAAGCATTTTTTTCATAATAAATATTTGCTTGATCATTATAAATTTTTTAATTTATTTCAATTAATATTCTAACGTAACATTTACTACTTTTGAGGTCGTACAAAGTTTGTCGGGTCAGCTAGTTATAAGATAGACGAAAACTTGTATATTTGACACAGATCGATATTATAATAGTGTAAACAAATATTGGTTTCAAGTCACGTATCAATGACATGGCAACAGCGTTCGTAGTAAAACGCGAACTTGATATAGCGTATATTTTCCCTATGAAAGCGTGTGACGCCAGTATGAATGAATGAATGGTTTGGCGTAGTGGGTGTTTGTCGTAGCTCGGAGGCGTGACTGCACGCGGTCTGACAATAATCTATTAACAAGTCGACTGTGCTGGCGGTACGCGGCATGTATGACATTTCATTCACGTTTTACTACACACTATTTACTATTTGAACAAGTATTTATGTGCAAGCTGTGTTAGCCAGTGGAATTTAAGTATTTAAGTAGGAAATTTAACTGGGCACACTGCATTTCCAGGGCAGCCTGTCGGTAGTAACCAATCCCTTACAGAAGACCACATCATATGTGCTGTCGTGTTTCATTGAGTAAGTAAGGAATGCCAGAGCCCATTTCCCTATCGCTTCAAACCCAATCCCTGTCTTGTGACGTTGTTTGTGTTATAGGCGACGGTAGCCACCTACCATCAAGTGGGCCGTCAAGTTGCCTGTCAACCTTAACATAAGAAAAAAAAAAACAGAATATGTGCTTAACATTTCCAGCAACATATAGTTGTATATTATGCCAGTAAATCCGTATAAACTAATAATAATACAATGTAACAATAACTTTATTTCTTAGACGAGCTATCAACCATATAGTACCGTAAATAACATTAGGTACATTGCTACTATACAGTTTATCTACATATTTTATTTTAACAAACAAACCTTCAACATGTTATTTCAATTAACTACAAGGGCGTTTAAATTTGTAAGCGTAAAGGCCAAATTTTGATGTTTTCCCTATTCACTATAACTTTAGTGTGTTAAAAGATTATTTATAAGAAAATGAGACAGAACCATAGATAACACCATAAGAACCGTAAGTTGAAGATGCATTTAGGATGCATTAATGATTGGTTAATAAAATATACTGATAAATTATCTCGATAAACGGTCCACTTGATGTTAAATGGCTACCGTCGCCTATTAAAAGAAGCAAAACCATAGGTCATGCATGTGCGATGCCAATGTTAGTGGGATAAAGAATAAGATCACCGTGAAATAACAGCATATGTGCTGTTCTGTTTCGCTGAGTGAATAAGGCATGCAAGAGCCCTTTTCCCTATTTCTTCCTCTATAAGTTATAGCAAGGCATATTATAATATAAATTATAGCGATATATTTTCTATACAAATATAATATATATTTCAATGAAGTCACCAACGTATACTGTAATATATATTATAGCATGGTATATTAATATAATTATAGTTACGTGTGTGACGGGTTTTATCTTCAATTCTACTAAGAACTGTAGCGCACTTACAGCACCTGCGGCGTTGTTTGTGCTAATAGGCTACGGTAGCCACTTATCCTCAAGTGGACCGTCAACCTGTCTGACGATGTTTATATAAAAAAAGTACATATATACACTTATCTTCTCCATAAACGTACAATGAGAGAGAAAACAAGAATGCAAATGAACTCATATTTCTTTAGAAAGCCCCTTGTCAGTGAAAGTGGTTGTCATTCCGAAATGAAAAAAATATTTTCAAATACTACATTACGTTTATTATTTCGTAGATGACATTCTGTTTTAATAAAAAATGTTTTTGTACATATTTTTATTTTTTATTGTAATTTATCACAGGAACATACTCATTTAAAAAAAGGATAAAAAATGCTCATTTAAAAAAATCACTATTAAATATTATTTATTGTCTTGTGAATTATAAAGGTATAAAATAAAATATATATTTATTTATATTTAATTATAATAAAATATGTGTACATTTTTATTAAATTGGATTGAAACTTCTCATTAGTTACAGTACAGACTGTGAATCATACCTTTTTTAAGTTTGTGGGAGTTTGCTAATGGCAACACTTTATTTTTAGAAGTTGCAACTCTTATTGCATCAAGATGCTTTTTTTGGAACATATTGGTTAGTGTTAAGTAACAAATAATTTTACTTATATATGTTAATTTATTATAAAAGTAAAATAGATTTCCTCACATGAACTCAATTACGGCTCTCATGAAAACGTTTACAATTATAATTTACGACTGCGTAAAATACCACGTGACGCGTAATATTCTAATTACAGCTACATACTGTGTTTAGACGCCTTTCTGTAAATCGGGAGTGCAGTTTTAATATGTTATATGAGGTAAGTACACCTGAAAATGCAGTTTCTTCGGGAGAATACAATTCATATCTAAAGAGAAATGCATAAGAGTTCTCTGAAATATGAGAATATTGTATTAATTATGTAAATAAACCCTAAAACCTAAAATGGTTCGTTAAACTCGTAAGATGGTTCGTTAAGATATTTGAATTCATTTAGCGTACGAAAAGGGCTAGGAACACAAGAAAAAGAAAAAGAAATCAAAAACAAGAAATTCTGGTAGAGAAATAAAGTGACCATAGTCATAGCCATACAATAAATAGAATGAGCAAGATGAATTAGCATTGGGCCCCGGAAGATGTCTGGAAGTAAGAGGCACTACCACAAATCGACTCTTGTTTAAAAGGGACACCTGTTTGGTCTATGCGGATCTCTACAATCTGAAAATGATGATGTTGTGGTGTTTGTGATATTGATGATTATAGCGACGTTGATGGATAAAAATTAAGCGCAGAAAAATGAGGAAGACGTCTTCGATCTTTTGGAAGAATTGCGAATATGTGAGTTTTAAAATATCGAACTTGGATCACATAATTTTTTGTTATATATCATTAGTCGTGAACGTTTTGCTGTGTTGTTATTTAGTCTTTTATTGAATGTAAATGTCATCAGACAGGCTGTCTGGAAATATTGTTAAATTTTCCAGACGGCAAGCCGTTGAAGTGTAAAAGTGAAAATTTAAATTTGATCATGCATTGCGCGGCTTTCCAAATTACCGAGAGACCTGTTTGGTAATGCGTTACATTATTGATTTTCACTTTTCATCTCGCGTGAGTTTCCGAACCCTTTTGGCTTTTAAATATTTCATTTTTTTATATTCTGTTTACATTTTTATACCTGTCAAGATCGATTTAACGATTACAGAGGAAACGTATGAACAGAAAAATAAAATATCTAAAGTGAGTCTTTAAGTTTCTGTATAAAAATAACAATATATGAGTTTACAAGTTTATATAGCACTAGCGACTCTCTCGTGGCTTCGCACGAATGTAATTTATTTCTGCATAGTAAGTACAAAAACAGTCCTCGTTTATCGTTCATAATATTAGTAAAATCAAAATTCCGAAAAACCATTTTGCATATAAACGGCATTTATATTAATAATTTTTTTAGTATGTTTAGATAAGTATATTATTTAAGTTCTAACTACGTGTCATTATTTACAACATTCCACTGTACAGCATTAAAACTACGGCGAACGTACGTTTGTTCGTCATGCGCTCACTCATTGAACCGAGATCGACCTAAATTCTGTATCCAAACCAAGCGTATTACTACAATTATCGAAGTTTAGGCTTTATGGCTTACAAAATATAAAAAGACAGAATTGGTAGACATTTCAAATGTGTGCAATAAGACACACAGATAAGAATATGTAATTATATATATATATTTTTTGTTATGGTGCCACTTTGGTGACCATCATGTCTATCTTAACCTTGGAAGCTGCTGCACGAAAGAGGGAGCGAGTGCTCATACTAAACAATTCTCTTAAATTCTTCGACCATGTCAAGACACTTCAAGGTCTGCAAGCAGGCAGACTGTGGACCGACGTCTATTCACACAAACAGGTGCTATAAGAGTATTGCCGATCTCATTAGGATAAATTATAAAGGATTATATGGGCTCTGGCAACACGGTGGTCTTCTGTAAGGGGATGGATACTGCTGCCAGATGGACTTTCCCATTTATGACTGTGCCCTGCCACTACTGTGTACGACTACTGCTAAACAACTTTGAAAGTGTTTTATATGTCATAGTATTTGAAAATATAAATATAAACCTATAATATACTAATTGCATTCCATGACGTGTCGATGGGAAATTTCAATGCCGATGTTAGGATGTTTATACAAAACAGTTTTTGTTTGAGTTTTGCGATTTCGTGCCGATAAGTCCGTTTAACCTGACAAATCTCTCGAGATACCATTGCGTCGTTAGTCATCTACGTAGGCTAATGACCTGTTTGTCATATTCTTGCAAGGTGACTATATTCGCAAGCAAATTGAATGTTCCACTTTGTTCTTGATTACCTTAATTTAGCTCAAAAGCTGGGGTTTTGTAAATAGGAGTTGTTTTTCTCAAACCGACTATTAATCTGCTTCGAATAGAAGTACGAGTATTTTCTAATAAAACTAATGGGTACCATAAACAAAAGCAATAATCTATCAGTAACAAAAGTAATAACTGTAATAGGTGTACAATAATCTATTAAATTTTTAAATAGTACATACAAGTCGAAATGTTTTAATTATTAACGAAAGTTAATAATCAAAAATCATTAGGTATCAAAAATAGTAAGTTAGACAAATGGTTTGATGAAAAAAAGTTAGATTTTTTGTAATATTCCATTTGTTCTAATTCTAAAGAGTGTTTTAAACATTTTTAAATACATTTTACGAGTCTAGAATTACTTTTTTATTATTTCTGGTAAAATTTAATAAAACAAACGAAAATCATAGTTAATGTTGTTTCTAACTTCTTTTCCGATTCAATTTGGCGGAATACGAGTAGTAAATTAATGTACTACCTATATTGCCTATAAATCAAATAAATTTTATTTCATCTATAAATTTCAATATTATTAGGTCAGACGAATATTATCAGATATGTTATTGATAGAATGTTGACCATTTCCTCTTGAAAGTGTATGATGTGTTTGAAAATATTTAAAAATCGGAAAGGAGGGCAGCAGATAAGTGTTATCTGTTCGTTATCTAAATTTACTATGTTATGTAAACTTTGCGTTGCGATAAGTCGAGATAAGGAACACCAATGAATCAGACTTAAACGGAATTTTAGTTTGTGTTTTCGATAACAACGACATTTCTAAATAGGCCTATAAGATAAATACATATGTACACTAGGGACATTTTAAATTTTTATAAATTTACAGTTAAATAACTAAGAAGATTATTGCCTTTTATATATACGGTACTTACGGTACCTTACGGTATCTACTTATAGCTATCATGTAAAATATAATAAACAAATATTGTTTTTTTTTCCTGCAGATTTGTTTACAAAATATAATTAAAAATGTAACTTCATCAAAATAAACTTAACAAATAAGTAAGTAAACAATTGTTTGGTTTAGCAGACATCTTACATTCGTTAATTTTATATAAAATGAGAACTCCTTGAAGTACTTAAATTCAATATGAAATTTCATTCTAATACGGGGAATTACCCGTAATGAGAAAGGACAATGTTATAGTTATTATAGACTACGTAATACATATAATCGATTATAAATAGATTCGAGTGGGACGAATTAATACAAATTGATTATTCTAAAGCAGTTTATTAATTTATGTCAAAACTAGCGACCCGCGCCGGCTTCACACGGATGTTTTTTTTTCTGCAAATTATATGACACAAACCGTTCTCGTTTATATCGCTCTTTCTATTAGTGAAAACCGTATCAAAACCCGTTGGGTGCTTTAGAAGTTAGCTGACATTAATAATAATTTTATAATAATAATAATAATATGGATTATACATAGGCACTTAGATAATCTATATGTGAATATAATGTTACGCAACAAAAATATTTTCAATGTTATTTGACATAAGTTTAATATAGGAGAATACACTTTGACTTTTAAACAAACATAATGATTTTAAGAATGTATTTGTACAATTTATAGATAGAAAATATTCAGCTGATGTAACCAAAATATTGTCTGAGTTCATTTTCATAATTATTATTCAATAAATGACAATTAGAATTAAAAATAAAAGACAATCGTTCAATGGAATGTTTGTTTGATTAGGCAAAAGTCGCGCAACTAATAAGTCGCCGTACACAATTTCTAATTAACTAATTAGTAGGTAATAATAAATCGAACAAACGAAACACGTGTTGTAAACGTATCGCACTACATTCTTCGAGTTGTATCGTATCGTCTTTTACTGGCGTGCCACACGGTATAATGACCTTTTCACTTGCCAGCGATTTAGCAACGCGACCGGTTTTTTATTTATTTAACAAACCGCACGTCTAGAACACGAAACGATACCCACCCAATTTCCAAACAGCTGATCGCAAAGTATCCCAGCCGGTACACGTGAGAGGAAATTAATAAAATTAAAAAAATAAATAAAACAACACAGCACACGCGCGCGCGAAAACAAATCAAATTTGCGCGGGAAACCTTCCGATAGTGATGTGCATCGGGCGATTGGCGATCGATAGAGATGCAACGGAAATCGATAGGTTACGTAAGACGCGCTGTGAACCAGCGTTGTCGCACGTGACTGCCGGCCGTGTGACGGAAAGCGCGGCCGCGATACTCCCCCGCCCGCTCCCACCTCCCCGCACCTCGACCCCCTCACTCCCTCGCATACACTCATACATACAGTACACACACAAACACACACACATGCACGCCAGACGTTTGATAAACAAATTACAAATTTTAGATACCTACGCTGAGAGCTTTAGCTTTTTAATAGGTTGTTTTACAAGTCTTTTATCATGCGTTTTTTTATAAACAGCTTTAATAGAAAATTTTATCTGCTTTCTTCTTAAAGGGATTGTTTGTGTTTTAAATGGCTCTTTAGAATTTTCCTTAAACTAGTGTTGTGATTACTCAAAACCTTGTTTAATTAATGAATGAAAAGAGATTGTATTTTAAACGGCTTTTTAGAATTTTCCTTAAATTAGTGTTGTGATTACACAAAACTTTGTTTAATGAATGAATGAAAAATAGAAATAAAGACAAACATTTGATACAATCATAACCGAAAAGAAAAATACATTATTTAGAAAAAGTAAAAAATGTGGAAAAAGTAAAAATATAAAAGGTATAGCCAGCGTAAGCGATAGTTAGTGCAAAAAATAGTTGGTTTAATTATAAAACTAATTTTTTTGTTTTATTTATAAAACTATTTTCTTGTTTTATTTATAAAACAAGTCAGTCAGCGAAATATTAGCAAGAACGAAAATTTATAAGTGATTTTCATATATTAAAATAAGAAAAGCTCCTTTACTTTCAAAAAGTCAGACTTTCAGATGGTCAGTTTTTCAAATCGTCAGAATTACAAATGGTCAGATATAGTACAGTCTCTACTAAAATTACAAGTGTAATTAATTGATAACATACTCCTTCCTGAAAATTATCGCTTACTGGTCACTTCAACTTGACACGATGGAAAATAAATACACAAATATCAAGTTAAACAAATATCACAATGTAGCTACATTTATTCTGTTTGAATCTCTAAAAGATCCAAAAATCTGATGTTTGAGTGTGAAGTTTGTGAAAAATCCGACTGATTTAGATGACTAAGTTATTATTTTATCGCTGTGTTTGTAATACTCGTGATAATAATTATTGCATAGAAGACAGATAATAACTAGAGGATTAATTGTATTATAGAGATAAAAAAAGATCAAATATCGCAGAAATGCGTCGTAGGAATAAAAAAAAATCCCTCAAAAACCTGTCAAATTAACCCCGTTTGACGGTAGTTAGTAGGTAAGTTTGTCGCTATTTTGCCGTCTGTTCCCACTGACTGGACTGTGTTCCTGCACTTCTTCAGCCAAGGGTAATTTTGCTATAACCGTCGTTCCAGCACTCCATTCGAGCATAATTAAATCCGGACAAGATTTAATCATATCCGTTCCGGGCGACCTGTCAGAGCTAATTATGGTTTGCCAGGGCCATAATTTTTCTACCTTTTGAATTGGCCAAATCTTGGCCAGTCGTCAAATGTGACAGATTTTATGTCAAATGATGCGTCTTTTGATAATAAATTAATTTTACCGCCTAAAAATACTGCTGTCAAACTCAAATTCTGACAGTCCAAAGGACTGCTGAAATACAGCCCAGGTACAAATAAACTAGCGGGAACAAAAGTATTTCACGACCGGAGCACCTAGGTCATAGATCTTTAGAATATAATATTTAAGTTGTTTTATTTTAATCGTTGTTCAGTTTAAAAAAAAATAAACATACAATTTGACTTTTTATTTTTGATTGTACTTTAACCATTTATAATTCTGACGATTTGAAAAACTGACCATCTGAAAGTTTGACCTCTTGAAAGTAAAGGGAAAATCTAAATCCATATGAACACTATCATATATAACTAAAAAAATATATTTCTAATATCAAAAGTTTATAAGTGACGATATTCTTTTAGAGTAACACGAAATATTTGCCCGTCTTATGTGTAAAAAAAGTTCGCCTGGATCGACAACAAAATTGAATGTACACGGACAAATCGAATCATAATAAATTCGGCTCTGCACTTTCAATATATGTACAGATCAAACAAAATTTCACCGATAACCGATATATTTTTGTCTCTTTCTTTAAATACACTAGCTCGAACGACCGGATATATCTATATCTATCATCATCATAATCATCTCAGCCGCAGGACGTCCACTGCTGAACATAGGCCTCATAGTTTCCCAATATATATCTGGTCAGAAGCAGCCTGGATCCACTGTCCTCCCGCGGTCCTTATTGGCTCCCCTGTTCACTTTGTGGGTGGACGTCCTGCGCTGCGCTTGCCGGCCGGCTCAAGCGGCCGTTGTCTCTCCGTACTATCTGTCCTATACGTAATATGAGATACTTTATTTTTCCTGTGTCTGTTCCTCCGCTAACTTCTACTAAAACACCCAAAGAACGATAAACGAGGAAGTTGTGTGTCTATAATCTATAAAAAATTGTATCCATGCGAAGCCGGGGCGGGTAGCTAGCGAGTTATAAATTGTTATCTTATTACTCTTCTCTTGGCTTTACTCTTGGTAAGCATTCTGATGGTGTGCCATCAGTATGCGTGACCGTCATGTTATTCAGGAGCGATTTCTGAATTTCTAAACATCAGTGAATATGTTTCTAAAGATATTATCTCAAAAGGTCGGCAGACAGGATGACGGTCCACTTGATAATATAGGTGGTACACAAGCAATGCTACAGGTGCTGTAAGTGCGCTGCCGACAATAGTAGGATTAAGGATGAGGGATTGGAAAGGGATAGGGAAATGAATCTGGCATCCCAACTCACTCACCGAAACACAACAGCACACATGCTGTTATTTCACGGTGGTCTTCTGTAAGGAGGTGGTTACAGCCGCCAGAAGGGCTGCCCAAATGACAGCAGTGTGCCAAATACCATGAATGTCCTTGTTATTTCTAATATACTTTTTTTACATTTTAAATGGTGACGTTCAGGTTGACAAACGATTTATGGCTCTTTTATCCTTCTAACGTACCGAAACACACAGCACATATGGTGATATTTCACGATATGAAATTGTTTACTGGCACCAGGTAAATTCGATATCAAAATGTCCCCACCCTCGGAACAACATATTCTCTATAGATGGCTTTACACATAGAATTCGCCTGCAACTGACGCTTTTTAGCAATTTCCCTTAAGCTTTATATTGAAACTTCCTGCATTTTGATAGGTTTTTGATTCTGTGAGCTATGGAAAGTTTCCTTTCTCTTGTGTATGTTGTGTATATTTTTAGTTATCGATATAGTGAAGTCCTACCATAAATTAATATCTATAGATAAATTAATACTTATTATAAAATAAAGTTTCTGTCTGCTTCTATTTGTTTCTCTACTAACTTTTTTTGCAAATTATGTAAACAAACCTTCTTCGTTTATAGCTCATTCTAATGTGAAAAAAAAAACCTATTTAAAATCCTTTGGATGGTTTTCTGGATAAACATACGGAAGCAGACAGCGACCTTATTTAAATATGTACTAACGACTCGCTCCGGCATCGCACAGACGCAATTTTTTTTGCAAATTATATACACATGTCTTCCTCGTTTATCGCTCTTTCCATTAGTAGAAACCGTATCAAAATCCGCGTTGCGTGGTTAGCGGAGAAACAAATAGAGGCAGACAGCGAAATCATTTTAAATATGTATTTATTATATGTTTATTATTATATTATAATAGTATAGTATTATATTATATTATAATAAATATTAATTATATTATGTTTACTAAGAATTATGTATAAAATATGTAAAAATCATATAATTAATAATTTTAATTATTTACAAATACAACTAGGTATTTCATATGTTTGTTTAGATATAGATGTGCAGTATAGTACCTAAATGTATGGTTAAACGTAATAGCGTTGAAGGCTTTGAATGAATGTCACCATATGAAAAAAACGAGCGAAGCATAAGCGTAATTCAACATGGTAACACTGATAAACCTCTGTAACCAAAACCGCAGGTAACATATAGTATTCTATTAAGGAGTATAAAGAAAAACAAACTCTTTACTTGTTACTGGAGTTGCTATACGCTTACGTTTATTTAATTAAATACACGCGAAATATACTTAGTTCGTTTACATTTTGCTGTTACATGAAAATATTAATGAGCATTTGTAAAAACAAATAGAAGCAGTGTTATTAAGAAAACATAATACTGTTTTGTTGTTAATTGATGAACGAAGTTTGTTTTCTTTATCGCTTCCGCTAATGAGCAATTAAGTTGCTACGAGTTCCGTTTGTAGCGTTTCGTAGCACATCGTAGAGGCGTTTCGCTCGAGCTACGCTGCGCCGGTACTTATGCAAAACAGGCCAATATTTCATCGCTGCTCCGTCTATTGCAGCCAGTATTATCATAACAATCGCTTACTCTATCTACTAAGCGTTTTGCACATAAATGTATGCATCTCGCTTAACGTATAGCTACAAGCGCATATACATAGTAAAAAAGATAGAGAGATGGCCAATAGTTTGACCGCAGTGACTTGAAATATAATAAGACTTGACTAATATATTAATATAAAGAGAAAAGATTTTGTGTAGTTTTGATGAATAAATTCAAAAACTACTGGACCGATTTTAAAAATTCTTTCACTTATAGAAAGCTACATTATCATCAGCGAGTACTAAAGCGAGTTTGTTTGTTTGTTACGCTTTCACGCTTTAGCTACTCAAATAAATGATCATCGAAAATTTTGTCATACACGTTTTCACGGATACAGAAGAGGTCATAGGATACCTTTCATCCAGGAAAAAGGTACTGTTGCCCAAGGGAATATCAAAAATAAAAATAAAAATTCAACTCCTGACTAAAATGTAATGAGTAATGAAGATTGATTAAGGGCGTCTTTCACGAACTACAAGTAAAGTATTGATTAGTTACTTTTAGAAATAATTTTATGTTTTATTAAATTATACACTCGGTGTACTGCATCCTTTGATAGGCGAATTTTTTTATTATTTTCTTTTTAATGTTTGAGACTTTTACCGTCCAAACAAAGGTATATCAGCTCTATCATTCGTCTTGCGGTTAGCCTACTTGACACTTTACTTATAGATGGTGAAAGAGGTCCAAAATGTTTATAAATTATTGCAACAATAAACTATAATTTATAGGAGGCCATATAGGTAAGTAAAGTCGGTTAAAGGTATCGATTACGTCAAAGCAAAGCTGCCGAGGTACCGATGCATTTTGCAAGGTGCGGTTGAGATGCGCCGATATTCGTATTATCAACTAACTACAATGTAAAATGGGCCGGCGAATTCTGACCACTTGAATGAGAAAACGGGTTTATTTTTTAAATTTTTTCTTCCGTCTCGTCTGTCAAGAGGCAGTTTGGTAACCGCCCGCGGATGGGTTTTATTTCTGTTTCAAGGCCACGAACTCTCACTGCGGCCGGTCTGGCTGAACTATGGTGCTCTTTACTATAATATTGTACCCATTGGCTGTAGGTCATTAAGGTCCATCGATGCTACAATTCTTAAACCAATCTTATAATTACAACTGAACGTTAATATCACAACTAAACATCAATGCTATTATTCTTCACCTTAAATGATCTACCATATTTGAATAGAATAAAAGATAAGAGTTGGATAAAGGATAATTGTTTTACGGTGTTCTTCTACAAGGTGTATGGTAGTTCTATATGTAGAAGATTGGCTTGAATTTTAGTCAGACACAGTTCTATATGGCCGCTTGTGTAGTTGTAGGTAACATTATTCAGCTGAATATGCAATTAAATGAGGGCAGTTCGAGTGATGTGCGAGTGCGAGCGAGACAGCTATAGGGAGCAGCCAACAGCCACTCGATATTATATTGAACAAGTTTTATAACTACGTGTATTAGAGGAACGAGTTCGTACAGCGTTTTCTCATTTCCCGGGACGAAACTTTTCTAATATTATAGTTTCATTCATATTGTCGGTAGTTTCGCGAAGTTTTCTTTCGTGGAAAATGAAAGACTATTTCCATAACTATTATTTCGCTTTTATTGCTTTGTTAGTTTCTTTTTGCTTCAAATAGATTTGTTAAAGTTAGAAGTTCTCCTGCTTTGTCGCTTGGAAGTAATGTTTGTTTTTCGAAAGTGTTGGCCTACGCGATTTCTTCAAGTTATGTCTTGACGCTTTTTAGTGTTTTTCACCGAAGAAATAATTTCCATTGTAAGTAAACGTTAAGATATTAAAAGATTAGACAATTGTATACAATTTTATTGTATAAATCGCCTTGCGTGCTATTTGTAAAAAATATTTTTTCCTATCACTTTTACTACCTATATAAAATAAAAAGATCAACACTAAACTAAATAACCTCCAGTAATGAGCAATATGTAATTTGATTTTTTAAATATTTTATTAAATAGACATGTCAAAAGGATTTATAAAATAAGACAAGAATAGAAAAACTGATATACCTATTGTATAAAACATTTAACATAGCACATTGCGTTTCGCAATCATAAATTGGACAGCATGTCTGGCGGCAGTAGCCACCCCCTTGCAGAAGACAACATATGTGTTATGTATGCGAAAGACCATTAATAGGTAATGCATGCTTGTGTTAATAGGTAATGCTAAGGCCATCTACAAAATATTTGGTCTGTCAGCCTGTCTGCTGACGCTTATACAAAAAAATGTAAAAAGTGCTGAAAGTATTTTGTGATTCCAGTGGAATATATATTAATATAGTATAAGTTGAAAGAGTCACAGAGTACATATCAGTATGCATCCTTAAAAATAGTCTTGACCTGCGCAATGTAAACGGCAGATGCGTTTTTGTATTCATTATAAATATGTATTACGAAAAATTCAAGATTTTGTCTCAAATGCATGTCTAACGAGGCCGTATAAGCGTATGTGGCCGTGGCCCTACTAAAAAAAAAAAACTCGATGCCCCATCTTGCGTTCAATCGCGTAGGTACTCGTGAATCAACATGGCCGCTCTATGATTACAATGATTACATCCATTAAATAGATTGCTGTATCCACCATTGTCTAATATATACTTACATTAAATTATACGTATAATAACCATCCGGTTTTCGATTAAAAGCCTACTTTTATTAAACACCGAGGTAATTTCAACTGAATTTTCATTTAATTTAATTGAAAAAACATTATGTGCTTTAGGTTATAGTGGACTGAATATTTTCTTACCTATCGTAGTCTATTTGTGTTTTTTATCAACTTATTTTACCTTTATAAAATTTTCTTAAGTATATTTTTATTTAATTTTATGTTAAAAAAAAAACTCGTTTTGTAATGTTTTGTCTTTTTTGTATCAATGTGAAGCCGAGGGCGGGTCGCTAGTGTAATATAATGTTATGAACCAAATTTGTAATAATTCCTTAACAATTACGCAAGGAAAATAGCTCGAAGAAAATAAGAGATAGCGTTTCATCTGCGTGATGTACCGTTAGGCGAGTTAAGTTTGAATTGAATGTAAATGTTGATTTTTAATTATATAGAGCTCTGCAATTTATGCAGGGGCGCGTCTCAGTTCGCTGTGTAAACATTGAGAACAAGCGATTTGCGTTCGGAAATATGCACGCCGCCTTAAACAATTTACGTGCGAATAAATTAAAACGTCCACCAACTTAAGGCGAGGCGCCACTGTGAACTTTCGTTTGAAAATAATAATAATAATAGCCATACAAACGAGTAACCCGCTTAAGAAATAACGCGGGCCCAAGTTTCATTAGAAAAAGTTCTTTTGTACGTCGAGTTAAACTTTTTCCTGACAATGGTCGTAATTAAAAGTTGGTGGCAATGCGCCCGGTGACAGCGGCAATCCGCTATTATCTCGCGGCCGGGGAGCGTTCGCAAAAAAGGTCGCCAAACTTACGCAGATTAACAACTTCCCGCCTTTTTGTTGCACCAACTTTCAGAAGTGGTCTAATGCAGCGCTCACTTTTAATGGACTTTGTTCAATTAAAAGTCAACGAGTTAACCGGAGGACCTCTGACCTGTGTGGAGGTCATGAAGGAAATTTAAAATTAGCTTTAAATCGCTTAAAGGATCTTAAAGCTTTTGAACGGTCCTAGGTGTTACAGTTTAATTTTAGCTGCTTTTATCGTGATAAAAATACCAATTTTTAACACAAATGCAAAAGAAGCACTTGTAGTCTTCATAGTGCGTTTCGCAAGTATTATAAAATTACTCAATATGAACTGATATGACGGTTATAAACCCCCTCTTAGATATGGTAGATGACCGTGTGAAATAAAATAAATAAAATGTAAGTAAATAGGGAAGTATATATATGTGTATATGGTATATAAATAAAATTTATCTATAATTTATTCTACTAAGATAGGCAGAACGCTTGCACCAGTAGCACCTATGGCGATACTAGCCACCTACCATTAAACAGACCGTCAGTCTTTTTGCCGATCTTTATATGTATAAAAACAAAATTTACTCTTAAAACAGATCCTTAGGCTTAAAGTCAAAGTAGTCGTGTATATTTCTATTAAATAATTTAACAAAAATTAAATCATTTACTTTTGTCTATGACAGTGTTGTCTATGGAATTGTTTTGCTCCAATATAACTAAAATAGGAAAAACTAATTAAGGCTATAGGCACGATAGATAAAATAATACTAAACACACAAAATATCATCTTACAAATTAATGACCGTTCATAGGATACGGAAATTAAACGCTATACGAACGGGCGGTGGGGTAGACTGCCTACCCAGTTGATGGTTAGAGGGGGTAGGAGCTAGAATAGCAATCTAGGGAGCTAGAATAGTCTGGGTGGCTGAAATATCTGGCGTTGCAGACCGGCCATCGGGGCCTACGAAAACGCATTAGGCTTGTAGATGAGAGGCTAGCAAGCAGGACGCGTTGCGTGTATGCGATATGTTATCATGCTATTACATCTGTGTGCATTCTATATATAAGAGATTGATTGGATTTTGTAACAATACCAGCGACTCGTGAGTCAATATCAATTTTAGTCTACATTTAATTAGTGTCTAGAACAAAGTTTGTCGACTTTATATGTGAATTAGAAATTATAGTCATTAGTCACTAGTTCTGTGAAAGAAAACATCTTCAGCTCACAATTCACCGTTGAAGTCTGCAGGTATAAATTTATTAGTGAAAACCATATCAAAATCTGTTGAGTAAATTGTGTTTACTTTAACGAAAAATAAATAATATAAACATTTTAATGAAATAATCAGATTCAATGAAAATATATTATTAAATAAAAACATATTTACGCAACGAACTTTATTTATGTTAACAACAAGCTTAATTAATCGCAGACCCTTTAGTACTCGTAGGTACTTGATTCCTAGCAATTTTTTTCCATCATGTAATCTATAAATTGATTAAAAATTTGATGTCAATTTTCAAGGACCACTTGGCAGATACTTTATAACTGCCAAAAACCAAGTACTATTCAATTTTAAAATTTACATAACCGGGAAATTTAAGTAATTATTTTTACAAAAGAACGCGTCAACAAATTCATTAAGTTCGCTGCTCGACGTGCCTATGCAAATGGTCTCTTCAAGTAGGTACCAACATAATTCCATTATTAGCGGGACGTCTACGTGATATATTATCAAGTTAAAATTAAATTAATTTCGCATCCTCTCCCCCCCCCCCCCCCCCTCATACTTCCCCCTCCCCACTCTACCCGTCTCCCCACCGCTATCTCCTGATATATTGAGGATGTTTAATTAAAATATCTTTAAGTGATTTACGAGATCGATAATTGTCGGTTCAAGGCTGATTTATCAAACGATTTGTTTACAATGTTCCTCTGACTGTTTAATTATTTAATGACATATGTTTATTTTAATTTAAATAACGCAATTTGTTTAATAAAAACAAATTAAATTAAGATATTAAAGTCATTCATTTTAGACAACTCGGTACGTGGTGTGTACGTTGTTTTAAACATTGTAATAATAAAAATAATAACATTTTAATAGTATAATAGAAGATATAAGAGATTCCCTGTATGATTATATATAAAAAACTGATTATAAAAAAATCCTTGTCAGTTTCTACGCAGACTTCTTCTAGACTATCTAACGGATTTTGACACGGTTTTCACTAATCGAAAGAGTCTAAACCAAACAAGGAAATCTTTTGTATAGGTACAATTACAGTATTTTGTATTTATTCTTTTTCACTCTATATTTATTCATATTATATTATGTTCATTTCAACTATTTCCCCATCCTTATTAATTATAAAATATAATTCATTTTATTAATTCTAAAAATCAATTTTAAAAAACTGTTTTTGCTCACATAATATGTATTAAAAAAATGAAATTTTATTACGAAGTGTTTGAGTATTTGACTACATATTTACTAGTTATAAAAAAGACTTATGTACTATCCATGTTAACACTAAGTACAAGTGTTGTATCGGGGAAACTCAATTCATCGCAGCGCCCGTCTCGCTTCCCGGATACCAATTTCCAAAGAAAATCAAATTCTCCTATCGCTCGGAAAAAATTGGAACTCAAAACGTATATATGATTATGTCATTTTTATACTTGTTTTAAAAACTTTCAATATTTTGACAAAATGTTAGAATAAAAATATTTACTTTATTTCTAGTCGACGGTAGTCACTTATTAATGAGATGAACATATTACCGTAAAAAAACTTAATACATTAAAATTGTGATAAGATATATTTTATAAATATACTAGCGCTTCTCTCTGGCTACGCACGGATATAATGTTTTCCTTCAAAATACATGTATATACACAAATCCTTTTTTTAATTTGCATAGACAAATAAAAAGTATATAAAATTGAGGAAAAGCCGCGTAACAATATAAGTGAAAAATATTAAAATGGCAATAAAACGTTTGAATGTTACAAATTTTATGGCACACGGAAATATAATCCGCTCGTAAAACAGATTTCTGCTCGACTCCCGGATTATCCGCGATATATTAAAAGTCGTCAGATAAGCCTCTTATGGCGCAGCCAAACATTTTATATCGTGCATGCGTATTATTTATTAAAAAGATTAATACTCTACAAATTAATTTAATAGTTTCAATCTATTTTTATAAATAACTAGGGACCCGCCTCTGGCTTCGCACTATTCAACGGTATATCATGAAATTTTGCATTCGTGTTGTCAAGGGATAGAGTACTCTTCAACCAGAACCAATAATAACTTACTCACACACAATGAATACTGGATGGATTTTAAAAAAGAAATTTTGAAATTCAAAATGAGGAGATTGTTATAAACTTAATAGTAAATAACCAGACACTGAGAAAAACATTTAAAAATAGTTCTTAGTTATGTAAATAAATCTTTTTTCTTGAACTAGATAACATGTAAATGCGGACGAGAACTTTCTGGAAATTGTCATTTGCAATGAATAATTCATGAATAGTACATTATACAATACATACATATGTATGCGCGTATATTACGGTATGTATGTAGAGCACAGAACTTGCTTAGTTATATTTATTCATACACATAAAATGTCCCATGCATAATGGAGTGTTGAAATGCTACATTTAATATGTTTGTAATTTTAAATTTAAAACGTTGAAAACTTTGTAATAGGCTAAAAATGACATTAAATATGTCAGAGACAAATGATCAGTAATTATTTATTTACTTACTATACAGTCTCAAGTCTAAATAACCTAAATTTCATTAAACTATCTATGTCAAATTTATATAATAAGTATTTAATTAAATTAAAGGACATTCCTCTTGTATTGCGTGTATTTATCATCTTAATTCACACACAGTCACCATTTTGATTGCCACGACTATTGATACTACGATTATTAGGTATTTTATACTATTCGGTAATATTTTACAAATCTTAATACATAAAAGCGATGTGTGTATGTATGTCTCCTACAGACTCCAAAACCGCTGAACCGATTTTGATGAAATTTTCAGACAATCTTCAGATTAGTCCAGCGGGTGTTCCTGTGAAGTTTGGTAGCGATCGGACGCGGGCGAAGTCGCGGGCATATACTAGTTTTGAATAATTTTGTGTATTCGTTATTTAAATAATTTTTTTTCTTTCTTATTAACTAATAATTTCAAAATCTAATGGACGGGATGTGACGTGGACTGACGCTATACTGTGTATCAATTAGATAGACGAGTCTTGAAGTGGAGACCACGGTCGAAACTAACTCTAGGCTGTCGTGATGGAATCAAAAGCGAAAAATAAAAAGTCTTATGTCCAACAGTGAGCTGATGAATGATGATAATAATATACTAATCACCTATTGTAAGCGAATTGACTAACGGAATAATAAGTACGAGTAAAAAGCAAACATGATAACTCGCGGGCTTACGCAACTTTACACGCGAGTTAACTAATAACTCAAAATAAAGATATGAAAATAATTAATAACTAAAAACAATAAGCTATACAATAATATTGTCAACAGAGTATTCCATTTAATGTTGGCCATAAATCGATTTTTAAAACGAATTAAAATGTTATTGAATGAGGTGAGGGCGGTGTTTACGAAAAATTCTTGGCACAAAGTTTTCAAATTTATACACACTCCAGAACAATGTTAATAAATTACTTTGTTTTCAATGTTTTATATGAAAAATTACAGTTCTTTATAAAAGTATGTAAACGCTCTATGGCACACTAGTAGATCTAAATCTATGATTTATATAGGTGATCTATGCCTTTCTTTAACCTAAGGGTATAAATTAATATAAATAAACAATTTTCATTTCTGTTACAAAAAACGCAAACTTTTAAGACTTTTTATTTTATTTATATTAGGGAAACATGCAATACTTCGCTACACATTATACACATACATACAAGAAGGACATAAATCAGCAAAGTTTCCACTAAATTACTAAAACGTATTATAAATTACAAGTCACTACAGAATATTGGAGCTGGAAGAAAACATTCAAAAATGTAAGAAACTATCTGTGTGCCAAATTTCATCCAAATCCGTTAAGCCGTTTCTGAAATTAGTGTGCACAAACGTACAGGCAAAGAGACAATAATTCTAAAAAATATTTTTTTTAACCACGGTAACATAAGTTAATTGCGTACAAATTGTTTTTTTTTTTTTTGTAAAAATATATAATGTATTGACACAGCTCATTTACGATTTTATTATATTAATAGCTGTTGCACGCGACTTCGTCCGCGTAACTTTATAAAATATGTATAGCCTACGTTACTCGCCGATAAATATAATGGAGCTTTAAAATCGGTAGTTTTTGAGTTTATTCATTAGAAACAAACCAAAATACAAATATTTTCTCTTTATAAATAATACATATTAGTATAGAATAGATTATGTATAGATCTAAAAAAATCTATACAACAAAAGTTCGTATAAAACATCAAGCGATATCTTATATAAAAGTACTGCTTTGACAGTGGTCTGCAGCCTAACAGGTGTTCAACAAGTGAATCGATGTGACACTTGAACCGCTAGCAGTAATAAGATAATGGCGGTTCATGTTTGAGGGATGTAACCCTCTTGAATACCTTTGGGGAGTAAACTATTAGAGGGTTGCCTTTAACCTGTTATGTTGAGTTTTAAGTTAACACGTCTTACAATAGCGCCTTTTTAACGGAGTAGAACACATGTTTTGAGGTAGAGAAATAATTGAAATTATTCTGCATAGATACGAGTGTATTATTTGTAAAGGAAATACGCTCAGATTTATAAAGGGTGTTGACAGACAGACCGACGGTCCACTATTAATGGAAGGTGGTCATATTCGCCTATAAACATAAGCAGGGGTCTCAAGTAGGGTAGGTACGCTGCAAACCTTGTTAGGATAAAAGATGAGACCCTTACATTAAATAAATCTGTAATTGTATTGTATTTTATATTACAATATCAACTTATTTGTGTAAGTGAGTTACGAGTATACCTATTTGTAAAATATATCAACTCTTTCATTAATTGATCGAAATCCGTACTAATATTATAAGTATTTTGTAAGCGAAGATGTTTGTAACTCTCACGCAAAAACTACTGAACCGATCACCATGAAATTTTGAATACACGTTGTCTGGGACACCAGAAAGGACATAGGGTACCTTTTATCGTTCAACGCGGACGAAGTCGCCGGCACCAGCTAGTAGGATTATAAAAATTAAATGATACCATTATTTTAATGACTAAATCTTGTCAATTTTATTAATTTTTGTTTAATTAATTCGGTTCACAAACAAAAAGGGATTCAAAGAATTCGCTTCACATATAAATATAATGATAACAAAATAATTAGTGGTTCGATGGCTGTGGCGTTGAGTTATTGAGGTGTGAAAGTATGCACTCAACAAGTTGTCGGTATGTTTTACAAATTGAATGTTGTACAGTTCGGTTCAGTGGCACAGTTCTGTGCAGACACCGCTAGCGGTAACGCGCCGCGGGATTCGACGGTCACATAATCTGTACCAGTTTTAAAATGGCCAACATTTTTAACTCTTTTTATTGTAATGTTTGTTATGTTGAACAAAAATTCGGTGCAAAATTCAAATTTTTTTTACTTTTTTATTAGCTTGTGTATTGCGTCATTGTGTATTCTTTGTACTTATATAGAACTTTGACTTTGACTTTAACGTCATTGAAAATAAGAATTAGTAATTTTAAAATTATTAAATATGTCTTTTATTATCTATCTACTCGTAGTAGCTAGTTGTATGTGAAATAGTCATTAATTAAAAAGAAAAAATTGCTTACTCAATGGCGTTGGAAAATTGGCAATCTCTAAGGAGATCGAAAGGCAAAATTCCTTTACTTGAAAATTGCGTCCGCCGTAAAAATGTAAGAGTGTTTTATCGGATTTTTCCAATTCAAAGGCTCGTTTACAGATACCTAAGTACCAGTATGGGGTTTATTTTAAATTTAAGACAGAAAATTCGAATCGAAATCTAGGCATAAACAAGATTAAGTCTTAGATTGTTTCTGGTGAAGTCTTATTTACAATACGCAATTAGATTTACTTACTTTACTTACATTTTTTTCTATTAAAACCAAAAACATGATATCGTTCGAAATAATTTAATGTTAAATAATAATTGTTCGAAATAATTATATTTTAAGAAATAGCCTTCTCTACTCTATTTTATGAAAAATGGTTGTTGCTAAGGTTTTCCCGTATAAGAAGTTAAAAAGAGCGTATTGCATTGGGCAGCCCGTGATATGTAGTGATTTTAGTGCTAATTCTTATAAAGAAACAAATAAAAAATGTCTTTTGATTTAGTTTTTATTAAATAAATTGGCGATACGTAATGATTTAGACGACATCTTTGATATTCCAAAGTTCCATACTTGTTACATTCCTTAAATTGATTATTTGCTACGAATTTAATTCAAAGAGACAATTTCAGTAATTACATATGCAATAGATACAATGCTCGTTCCATTGCAATGTATCCTTTCGTTTGAGAATGAATGTGAAAGCATACGAAGCAATGTACCAACAGATAAGGCTTCGTTCGGCCACGCTTTGTGAATGTTTGGTGGGAATATGTACGAGTGCGAATACATAGTCCAGAGACAATAAGCCATTGTTGTTTTGAGCAGTTTTTTTTTTGCAGAATGTCTCACTATGTCTAACTGACTGATGGCGGAATTCGCAGATCGACATAAATGAAAAACGCAGTAAAATCTAGCGCCATTGTTGATCTCTGACTCCGTTGTTCATGATCCTCGGCCTCTATACGTTATCTATCAGCAGTACATTTGCTGGTTGCGAAATTTGGTTGCGATAGCGTGTGTCGAACGGAAGACCAACAATCAAGTGATCACCTTGCCTACCACTATTGTATTTATCCTTATTCATCTAATAGTTACATTTTGGTGAATGTATGGGAAACTGTTTTTCTTTATATTATATTTTTTTACAAGTATTTCAATCACTATACATTATAAGCGTTAACTAAAGAATAATATTTAACATTGAATTTATATCAAAAAGTGGACAACCCCTCAGAGAAGACGTAATCATCCCCTTGGAGAAAACGACCATGAAACGCGCGTGCGTTTCGGTAAATGAATAAGAGCATTCTGAGCCTCTCATACTATCCTCTTCTTTATCGCTTATTTTTATCATGTCATTCTATGGTATTGCGTGTATTTTAAAGCCTTTAGTAGTCCATTAACCTGTCGGCTGTCTTTTAATTAAATAAAAAAATAATGTGTAAAATAAAATAAAGGTTTATTGATGCTGATTTACATTAAAATAAGGCTGTATTCTGCCTCAATCTATAAGTGAAAGCGAACAAAGCCGTATTAAACAGCGCGATGATTAAAATATTTAACGACTCATAACAGTTCCGCCTGAAAAGTTATAAAATTTACCAAATATCGGGCGGAAATTATATGACTTGAGTTACGTAAATTTTAATATCAAGTGTTATACGATAAGCTGTCGCCTTTAAAATTTAATATGAGAAAGTGGTTATAATATAAAGTAAGGTAGTTGCTTCTATAGTAAACTATTTATAGTAAAACTAGCTGATCCAGCAGACGTTATTTTTAAAAAAAAAAAAAAAAAAAAAGAAAAAAAAATTGGGGTGGGTCACCTAGGGGTTTAAAAATAGTTTACGATTTATACTCGGATAAGTTTGGTTACAAACATTGTGACACGAGAATTTTATATATATAGATGAATTATTGCGGAAACATCGCTACGCTTTCACAAATTAACTATTTAACCGATCGTCATGAAAATTTGCGTTCACGTTGTCAGTGGTACAGAAAAGGACTAAAGGTGCTTCTCCACATACTCGATTGGCCTCGATCGACACATCCAGTCGATACAATATATCTCGATCGATAAAGGCGATCGTGCGTCGCTGTTACATCTAATCAATCGGTCACGTTTTATATTTTATAATACCATACCACCTGTATCGATCGATACCGATCGATATTGCGCATTGCTACACCAAATTGCCATGGCCAAAATGGACTAACCGATCAAGCATACCTTTCATCCTCAAAAAAATACTATTCTAAAAAGATAATATAAGAATAAAAAAAAATCAACGCCTTAGCAAAGTGAAGGAACAATAAATATTTATCAATGTTTATTTCTAATAAAACTAGCGAGCACTAGATAGAACGTCTAAAAAATAAATAGAACATGGACGAATTCGCGAACAAAGTCCAGTAAATTTCAATTTCATATTCGTTGTATTCAGCCAGTACATATTTGTGCTATAGAGTACTGAATTTTAATGATTAGAATGTGCAGTTAAATTACGGTCGAAACAATCTCAACAAAATGCAATATCCAATTCTGTAAAGGGAGAGAGGAAACGCATATAAACGAGGCAATAGAATGCATTAATGAAAGTTTCAGGCAATAGTTTACACGAACTATATCCAATAGGAGTGGGCGGTCAGGACACCACCCCACACCCGTCGCATGCAATTCGCTACTGGCCATTTTAATTACTTAGAATATTCTTTACGCTACAGAGGTTGCATGTGAAAAAAAAAAACCTAACAGAAACACTTTTTAAAACATAACGTAACCTTAACTTCTGATATTTTGGCGCGCAAACGTTATTGTGTTAAGAAAAAAACAATATTAAAAGTCTTGGCGTATTGATCGGCGCAGTGCGCAGGCGCGCAGCGAGATTTGCAATTACAAATTTGCGCTGTGCAAATTTCGTCCGACTTTATAATTCCGGAGCGGCCTCTAGCGTTGAATTTTCCATTTCCACTCATAACGGTAGACAGGGACGGCAAGAGGTTGATATAAATTTAAGTTAGTTGCGCCTTTTTCGAAAATTTCCGCCGTATTTCAACGTAACTTGTCAGAAAATAACGGGAATAAATATTAATAAAAGCTGTGTAGGTATGTTTTTTTTTTCGTGATCCACGTATGGAATTGTTTATTTACGACGTTAGGAATTAATGTACCGAATATAAACGCTATAATTTACGTCAAGTTAATGCTTCGATAAATTTTATTTATTGACGTTCTTGTTGCTTTTATTAAATTTTATAAGGTATTAAAGTTTCCAATTATTAATTCGCGATACATCTCTTAAATATTCATACGAATGAAGAGTGGAAATAAAATAAGTGCTTGTTAACCTTTAAATGATCTGCTTTCCCGGTTACCATGTATATCGACAATGATCTATTTGGCAGATGAATGATTATGTGACACTCTTACTAAAAAGAACTAGCGAGTAGCCCCCGACTTTTCACGGTTGCAATTTTTTTTCTGTAAATTATAAACGAGGACGTTTATTGCTTTTTCTATTAGGAAAAAATCAAAATCAAATCCGTTTCAAATACCGTTGGGTGATTTAGAAGGAGTTAGCGGAGAAACAGACATACAAGTAGGCCGAAGCGACTTTATTTTTATAATATGTATAGAAAATATAGAAGATGAATGACACGCCACTGAAGACTTACATTTCATTTATAGTTACTATTTATTGCTATTGGAAACTATTATTAATTTTGAAAAAAAAAAAAAAATTAATGCAGTGAGAGCGATAGGTTATTTTTTTTTAATTTAACATATATAGTAAAATAAGTTTAAAACAACATATTTACGCACTTAAAAAGAAAACTTACAATTATTACTATATAAAAATTTTGTTTGTGTCTGATTGTCTGTTAGTTGGTGGTAATGATATAGGCGATACAGTCTGTGGTCTAATAATGGCTCACTGAGTTCACCCACTTGACAGCCTGTCTGGCGACAGTAACAAAACCCTTACGGAATACTCGTAACACCATCTTTAAGGTGTGTCTGTAAGGTTTGTGATGCTTAGAGCCCATGCGCCTTTAGATTTACATATGCTTTTAGATAAAACAACATAAAATTAAATTCTACATTATCCTTATTACCCTGTTGGCGTTGCCTGTGGTTATAGCTGATGGAGTCAGCTATCATCAAGTAGATCATCAGGCTGTCTGCTTATATTTATATAAAAATTACAAATAGAAGAGACGTAACGGGTCAAGTTACTACAATAATAAAGAAAAATATATGAAAACGTATTTTTAGCAAAAATAATTAAAGAAAATAAAAAAGTAATTAAAGAAAATAAATAAAAAAATCTCAAGGCGAAAAAAATTGCCTTTGAGTTGACAACAGTGACTCAGACTAATCCATTTGCAGGAATGACGTAAGCCTAAAAGCGAAGAGGACACAGATATTCAATTCCATTGAATTGTTTTTTCGACAGGGAAACTGTTCTACTTATTAAACGAATCGATATATTTTAAGGTGGTTAACATTTTATGAGTTTTTATAGGCTATGTACACACTGGAGACATAGTAGTTCAAATTAGGATTAAATTACTGTAAGAGTACGGAGATTCCATTGTGTGCCACCAAAATTCGGGGCTGCAAAAATTCTATTGTGTACATTCAGTGATACGAAAGCCATAATTTATTTGCTCAGAGATCTGTCAAGAATATGTAGAATACAAAAGAATCAATGTTTGATTAGTTTTTTTTTATTATTATTTCGAATTTATATCATGTACTTTTAGAATACGAGTAACATTAGATTATTCATTAAATTACACTTTAAACATTTTTTTGTCTATTTAGGATCAGCCCTCAAGCTATAAATCAGACCTTGTTATTACTTGGCCTCACCTCATTAAACTTTTAAACATTACAATTGAAAATTAAATATTTTTAAAAGATAAAAACAAACAAAATACAATGGTTTGTATATACAATGGTTGAAAGAGAAGAGCTAGTGGGCACACTAAGTTAACAAATGGATGAAGCCTAAAATGCGTAATGGAGACTTTGATTTGCTAATCAACAAAATGATCTTCACGCAAGTGTATAACATGAAGGTATAGCCTAGTCTAGCCTTTAGGAAGTGCAATGCAAGTGCAGGCTGGGTGAGGGGGGGCGATGCCAGGAGGGGTGGGGGCAGTCTCGTTGCCATGGCAACCACAAGATGGCGGCTCGCGAAATTAGTCCGTCTGCAGCCTTTATGCGCCGAGTCTTCATTATGTTGGGTTTCAATTTATTTTCAAATTGAAGTTTAGGATTAGATTTTGTAATAGTTTGTGAGTTATTGCGTCTCATCTTAATATTAATATTTTATGTTTATAAAATTTATGTTTTATGTATAAGTAAGTAGGTTATATGAGATAATTATCTAAATATAGAAGAGCATAGTAAAATATTTGTGCTTTTGTGACATAATGTATATTAAATTTCTATTAAAATAGAAAATTAATGTCCTAAAGACTAAGCTAGGAACTTAGCGACCCGCTCCCGACTTCGCCCGGAAAGCAATTTTTATATTAAGTGTAAAAAATCTTCTCCGTTTATCCCACTTTCCATAATAATTAATATGTGAAATGAATACCGAATTAAAATAAGTCTACCCATTCTCGAGTTTATGACGCGTACACAAATGAAATTTTTATACTTATATATAAAGATTAGCAAGTTATTTTCTACCTTATTCCTCCAGAGCAGAGCCGACGACAGAACTCTGTGGTTGGAGAGTCTTAAGCCTGTATTTTCAAAAACAAGTGTCTCCTATTAAACGGATGTACGAATATGGACGTACGAGACAAAAGGGAGCAATGCACCTTTAACTATCATGAATCGCGACAAAGATGCGCGAAAAAAGGAATGCGACATTTTGAATAATCCCAGCAGATTGTTCTGCCAAAAAAACTGTAACCCGATTGCAGCGCCATCTAATTGTGAATCTGAACCATCCAGGGATCTCCCTCCCCCTCTAATAAAATCATAAAACTCGGTCCAGTGGTTTACGAACTCTGTGACAACTGACCCAACAGTGACAATTGCCGAATTTCATATAAGAATCCGACATTTCCCGTAAATTTTCCAAAAAAAATTTTTTCACACAAACCTTGTCCTGACATTTGACAACGTCTTAACAATAAAAAAAAAAAACAACAAAATCGGTTGTGCCGTTTTCAAGTGCCACGCCGTCATACATATGGCAATTGATATAGTATCCACCATAATAAGTTTGATATTATGGCCAATTCAAATTTCAGAGTTGCGAAACTGTAAGATGTGTCATTGTTCCTGTGATAAGAGATTTTAAAAAAAACTATATATGCACCTCTGGCAACTTAAATAGGTCGATTGTGACAGCCGCTAAGTGACTATTTTATTTTGAACAAACAAATATAAATTATGCGCTGATTGAAATAATGTTGAAAATAAAACAGAGCTATTATTGATTTGTTATCAACAATTGCATACATGTAAAATGACAAGTTCGGAGTTTAGGTATTATTATATTAATTTTTTGCTCATGGTTTCCCATTGATATTTTCGGCCATAAGAATATCGAAGGAGGAAAAAGAAACTGTTTTCATTTTTTGAATTGATAACACTGAAACTAGTTAACTATAGTTATTAAATAAAAAAAAATGTAATGGTGAACGTACTCAGAACGTGTTGTCATACGAGTGCTATTTTGTGTTGTTTACAGATGCTTGAAACGTTCATCTCGGTAAAAAAATGGAATTAAATCGCGAAAATTTTCGTGCGATCATTTTCTATGACTTTCGATGTGGATTAAACCGACAGCAGTGAGCCGATCAACTCGCTTCCACTTTTGGTGATGAAGCACCATCTCGAGCCACCGTGTTTCGCTGGTTTTCCGAATTCAACCATGGTCGCACTTCGCTTCAGGATGAATTTCGTGAAGGACGTCCAAAATAGGCTTTTGTGCCAAAAATATCGATGCTGTGCGTGAACTGATATTGCAAGATCGTCATGTTACATACCGTGAGATTGAGGCATGCTTTGGCATTAGTTCCACTCGCATACATTCAATATTGCATGAACATTTGGCTGCCAAGAAGATTTGTTCGCGTTGGATACCGCATAATTTGACAATCGCTCAAAAAAAAAGCTCGTGTCGATTGGTGCAAGGAAATGTTGAAAAAATTCAATCGCGGTGCTTCAAAAGACGTCTATAAGATAGTAACAGGCGACGAATCATGGATCTATGCATATGAAATCGAAATTAAACATAATTAAACGAAACGTCTTTCAAGACGAGCTAAATCCAACAAAAGTTGTTCGCGCACGAAGCACTTCGAAGCAAATGGTCGCCTGTTTTTTCGGAATAACTGGACATGTCGCCAGCGTTCTATTAGAGCAACGTAGAACGGTCAATTCTCAATGGTACACCAGTATTTGTTTGCCAGAAATGTCCGGAAAAATCAGGGAAACCAATCGCAGAAGACCAATCATTCTCCACCACGACAATGCAAGCTCTCACACATCAGCTCAAACAAAAACGTTTTTGAGCAGTCAAACCATCGAATTGATGGGTCATCCACCGTACAGTCCTTGTTTGGCACCTAATAATTTCTTTTTATTCCCGCACATCAAAAATAAATTGCGAGGTTAACGTTTTTCGACGCCTGAAGAAGCGCTTCATGCGTTCAAATCACATGTTTTAGAGGTACCTCAAGTGGAATGGAAAAAAGTGCTTCGACAATTGGTTTAAACGTATGCAAAAGTGTATTTGATCTTAGTGGAGAATATTTTGAAAAACAATGAAGCCGTTTCCGATTATAAATATTTGTTTATCTCAAAACTTAATTAGCAGCCCTCTAGCAGGCAAACCAACATTCGCGTAGGACAACTTATATATAGACTAGCGACCAGCCCCTGGTTTCGCATGGAATTGAAATATTTAAAAAACTTCCTTAGCGGATGCTTACGTTATAAAATAAATTTTTGTTACATACAGATTACTAGACTTAGTAGTTTTAACTGTGCGTTAATAGTCAGTACAAACAATATTGTTACTATAGATTTCCTGAAGATACATCAATATGTATATAGTATATAGTCTATCATTACACATATTATAGAAATTTACTCGTAGTTTAAAATAAGAATAGCAGACAGAACCTGTGATTGGAGAAAGCTTTTATAATGGCCTACCTCTTTTATTTCTCACGTAATAGGAGTAACCAATTATTCTTAAAAGTTAAAAGAGTACTTTGAAACTTTCTCAAATTAAATGAAATACATAGTATGTTTCATTGCTTCACGTGTTTGCGGAACAAACGAAACGAACGCCTTTGAAAAAGTTTTGTCGGGAGGCTTGAGTGAAAGGCGCGTCTCTGCTCCCGGTGCAATCTTTTAGTTTTCTCGTTACTTGGGAACTTCCTTTGTATTTTTAAATCCTGCCTGACATCTCTATTTTTAGGTAGATATATGTATTTTTTTATTTCATTGTGGCAAGAAGGTATTTTTCAGCATTTTATATACCTTAAAAATAATTTTATATTGAAAACATCATGATAATCAAGTTTAGTATACGGTACATACACACTTTTGCGGTTGTTGTCTATAGGCAAATTGTCTTACTGAAGGTCTAAAACCAAGTTTTAGGCAATAAAAGAATAAGTCAAATGGAATCTCCATCGAAGGAACGCAATAAGTCAAATAAAAAGGTTACGCTTTCAAATATGCTTTCAATAAGTGATGTTTTATTAAAGAAAAAAACTTAGCCTTTGCTTTAAACTTAATCTCTTTAACAATGACTAAATTTCAGATAACATAATATTTGTTACGTTTTTTACAATATTTGTTACGAATAAATGTTGGACCATGTTTTTCGGATGGACCAAAATTTCTACGAATACTGCAATATTGAGTGAATATAAATGAACTATATATTTTTTAAATTATAAAAGGCTACCGTTGCCTAAGGACACAAGCAAAAGCCTGAAAGAGTTTGTTCACAGCACGCTTGAAGAAAACTTTATTGTAGCTAAGCGGAATCACGTCTGAAAGGAGACTGTCCCAAGCTCTCACATCCGCGGAATAAATTTTGAATAAAAATAATTTTATCTTCAATAATAAAACAAGTAGGTATTCTTATATTATATCAATTGCGCGTATTTTAAACGCAATTATTCGAAATCCAAGCGAAATCTGAATGAGCCACAGGTGGCGGTCCTGAGGCTGTTGTGTAGAAAAATCATAACTAACTAGCATTTACGTTCCACTGCTCTTTTGAATTGTACCCTCAAACTGGTGTTTCGAATGGAAGCGTCAGTGTAACTGGGGCGCAGCGCGATCCCCACAATTTGATAGGTCAAAGCCCCGCGTCTATTAATCTCCGTGAATGGGCATCGTATTTACACCGCGACCGTGAACCGGACGTCACGGGAGCGCTCTTTATATTCCTATATTTGGCTATTTTGTGCTGAAATCGAGAGTGACCCTGTTTTTGTTCGTTTTCATTTTGATTTACACATGTCGGCGTGGAATATTAAATTTTAATCCGTTCACGATTTCTAACAGATCTAGCAAAATTATATATATACATACACGTATTGTATCTATTCCTTATTTTATATATAAATAGCGATTATTTACATCGATATGTAAATGCGTCGATCATTAAATAAATTTATACTTCATTAATTAATTGTTCTTAGAAAAGAAAACCTGTTATTTAACAGATCTGTTAATCCTTTTCTATTACAGTAGTCGTATTAATACTTTGGTCGCAATGATTTCTGTGTAGACAGATCCCTAAATTGTGTAATAATTGAAGTTCGTCCAATCATTTAGTTGTTAATGGAGATTAGTCACCAAAATTAAGCGGGGTGTACATGACATGATAGAAATGAAAGAAAAATTAAAAGAAAGATAAAAAAAGTAGACAGTAGGTACTCACGGGTGTGGACGTAGCGCGCCCTCTACCGCGTCCGCGTCGCGACTCGCCCTTCACCGTCTGCAACGTGCCGTCCGGTGCCAAAATAAGCTAAAACAACACAGACACAACACAGACTTAACATAAAGCAAATAAAAGTAAGTAAAAATAAAGAAAAGTTAACACAAAAAAGGGAGAAACGAATAGACAAACATGCAATGGATTGAGGAGTTAGATGGCGACAGACTTATTAGTGTTGTTTTAGTAAAATTAAATGTAAAAAGGTGATTTGTTTTTAAAATTCCGATTGGCATAAAATTTGAACCAACTTCAAAAGTGAAGAATTACGCAGTGGATGAGATGAATGAGCGCCATCTGTGCGATGTACAGTAGAGACGCCTTCAAATAGAGCCCGTGAATTCTTCAAGTGATTCTGCTACTTGACGCTAGATGGAGCAAACCATGTCTAAGAATATTTTAATACACCATATTATATTTTAATTTTTTAAAAGTAAGAATACCTTTCTTTGTAAATCACATTCCAAACTATAAAAATCGAAAGTAATTATTTTAATTAAATAATTTAGCCCCCCCCCCCCCAAAAAAAAAACAAGAATAAAATTATACAATATTCACATTCAAACAAATATAAATTATTGCCCAAGGTCGCGTCTTCGTTTATTATAATTTATAGATCTGTTTTACTAATCTACTTAACTGTATTATATTATTGGGTTTTTTTTTTCATAATCTATTCCGTGGTTTTTTCGTGGTAAATTTTTGCATTAATATATTAAGAAGAAAAAATACAAAGTGGATCATGATTGTAGTATATTTTATTGTGTTCTACCCAAACTTAATTAGTTGAAAACCCGTCAACTTAAAACTATATAAATAAAATGAGTTTCTACCTATTCTGTTGCCGGGCACATGGCATCGACAGCGACACACACCTGGCGTTTTAGTTCGTTACTCCTGTTTTTGTGTTTAGAATGTTCATGACATTTGTTCTATACACGTCTCCCTCTACTCCCAATACCTGTCCCTTTCTATTGTCGTCTATTCTCATTCAAATCGCAGGTTTTGTAATTATCTTAGTGAGCAGGTTCGACAGAATAATTTTTCGTTTGCTTGTGTGATGTTAATTTAATAAGATGAATTAAATGGGTATATTTTTTCAAGTGAGTGTAACTTGGGTGCAGCTGCTCGCTACGGTCACACAATTATTGTTAGAATAAATTAGTAGCGAATCGTAATTATTTGGTTTATTTATAATTTTCTAAGCACCTATTTCGTTACTCATCTACTAGTTGAGAATTCGATAAATTGTTAATTCATATAGAGTTTATTAAATACTTAGTAGATTTTGATGAATTTTTGTGAAAACATAGCTTCAACCCTGAGAAAGAAAATAGGGTTCCTTAAAAAAAATTCAACACCCGAACAAAATATAAATGTTTTAACGATTAAGAAAAAGGGGCGCGGACGAAATCGCAGGCGAAAAATAGTATTAGATATTTATTATAATGCAAGTTTAATTATTTTTAATAAAATTATTGAATAAATTATATTAAAGACCAAAATTAAACTAAATTGAACTAAATTAAAGCCCAAATTGAAACTTTTCATTCAGTAGGTACGTCTGAAGTGGTTATTGAGGTGGTGTTGGAACGTTGCGTGGTGATTCCAAATTGGTAGCATTTATTTATTTGGTTGTGTGGTAAAGTCATCAATGAATCTCGCGTGTGAAGCACGACCTGCCTCAAGCCACACGTCGCGTCGCTTTGCCTCGTACACATTCTGCTTGTCGTTAACACCCACGCTTTAATGTCGTAAAACTACAATGTATCATTACTTAGCATTACTTAGCAAAATGGCTACATTAGGCTAGTTGATTGCAGTTTTACAGCCACTATACTAACAAGACGAAAATAATTAGTTTCTGAAAGAAAAATTTAAGGTTGTTTTGTGTGTAAAATTTCAACTCTTTCATTCAGCCATCGCCTATGACGATATATAGAACACTAGCTGGTGCTCGCGTCTTCATCCGTGTTGAAAACGCCTGACATCTTTATGGCTGTGACGACATTAGCGACGCCACTGTTGACTACAGTGGCGCTGATTTTTTAAATATTTTTGGACGATCCCTCGGGAAATTAACATTTTTCAGGATAAGAAGTATGTTGATTCAGGTAATAAACTAGCTGTGTGCCAAATTTCATTGAAATCCGTTCAGCCGTTTTTGCTTTATTGAGGAACAAACATACAAACTTTCGTATTTATAATATCCTCGTGCTAGTACTAATAAATTCTACAAGTTTTAATTGGACATAAGTGGGCATAAGCAAATTATATATTTCTAAAGAGGACAATTGAAGTATAATACATTTTTTAATAAAAATTACTGGTTGAAATAACATTACAGTGAGAATGTCATTATAACTTCTTTGTTTTAACATAGAAAAATAATTATTTTGTAAATTTTCGGAATTTCCGAAATAATTTAGATGTTATGATAAAAACAGGTATAATACAAAAATATGTTTCACAGGGAACTAATAATTATTAGCATTATTTTTTTGGTTTTTATTACTTCGTGAACAGCGCATTGTGCAGCTTGTTTTCATTTAAATGTTGGTACTTAGCATAAAAAAAACTTTTAGTAAAGTTGTCTTGACATGATGGATGGGAATGGCAGTTATTTAAAATCGGTTAAAAAGCAGGTGTAACGTATCGCCGAAGATAATAAAGGCGCAAGATAATCTCGTACGTTAATCTCTGTACAGTAAAATAACGAGGCTAATTGGAATGTGTTTTGTTTCGAGCAAGCAGTTTTTGCGGACCGTTACAAAATTACAATGGCCACTCGTTTAGTGCCGCTACTCGGCGACAGATGGCACGCTATGCAATTTGCGGAACTACGCCCTCATGGATACAAATTATGCACCATAAATTTTAATACTAAACACAATATTTTTAGGAATTTTAATTATTACTTATGTGTCTCTAGTAGCGCTTGTTAAATAGACATTAAATAATAGTTTTGTTAATTTAAGGGCCTCTTTCACCAACTACAAGTAAAGTGTTGATTAGTTACTTTTAGAAATAATTTTATGTTTTATTAAATTATGCACTCGGTTTACTGCATCCTTCGATAAGCGATTTTTATTATTTTCTTTTTAATCTTTGGGACTTTTACCGTACAAACAAAGGTATATCAGCTCCATCATTCCCGGTTACCGGTGACTTTAAATGGCGGTTAGCCTACTTGACACATGGTGAAAGAGGCCCCAAGTAAAATAAACAACTACAAATAATTGAAGATGTCGTGCAACAGGCAATTATTGATAAAACACTTCTTATTTGGGGAAATAATTATTTGGAATTGGAACAGTGGTTAACTTTGACTTCTATACGAAAGAATTAGTTAAAAAAATTACAAATAATGTCTTTGTAGAGTTAGTCCAAAAATTGTTCCACTATTAGTTCCATGATAGAACTGGTTGGACAAAAAAAACCAACTAGTTCTACTGCACAGTATGACAGATACTAGTCGAATAATTTTAATGGAACATGTCCAAACTGTTTCTACTATTTTTATAATAGAACAAAATAAAAAAAAACATGCAATGAGTTCTACTGGTGAGTATGCGATATTGAGATTCATATATTGACCCTCCAAGTAGTTCTACTTACCATAATCAGATATAAAGCGTATTGGCCACTATCAATGAAAACTATAAAGTATAAAGGATATATCTAATTATACTATAAAGTATAACTAGATGGACAAATCAGACAAAATTTATTCCAATCTATGTCTATTGTTATATCGTATAATCAATAGTATAATTGGATTATGAATACTAGCTATATGAACTACTTGGAGGTTCAATATATGAATCGCAATATCGCATACTCACCGGTAGAGCTCATTGCATGTTTTTTTTTATTTTGTTCTATTATAAAAATAGTAGAACAGTTTGGACATGTTCCATTAAAATTATTCGAGTCTAATCTGTCATACTGTGCAGGAGAACTAGTTGGTTTTTTTTGTCCAGCCAGTTCTATCGTGGAACTAATAGTGGAACTGTTTGGACTAACCCTCTTTGTAATGGGTTGAAGTTGTTGTTCCAAGTTTTAACAGCAATTGTTCTATCTTTTTCTGTACAGTGTTTCAAGTAACAGAAGAAATAGATTTTTTTACCGATTAAAATTTAATGTTTTTTACGTTTAAATTTTCTACATGACCAGCTTAATATTGTCGACTTTAATATTAATGTTATTGTTTATAAGAATTTTTTTAGCTTTTTTTGATCGTTCTATAGTTTTAACACATAAGAATTCCATTTTAACGCGAATAAAAACACTGAATAATTTAGAATTTTTTGTATAAATATGTCTAATACAAGCTTTTTTAAACATAGTATGTAGTTTTAAAATTAAATTTTATCTTTACACTAAGAGTTCAAATTAGGCGACGAAATTAATATTAAGGTGAATGTTGAAAATAATGGAACTGTAAAAGTAACTAAAGAAAAGAATGGCGAAGTCAAATCTTTTTAATATTTTTGTCAAATAAGTTTTCTAGTTGGTAAATATTCGCCGGGAAAATGTTGACTCGGATCGTCTGGAGCGATTCAGCGAATTGTGATTTGGGAAATGCGATTTGAGGCGTATTCAAAGTCTCCCGGGGCCATATTCATATTGACGCGTTTATAACCACCACGTCTAACTTTTACTCAAGAGTATTATTTTCGCCAAACATATAATACTAAGAGCCTCTTTCACCGTCTCTGAGTAAAGTGTCAAGTAGGCTAACCGCCATTTAAAGTCACCGGTCACCGAGAATGAAGTAGATGATATACCTTTCTTTGTACGGTAAAAGTCCCAAAAATTAAAAAGAAAATAATAAAAATCGCTTATCGAAAGATGCAGTAAACTGAGTGCATAATTTAATAAAACATAAAATTATTTCTAAAAGTAACTAATCAACACTTTACCTGTAGTTGGTGAAAGAGGCCCTTAGAGTAGAACTATTTAATAATAATACTTAATATTTAAAATGATAAGAAAAAAAGGAAAAGTTTTTAATTAATGAGAGTAGGTACCTACACTGCAGATACCTTCTGTATTAAATAAAAAATAAGAACTAAATCTTTAATTTTGATTTACGATGAAAAAATATAATATAAACAAACGCTAAATTGTCCGATTTCTTTTTGTTTAATCTTAAACAGTTACATAATTTTTTGGATTTATTGCTTGCAGTAATAAATTGTTGGAATACCTATTAACAGAAGATATGAAATAGTTAGCGACATGAAATTCAAAATTAATGAAAAGGATATCAGAGCTCAATTTCCTATCCCCTAATCCTATATCCTATATCAGTTGTGTTTTTGAAGCGTTGCCATGGACTTACTTATGTTGATGGCGATTGTAACCACCTACCAACAATTGGACCGTCAGCATGGCTGTAGACATTTTCATAAAAAGGTTTTTTTTTAATTTTTTTTTTATATATTAAAGATGGGTTTGCTCTTGACCAACAACCAACTGCATAGCAAGGATGCCTGTTCACTTGAACTTTGAAAAGATTTGGGTTATATGAGCTCGGAAATACAAACGCCGGCCAAGGTTAGGAACTCCCTGTTATGTAATATAATAATATAATAATATGTGCAGATAATAGTATCTGTAATGACAAGTAATGGAGATAAATCCGTTACTAATGGTTAAAAATTAACTCGGCGTTCAATTTCGCAATGAAATTCGTTAAAGAGGTAAGGTTCGTTATTTTGAAATAATGTAACAAATATTTTTGTATTTGAAACAATTCTTTATCCCAAGTTGATTAAACGTATTCTCCCGTTAAATTAGTTGTAGCCGACGTTATTTATAGGTGAACTTCAACGTTCCTCGAGTTCGCATTCGCAATTGTTGAACACAATGTAACTGTTCGGGATAACTCCGCAAAACTTCCACCTTTATTGTTGTAATAAACTTTGCTCGAACAATGAAGTAATAAAGTATTTGTTTTGTTCAAAAATTTTAATCCAACTAGAAGTTAAATTTTGTAAAGGATTACGACCTTTGTAGGCGCAAATGTGACAGTGTTATAGAGACTGTAAAATATTGTTTAAAATAAATCAAATTAATTTTTTTTTAATAAATAATTTTAAAAGATATTTTTAATAGGTCACTTAACTTCTTGATTTCCCCCTCCACTTAACTTCTTGATGCGTATGATTCAATTTCTCATTCTGTTATTGTGATTTCTTAAAAAATGAAACGATGCAAGTGGCAATATATTTGGAAATGTTGTCAAAACCTATTATGGTATTGTTATTGTATTCACTTAGTTTTTTTAAATAAATAAAAGTGAGAAAATAAGTAAGTACTTTGTCTTGTCTTACAACTAAGCTAAGACAAAGGGAATTTTAAAGAGATTTAATTACACGAAGGGATTATTACAGATGTTATTTCGAAAAGATTTTTATAGTCAATAAAGTTAAATCTTTATAGTCAATTTTTATAGTCAATTTTTTAAATCACTGGTAATATTGAAACCACCTAAAGTGGATTTAAAAAAAATGCTAATATAATGAAATGAAATTAACAGTGTGTAAAAAATTACTTAGTTTTACTTTTCAAACTTTCAAATAAAGTCTCATTACTGTGCGAGATGATACGTCTCGCTCGATATAGACTCTAATCAATAATATTACCTTTAAATTGGTATTGATTGCATTCACCCCAAGGTTACAGGTGTTACCTACTGTCGGGATACGAAAGGGGCCACATAGGGGTGTCTGATTGGAAGTAAATTGCCCAGAAAAACCCCTGTCAAGCGACGATCTAGAGAATCTGATATGCGCGTAGGTAGGAGAGATTGTTAACGTTGTCAATGTTTATTTACAACTAGGTTTTGCCCGCGACTTCGTTCGCGTCTATTATTCTTATCCGATAGCTACCAAACTTCACAGAATTACCCGCTGGACTAGTCTGAAGGTTGTCTGAAAATTTCATCAAAATCGGTTCAGCGGTTTCGGAGTCCATAGGGAACATACATACATACATACATACATGCACACATCGCCTTTTATATATATGGATAAGAAGACAAACGAATTACATCATAATAAAATTACTGGTGTATTAATTAAAGGAAAGTTAATTAAAAAAAAAAAAAAAAAATTGTTCTTGAAAGAATATACTTTTTCAAATAAAATATTTATGTGATATTTTAATTTATTTATAAACAGTAACAACTTTGCTACTTTTTTTAAAATAATTTTAAAGGAATGAATTTTAAAAGATTGACTACTTACTAAAATTATTAAAGAATATTTTTGAGATATCAATTAAAAATTAAAATTCAATTATTAAATGATTAATTCAAATGATTTGTGTATTCGTAGATAATAATTAATTATAATTAAAACAATAAAAAAGCGTTGTATAAACAAGACAAAATACCAAATAACATGAACTATATAGTATTCACATAGTTTTCACATAGTGTAGATACGGTGACATTTCACGCGTATTTTCAAAAAAAAAGAAAATCGGGATTCGGGGTCTCTAGTAACTTCACCGTACACGTCTTATGTGAAAAATAGTCTTATGTGAAAAGTGTAAATCGATCTCCATTTTAGCCAGCCAATACTTTGTAACATTAATTACATAAAATAAAGATATTTCTATTCTATTTTTCTATTCATTTCTATAATTAATATCTCAATTCTTCTAGTTATCAATTTAAAATTATAACTGGCAACTCGTATGTATTCGATATTTAAATTGCTTTTTTTTTAAGAATGGAGTTGACAGTTTTGAATGCACAAATAAGATCCGTCGCTGACGTAACATCTGCCGGCGGCGTGTAGAGACTTCTGTCTCGGACTGTACACACGGGCACACATGTACGCAATGGTGTTTGTGTACAGTCGATCGGTTATTGTTTATTGCGGTCGTCGAGGACACAGCTGGCTTTTTTATCCTGTCGGCGGCGGAAGCTCAATTCAGTGCAATCACGGCCTCACTGGCACGGCACGCACACTGCTTGAACTCTCGGGAACACATTTCAACTATTATCATTTGGTTAGAACAACTTTTTTCTAATTTAAAATAGCCACATGTGTATGATTTTTTTTTAAATTTATTTCTTCCTCTTAAAGTGCCACTTTTCTACGAAGGTTGGCGACCATCATGGCTATCTTAAACATGGTAGCTGCTGGATAAAAGAGGGATCGAGTGGTTATCCTAACTAAACCATTCTCTTAAATTCTTCAATTCTTTCTATTTCTCCTGCCTCAGGATTAACTAATATATTCAGATGTTTTTCAGGATGTTATTTATTTAAGAACTAGTTGTTAATACGAGCGAATATTATATGAGTTTTAGAAGTTTAGGTTTGTCCTTTGAAACACTATTAACAAAATTAACATATCTAAATTAAAATACTATGAAAAATATTTGCAAACAATAATAATTCGTGTTAATTAATGTAAAGACAGGCTGACGGTGCGCTCCCAACCTTCGTAAGATTAAGAATAAGGGGTTAGGAAAGGATACTGAAAAGTTCATTGCCAATCGCCCTGCCGAGATCGAACCCAGGAATTTTGAATCAAAGCGTTTTGATCAAAGTCATCTGTTTGATCTTGAATGCGCCAAACCTTAGACACTTGACCGATGGGCTCGCGACTAGATTAGACTAGATTTAAAACATTTCACATATTATTATGTAGATATCAGTGACCAAGTGAAATGGATCCAATAAAAATGAAAGAGTTGACTGGAAGAGGGAATGTATGCGTTAGCAAAGGTGGAATGGAAATCTATACTAATATTATAAATACAGAAGATTTGTATGATTGTAATGAATAAACTCAAAAACATCTAGACCGATGTCGAAAATTCTTTAACATATAGAAACATTATCAGCGAGTAACATAAGCTATATTTTATGAAGTTACGCGGGCGAAGTCGCTAGTATTTATGCGAGTAGCGTATAAGAAAGTTAGATCTGAATAATGTTGTTTAAAGCGCTTAAACAAAATTTATTGTTTTATTTGTGACAAATATTGGTTCGCATTCGATGTACAGTATAGAGTGAATCTGTGCCCAAGAGCATGTCGGTTAATTTAACAAATTGCGTCGCCATCCGCCGAACAAGTAGCGGATACGTTATGATGCCGCGTTTGTGACGCACGAACAAATCATTACTGTATGCAATCAATGAAACAAAGCTATTCACAATCTTCCGCAATAACAACTAAATATTATTTTTTGAAACCTTATGCGACGCCAGGAATCCTCAGCAACAAGTGTGAACTGTTTCCATGAACAAGTTTTGGTATGGTAACGAGCTAGTAGGCAAACTGAGTCCGCGTAACGGTTTAGTAGTCATCTCACACAATTTTATTTCGCACGAAATGTGCGAAAAGTCACCTTTAAAATTAAATATATTTTTAGTACCATCTCGCACACATATTATTTTCTTAAATAAAAGTAGAGTACCGTAAAAAAGTGATCCTACGGTAGAGGTAACTAGCATTTCAAAGCACACCACAAGTATAAGCACAAGCAAAATCAGACGGATAAATATGAAACTACGCAACGGATAAATAAGAAAACTAAATAAAATATATAAAACAAAAAAACATTATAGTCTATGTACATGTAAAAAAAATAGCTTCCCTATGTGTGTGTGTACAAAACTCGAAAAATCACCTATGGATTGACTTGAAATTTTTACACAACGTTAGATTTTAACAGCCAAGTGTTTTTATATACTTTTCTATTCCAAACAAAGCGAAGCGTGACCGGGTTCAGCTAGTAACGAGACATGTGAATGTTGTAAATTGGAAAAACAAAATGTTGGAATTTTAAATTTATTGCAAATAACACAAAGAAGCGCCAATCACGGAAACATTCGTTTAAATTTGGATTTCGTGTGAAAAGCGCGCGCCGATTGGTCGATGAGTCAGTTGCATTGTGTCGAATGGGTGACTCACAGGCAATATGCAATATTGTATGGTTTTTGAGCTGAACAATAAAATTATAGCCATTAGGCGCGATTCAAAGACAATGCACCAATTAGGTTAAGTAAAGATCCTGTGTAATTTAATATGTATCCGCTAAAAAATAAGTTTATTTTAACTTAAAATGAATTGGAAAGCGCAGCGTAGACCGTGCGTGGTAGCGAACCTTGGCATAGGCTTTCATCCAGCAGTGGAGAGACACAGGCTAATGATGATGATGAAGGGTAGGTATATTTGAATAAGTTATACCTATATATAAAAGCAATTAATTTTAAGTAATTATTTTTAATGTAAAACACTAGACATTCAAAGAAATCCTGATATATATAATTTTATAAAATCGACAAAACCTTGTGGTTATTGGCTATATACTCGTACTCGTATTTCTAAAAGTTTATTTTATTTTAAAATAATTTTATAGGCAACGTTTTATGATGATCGGCTGGTAAAAGCGTAAGAAACAAACGTACTTTCGCATTTGTAATTAATATTAGTTAGGATTAAAATTAAGGCTAGTTTTTAATTTCTGAAGTGATATTTTGTTGTTTGAGTCTTAATCAGATTTCTAGGTGTATTGCACCTCTATAAGCATTCATCATTAGTATGGTGTAGAAAATGTGGCGTTTTTGTTGAATGTTACCAAAGAAGTGTCAACAAAAATAAAGTGAACGGCGTTGGGAGGGTTATTGTAATCCTCACACGTCAGGTTCAAGGCCGGTACTGACCTCAGACACGGGTGCCCTTCCCGGGTATTTTTGTGACCGTTTTATTGGGGATCTCTCTCTAAGGGGTCCCAATGGTTTTCCTCTAGCCGACCTCTTGGAGCAACCGGTGCGTAATGTTGTTAAGATTTCTGTACTGACATTTTGTTAGAAATTATAAATCCTGTCAACCAATGGCTTTCAATTCTAAAATTGTTGCCTATTTTTTGACAAGCTAATTGTCTACTTGATAGATAGTTATTACAAGCAATCCAAAACGGGTGGCTAATAGGTACAAAATGTTTTTAAAACATACTCCAAATTGTTAATATAGGTATAAACAAAATAAAATCGTTCGCTTTTACTAATGGATATGTGTAGAACATTTATTTATTAAGATCTTAATTATAATGAATGAGCCTTGATGTCGTCAGACAGGCTGACGGTCCACTTGATAGTTGGTGGCTACCGTCGCCTATAATATAAATAAACCCACAGGTGCGCTACCAATCGTGGTAGGTGTAAGTATAGTCGTGATTGGGAAGGCATAATAGGGAAATAAGTTCGTTCTGGCATCTCTTATTGACTGCCCAAAACACAACACACTGTTATATTACGATTGTCTTCTGTAAGGGAATGGTTACTGTCGCCAGACAGGCTAATCAAATGGCTGCGAAACGCCGTGTGTCCTGCTAGCACTTAGCTACTTAGCTATTAATTAATTTAGGATAATTTTAATCACATCATGGTTACAGTAAACATGAAGCATGTTCAAGTTAAATAAATTACAAGTTTTATTTTAACGTGCTACACATATATATCTACACTTGAAGGGTAGGCACCCTTAAATTATAACATTATTTGGAGACAAACACCGACGAAGTTGAAATTTAATATATAACTTGTGGCTCCAGTCACAATGGATTACAGGTCTTGTGAGGACAATGAAGGCACGCGTAAACTTACGGATTTGCGACGAAAATTATCATAATTCATGCAGAGTTTCGGGAGATTTTATCCACAGGAATATCTTTATGATTCACTGAGATGGTTAAATGTTTTTAAAGTTCGTCGCTTCATCTGTATTAGTTCATAGTAATACTATAAATACGAAAAATATATTTTCAATTAATTTCAAACTTTATCTCGCGGACGCATGAACTTTGTACAATCTCCCTTTAGAAGTTTTTCCGCCTAACTACAATATGGGCTTCTGCAAGCATGTGAAAAGATATTCTCATAGAATCGGCTGCATCTGCATTTCCTATTGGCTGCTTGCGTCCTTAGGCGACAGTTGCCACCTACCATCAAGTGGACCATTGCTTGGCTTACTGATCACCCTTTTTACAAAGTTTATATTTTATCCAATCTTCCTTTTATATAAAAGTAATTTTATATTCCCGTATATAAAAGCAATATTATTAAAATTAACCATAGCAGTTCTTAAAATTACCATCAAAACCCCTCCCACGTCTAGACGCGATAACTAGACTATATCAGACGGTGTATTAACACAAAAAGCAGCAGAGTAAATTGTTTTATTCTATGTTTTTAGAACTTAACTTATTTTTCTATGCTAACTCGTATGGAAATTGCAAGCCAAATACAGTACTAACCAAATACAGTACTAAGACTGCAATAACACACAGATTTATAATATCTTGCTAGTAGGGGTTATCGTGAACTATTAAACAAATATCGCTATGGGGTAGCAAATGCAAAAGTGACCTTAATAGGATTAAGATAGAATAAAAAATAGAGAGGGGGTAGGTAAATGGGCTCTGGCATTCCTTACTCCCTCATCGAAACACAACAGCACACATGCTGTTATTTATGTTCGCAGTTAAGTTGTGCTCTGAGTGACTATTCCATACCAAGTAAACTATTCTAAATAAGAAGCCTCTGCCACTATTTTTTCCAATATCAACAGTTTTCAAGGGTTTTTAATTCTCTCGTACTTATATTCTCCTCTATGTATACAAAGTAATGGCTTGTTTATTTACGAAATAACATAACATTTCGTAACTAGAAAATAACGATTTCAAAATGAACGTCTAGTTGCGGACTCATCGAGCCCTTCGCGTTGATTAAAAATGGCGTCAAGGAAAAGAATACGCCGCATTGAAAATACCACCAAATGTTGAAGCGTAGCTGGCGTGAAACCGTCGAGATTTGTATTAAAAGCGCCGAGAAAGAAGAGAAGTGTGAATAATTGTGAAAAGCACTTCGTACAAAATGAAAATTGGTGCGTAAGTTTTTTTTTCTCCTTTTACTTGTATTTATGTTATAGATAACAAACAAAAGATTATATGTTTCTAAACAAAAGATACTTGAAAAAATATAAATCAAATATAACACAGTGTGTGTTGCCATTGCCAGTGATGATACATATGGCGCGGAAATATGCTCTCTAACTATATGTCTCATAACTCGTAATAAAACTCAACGTCGCTTAACAGAGATATATGGATGGATCCAGGCTTCTTCTGACGGATTCTATTGGAAAATTCTGGGGTAAGATTATGTCCAGCAGTAGACGTCCTGCGGCTGAAATGACAATGATGATAATGACAAGTCGTATATATAAATGTTCATTTATTCTATAAAAACTAATAATTTATTTAAAAATAACCTTTAGCCAAGCGATGCAAATAATATTTCGATTTTTGACGGTCAGTGTACTAAGTAGGGGACGAATGTTGTCCCGAGATTCGGAACGCGACGGGTGACACCCGGGGCGACACCGATTTGTTCTTGCGCCATTGTTACAACTTTATCGCGTGATATTTTATCGATGAAGATAAGTGGTGACTTCGTCTTGACTTCTTTTCTTTTATTATTACATTTTTCGTCCACGTATATTTATAAATAGCCTATGTGTTGTTCAGATTTTTATAGTGCATTACTGTAAGTTTCATGAAATTCCATACATTAGTTTTGGCGTGAAACTGTTTTATGTACTAATAGTTTAACCAGAGCGTGAGCCATGTAGGGTCATGTAATTATTTAAATACTGATTGTTCTCTAGAATAATTAAATTTTGTTAGTATGTACTTATATTTTATATAAAAAAAACCTTTCAAAACTAATCCAAAAATCACATTATTTGTTGAATTTGTCTCCGCTCCGAATAGAAGAATAAGTATTAAAACAATGGAAATATTCACGCAAAAATATACTTATGAAGAAAATTAATTATCTCATATACTTTGTATGGAATGGGTTTTTATTCTGAGGCGGTACAAAGTTGGGTCAGCTAATGAAGAGAGGGGATTAATGAAGAGATGGGCATTTCTCCATCTCTTCATTAATCCCTTATCCTACTAAACCTTAATTCTACTATGGTTGGCAGCGTATTTGGAGCATCTGTGGCGTTGCTTGTGTTATAGGCGACGGTAGCCACTTAACTACAAGTGAGCCGTCAGCCTATTTGACGACCATAAAAGTTTTTAGATGTTTAACTTTAAATACCTTATTATTTGATTGAAAATTTTCATAAAATAATAATGCATAAAATAACTTAGATATGAAATCTAAAGTTCCAAAGAAATTTGTAAAGCCAGGCATAAAAAAATGTACAAACATTTCGGCCACAACGTGGCTTGTGAACCTGACCTTTGGGCCAGAGATTACGGTACCATCGTACCCGGACTACCCGGGAAAGCCCGCGGTTTACGGGACATAATCCGCCCTATCGGCAGACGGGACACAGACGGCCCACACCTGTACAGACTCTGTAATTACTCGTATTATGCACGTTTCACGCGATCACGGAAACAAATTATGAATCCACGAACCCAATTGTTTGTTCGCTAAGCAATAATAAATGTTGTCAAACTTTAGTGGCAACAGTGAGATTGATTTTTAAAAGCAAAATTTGTGGCTTTATTTCTTCACTAGCTGTGGTGGCCGCGACTTCATCCGCGTTGAAAAATTAAAAAGATAAAACTCGAAAAAATATATGAGTAAGTATTATAAAGCCACGTCTTTAACGCTGTGACGACGTAGGCACCCAATTTTTTATATTTTTAGACGATCCCTCGGGAAGATAACATTTTTTCAGGTTAAAAAGTCTAAATGTTTCATATGTTAATATAGGTAATAAATTAAGCCAAATTTCATCCAAATCAGTTTAGTCGTTTTTGCATTATTGAGGAACAAACATTCAAACATACACCCTATCGCATTTATAATATTATTAGGTTTAGGATTCTAGCCTGTATACTTGTACTATGGTGTGTATTCTGTGCCTGAATGCACAATGTATTTTAGTTACATTTATCAATGTAGTATAGTTTTTATATAAAAGTTTGATTAACGTTGGATACTACCTAAGTGAATAAAATAAAATAAAAATAATTCAAAACTGAGTCTATAGTCAATATACTTTAACCGATATTGTGTCGGGAGTCGGGAATTCAGGCAAATTACGTCGTCAAGATCCCCTAAAGGTTATATGGGTATCCGGATATCTGCGGTCCCTTCCGAGGGTTCGTCTGGCGCGTGTCTGGCCCGAGGTCCCGTACGTAATGCGTTATCGAGATTAATGCCTCCTGGTTATCTGTATACACAGCGGAACACAAGGTCAAGTGCGTCTAGTGCAAATATGTCGTTTATTTTTTTAAAATTTGGAACTAAGTAAATATATTATATCACTTAAGTATACGTATACTATTGTGGTTAGACAAAAGTTAAGTATATAATTTGAAATTTTAGAGTGACCAACTCTAATAATATAAGTGAATTATTAGAGTTGGTCTTGTCAGGTTAATGGTTAAAAAATAATACAATTGAATACAAATATTTGCATGCCCTTGTCACTGTAACTGCTCTATATTAAGATTAAGACACTAAAAACATGCGTTTGTGCAAATAAAGATTTATTTATACAAATATTTATTATAAATGCTGTATTTTAAAGCATAGTTACAGTCTAAAGCTTAAAAATCAACCTAATTATATTTACTGTACAGGAAAAAGGTGGCCTAGCATTTAGTTATTATACAAATGAGTATTAATTATATAATAGTAAAATTATAGTTTTGTATACTTTATAATATAATATACAATTATTTGTAACTTAACCTTTTCAGTGAAAACGGTGTTCTAAATTTGAATTGCCTTTCATCTTTCTCTATGCAAATGGCGTAAGAATGATTTGACATATAGGTATACGAAATCTCCAAATAGAACGCGGAAGGCACGTGCGGGGTGCGGTGCGGGGTGAGACAGAGGAGAGGGGTACGGGAACGAAGGGGGGAGGGGGGAGAGGAGTCACTTTCACCCTCGCGCCAAGGTCACACGGACATTGCAACCACATCGCATGGTATCAAACGTTTATGTACGCGTGTATTTACAAATTCGTGTAGCATTTTGGCAACGTAGCATTTGTGCTGTAATGTTGCACTGGCCATTTCTGAGCGCTACGGCGTAGCTGGACGCGTAGCGCTACGAAATTTTCTACAATTTCATTCATTTTCCATTATGACTTAAAATGTCATGTCATTAAAGATTACGTCAAGTCTCTATATAGGGAAATTTTAATATTAACTAATATTATAAATGCGAAAGTGAGTTTGATTGTTACGTTTTCGCGCCTTAACTATGTTCTCAGCCGATCACCATGAAATTTTGCATATACGCTGTCAGGGATATAGAAAAGACATAGGATACATTTCAACCGGAAAAAGTAAATAGGTACTGTTCCCGAAAGATCGTCTAAAAATAAAAATAAGAAAATCAATGCCTGACAAAATTATATAATATGAACAATAAAGATTGAAGAAATGTTTCAACATCTAAGAAAATATTTGAGACGAAGTTGCGTGAAAAATCTAGTAACAAATAAAAATGCTCAAGGAAATAAGTCTAAGTCAATTATATAAGTATATACTAGTATAGAAAATATAATTTAATAGTCCATCTGCCATCATACACATCATTGAACACATCGAGGTAAAACTTTATATATTATCAATGACATGTTATTTTAAAGAAATTTTTTATTGAATTTTTATTTTAGACAAAAATAGCGTGAAAACTTGAGTTAATCTGTAATTAGTTACTTTAACATTTATGTAATGCTAGATTTTTTCTGTGTATGTTTATAAAATTTTACTCTAAAATAAATATGTGTTAATATAAGGTTTTTGAGTGAAGAGTGTAACAAACACCCATCCATCCTCACAAAGTTTTGAATATCAATAGAATTACAAGGATAAGAAGCTCTTCATCCTATATTTATAGAATACTTTTTCTTTTTGAAAAGTATCTCTTTATTTTTCTGTATCTCTGAAAATTGTATCCAAAATTTCACGATGACTAGCTCAGTAGTTAAGGCGAGAAAGCATAACAAATAAACACTCACTTTCATTTATATAATATTAGGATCAGATAAAATCCAATTTTACTAAACATTTTAGTGAATTTCAGTTTAAGAAAAAATCTAACACCCGATTATACACTAGACGCGTTCGCAATTTGTCGAGTTGCCGTAATTTCGGCGGGAAATTGATTTTTTATGCCATTAAAGGCGGGAAGAGGGAGGCAGGGGACTATTGCTCCTACAGAGAGGTGGAGTGGGGCCGAGGGGCGGTTGAGACACCAAAGTTATCGGATTCTCGGGCCTCCAGCCTCGGGGACTCTCCACTAAGTGTGAAGGTTAACAAGTTTATTTGGGATATATTTTATACACTATACCGCGAGCTCGACAGTATGTTTACAATATTAATCTTTATTTGGATTAGTTCATACTGAATTCATTTTAAACGTGGCGCGGAATGAGTCGAGGGAAACAGCCACTTTGTTACGATGGCATTATGTGTTCCATATTAAATATTTTGATGTCAATATCGAGTTACTTTAATTTTTTTAGGCAATTCAAACAAAAACTAAACATTTAAAAACACATACTTACATGTACATTTCGATCTGTACATGTACATTCATTAATATAATATTTTCATCTGATATTGATAAAAAACTATTGCTTGTGTTTTTTAAAGTTAGTTTATTTCTCTTTCTTTCGATTTTGTCATTTCAAAAATGGTATACATATGAGACCAATCGCCTATGTCGTAGTACAATGGAATCCTTCAGTGGAAATTGTCTAAATAAAATCTATTATATTTTAAGAAATAATAACGAAACCAAGAACATAAGAATAGAAAAGAAGTCGGAAAGATGCAGCTCGTTAGAGTTTTATGTAGGAATTTATCTCGAAAATACGTTTTAATAACTTTAATTGTTCGGGAATCACGACGCGAAGTCGGCGTCTACAAAAGTCGATCGAACACGGAAGCGTCACGTAGGTATGTTGCAACGCCCCGTACAATTCGTCTGACTCACACACCCGCACAGTTTCTATCAAAACACGGCGCACACGAATGCAGTTCGTCTGCCGAAATGCACGCACACAAGCGAGAAAGTTTCTCGCTGAGAACTATCCTGCGTGTGTATTGGTGTGTGTGAATGAGAGGGAGAGTGTGACGAAATTTCACTTTCCGTTTTGGCAACGTCGCGCCCCCCCGTTCATCGACATTTCAAACGGGGGTTGGGCGCGAGGCTAGTTCCTTCTAAAACCGACATTTCCATTTTTGAATGTTGACGCGACGCGATTTTCTTTTTTAATTTTGGCTAAACGCCTAAATCCACAGTGTGGCACACGCCTTTCTGTGCCTCACTCAATACAAGGAGGTAGTGTTGCCAGCATACTGGATACCCTGACTAAAATAAAGGCTGACCTCTCAAGGTTACCTGAAAATGTCAGACATTCATTTATAAATCTTTATATTACGTTTTAAATAAGTGTGTGACATTTCAGCTTACTTATTTTCATAAGAAATTAATCTTAAGTTATTCATCAGATGTCGTCTAGTAGACACCAGTTCGAATCCATGCCACCTCTGAGTGTTTTGCAATTCCTTTTGTGGATTAGAAATATTCATGTATCATAAATGAATAATAATATAATTAATATTAAAAAGTATGATGTATATATTTATGTAGATACGTATAGGCTGATCGAGATACATATTTAAAAACAGAACGATTGTTCCCACGATTTTGAAAATGCAACACTCCATTTGCGTTGTTCTATTTTTAAATGCTCAGCACGCTGCGCTGTTCATTATCAATGGCCTTACGATGTTGAAATTTGCACAATTGAATAAATAGTAACAAAAAAATGTATTGAATTCGCATAGATAAATAAGAGGGGAGGTGCACACAATAAGATAGAAGACGCAGAAAAAAAATACATAAAGAGAAACGGTAGTAAACTAACGGTACTATGTGTGGGACATTTGAAATGCTTCAAAAGCTCAGACGATTCTCGGAAGTGTCATCCTTAAATGCGAAACAGAGACGGCTGCACATTTTTTGTTTCGCTCTCACGACTATCGACTCAAAGGGACGCGAGTTGAATACTTTTCGTACATTTTACACTTTTACGATTCCATCCGCGCTATGTTAAAATTGAAAGTGATGTATTTTCTCTCTACAATAACAAATGTGGTACGATTTACCCTGTTACTTTTGAGTATTTTAAGATGAATCTCACCTGATACTTACACAATTTCATTTAGATCAAGTGATTTCGTTTTATTGTTTTGGGTTGATTGCATTTTTATTTAGACATTTACAAGACCTTTTCCTTATAAGTGCGTACAATATTGTTCTTTTTTAAAAGGTTTTTTTTTTTATAATGCTTAAATGTTATAGAATTTACCATATGACATGAGTATTTCAGTACTTTACACACAATTTCATATTAGATCAAGTGATTTCGGTTTATTATTTCAGGTTGATTATCGCCTAAGAATAGAAGCAGACCCAGGGGGTATGCAAGCTAGATCCTTGCATACGAATATGCATACGCGAAGGGACAAGGAGTTCAATTACTTGTACTCTTTTATAATACAATTTTCTTATCATAATGTATGTATGTACCTACATCAATCATTTCCTAGACTTGTTTTTGTTCATCACAGACTAAATAAATAAGAAACGATAAAGTCTTAAAACCAAATCATGGTTAAACCAGTTCCATTGTTGGAAATAGATCTATTTACATTTTAAATTATAGTGTTAGTATTTAAATTGTTTGATAATTGCTGCCTATTCGAATGAAATACCTCTTTGTTAAGTGAATTCATTATGATAACGTCAAGGTTGTTTAATAACGCAATGAGTAGGCACGGCACTATCTTAATATTTGTTTTTTGTTGACACAGAAGAGGCTGAATAGTAATTTTATATGATACATTAATGAAGGTATATAAAATTGTAACTATATGTTAGTTTAAAATTGACAATTGAAAGTTGCCGTATCAATAGAATAATAACATTATATGATGATAAACATTATGAGTAGGCTAGTAAAATATGTATACTAAATTTCATCGTTTTGAAACCATGTTGATCTAAAATTTTAAAATTTAAAAAATATAAAGAAATTTTACCAAAAAAATAATTATAATCAAAAAGGGTTGTCAGATTTAACTGTTCACTTGTTAAAATTCTATCACTTTTTATCATTCCAGTTGGGTTCATTTTAAAATTATTTTGTTTTGTGATTGTTTTTCGAAGTTACAAATGTTGATGTGAAATTATATTTGAATTTCAATCAATTTATGGGACTAATATTTTTCAACATTTTCTATGATTTCTTCCGAATTTTACGATACAAGGTTTAATATACATTTTAATTTATAAAAAAAAAGTTACTAAAGTTTGGCCTTTAAAAATGGGATCAAAATTAGGATTAAAAAATCAGCTCTACAAGCTCCCTCATGTAAAATGACAAATTGTAACAAATGAAAAAGAATTTAATAATTGCAAGCATTGACATCAAAACTATAATAAGGTCACATTACTATTTGCTATGACTATATATATATATATATATATTAGTTTCAGGTATTAATTATTAAATAATTTCAAAGGAAAAAAAATAACAAGTGGACTTGTTATTTTTGTTCTAAAGAGTTTTAGAATTTTAATAGTCATTTAAAAAAGTTTATCAGAGGACAAATACGCAGAAATAAAAATTGAGGAAACCACTCTTAAGATAAGACGTTAAAATACTATTACAATTAAATCAGTAAATAACTTGAATGTAGTGTTAAAAAAAATTTGAATGAGATTTTTTAACCAAACAACATTTTACTCGAAAGAGGTTTTTTAAGGTGCACATAAGAAACCAACAATAAAGGCAAGTAAAATTGTTGAGTAGTAAAAGTTGTGAGTTCACGCTGGCCTGCAAATCGATTCGATAAGGCTGCACCGCAGGCTGCGCAGGAGTCGAGTTACGACCGGATGCGGCCACGGAAGTGGCGTGGCATGGCTGCCGGACGCGCGCCATCTTGCTTTTTGCTCTTGCGCGCGCCACTGATCGGATGTTCTTTTGTTTTTTAAGTCAACCAGCCAGTGTTTATGTTGACGAGAAAAAATATTATTTAAATTTTTCTTCAAATAAATTTATAAAAAAGTAATAAATACTGTCTGCTTTAGACGCATTGAGCACTAATTTTCTTGGAGCAATTATGGAGCTTCTTTAGAGAAATATTAAAAATGTGAATCTGTGTGTAATGTGTATCGTTCGACACAAATTGTAGCCGTCGTTAATTGGACGGTATCCATTTCAACTATTTCTAGCATTTCTTTTGATATTATAGAAAAAAAACATACACACAGGTTTCGTTTATGGGACTAGTCGGAATTTGATTTTATTCACGCAAATATAGCGAATGTAGAACATACATAATGTGTAAATGTAAAAAACAAAAAATTAATTAAATAAATCTATCCACCCTAGTGGGTATATCAAACATAATATAATCTGACACATACATTTGAAAAAAAAAAAAAAAGAGGATTGTACGTCAGAAGTGAAAACTAAACTTCACAATATTATTGATCGCAAGAAATACAAGAGAAAATATAATATATATGACACTGACACACAATGACAATAATAAATTCATAATGACAGACCATTAAAAGGTTTGATGTTGATATGAAACTATTTTATTGGTCAAAGGTGTATACTATTTTGATCCTTGTTATCATATCTAGAAAGTTTACTTTCATATGCAGTTGTCTGCTAAGTACTTATATACAGAGCTGTAAATTTCGGTTACATTACGTAACAGTCACGTAACGCGAGTTCATTGATTTTACCCCATCTCAAAAATACCCAACGCGCCTAAGGAAATTTTTACTTCAAAAAGAAAATAAAATGAAATAAAACAATATAAAAATTAAAAAAAATAGGCAAATACATAGATTTGGTTGCTAAGCTTAATCTAAGTCGCTAAGTATTAAAGTAAAAAACAGTAAAGGAACTATGGCCATTTGATAAAAAGAAAAAAAATATTGAAGGAACTTCCGTCAATGAAATGTGATTTATAATGAGTTTCGACACAGCTACGACATTATTTACGAGGTAACTTATATGTGGTGGGTGAACTAAAAGGACAAGTTTATTTAAAAAAAGTTGCGAACTATTTGCGTGATAAGAATGAATTGAATTGGTTTTGCAAACAGATTTTCTTTATGTTAAGGTGACGGTTCACTTGATGGTAGGTGGCTACCATCGTCTATGACACAAGCTAGCTACAGGTGCACTGCCGACCATAGTAGTATGGCTTGTTCCCACGTGGTTCCCACCCGCACCAAGATTTTGTTCCAAGCAGTTCTAACAGTAAAATTGAATATTAATTAAAAATATTAAATTGAATAGATAATTGGGAGGGGATATTGAAAATGTGCTCTGGTATCCCTTAAGTACTCACCGAAACACTGTAACAGCACATATATGTGCTGTTATTTCACAGTAGTCTATTGTAAGGGGGTGGTTACTGTAAGGGGTTTCGCTAATTGTAATATAAATAATATAAATTTATTTCAATATTATTGAAATAAACAGAAAATGCCACTAACAACATATTTATATTACCTCAGCAACTGCATTCGAACACGCATCTGTGCAACGTGAATAGATATGATTATGAACTTTATCATATGTGCATTAAAGTACTTTATCTTTTATATAAACTTTATTGACTTTCTTGTTGACATTTGACAGTCCAGGTAACTGAATATAGTCGTATAGTTTATTTTGCGCAAAAAATATAACACAAAGGGCCAGGTAAAGGTTCTTTTGTGTGACCGTATCGCATTCGAGCTTGCACAAGTTTAAGCAACAAAAGCTGTGGCTTCGATGCGCACTGCCACAATGCCTGATAAATTATTCGCTAATTTTCTGTGCAAAGATCGCACCTGGTGATTTTGAATGAATCTTATCGTAATCAAAATTTTGAGCGTTCTTTCTATTAAATCCGTATGAATTTAAACCTTTCATGCTGTGATATAGAGAAGGATAATTATAAATTAAGAATTATACGCATTCCAAGTTTAAAAACGAGCCGGCACAAAATGTTAAACCTTTTTTTACCTTTTTTTTTGCATTTTTATATATTATAAACATCAATTTAATGTAAAAAATTTGTTTCATTGCTATTTTTTTTTCTACTCATGTTTCAGATCTTTGCAGACAGCGGAATTTTGACTGCTCATTTTAAAAATAATATACTGATTAAAATACACTAAATACATAATAATAAAACAATGTGACGACGGACCCTTTAAAAGAAATACAATAACGTACCCTAAATACATAAGCGGACTGGAGCGGTAAGGATATTTTTTTTACAAAGCGCTTCCCAGTGTGTGATGGACTTTATTATCTATTTGATTTTCTCATCACCTAAATGAGAAAACCGTTTGAAATTTATAATATGTAATTAAAACTGTATGTTCAGTAAGGCGTTATTTGCATTCGCTGTTAAACTATTCGCGGTCAATAGATAGAAATCTATTGACGGACAGAAGTCCGACAGACAAAAAGTCGGCGTCATCTGCAAGCGCCTCCATAGCTTTGTCCATATCTATACTAACATTATAGAGAGGTAAAGTTTGTATGTTTGTTCGTATGTAGGAGGTAATATTCGAATCTATTCATCCGATTTAAAAAATCTTTCACCAATAGAATAGAATTTCAGGATGGACATAGGTTAAATAAACCAAGCGGGTGAAGTTGCGGAACCCAGTTATCTAACAATAAGTAAAATGTCAGGCTAATGTCAGTCGTTATACTCGTATTGCTTTACATACTTTTTCAGGCGTTATATCTTTTATTTTTCAACGCGAACGAAGCCGCGCGCACCAGCCAGTAACTACCTAATACTTCTATAGACCGTAATATTTCAAATTAAGAACGCGAATGAGATGAAGCGTTTCCTTTGAATAAATCAATACTGTAAATTTAAAGTTCCAACCGCAAATAGATTAATTATATATTGCGAATAAAAGAAAATGTTCCGGGCGGAACCGTAATTAAAGAAACGGCAACAGCGCGTTCGTTTTGCGTAGAAACGGAACGGGGAAAAATGCAACGTCGCATTTTCACCCTCGACCGTATGCCCCCTGCTTCCCCCCGAGCCCCTCTACACCCCCGCGGTGACTCATTCAACCTTTAACTTGTTTAGTACATTGTGCACATGACGCTATACACGATCGCGTTTGTTCTAATCAAAATTTCCATTGAAGCCGAAATTTTATTTATACTTATTATTTTTCATATAGCATATGGGTACGTACTTATATAATACTATTATCTATTCTGTGGTAAGGTGACGTTTGGTATTTGATAGAGACTTAGCGTCGATGAAATCAAATTAAAAATATTTCAACGATAATTTACAATGAGAGTTTAAATTATTTATATTGACTTTAAATGAGAGTATATGGTTTAAATTTTTTGATGTGAAATAAAAATATCACCGTACCATGCTATATGAAAAATAGTATGAGTTTTTTCATTCATTGTATATAACCCTATAATATGGCATAGAAAATAAGTATATATAGATGGGTACGTGTTTATTTTTTATAGACTAGGTAATTTTATTGGACTTCAAATATCAACAATATTCGTGTACCTGTATTAATGAAAACTGCAGTTAATTTATGCCTACTAAAATGTACTGTATATATCCTAGCTTTTTTAAAATCTATTAATTTTTTTAAAAGACATTTGTCTTGGTTACGGAGGCGCGCTTATAATGGACACGGCAAAGTATATTCATTGGAGATTATAAATGAGTATCGTTAAAAATATTGTATACACAAATTTCACTAATGTTATTTTGACATGGTTACCTCATTGATGGTCGCCATCCAGCTTCTGTTGTTTCTGAAATTAATTGAGACACTCACCTGAAACAAAAGAAAATAATATGAACTAATTCCAAGAATTTATGGAAGGACGTATTAAAAATTTAAAATTTTCACCAAAATAGGTATCGTACAGTAAAATTTAGGCAGATAGGTATGTTTGCAAAAATTTAATTAAAATCCTAATTCTATTATTATTAAAATACTTTGATTAATTTAAAATTTTATTACTCGAAATTAATAAATTCATTTACCTACTGTATCAAATTAAAGGCTAGTAATCTATACTCAGTTGAAAACTTGACAAAGATACTTTAACATTTCTTTACATAGTATTATAAAATATAGTCTTTTCCTGTCGTCTGTCTTAGATCTTTTGAACTACCTACGCAACGGAGTTTAATGCAGTTTCCACTAACGGAAAGAACGTTAAATGAGGAAGGGGGTGTATATATATAATTTGCAGAAAAAATTGCACCCTTGCAAAGTCGGGAGCGGTTCGCTAGTATTAATATATTTCCTTAAAATTGATTATATTGATCGACAGGCAGGGATGCTATTAGCGAGTAACTGCAGCGCCATCTACCAAGTCAATTTGTTAATCTAAACCAACCAGTCATGTTCATAACTTATTCAAACTTAAACAAAAAATATCATCAAAATCAGTCCAGCCGGACTTAGTAGGAGTAGTTCAGTGACATACACAATCATTATAATATATACGGTATGAAAAGAAACGTAATTATCTTCTGTAAAAGGAGCTCTTTCAGTTTAAACGAAATGGTATGTGGTATCCAGCGGTCTAGAGAGAAGCTGAAAGGACAATGTCAAAAAGCACATCACTCCTCGAGGCTATAAATAAAACGAATCGCGGATAATGGAATAATGTCATAAATCCCTCGTCGAAGTTCGGCAGATGTCGTTTTAAATAATCTAGTTGACATATGGTAGGTACGGAGGTACTTCCCGATAGGCTGTTACCTGCAGCTGCCTCGCTAGCGCGTGCGCGCGACTTTGTTTAACCAAAGGTTAAAAAAACCTGAAGAAAGGTCAATTGATCTATTTTCTCAATTCTAGTTCATAATTGACAGCCTCAAAGTATTATTAGTTATTACTGCGATGAGATGAATATTAAATTTAACGAGACTTGGTGATATTAAAATAATGTTAAAGTGGAGAGTCTTTTTAAGTCTTTAACTTAATAATTCTTAAATGACCTTCAATTATAAAGTAAAAATTAAGCAATTTTAAGAATAACTTAAGTTTACAAAATGTTAAATGTAGATATAATATGATAATGTCTTTAAAAAAATCTAATTCAATCTCAATAGATTCGAAAGAAACTGGGCAAATAGATACTCAGGATTCATATATGAACATGTATCTATCTAATGCACTCCCGCGAAATTATTTCAAAAACCGTGGAATTATTAATACAAAGATATATAGCGAGAATGGAACTGATAATAATTTAATAACCTTGGCAATTTATGGCTTTTGGGGTATTGAAATTCAGATGGTTGCGTACCATCTGACAATCTGACCATTCAGGAATACCTAATACATATAAACAAACAAACATACAAACTTTATCTCTCTATAAATTAGTATAGAAGTATAGATGAATCGTCGTTTCAAATTACGTTGCATATTAAATAGGCGTTATATACGAGTAAAATTCATAGATTATAAGTTATACTTTTTGCGTACCTACTTACTTACTGCTTACTTAACTTAGTGTTAAGTGTGTGATATTAAATTCTCCATTTTCTATAAGTTACATCCGAACCCATAGAATAAGTTCTTTACCTGGGTGTACCATAAAAAAAGAGTTCATCGAACCTTGCCAGCTGCATCAAATTCAAGATGGCGGACGTTTATGTCAAAAATTAATAATGCAGCCCAGTTACAATATGACGGATCGTGTGGAGCGATTTAATTTCGTTTTGTATGCAACACATAAACCCGTTTATGTGCAGTTGAAGTATTTAATAAAGTAACATGTTTACATCAAAAGTATACAGGCGGTCCGAGTGTCCATATTTTCGCGTTGAATTATGCACTTTGACAGCTATTAATTTGTTTTCTTTCAACATAACGACATTCGCACACCTATATTAACTGAGTGTTGAAATTGTGATGTCATTTTATTTTAGATTGAATTTTCTTTGTTATTAATTTCAATTTATTTATTTTAATTAAAAATACAGAGCTCTTAATTAATATTTGTGGAAATGTAATATTTTTTCAAAAAAGTCTTTTATTTTTCATATCTTTGATTTTTAGAACAAACCAATAGGGATTTATATCTAAACTTCGAGTTCAATTACCTTTCTTATATTAGTTTCTTTCTATTAAGAGTAAAACACTTATTTTCATATGTAGTTATTATTAGTATGTATAAAAATTAAAATACGCATATAATATGTATACACAAAAGAACGGTTTGGGGCTGAACATCGAACAAGGCTTAAGAAAATTAATAAATCTTGTATATGTCAATGCATACACTTCCATAATAAAGTCCCAACTCATATTCAAGTCGTATCTACCATTAAACAAATTTAAAAGAGCAGTACAACAGAAATTATGTATAAAAGACTCGCATCATTATTATTTAACTGATGTAGCTGCTTGGGACTGATGGCTTATTCTTTGCTTATTACATACTTGTATAACAAATTGATGTTATAATAAAACACACAAATAAAACACGCTAAATAACTATGTTTTATGACATATTTTGTTATATGGTCTGGACTGACCTTTAAAACTTAATAGGTTTTATCACAGTTTAAGTCCATATAAACTTAAGGAGCAATCTCTAATGTTGTCTAAAAAAGAACTAAAGATTTATGGTGCTTTCATGTAAATGAACGAAAATAAAATTGTGTCTGACCTACACATATGTCATGACTGTTGTCTCGGTTATAGACAACGCAGACGACAGATGTGTGTCGAATGGCCTACGCACGTACATACCATAAATATTATATAGTTCCGATGAGAATCATACTTTTATTTTACCTGTTATTATTTATGGGCATTCATCAAAGAGACGCGGTTCAATGCACCTATTGTTATGTTTTTATTAAAAAAGAGTAGTTAAATATAATTAACTGTGCCTTGAGAACACGCCGGATATTTTTAAATTTTTATTATTATTATTTTTTTACAGCAAACTAGACGACAACTGAGCTTTATTCAAGCAGATTGTACCCAAATGTCCCGGGATTTCTCAATAAAAAAGCCTTCATAAATCAAATAAAGGTGTCACAGTATAACGTTACAATGTTTGGGAGAGACGCAGCGGAAGCAAACGACGCGACGTACAGTGCAACCAATAACCATGTTATGTGAAACCGAAGCGCTCGAGCCTTTTGGCGGCGTGGCTGAGTGGTGTACTGTACAACACCGGAGCTAAATCGTAAATTATACTTTACAATTCCCGCCGGGATCCAGTTACGTTCAGTTGTCACGTAATTACGATCATCGTTCCAGAAGTGTCGATTTTAATCGATAATTTGTGGGAAATTAGAATAGAGAGATGTCACAAATGTGGTTTTAATGTCCAACTAAAAGTTTGTATGAAGTTCGATTTTAATGATTTTTGGTACTTAATATAATTTTATAATTCGTATAATGGTTTAAAGTATTTTAGTACGAAAACCGACGAACACTGTATCTTTCGCATTTTATGATTAACTACCTGGTACACGCGATTTCGTGCAAGTAATAAATAGATATATTTTCTAAGGCGTTGGTCACTTATTTTTTAGATTTTTTTAGTAAGAAAATAATCGAGTTAACAAGTATTTAATACTTTTAATTATCTTTTTACTTTAATTTATAAAAATAATAATTAAAATTACTTAATATTTTAAGTGAGTAAAAATTTACTTGGTGGCAGGTATGGTTGAGCTGTTTTTTTTTTTTCTCTCCAGAGGAGAATGATTACTATTCTTCATTTAGTGTAAATTTGCGTTTATACGTGGTAGTTATTTTGAGTTATTTTTGAAAAATAACTATATTTTTAATATACATTTAGTTTGATATACACTTGTAAATATATGAATCTTCATTCATTAAGGAAACAATACAATTGGCTCTAAGACCTAAATCTAAATATATTGAAATCAGAGCACATCTGTAAAGTATTTCTTCTAACACTACTCTCTATTCACCTCATTACTCTCTTATCTTTCTAAATACCTATCTAGTACACTTTTCAACACAGCTTATCCCAATTACAACCATACCTATCTCCCCCTTTTACCCTATATCGGTGCATAAAAAGCTGCAATTTACCTATCAGCGCTCAGGTCACACAATAACCAACTTGGCTTATACCCCTCACCAGTTAACCTAGACCTACTTCCTTTCCCTCGTGTTAACCCATTTCGGGGTGGCGTGGGGGACTCTATGTGAGATGCACAGGTCAATGTATGGTGGCGAATGGGAAGAGGGTATAGGAAAGCCTGAAGCTGTGAGGTCGTTAGCCTACCTCGATTGTTCGATAACTACACCAATGAGAAACTAGTGTGTGTAAATAAACTGAAAGAGAGGGGTTTATAAAAATTCCTTTCAGCTATTAATATGTAAGTGTGTGCTTAGAAAAATACTGTCTCCTTTTATTTTAACTTGACGAGTGTGTATTTAAGTTATAAATGTTTTTTTTACTATTGAAGTGACACTGAATTAATTCTGGAAAGAAAGAAATATAAGAGAGACATTTTTATTCTCAACTGTCAAACGTGTGTAACGCAGTATACCAGGGTGCATTTTTCAACGGTTTATGGTTAATATAAATCAAAAAATCTAAGCATCTAAAATTTACGCAAAATATTAAATAAAATAGTGGAGACCAAACTTTATAGAGTGTTTATTCTTTGTTCTATGGTGACCGGGGTTTTAAAATACATTTAATAAATATAATATCCTGCTCAAAACCTAAAACAAAACAAGAATTATCACTGTTATTTTATTATTATTATTATTTAAATTCTACTACTTACCTAGAATGAAAAATAAAATAAGTTACAATGAGTAGTGAGAGCTATTATAACAAGTACTTGACAGAACAGAGTACTATTTCATAATAACTAACTAAATTGTAAAACGGCTGTATATTGTTAATTAGTCTTTGCCTGCCAGTAAGCAATGCGATGTAAATAAATAAAAAGCATGTTTGCGTTCCAAGAAAACAGCTTCACAAGTGCGTATGCAATTGGCATGCAATATTTTTTTTCTTTCCTCCCCTTCGCCCCAGGCTTATCGTTAGTAGGTTACCCGTGCCTCCCTTCAGGTGAACTCGTTTATGCTTTCCACTGCGAACGCAATGAATTCTATGTAACATACATAACGCACTTGCGTACTCTTATGTACTTAGGGTACAGCAAAGATAGAAAAACCTAACAGAACCAGGTTAATTTAGAAATTAATATTATTTTTAAAATATATTAATAAATTTGATACTAGCTAAATGTTAATAAATGTTAATTACCAATATTCGTTGCCTATTGTATATTAAAAAAATAATTATTTATTTGAAAAGTTTTTGAATATAATACAGTATAACACATTGCAAGAAAACATAAAAATAAACAAACAAAAACAAATAAACTTTAAACAAATTTTGTAATTTGTTATTAATTGTGCATGAATACAGCTCAAAATGCTCAACCTATTAAAAATCACATAAATAAATGTTAAAAAAATACTCGATTGTTAACTATACTATGACTTCTTCTTAACGTTAATATATTTATCGATATTCTTTTATTTTATTAAAAAAACTTGTTATTAGCAGCGCCAAAAATTCAGTCAATTTTTAACACACTGCAGCCTTGACACTAAATTTTAAGAATTTCAAGCAAGTTATACCTGTATTAAATAATTACTTGTAATAATTTGTAGAAATATTAATTTAAGAACAAGTATTGTTCATTTATTAATAGGACACATTGACACTTTATTGTAGTATGAAAAGATCAAATACTTAATCTAGTGACATTATGTCGGCGTAGGTTACAGGTAGGTTTTGTAGGTTAGTTGTACAGCGTGAAACGGGTCCGGCCCCACTAGGGGCGGAGCGTCGCAATTCACTATAAGCTTTTATGTACTTACTTACACATACGGAAAGAATATGTGCGTTTATTTACATAACATATGTAATAAACATATTACATATGTTTATTGCGTGTGAATGTTTACAACTTTTTAATTAAATAATGAAACATTGAACACTTCCGCGCTAACAAAATAAATAAACGTACCTCAGTTCTGAAACTAGTTACAATAAGAATTTGTGATTCATTTTGAAGCGCGAATATTCTGAATATAACGTACGGATTAGTAGAGCTTTATATTTGCTTTTCTAAGCTTGTTAGACGATGATTACCTTAGTCATGATTTTTATTCATCGTTATAAACCTTATAATAATTCTTAATTAACACATTAAATCGAAAACTTAGAATCGCAGGCCTATGTCTCCAAACAAGAGTTCGCTTCAGTAGGCTACCACTACCATCAAGAGACAACTTAATGTTGTATTCAAAGGATCATCTGGATGTTCAGACCTTGGAGTAGATAGGAGTGTATGCAGTGAACATTTCAGAGTGGCAATTACACCGTCGTTGTCGACTAGCGGACGGAATGGCTCTTTAATGAATAGCGCTAATGCCTTATCTCAACTATCATTTACAACTCGTATAGCACGATTTCCATTATGACAAAGAATCATATTTTAATTACACTAGCATGTTTTAAGCATAATTTAGAAATATTGAAGCAATTTCTTTTGGTTGGGTGGACCATAAATCAAAAACTGGCATCAAAATATAAGTAAGTAATTAAAAAACGCTGTAAGTAATAAAATATATCAAAACTTAATGAAATACTTAACTTATGTATGTGATAAGTTTATCTACAATGTTATGTCATGTTTACCTTTAAATTCACCTTTAAAAAAATCCTATGTTTTCGATTTTACTTTTTGAGAATATATAGATAACTTAATAACGTCAATAATGATGACTGGATTACGTCTGTAACTTGGCATAATGAATATCATTCTTTTTATTAGCACGGTGGTAAATCGGTGTAATATCTGCCTTTCGAAATAGATAGTGCTTTGCACGTATTTGGAATTTATTTCTACATCATTGAACTAGATGGCGTAATGCACGGTTAAAGTGCGAGAGTTTTGGAAAACCTTAGAGAAGGAAATTAATTACTTTTCCACGGGAGCTTTTCCACACTTTTTTTATTAACTTTTTCTTTAAGTCACCTTTTAACTTATATTGCCGCCATATTGCAAGAGAACTACGAGTATATATTTTGTTGAAGAAAAAATAAAATAAGGACGTGTATTGAATTCGTTATTTAAAATATGTTAAAATTAGCACTACATAACTTTAAATTTTCAATTGTTTTTCGTAAAAATTCATAAAAGACATATTCTAGAGCGTGTAGAATTGGAGCTCTCAAAGCGTGGAGGGTGAAAAAGGGGGATGGGGTGTTTGAAGCTGCATCGCCGCGTGTCAGTAGGGAGGTCTCTAATGAACTGTATGAACTAGCGTACCTGCGCGTTGCGTACGCAAACACTATGCTCTATTATACCTACACTTTCCTAGTACCTTCGTGAACACTAAGCGATCCGCAACTTTGAACTTGATTTTTTTTGTGCTTACTTAGAAGACACATTTAAAGACGACAGTTTCTTGAAACCAAAAATAATTACGTCATGGCTGATTATTAACTATACTTTCAAGTGGTACTGTCCAATAATAATACTAATATCACTCATATTAATAACGACACTTGAATACAAAATACCTTAAAAAAATTAAATAAATTGGTACAGAAAATTTCCCAATAAAATTGGAGCGATGAAAGCTCATCGATACCAATCAGCGCCTTTTCCAAAAAAATTAATTAAAAAAGCCATTTCAAAGAAAATCTCATATAAAGGCCTGCAATGCACTTGCATTCTCTCTGTTGTTTTTACTTAATGCCTAGGCGACGGTAGCCAGCTACAATCAAGCGGTTATTGTAGTAACTTAATCCAAATCCAGATTGATTCAGATATACATTCTATATACATTCGATTCGATATGAATCATACGTAAAATTTAATTAAACTTCATTAATGTAACTACTGAACCCAGCGGTTGTCCTGTCCGAACCCGAAAACCCTACATAACCCAATCGCAGCGCTAATTGTTCGTAGCTATGATACCTGGTTACAAAAATCTCATCAAAATCGGCTTTACTGGCTGGAAAGTGAGGACGAGTTCAGTGACATACACACACGTACAGAAAAATTGTATACTTAATAAAAAGATTATCTAAATTTGATTAAAAAGAAAGTGTTTAAAAGTTCACAATAAGTTTGAAATGGGAATGTTTTAATAAATCTGTTTTAAAAACACTCGGAAGCGTAGTAATTAGAGATGCGTTGAAGCACTCGGGGCGCGGAACTGTGTAGTACGAGTTAGGTAGGTATGCGTGGGCACGCGCGATTTTACCGCCGCATTACTTCTGAACCCAACCCTTTACTATTACGCAGTATTACGCACACACGCCAAGATGCACGAAGCAAACACGCAGTTCCACACAGCGCGTCGCACATTCATAACCATATTAAATACGGGCGCACATGTTAGAGAAAATAGATCAGCACTGCCGGATTGAAGAGATATTTAATTTTAATACAGAAATAATACTTTTTTTATGTTAAGTTCGGCAAACAGGCTGACGGTCAACTTGATAGTAGTTGGCTACCGTCACCTATAATACAAAGAAACGCTGCGTATATGTAATGTAATGTAATTTGTGTTTGTTGGTACTAGCGATTTGTAGCTACTAGCGATTATAGCAAAATTGATATGAGAATAGGTATGGTTTTATGCACTAAAAAAAAAAAAAACAAATAACAGCTTGCACATTTATTTTTTCATAGCCCATTGAAAACTTTAATATAAATTATTGAATTAATCAATTATGGTGGGCCTGTTCATGACAATCTAAAATCCAGATTTATAGTAATAATAAAATAAAATGCATTTCGTGTTGCATGCTAGGGGCGCATCAACGCACCCCTCACGCACTTACACACACACATTTGCACGCAGTTCATAGATATAGCGTTACCGCTTTATGATTGGTAGAAGAATTAAGCTTGTGTGCGTGTAGAAACGAGGTCGTATAGCCGGAGTTATATATATCATACTAGTCTATGAATTAGTTGCATGCATTGGGGTAGTCTTTGCTAGGAAAAAGTATTGATTCGGTGGTTCGCATTCTTGCAAAGGTGGCTAGGCCATGTTGTGGACGGTAAATAATTTTGATGTCAAAGTATAGCGTAGATAGTGTAGTAATTAATTTTTCTTTCTGTGAACCGTAATATCTTATGAAACATGTCTGTTATAAAACATATTAATTTTGATACCACTCTATACAGTTTTAATTTATATGCCTACGTTTAAATAATACATCAATTTTAACCACTAGGGTCTTATTATATTAGTTATGTATTTGAAAATGAAAATGAATGAAAATCCGCAACATGTACTTAGTTAATTTAAAATTAAAGAAATAAAAAAAGGATGTTCATTTTATTTTATTGAACTGTACTTACACAATAATTATTCAAAGCGTTATAATTTATTTCGCTCTTCAAATAGGATAACTTAAATTAAACTGCCTGAAACCGGTTCTATACGAATAACCGTTAGCCTGTATTTAAAAGCGTTGCTTTAAATTTTCAATTTAAATATTAACATCGGACAATAACGCTTTTATTCTCGAAGCGAACCTAAATGGCGGCCATCTTGGTTTGTCGCTTTAATAGAAACGGGTATTAAAATTTCTTGTTTATTCACTCACTCGGCACAATTAAGACTTATTTTTAAATTATCCTCTCTATCTCCAAAAAGTTTTTTTTTCACTAACAAAATTTAGAGGAACAACACAAAAAACACACCGGGCATTACGCAGCTGTTATCCTAATCCGAGACAAAAAAAGTATAAACTAAATATATACGCAAGGAGGTTTCATTCGTACGTTTTAAAAATCGAACAATGCAGTGAGTTAATTTGTTTTTAATTTTAAAATTAATTTCTAACTCTAATTCTAATTCAATTTGTTAAGGCTCGCTATGCTCCGCGGTTTCAGCCGCTTTGAAATTTGACAGTAAAAAACCCGCTCAAAGTATATTAGAGCTAAGCAACAATAAAGATATAAAATGGCCCAAACGGAATTTCGTATAGAGAACAAGACATTTTATATTTATATTTTTCACGATAAAAGTTTTGTTAAATCTAAAAATAGCAAATTTATTGTCATAAAGAAAATAACAGACATCTTCGATTTCTGAAGCCGACTTTATAATTCATTTTTGTTTTGCCCGCGACTTCTATCGCGTCCTTTCGAAAAAGGGATTTTTTTTTTGGATGAACGGTATCCCTTTTCTGAATCCTTAACAGTGTGTATGGAAATTTTCATGATGACCGTTTGAGTTCTTAACTTTACTATTCTTTACTTTTCTTAAATTTACTATTACATAATATTATATCTATCTGTAATAATATGATGTAATAGTAGTTACTTACTTAGTATAACCAAATTCGAATTTACAAAATAATTTTTAATAGAACCATATGTTTTTTAAAGTTGTAATATTCAATCATCGAAATAATATTATCTTTGCAAGTATTCAATAGAGCTACAAACCTACATTTTATTTTTCAGTAAAATGAATCACTGTTCGATCCAGATCCATACTAAGCCAGTAAGCGGTCCTCTTATAAATTTACACCGCCTTTAGTAAATGGTATGTTACGTAAATGTTACATAATGGCAACTTTACGTTGCATGCACTGCTAATGGGGAAAAAAATAATATTTCAATTCTAATTTCGCTGCGCTTAGCTTTAGAAAATAAAAAATGAATAAAAAATGTGCATTATGCCGACAAAGTTTTTTTTTAATTATCATAAAAACCGACATCGCGTTTTTACTGCAACTTTTTTGTGATCTAGGCTAACGCGTGTCAGTAAGGAATATTATTTTATTTTTAATGAACCCTAAATAGGTGAGAATATTTGACTAATTCTAAAATAGTAATCTCAATGAAAGAATTATAATAATTATATAACATTTCTTGTAATTTTCATGAGTTTTGTATACAGTAGAAACTCAATTATCCGGTCCTCAGTCATAGGGATTCGCGATTATCCGGACTACCAACCGCGACCAATAAAATTATGTATATTAAATACCTACAAGTCGAATTTATGCAAGCATGAACGCATCTCAACTGGCATTACCCCGCCCCCGTGGGATTGCTTAATAATTTCTTAATAAACATTAATTTTCGTTTATATGTATTTGTTGTTGTTAATAAACACATAACATTATGTACTACATATGCACAAAGCAGCTTTTTTTCATACATTCGATTATCCGAATGTCTAAGGACAACATTTTTGTAAAAAAATTTTTTTTTGTAAAATTAAGATAAAATCCCAATAATGGTTTTCAAAAGCGAAATGGTTTCTAGTTCCAACTGCTGTTTATACGTGTGTTGCAGAAAAATAAACACAACTTAATTTTGAAGCTATAAATTCTTTTCAAGTCATAAGCTTAAAAATATACACGTGCCTGCAACCTGCTCGTTTTTGTAGACAGCATAGCATGCAGAACGTAAATATAAATGTTGACAATGTTAATTTCCGCATATGCTAACAAGATGTTGAGCTAATTGACAAATTGAATGTATTACAGCCAAGCCAACAATCTGCATATTATTATATCAGTCTATATTCTATTATATACATGCATATATCTATACTTATAATAAAATCGTAAACGAGCCGTGTGTGTACATTAAATATTAAAAAAAAAATGTAAGCGTTTTTCTGCTAATGCTCTAAAAACAGTTTTTAGAATTTCTTGTCTTTTTGTCTGTGCGTTTGTGCACGCTAATCTCAGAAACGGCTTAACCGGCTTGAATGCGGTTTTCAATGATGTATTGATGATTACCTGGATTAAACTATAGGATACTTTTTATCCTGAAAGAATGTTAGGTTACTGTGGAATTATCTAAAAACGAACTACTATAGCTCATACGAAGTCGCTGGCACAAACTAGTACCTACTATATTAAATAAAAAAAAGCATAAACTGTTCTTACATGCAGCATTACTACATAAATATTAAAGTGTAAACAAAAACGCCGATAAAAAATCAATGACATAATATCGATTCGTGCTACGTGCGATAGTTGGTGCACGCAAGATGCATCGTTAATAAGTCGATTCGTCCTGCCCGTTACATCAGCTGATAGCATAAAAAGCTCGACGTAACATCTGCCTGCCGGCCGAGAGGCCGTGAATCACCAGTCGGTCTGTGGCGCGTGCCGTTTATAAAAAAAAAGGAAAAAATATCAAAAGTGTAAACTCCCGCCGACCGTTATAATCGGCTTCGCTCACCCCACTGTGCACTGTGGGTGGACTCACGTGGTGTATTAAAAGGAATATGATTTTTTGCACGCACTCTTATACGTGATAACGGGGTCACAAGGTTGTATCATAATTTTCAATTGACTGATAACAATTTTATTGAACCAAATGTCGAATAATCTAGGTACTTTTTTTCTTGGGTTTTCTTCGCAATTTGTCACGCGAACTTCGAGGTGATTTTGATTGTAAGAGGTTTTTGTGAAATATATATTTTCATTTTATATTGTACTAGCTGGTGCCCGTGAGTTCGTCCGCATTCAAAATGTTATACTTATAGCCTAAAACCTTCCTCGATAAATGTACTATCCAACACAAAAAGATTTTTTCAATTCGAACCAGTAAGGCCTGAGATTAACGCGTTCAACCAAACAAACTTTTCAGCTTTATAATATTAGTAAAAGTAAAAAGTAAAAAGTTCGCGACGCATAAGTATTGCATTATGCGAAGAAACATTTACATGGTGATTTTACAGCAGAGTAAAATTTTTATCAAATCAAATCAAAATCAAGCAAAGTGAATTCTTTATGAAGAAAAAATATGACTTTTATTACATTGATAATACAATTTTTAAATAAACTTTAAATATATTATAGTCGATCGACACTTTCAACGCAGAAATAATCTATAATAATCTATACTAATTTTATGAAGAGATAGAGAGAGAGTTGATATTATAAGGTTGTGTAGGTAAGTATCTCCGAAATCTGCGCGCACTTACTTATTAAAAAAATATTTTATTTCTCGAAAGGTATATTAATCCAGATGAATATTGGCTATATTATGTATACTAATTTTACCGACTGCACCACATAGGCAAATCCGGGGCCTATCGCCCTAACATTACTAAGGCATCAATATTTTACAAATACAAATTCAAAGTTATTTTGAATTTGAATTACAAAATTCAGAGAAAAAGAAATGAGAAAAAGAAAAATAGGTGCACTTTCTACTATATGTATGAATTGGTAAAAAAGCAATAAATATACAATAAACAAATGTTCAAACGTATAATATAAAGATATGGAGATTATATGAATACAATAAATCTGTTTTATTTCTAACAAACATAGCGCTATTGTTGTACACATTATTTCACCCCAAAAAATATTGTCGATTAAAGTTATTGCGCGAATATTCGGCAAAACAAAAAGGCAATTAAAATACAAGACAAAAGCAGCGAAGATTTATGAACTACTTTTCTTAGTAATGTTTATTGTTGGATTGTTTGCGGGAATTGATACAAAAACACCATTTATTTCTTACAGTGAGACAATTTTGGCAATGCTTTTGCCCATTTTCTAGTAATGGGCAGTTATCACTAAATCATACGTGGTAAGTCGCGAATAAAATTGAGAAGCCAACGATTTTAAGGTCAATGTGGACATTTACAAAGCAGATTACTAAGATATAAAATTAATGAAATCATAACAGAATTATGAGGAGAATTCTAACTAGAGTCAGCATAAAAAAAATTGAAGAATCTATTGATATTTTATGATAAATGACGGAACATCGTCTCATATATAAATTATATATTTATATATGAAGACTAATTAAGTCAGATGTATTATGCCAAGGAAATATAATAGTAACGCTTAAAACCCAATAAGTCCATTTGCTCTGAGACATGGTTTAAAATATTACGTACTATAGATTAATTAATATGTGTCAAATCTGTATTTTTATTTGGTGTCCAGGTGATTATTATATAAATTTTATATATTATATAATTATATAAATATAAATTATTAACATCGAAGATTCTGTAATATATATATTACAGAAACTTCAGAATTTCAAATATTACAGAATGTGTAGAATATTATATGAAAACAATTTTAGTGGATTCGATAAAAAAATCGTAGAAAAAGCACCTTTAAGGTTTGTAACAATCAGATCGTTTGATAACATTTCTAGAGGCGTTCCTTTTTAAACGGTTAGCTATGATTGGAGCGGGCGGCGTAGTAGCAGCTGCGGTACACATTGCGAGCGACTCGTGCGCACAAGATAATGTGGGCGACATATGAACCGTATATAAATAATGCTTTTGCCTATAAGGTAAAGTTTGGAAAAAACATTTGACGGCTGTCCAAAAATTACAAAGGTGTTTTAGAAATTTTCAACACAGCTGTGTCAGCGTGTTAAATCAATCAAGATTCAATCTATGTATGATCAAAATTTTAGCTACCGTATGTATTTAATACGAAATGACGCCAAAATTTTTGAAAATTTCGCATGCTTCGGTTAAGCAGCTATTCCAGTTGGCTCTTGACAGAGACTGGTTCAGGAGGTTGACGGCTAGCCTTCAGGACTGAAGAGGCAAACGAGAGAGAGAGAGAGAAATAGTAGTTTCTATAGATATGAGTTTTCTTAAGAAATTAATAAACATATCTTTGGTAAACTCGGAAAATTTTGGTAACAGTCGGTCATATTCGTCAGTTCATTGGTGAATTCACGGCGATGAGTATTTACAAGTTTAAAAGTTGGTTGTAAGCTTGATACGATCTCACAACAAGCCTCTGTCTCTCTCTCCACTTATGATGAAAATGTTATTTGACTAACAATAACTAATATTTAGAAATATATATATTTTTTAATTCAAATCAAATACAAGTCTTGAATTGAAACATATGTTCCCAATGGTAGCTATATCAATAACAATCTAAATAGCTTCCCATCAGTAATGTGAAAAGATAATGATAGAAGCACACCTGCTTCGAACATTACAATTATTCCGTTCACTTTGTTCAAGTCACAATTACGAGTAATGGAAAGTGACAACTCTTTCAATGGCTGATCGCGCGCAAAGTGATACTGAAACACACGAAGTGAGTTTAAATGCCACGAGACGATAAAATGGTTGTATGGAGTTAAGAAAAATACTACAACTGTACGATTACTATGTGACTAGTTTGTATAATAAAAAATAAAAAAATGGTTTTTAAGCTTCTGCACATGAAAAAAAAAAACGAAACAACGATAATTATACTTATATCGAAACCTATGATTATTTAGACAAGATCTAATTATCCTAATCCCAATTAATATTACAAATGTTGTTAATTGGGATGTATAATTTGTTTGTTTGTTATGCTACAAGTTGTCAGGGAAACAGAAAAGGACATAGGATAACTTTCATCTGAAAAAAAAAAGTACTACTCGGGGGACAATAAAAATGAAAATTCAACGTCTGGCGAAAATATATAAACAATAAATATTTTATAAATATTTCAACCGCTAAGGAAAAGGGCCCCGGACAAAGTAGCGGGCAAAAGCTAATGTTCAAATAATTAGATCACGGTTAAATACCTCGTCGGTCGACATAGTAAACCTCACAGTGTCTATATATAAAATATAAAATTATTCAACCTATATCTATAAGCAGTAGGCGTTTTACTAATTATTATCATGGCATGATTAAAATCTACAATCACTTTAGGTTGTTATTAAAAAGTTTTAAGTTAAGATTTTTTGTCATATATTCTTACTTTATCCTCAAATCACAATTAAATTGTTAATTTATTTAAAAAAAAAATTTTTTTTTTATGATACATAAAAAGCTATATTTTAGACTGAAACCTTAAGAGGTCTGGTTAAGGATTAAGGATGGTTGAGGATGGTTAAGGACATGGCTGTCTCAAAATAGTGAAATCTTAAGTAACACATATTAAACTCTGATTTTTAAATTAAATAAATAAAAATTATGACTTGACTCTTGACTGCTTGACTTGATTGTTGTTATAGTAAGATACACAAATTATATTAACAGCATCTTACTGTTATAACAAAATATAATCTAAATTAAAAATAATAATTTTATGTTGCATCTTAGGTTGAAGTCTAGAAGTTTAAATTTAAATTTGTAGATACTTCAGTACTAATATTATAAATGCGAAAGTATGTTTGGATGTATGGATGTTTGTAACTCTTTCACGCAAAAACTACTGAACCGATTACCATGAAATTTTGCATACACGTTGTCTTGGATACCATAAAGGATATAGGGTACCTTTCGTCGTTCAATATTAAGATTCAATATTAAGACTAGTATTCAATATTAAGACTGGACTGCATAAGGTTTACGCGAAAGCAGAACATATTTACAGCCTTACTATCTATACTAAACGTATTATATACCACAGCAATGGATCTTGATACGGTTTTCACTAATGAAAAGAGCGATAGATGAGGAAGGTTTTGACCGCTAGTTAGGTATAACAAATTGCTGAAAAAGCAAATTGTCATAAATCTTATCAAAATGTTTCCGTCCAGTTTGTTTCTAGACGTAGTTCTACGACGTTAAATCAAGATAAATGTATTTCTTCATGAAATTACATTGTAATACGGCCGCGTTTCAGCGACTTATTATCGGAAAAAGATATTCTTTTTCTTCGCGTTCGCTTTTAAAAACCCATTAGCACATATTCCACTTTCCACCTAATTTTCGCCTCCTTCTGTAGGTATTTTATATATTGCCAGGAAAACGGATAGAATGAGAAAAAATTATAAAGTTAAACACGGGAGTGAGAGAGAGCGAGCAATTTTTTTCATCGATTATTTATGATGTTCCCGTTTCCAAATATTATTATGTTAATGAGCCAGATAATCTTCTTTATTTTCGAGTGGCAATGATTAAAAAAAGTATTTTATAAATCCAATTTACCATTTTATGTAGGTAAGTTACTAGGCTACTTACTCGCTGGAATTTAACTCGCTTGAATCGGCGAGTTATCATGTTTGTTTTTTTCTTATTAGACAACTCGCTCATAAACATAGAACATAAAAACTAAATAAATATTAAAGTGGAAATATTACACGAGTTGGTAGGTTTTTTTATCTTTTTTAAATTTCATACAGTATGTTAAATTCGACATTTAAAAAAAAAGAATAAGCTAGTTTTTTTAATATATTAAACTATTCTTATTGCGTATGTAAACACATCGCTTCCGCCATTTTATGTCCTACCATAGTTCCTACAAGATGGCCGAAATATATGGAACAGTATAAATGTATGCAAATTAACATGAGCACGTTCACAAATCGAATCCTATTGCGTCATTTACAAATCTATTCAAGTTTCAAGGAATTTTTCTGTGTATTTTTTCACAATTTTAGATTTATATTTACTTTATTAAATGCAAAGACATTGCGTCAATGTCTTTACATTTACAATCGCAAGAATTTTAGTGAATGAATTCAATGAGTCAAGGCCTATGAATTTCTTACGTGAGACAAAATAGAATTTACATCTTAGGTAGGTATAACATTGTGGACAAAATGGTGACTACAATTTTAAAATAGTTCTTGCGTATTTTCTTGACATCGTTGGTAGTCTGTTGGAATTCTTTAAACGACGCCATTAAAGTCTGGATTATGATCTAGTTTTTTAATCGCTATATTGCACTTAAAAGCTGTTCAATGCCTCACTTGAAGTAGAACTATAATAAACCTTCATTAAAAAGCTATCGTAAGCTACAAATTACTTTTTTTTAAATTTACATTAAATCCTAACAAATTGTCCTTAATGGTCAAAAGTAAAATACGAAACGTTCAAAATTATTATAGCAAACCTTTATGTACCTATTTTTAATTACAACAGCACGCAACAAAATAGAATTCTTTATTAAGATAATAATTAAGGTGTTGCTATTTACAGATCTTTTAAAAATATATATATACGATTATTCTAATACGTTTAGGAAACATTGAAAAATTAATAAAAATACATAACCCTTTTTAGCACAGATGTTTTCACCTATATTTTTCACTTACCTCAAAAGGTAAGTGAAAAATATAGGTGAAAACAATTTCTAAGGCGGTCACCTTAGAAATTTTCTAATAAATTAATAGGCAAACTCGCCAATTTTTTTTAAAGGATGATTTGAAATTTTTGTTTTTAGTATTATTAATAATTAAAAATTCTATTCTTAAGCTCAAAGGTTTATTAATTTAAAAGTACAGAAATAGATCAATTATTTTGTTTAAACATTTTTCGAAATAACTTAAGGATTGGTAATTTGTCAAGATATTACAATATAAATTATTATATTTCCAAAGATTAGGTCGCATGCAGGTGTCAGTATATACATTAATTCATCCTACATTGAAATAAGATTGTGTATATTTTGAATATATGTCTTACCTTTTTCTCGGTCAACTTTTCGCACCGACGCTGTTTGCAGATTTGATGCGATTTGTCGTTGCGACAAGGCGCACAGTCGCCGCAATTGTCTTTGCGTTGACAGCCGATACATTCGCCGCATCGTTTGCGTTTCTTTTTAGTCTGTATTTAAAACAAAATATGTTAATATCATATAGTTATATATATAGGTCAGCTGCTTTCTTGATATTAATATGGATATTAAAATTTTATAACACCAAAAACTACACAGATCATCGAATTATCTTTCTCATTTTGAAAACATGAGCATTTTAAAAAAAAAATTTGAATTGCAATATTTTAAATTTAGTTACTCCACCTAGACTTATCTACATACTTTAGAAATATGTGCTAGAAACTTTTAATTTAAACTTTATTTAATAATATATATCTATTTATATTATAGGTATATTGTGACAGTTGTGACAAATGAGAAGATGTTTGTTACTTAATCACGAATAAACCGATCGACAGACTTAGATGAATCTTGACTCAAGATAGACTATGTGCTGGATTAACAAACAAAGTAGGTGCTTTTCATTTCAACACGTTTCCATTGGATGATAAGATAATCTATCTTATAAAATCTTTTGTCCCGACTGACTATCAACGCACGACCGAAATTACTAAGTCTAGAAAGCTGATATTTGGAATTTAATTTAATTTTACAACATAAGCATCCGTTAAGAAAGTATTTTTGAAAATTTAAAACCCATGCGAAGCCGAGGGCGGGTCGCTACTTTAAGATTTAAATTTCTTGCAAGCACAGCAGGGAGCTGCCGCTAGTTTGAAATAATTCATTCAAAGTCATCGACCTTAAATACTGGTTGCATGGAAATTTTTTCATCGTTTAAAATATTTGCACAAACCCAATTTGCTGAACGAAAATAAGTGTTATTTTCAAACAATTTGAACTTATTTACACTCATTAAGAACCCGTTCTGGTTGTGCGCTTGCGCTCCATTGTAAGGGCTCCCGTTATTTGATCAGATGATAAGAATCTCAGTTGAAAATTCGCATAACAACGAATATTAAAACTAAAACAAAAACGTTCCAAATGTGTTGAAAAATACACCTTTGAAATTTCTGAGCGCCACTAACGACAGGAAGACTGACATTCTTCTTGAAGCCACGTCATTTGCTAAGCGTAATTTAGCAACCCTCTCGCGGCTTCGCACGAGTGCGATTTCTGTAAAATATATTTATAAAAACCCTTACTCGTTTAACGGTTTTTCCATTAGTGAAAACTGCATGAAGATTTGTGCAGCAGTTATTGAGATAATCGGAAATATATATACAGACAAACAGTCAGACGCGGCGTGAGACTTTATAATATGTATAAGGATGATGCATGTACTAAATAAAACTTAAATTAATTCGCCATTGTACATGGCGTTTGTTCCAAAACAGCTGTGAAGCGGCAAACGGGAACCCTCTGTTGTAATTCCGTTCGTGTGATGACTCGGCTATCTTCGGTCATGATCGGTATCAAGCGATTGTTGTTACCGCGACGCACAGCTGTCGAAATATGTGCCTAAACTTTAACCTTCATTATATAATTAAAATTTACTAAAAGTCATTAAAACATCAGTAGAAATACTTATATTCGTTTGTGATTCAACGACGAAATAATTATTATTAGATTTGTAACTCATAATTTTTAAACAGTAAAAAATTAATAATGTTGGTAGACATATTAATGTAAGTTTTAAAATAATTTTAACTTAAATACATTAAAAATTAATTGCATAATAAGTATTATCAAAAAATAAAAATTGTAATTAGTAATATTTATTGCAATTTGAAAATGTTAGCTACGTCCTTTTTTATTTAAAACGCAGCCGCTTCTCAGCAGAAGCTCGAAATTCAGGTCTTAGATACGTCTAATGACTAAGCTATGAGCAGATGTTTCGCAAAATGATCAGCTAATGACACTATTTAACAGAATAAAAAAATATGGATTGTATAAATACTTTTATGCGCAGTTACTTTTTATGAGAAATATTGAGTATTCAGTACATTAGAATATGTTTAATTTTCCTAATAATGCGAGCTGTAACGTTATGTCGATCGATTTTCTAATAATTAATATTATACTAGATATATTTATGTATAATTTCTCTTTTGTGCAGCCTTTCGGAAATAATTTCGGAATTCCCAGCGCCTTAGTCAGTGTTTAGAAATATTAGCCTACCTATATATATATGGTATTTCTATGTATAAACTATAATAAATAATCTAAAGCTTCATAAAAATCTATTATATTATTACGTAGTTATTGTGTGAAAGAGTAATAAACAACCACACAAACATATTAATTATGCTCATTGTCTACAATTTATACATGTATGTATATATTATTATTATTAAATATATTATATTACAGTGTTAGATACGGTTGAAAAGAAATAAATTTTCTGAATAAAACTAGCAGAGATTACACTCTAAAAGGTTTTCTACTGGCCAACTAAGCTCATAAGTTAAATTCAAGTCTTATTTGAAGTATTGTATATTGTTAAATGTAATGTGACAAAAGTTGTGAAGCTTTGGATATAAAAGTCACGATAAAGTTTGAAAAGACTACGAAGAGCTAAAGGCAAATTAGTATATGAAGATGAAAGGTGTTTAAAAAAAAATTATAAATACTAGTCGATATAATTATCTAATGCTAAAAGCTTTGTGCAAACTTATGACTATTTTTTACTAGGCTTAAAATATATCTAAAATGATTCATAGAGTGCTTATTTTTCGTTACGACATAAGAATGACTCAATCTTGGGAAAAACCGACATTTCTCGGAACCGACTGACAACTGCGGGGAAAGTTAATGGCCTATGTTTACCCAAGAAAATATTCATATCAATATCGTATAATTTATGATATCTTTTCTGGTTATTACTTAATGAAAACATGAAAAAATTAAAGATAATAACTATCCGGTTTATACATTTTATTTATTTACTTTAATTTTAAATTGTTCAAGTGAAGTTCTTAATTTCTAACTAAATATATTTTATTAGTTCAATTTGGTTAATATTATTGATAATTTTATTTCTGTTTCTAATTATAATAAAAAAAAGATGTTTGCCCATTAAAAAGCCTTTTAGAAGTAAAAAGAAAAGACGGATAAAATTTAGAATTATTGTAATATCATTCAAACTGTTTGCGGCTATTTAATAAGTCACTATAGAATTTAAATTTTCATAGTTCCGTGTAGCCTTGCCTATTACCATAGCTAACATCAAGTGTGGCAAAAAAATACCATTTAATAAACACAACTATTAAGTATATTATGAGGTGGATGGCAGCAGAGCAGGTGGAAAAGGTGTTCGTTAGACAAGGAAATGCTGACATTTGTTGCTGAGGAATGTCGCGCTGAGCGTTTTCTAGTTTGATCGAGTTCTTATGGTGCATTGTTACATGAAACTATGATTAAAAATTAAATACATTTTTAAAATACAGACGCAATTAAAGGAAAAAGTATAATGGATGTGCCCTTTACTATACTAGGCCAAAGCTGAACTTAGACAAAAGATGACGTATATGTGTTGAGAGCTGAGAATAGGATAAAAAAAGAATGAATTCAGCAAAAGAGTTCTTGCTGAATGCTTGATTTTTATCTTAATAAAATGTCTATTGAACATTAATGATTTTTTGAAAAGTTTCGAATTAGATAAGCTAGTAGGTATATGTTATGTCAAGGTATAGTAAATTCTTTCCAAGTCACTAACTTTGATCTATGGAATTATACGAGTATGTACCAACCTTAGGGTTTTATTAAAGTACCTAATTACAATTCAGCGGCAAATTTGAATGGAACTCATAAAATTTACTAAGCAGGACACGCGTAAATCGCCCCGAGTTTAATTTGTGTTTTAAACGAGAGAGGAAGTTAATTTATTGGCGGAGCAAGAGAATCGGCTAACTATTAAATTTATAGCCGCGAAGACAGAGAGTTTGGCCATTCCGAAACTCCGAGACCGGGAATAAAAACTGCTCCCCGAATAATAAAAGGTGGAATTACGGGGAAACTTTCTCTTTTTCGGGATCTCTCGAATATACAGTTTCTGCGTCGTGTTAGTAACAGTGAAATTCCGAGAATTCTAATATCTTTCTGTGAATATTCAACTTGCTGGCGAGACGCAATTCTCCGGTGGCTTGTTTACGCAATTGAACAATTCGCATAAAGATTAGTTGGGGGGTACTTCGTGTTTTTTCTCGTTAATTTCTGGGATCGAAAGAATTTCATATCATATAATTTAAGGAACATAAAATAAGTTTGCCTAGGTGCAGTAATGATGCGTGAAGGTCAATTTATGTAGCAAATTTTAATAATTAAAATGTTACCTGTTTCTCGCTAGATATGTCGTCAAGCTCCATTGGTCCGGACGTCATTGGTGGCGCTCCATGCATAGGTGACTTGAAACCAGCGGTGGAAGATACCGCAGCTACTTGTCCGCTACTTTCAGAGCCCATTTCCATGTTGGATCCGTCTGATTCCGAGCTATTGGCACGCATTTTCCGTCGTTCCTTTTTCCTAAAATCGGATCTTGTAGGTGACGAACCACTTCCGAACCCATTAACCTTCTTGTCAAAGCCATTGTCAATCAGCATTGGATTTTGAAAATTGCTGTGATGGAGCCCATTTGGAGTGTACTTATCCTGAAGAGCTTTCACGTCGAAGGGTTCATTTTTCAATACATGGACGACTGTTGGATTTTGAATATTCTGAATTATACTTCCATTTTGATGTATTAGTGTGCCATTTTGATGTAAAATCCCATTTTGAGTTGGAAATGCATTGATTGTTGCGATGTTGGGCTGATACAGTTGTATGTGTCTGTCATCGATGTAAGCCTGGCCGGCTGGAGCTAGCTCTCTGGCTTGTAAGGGTGCTGGTACTATAGGGTAGCTTCTCGCATTTACTGCTGTTAGTGTATGGAATGTTGTAGCGTTGACGGGCGATAAAGTTGTCAAGGTTGTCGATAAAGGTGTCACTTGTGCCAAAGTGGTCAAATGCGCCGGCGAAGACGGTGCTGTGAGTTGCGTGAGCTGGGTTAATTGACTAGGACTCGCGCTTGGTGTTGGACTGGCGGTGACGGGGACAGGTGTGACGCTCGGCAGTCCTGTCTCTGGTATGACGGTTGTTTCTGGGAACGTTTGGAATTGGCTTTGAAACGACGGTAGTTTGTTTGGTATCGGCTGCAGGGTTACGGGCTGGTATTCTAGTGGGGTTGAGAATCCAGCCCGCAGGATTGCATCTTTTGAATTCACGGTGATGGGCATCGATTCCCAGGGCCTGTACTGGGCTTGACTGGCGATCACGGACACCGTGTCTCCCGTTCTCTCGTAGTACTCCCAGCCCGGTTCTAGAAGCCGGGCGTCGGCAGTGAGGATTCGTTGTTCGTTTTCTGCCATCTCGCCAAAGGTCGAGAAAGGAGGCAGATGCGCGCAATCCGCGTCCACCTCTGACCTGAGCGCGTCGCTCATGACGGTTTCTCTCGACGCGACTTCATCGCGCCTTTCAAATTGTACTTTTAAACTGTTCTTATACAAAAATAAGCTCTATTTTAGTCTATGTGTTTTGTTCTACTGAACACTCGGAACTGCACTGGAACTTATCAATTTGTACTCTGAGACCTGATTACGTTTGAATTAATTATTATAGTCAGCGATATAAATAGCACTTAAGTTACGATTATACGGCACACTGGTTTACACTACACTAATCACAATATTTTTCTTTACTCACTATGAAATAAATAATGTAAAAAATCCTTATAAGAGGCAGTTTAACTTACACAAAAGTCTTAAGATCTAAGGGCTTATAAAAATCTTTGGCTGACTTCAATAGAAAATGCTCGATTCGCTCTCACTAAATTAACGATGGATAAAATATTTTGTGCACTCGTTTAACGATTTATTATTTTGGAACGTTTAAATACTGGTCGTTGATATTTTTTTTTAATCTTTCGCTCGTTCAAAGGCTTTTTATTGTAAATACCGATAACTTCAGACTTAAATTAATTTGTACTGTTTGGGAGTTAGCGTATACTATTTACGATTTATCATTAAAAGGTTAAAAAAATAGTGCTTATATTTAGTTTTTCGAAACGAAAGATATGACTGGAGACTTTGGTTTGAGGATTTCGTAGCTTTTGGTTGTTTTTTCTTTTCGGTTGTGGTGGTACGGCGGGCGAGGCTTCCATACGGTGTTATCCGTGCGGCCTGCACCAATCTGAAATAAAAATTAAAACAATTATATTTTATTATAGTTGTTGGTATTAGACGCTTCAAGTGCACTGTCGATGACAGCAGGACAAATAATAAGGGATGACATCCCTTACTCACTCACCGTAAACACAACAGCACACATGCTGACATTTCGCAATTGTCTTCTATAAGGGGGTGATTACTGCCGTTAGACGCACTTCCATAATTTATGATGAAAAACGTAATGTGCCATGCAAATAAAATACCACTAAATAATAAAATTTAAGAATAATGCCACCAAATAAATATGAGTAGCATGTGATAGCACTTGTTTTATCTTATTACTTAAACCATATTTTATGGCATGATACCTTTATTTTCCTACACATCTTGAAAAACAAAGGTTTACTAAGTAAGGGATATAAAAGAGTGACTAAACCACAGACTAAAAGGATGATGTGATGCCAGAGTCGATTTCCCTATCCTTACCTATCATCGAGTGAACCGTCAGTTTGTCTGACGACATTAAATTTAAAAAAACAATCTTTCTTAGGAACATACATACGGTTCATGAAGATTCTAAAGTAACCAATATTTTAGAAAACACTACAAATCAAAATGAGAAAAAATCTTTAACAATTATTATTCGTTAAAAATGCTTCACTCTAGAAGCGTAGTCTAAGAAAATGTTATTCGAGTTCTATGAAAAGAGGATATAAAAATAAAGGAAGAAAGAATGAAAGCGAATTGGCAAGTTATACGTATATTTTGGCATGTTTACGTGCGTTCGTTTGGCGCCTGCGCTCATAGCTGTTTTGAATCGGGCGCGAATCGATGGCGCATTTCAAACACATTCGAATTATAGCGTTCGATTTCTTAATACAGATACTCGTACAATCATACGAATAATTCGTATGACACTTCCGATTATTTAATTATTATTTTATTTAATTATTTTAGATGGTAACAGTAACAGTTCACGAATACTTTACGGTCTTATAGGAAAGTTAACGAGAGTTGGCACGTGCAACACATTAACACATTGCGTATATACCATTGCGTATTCATTTTTACAGAGATTTCAGATCTCCATCCAACAGATTTCATGAACATTGCAAAATTGTTTAAAATATAACCTTTTTTTTCAACATACTGTATATCAAAAGTGCATTGGTGTGAGTACTGCGAACGTGCCAACTTTAGTTAACTCACCTGTAACTTACATTTGAATGTATCTGTGTAATTATAAATTCTTAAATTATTATTTTACGGGATTAAATCTCATTTTGTATAAAATGAAAATTTAAAAAAATTACTAACTGGAATTTATGTCCATTTATATATTTAATATACCTCCAAGTACCATATTGCGAAGAAACAAATCTAAGTTAGTTAACTTAGAACTTATTAAAATTCCTTTTTAATTTCAGTAAATTACCAAATTATATGTTCGTTTTCATTCATAAAAAAATAAAATACATCAATTGAGAATATCAACGCTCAATTGATTTTAATACGGTTTTCAATTATGAAAGGAGAGATAAACGAGAAAGGTTTGTGAATATAAAAAAAGCATTCCGGGCGAATCCGGGAGCGGGTCACTAGTGTACAACAAAATTATATTCGTAATTATAATTCTACTAACTTTTACTCGCGACTTCGTCTATGTCCCTGTTTTTACCCTATATGTATTCCTGACATACATAAAATTCATAAAGCATAAAGCAAAAATTCATATTGATCGGTTGAGTAGTTATGGCACGAAAGCGATACTTAACAAATAAACTCACTTTCGCATTTACAATATAAGTTAGGATTGTCTGTCATAAGTTAAACGTTTAACATAAGATAATTTTATAATTATATAAAGACTAGCAGTGAAATGTTTTGTGCCAGTAACATTTAAAAGGGTTGACGTCACAAACACCCCCCACCCCCCAACCCACCCCCCTCTAACCTGACCTGGATACACCCCGTGCGTGCAACTTCGCAGCGTGTTCGCGATTTTCCACGTCAATTCTATAATGCAACAAAGCAATATTGTGATAGCTTAGAGCGGTTTCAAAGCTCATTTCACACACGTACCTTTGATGGAGTTTTCTTTAATCAGCAGATAAACTATGTGTTTCTAAATGTGAATTGTTTCGCTCAATATAACCAGCCGGTGGGCGCGGCGTTTAAATGGATCATCAAAGTTATATTAACAAAAACGTCATTTTCAAAATAATGTCACATCATAAACCAAAAAGTGAAGTTGAAAAATGTCTTATTTCTTGTTAATGCTAGTAAAAATATGTGTGATGATAGCTCACTGCTGCATTCGTAATAAAAGAATAAAAGACGAATGAAGAAGTTATTAACAATTACAGATTTAAAGAATCTGTTAGAGGTTCAGTTTAAATATAAAAAAAAACTCAAAATCTATTAATGTAAGAAAAAAAAAAGAAATAATTAAAACAGGAATTTCCAAAAAAAAATCATCTATTATTAATAGTTTTTATTTAATATTGAAAATAGGCTGTATCGATACGCAGCGTGAAAATAAAACCGATATTGCATATAATTTTTTCCACCATAAAATATTAATTTAAAAAATAAAAATAAAAATTCATAAAATTACAGTTAATTAAGTTTTATTTTTAAATCTCATTAACATTCAAGACGGATATATTTTTTTAAAAGTTCCTACAATTATTTCGTTTAACTTTTGACATTCTGGTGAATATGTTTTTGGGTCTTATTTTCTATAATTACATATTTGCTTGTCCGTCATACTAACTTTTATTAAGATTGTTAGTTTAGCTGTTAGAAATATTAAAGTTAAGGTGCTTCTTTCGAAGTCTTTATAGAAGACCATCGTGAAAAACACCATGTGTGCTGATTTATTTCGGAGAGTAAGTATGTATGCCGTATCCCCCTTTCCCTATCAATTATTTTACTAAGTACCTGCAGATGTTGCTTGTGTTATAGGCGACAATAACCGCCACCATCAAGTCAACCTTCAGAAAGAAGTCTAGGACTCAATGGAGTGGACGACCTTCTAATAAAATTATCTTATTTCGATTGCGTGACAAAAAGCTTTATAGGTGTAAAAAAAAATTAAGTATTGTCTAAAACATTAATAAGAAAAAGTGCGTAAAACCGTAAAAAGAGCCGTAGTCGTATCGAATAAAAATAAACAATTCCCAATATAAATTTTTCATTCATCAATCAACCACGTGCGTATCTAATTATAAACTTGGAATTAGAGTACGGTTGGTTGAATTTAACCAATCGCGTGTCTAGTCACGTTCATGTCCGATAGGAAATATTAGAGTTCGTTACTATCGCCTGCAGACCTTGTGACGTAAAACAATTATTAAAATAGAATTGGAAAAGTTCATCATTATTTATAAAATAATAAAGCTAATAATAGGCTCTTGATTCCCCTTTAGGTACGATTATAAACTATTTGTTATTTCTATCACTTGAGGAAAAGTTAAAAATAAAAACATTGTAAGTGTATGTAGGCAAGTTTAAAAATATGTACAATTTTTATCTTAAGTTTGAAATGCTTTTTTTAATACTGTTGTCAATTGGCTGGTTGGCGACAAATATTAATAAAAATAAACCGTAATTTTAAATAGAATGTAAGTTATGTATACAGTGTGTTATATAAGCAAGTAAGTTATAATAGTTGAAATAGATTTTATTAATGACTAGTTGGTGTCCTGAGAAAATAATATGAATAACATAACGCCTGACATTATATTACTCATATGAATTATATTATTGCCAACAGTCATATTTTTTTATAGATTATAGATGACGGCTAGAGGAAAACATTTTTTTCTGAGTGAAAGGTTATGGCATTCCTGGCCCTTATGGTATTTCCTGTATCCCTGAAAATGTTTATACAAAATTTCACGACAATCGGATGAGTAGTTAAGGCTTGAAAAGGACAGACAGACAGAGTTACTTTCACATTTATAATATTAGTATGTATTATTTTATTTTCATTTTCATTTTCAGTGCATTTCTCAAGAAATATAATTAAAACACTATTATTATAAATGAAAAAATAAAAAAAAAATTGCAATAGTATTTTATAAATTATTTCACTTTCAACCATAATTTATGTCTAAAACAATTTGTATCTATTTTTTTTTATTCAAGGTATTAAACATACATTAAATTTGAATGATATAACAACATTCAATTTTAAAAGTTAAAATAGAAATAAAAGTTTTATCTTAAATGTCACTTATTTTTATAGTAGTCCATGTTGCCTTCTCATTTTAAAAGACATAGATGAAAAGATATCTTTTGTCTAGTCCCCCACAAGTGCGTGGTGTGATTTTTCCGAGGACTTCTATGCGACATAGAATTTTGTTCTCACTTTGAAGAACTGTTTAGTAAAGAAACATTTTTAATTATGAAAACCTCAATTTTGAGATGCTAATACCACGTGAGTGAAGAAAAAATCTTGGGTAATGTAACATTTATTATTTTGACAGATACTTAATCCAAATCATACACAATTATTATTTGCTGAAAAAACACCATTCATTCATAAAAATAAAATAAAATGAAAATACCCTCTGGGTGAAATTTTGAATTTTAAAGAACTAAATATGACAAAATATAATTGAAATAATTAAATATTGATGATATTATCTCTTTTTTATATATTCTTAATTGAAATTAAATTTACATACTTACTCTTAAGTTTAATACTACTACTAATTATTAATTAGGTTTATTGTAATTCTTCTAGCTAGTAATTAAAAAAAGAATAATTATTATTAAGAGGATAGGTACTTAATCAAAACCAAAGTCAAGAACTAACAAACTTTTTATATTATTAAAATGTGTGCTCACCGAATCCTTATAAAGTCCTCCTATACTTATAGTTAATTGTACGTTTACTATACGAGTTTCGTTTTAAAATCGCCGACATCGCTGCTAAAATCTTGCGTAAAACTATTCCCGAATATCAAGCGTTGCGTCATCACAAATGTACGTACAAAATGTTCCGTCTAGTAATCACAACTCGCGAGGCGAAACTCTTTGTATAAACGCGCACAAAGAACGCGAGCGTTCCACAAAAAAAAAAAAGATTAAAAGCTCACTTCAGAACGCACGTTGACGCATGTGTGAGTGCCTCGTGATTACATAGCGTTGCGTATGTGTTGTTGGAGGTGTGCGTTGTGTGAGTTAACCAAGCGTCGTAGTGTGAGTTAGCCCGCGATATGGCGATAGTATCTGGGTCTGGGTTGCTGGGTTGTCAAGGGCAACCGTACAACCGCTGCAGCAAAAGCACTGCGCTTTCAGCTTTGCGCTGTAATTACACGGCTTTATTTTTAGAGTCGGATGTTGTCGCTTTTTTGTGTTTAGTCGCGTTGCGTTCGCATCGGTTTGCGTGGACTTCAATGCGTGCATGTTTTCGGTGACGTACACGAAATCTTTGCATCGCTCACTTGTGTGTAGTAAAGTTATGTGTATTAGTTAAGAAACATAGAAGTTTGAAATATTTAATACTTAGTTCTAATTTTAAAATCTTATATGTATATAAAATTCAGCTCCCTTATGCTTGTGTCTACAAAAATCGAAAACTAACTCATGGATTGACTTGAAATTAAAAAAAAAATGAATGTTAACAGAAGAGTGTTTCTATATACTTTTAATAATATTAGACTGAGCCACAGCGGAGCGTGGCCGGATGGTTTCAGCTAGTCTGTACTTATAAAATCGTTTTTCCTGACTGACTATCAACTAGCAAAAAGTTTAAATTATGAAGACTGAAGCCAAAAGTCTGGAAATTTGTAACATAGGTTTATTTTATAATGTATTTTTTTTTTTCATAAGGACTTTTGAAAATTTCAATTCTGGGAGAAGCCGGGGTAGGTCGCTAGTAGTATTGTATTATAAATTTCGGTGCGTTTCAATTCTTGCTGCTGAACTTTAGAATAATATTGTAACTATATTATTTATATGCTACTGTGAATTAACTATACCTAATATAGTTAGAAAAAACTACCTACTCAATGGATTACGATGTAACTTTACGCTAATATAGTTTTTATATCAGAATAAAACATGTGCTATAATTCATAAAATTAAAAATACACCGAAGAAATATTTGGCTTAGCTAGTTTTTTTTTTTTTTTTTTTAATTTGTCCTAAATGCATATAACAATTTTTATTTTGATTTTGAAACGTATTTAAATTTTAAAAAAACATTAAAATCATTAAATCCATTAAACTGCTGTTTAATAAAAAATAATCTCAAATTGTAGAGAGTGGTTCTAAGTGATAATTCATTTGATTACTTTTTTACTACCAGCTGTCATACAAAGTCTAACATCCGGCGGCGCCTGTACAATACTTGTGCCGGAAACCGATATCTCAGCCATACCTACTGATTAGATTGATGGCAATCTGTGATATAAGTACATTTTGTGCACTTAATGTATCGAATTTACATTCATCAGAGCAATGAAGACGAACCCATTTTTTTATAAGAATTCTTTTATTTGTAACTTAATGGACACCATGAGGATGAATGTGTATATGGATATGGAAGGGAAAATTCATTGTTTATAAACATATACATACATACAATAAAGACTTACTAATAAATTAGTAGACTTCAGTACACAGACGTACAAGCGAATATTGAAATAAGATAGTATGAAGGTGTATTTGATAACTAACCAATTATATTTAAAATAGCGACACGCCCCGGATTCGCAAGGGTATAAATTTTTCTGCAAATTATGTATATATATACACAAACCTAAATAGTGGCGGACTGTGACTTTATCTTACTAGCGACCTGCTCCCAGCTTCGACCGGGGTGCATTTTTATATATAAAAAACTGTGAAAACAGAATTAAAATCGGTCTACCTATTCTCAAGTTTTTGAAGCGTACACAAACTATGTTAACATTTTTAGGTATATAATTAAAGATATGTATAAAAATATGTAGGTATGTTATCAAATTTAATAATAAATTAAATATAACATGGAGATTTATAAATATAACAGGATATGCAATAAATATATTTTACAAATCAATTATAAAAAAATATAGTATTTATTTGTATGCCCACATATTTTGTTATTTACGTGAAATTATGTACAGACCTAAGTAAAAAAACGATGGAACAACATCGAGGCAGTTAAATTTTTTATTGTAAAATGTCTGGCTGGATTTAAAATCTCATAAAACCTTTTTCATCTTAACTCTTTAGCGGCAAGTCCAAGCGGAATGCCTTTATTCATCTACGAGTATATGAGGAAGGTATTGAAAATAAAATAAAAAAAGAAAATAATCGAGAGCTTCTCTTCATTTGTTTTAAATAAGTATTCAACGTTCTAAAATGTGTGTTGTAAAGTCTTCGACTCTTTTCTAAACGAGAAATACGAAGATGAGTTGTTTATGCTAAAGGTCCTAACATAACACGGAAAGGTTTTTAGATTTTAACGTTTCCACGAAGAAATATTTGGGACAGAAAATGTTAACTTAATATTAACATCTTTAGCATATATTCCCATATATGCTCATAGCTATGTTATAAAGCCGTTACGAAAAGGGTAAACAGGTTGTATCGAAGACTTTATCTGCCATAGATTTGCTGTGGCTTACTTTCGTTTAGGTTTGCTAGTACTTAAGCAAACAAGTTATCTAGAATAGTGTGGAGATACATTTGTTTTGTTTTAAAATTATGTAGTTAGACTTTTTTTTAAATAATTAAAATATTGACCAGAAATATTTTGTACAAGCAACGGCAGAAAGTCGGCAAATCATTTGCAGCACTTCTGCAGTTGCTTGCGTTAATAGGCGACGGTAGCCACCCTATACCATGAAGCGGACCGTCAGTTTGCCTGCGGACCTTTAGAGTAAAAGACTTTCCTCATAAACGGAAAACGCAGTCAACATGCAAAACAAATTCTCACACAAAAGCGTTAGCTTGCTATATAATCTACTATAATGACAAACAAAACAGGATATGTGACATCAACCTGATTGATGGTAACTTGTGCCACTACACTTCCAGACCGGGTATTATTTTATAACAAAATAAACGGTTTGAAAGCTGACAAGAGACATTTTTATCGTGATACACAAAGCCACACAAAAATTTATTAAATGCGAACTTTAAGCGCGCTGCAATTAAGTTCAAATTGCAATAGAAAAATGTTACAATATTATACCTTATACTATTATGTTTTTATAGATATTCTGTCTATTTCTCTGATTATTTTTTTTAAACAACGCAACAGATTTTGATACTTTTTGAAAGAGTGATAAACGTTAGTACATGGTTCTAATAAAGCTAATTTCAAAGTTTTAATAAGCAAAAACGATAAGCTTTGTGTTTAATTATTTAACATTTTTTTTTTTTTAATTTTCTTATTATGACGTGTCACTTTTAGTAAAACAAAAGAACATTGCGTCGACATAATAGTGTTGTTCATGAAAATGATAACAGCCCGCCGAATCAAACGAATATAGAGTTACCGGCCCATCCCATTCAAGAACTCAACTCGAGTTGAATAGCACCGCAGATGTGAGGTTTTTTACAACAATCTTTCCCACACTACCACTTTTTCTGACGCCTTAATACCTCTACAAACTTATCCTTGCATTTCCCGAAACAAATCTCCATTCAAAATTAACCCCTAATCCTATTCTCATAAAGATTACGTTTGTTCTAAAAGGTCGTAAAGTTGCGGCGGCCCAAATAGTTTTGTAAAGGTTTTTTGTCCGTATGTAGTCTTTACTATCGGATGCGACATCGGAAATTGAACATTTTTTTACACTTACACCTATGACATACATTTTGAAGGAAGTTACTTATGACACTGATTGTATGATTTAGTATTGTCTCTTTTAAAATTATAGTTACTTCAGTAAGGCGCGATTTTATATTAATATTTGACATCGCTGTTAAGACATTTAATAGACGTTTACAGTATGCGAGTGACAGCGCTAAATGACTTAACAGCGATGTTAAATACTAACAGAGTATGGTGAAATCGCGCCTAAAGATTGTTACTGTTCAGACAAGACATAGGAAATCAGCATAATCTAAGAATTTTGCTCGAAGATTTTTACTGAATGATAATAATGTTGATTCTTAAATTTTAATAAATATGTTAGGACCGTAGGTACTTACTGCTAAGTTATGAGAGCTCTTTCGAAATTCATTTCTTCCAATTATAAAAAAGTAAATGAAACCGAGGAAAAACTTGATATTTGAAAATTTTTGCCGACTGAATGAAATTCTTTACTAAAAACATTTAGCAAAAAGTTTGAAATCGATTCCGCGAGAGCGTTCACCGTCGCGACTAACCCCTGAAAAATATCGCTTGCAATTACGTTTCTAGGAAACTTAGGGAACAACGAAGTTTGTTTTAAAACGCATTCACGTTTAAATATTTGATGTTCCACGAGGCAATGGATTAGAATCAAAAACATTTGGCGTTTTATTCCTCACTAAAATATTTTACAGACAAGTTTTTCATAGAAATGAATATAAATAAAGTAATGCTAATCACTTTCGTGAATATTATTAACTATTAAACCAATTCAGTATTTAAAAAGAATTTAAAATAATATTTATCATTGAATTATAGACTGAAGGCTAGAAAACTACAAGATAAAGGAAAAAAAAGAAGAGAAAGATCAACATAGGTATTGGAAGCTATCCCTTATTTGATCATTAGCCCCATATAATTTACAGATCCAATCACAATTCACAATTATTACCTCGATAATTTCGCATTACTAACTATCAAGTACTAAGTATTACTACTTTCTGCACATAGTTATTGTAATTTATTTTATTTTTATTTATTTATTTAGATTACATACAGCCATAAATTTAAAAAATATATATTACATACAAATAGGCCTAAAGAATCATAAAAAATATATTTTTACACTTATTTATTAATTAAAAAAAAAATAATAAGAAAAAGAAAAGAATATCCTATAAGTGATAAAATTAATTTTTCAAAAGTAATTCGCCAATTTTTGTTTTATAAGAATTCAAATTGTTGGAAAATATATCAATATCATTCAGAATCTTATTGTAGTGATATTATTATATATTTATCTCAGATACAAAAAGTCTAAACACGTCTAACCGGTGTTTGAACTACGCGTCTACGACCTTGTGAAAGACGAAAACGCTCGAGTTTGTTCAGCAGCAATAAGATACGGATTATCCGAAAGAGAGTAAGAATTAACTTAAAATATTACTTGTGGCAATAATCGGGATATTGGAGAGCGTTGACTGTTCAAGTCGTCGTAATCTCCTGAGATAACTTTCCATTCATTCATATGTTCCGATCATAATATATATCATATATATATCACTTCTACTTAGGTACTTTTAAAAAAACATTTACTATTTCAGTTTTCTTATAACAAAAGATCAACTATTTATATAATTTAATTGACCCCTGTCATGTGGCCTAAGATTGTTAAATATTTTTCAAAATTCTAAATTCAAAGATTAAAATATACTAAACATTAATTAGAACAATTAACTAAATAGGGTCAAGTAACAATTTTAAACGATAACGAAACTATAACAAAGTTCGAAAACAATAAAATGTATGGGATTGACGTATGCCGTCGCTAAATCACGTGATACATCTTCCCATACATTTTATTCTTTCGAACTTAGTTATCGTTTTTAAATTGTTACTTTGACTAAGGCCCCTGGATAGTCAACTGACTTTACGGCTGCTAAGTTTCTTAATAACTCTGTTGAATTGAAGTTACTGTTAAAAAAGTCACACATAAAAGAAACTAATGAAAACACATACGCTAAGGGTAATAATGTCAATTTGAATATACTTCCTCCAAATCACTATATTCAATTTTATAAGTGCATGATGGCTTCACATGACTGTTTTATACGAACGATTCTTTCCAATACATTTCATAAATAGAAATCTTCTATAAAAATAATAAAAAAAATCATTATATTGAGATATTCCTTTCACGTCGTTCTAACATTATTTCTATACCTGGATGATATGCAAATTCGGCAGCAAAACACCGTCATCACTTAATCATCACGTATTTAGTAAGCTTCAAGCATCTTTTATCTGTTGGTCTTCTGTTAAAAATACTACAAAAACTTCCGATAGTAATGTGTAAGAGGAAACATAACTTGTTGGACGTAAAAAGGAAGCATGTACCATTGCACAATCTCGCGTTGCTCTCGTATGTACCAACAGTTAGCTCAGGCGAAATTGGCCAATTTGTTTATTTGTTTTCATTGGCCTTAGTGAACTTGACTCCCCATTATCGCATTCGCGGGAGGAAGGCGTATTATTTATTCGATTATTCCGTGGGACCGTCAGACCGTCTTCATCGGATGGATTATCAAGTACTAACGTCTGATTGAAATTTTTACTCCAAGTAGAATTCACTCTGCAACTACGAGTGATATAGGTAAGTACAGCAGTATTTGTAAATATAATTACCAGATTAAATGTGCCATTATTGAATGATTATGCTGTTATTTAGTTACTTGGTGTTTTAAGATAATTTTTAAAAGAATTTACCACAATTTTACAACTTTTTTTAGATTTATCCTATGTAAATTTAGCAACTGCTTTCATAATTATGTCTGCTTCATAGGACACTTTAATCTCGTTGTTTTTGTCTCTAGACAAAATTTTACATTTTTCCATTATGTAGAAGGGAATTTGAATTTTATTTCATTGCGGTTTCGTCTTAAATATGCATTTATTTGTTCATAGTAAATTGTAATTTATTTTAGTCTATTCTTAGTTATTTAAAATTGTGTTCAACCGATTTATTAATTTTATTAATAGGTTAATTTTTCTCCTTCGCATCATTTGTTAAAATGAGACTAAATTTAAAAAATGAAGATATTTTTTTTTGCATTTGAATAAGCATTATTAACAATATTTCAAAAAAAGTATTGGAGCCAACGTTAAACACTTTACCAACTGTTAATGGAAGGAAAACAGAAGTTTTAGAAATGAGTTTTTTATCGTTACCGTTTTACTGCCGTGCTAGTGGAATACATGTTTCGAACTCTTTAATTATAAACTTTGAATATGGTTACTTATTTTAAATAAGATGGTTCTTGTATCAACTTATACAAATAACTTACTTCTAATATACACAACAAAAACATGCCACACATGCAATTTAGTCAATTAAGTAGTGTCACGGAATACCATAATAGTATTAGTTGTTCAAGTTAATATAGACATGAGTTTATAGGTAAAGATTATGATGCCCTATATGATTCTATCCTCTATAAATCAAGAAAAAGGTTCTTATATATCTACTTACTACACTTTTTACAATGTTATTTTTTAAAGTGGATAGGAAGATATTTTCTTGAACAGGATTGGTTCTTTAATGTCTTTTTCGACGCTGGAAGATAATATCTGAGTTTCCAAACGATGTTTAGATATAAAATCATTAACATTAAGTTACTTTAGAATTATATACTGAGAATGTAATACTATTATTGATTATACAGTGACAATAAGGGACAGGATGCACTAACAACTCTGAACTGGCGTCGTCGATAAAAATCGACATTCCTGCCACTTTAACCACTCTACGTACAATTAAGGGTTAATTTACGCGACATCATGAACAATGACAGACCGATGCGTCATCGCAACGTGCCACTGCTTTGACGCTATCGATTCGCGAAACGAAAGCTCTACAAGGAAAGCTCCAGCGGAAGCACGCGAACGCGCACAGTTCCGCGCTTCACGCTCTACTGACGTCGCTGTGGAACTTTTAACATAAAACAATCCACAAAACCAACTAGAAGCTTCCACAACAAACACCGAAACTACACTTCCACATAACGAAAGCGCGCACGAAACTTTTAAACTTCAAACGCGAAACTACCTTCTCTCGTCGCTTGATCCATCCGCGCCTCCTCTTTTTCTTCGTCTCGCTGCCGCCGGTAACACAAAACGGTCCGAAGGACGCTCGCGAAAAATAAACAAAAAGGGTATATAGTGGAGTTCGCGATCGCGTCAGTTGCGCGCGTGTCGCGTCCCGGGTGTATGTACGACGCGCGTGCGAGCGCGATGACGGTCGGCGTACAACTGGCGCGCGCGGCGGCCGCGCGAGACAGCTGCCGTCGCCGGAGCCAATAGCAGCGCGCCGGGTCACGTGACCGCACCCCCCGCGCCCGCACACGCTTGTTTACAAATAATAATAATATAAGGCCGGTGGCGCCTCTCTACAGCGAACCGCGCTGAACGGCCGCGGCGACTTCGAGCCACGGCCGGCTACGCGCTACGAGCTACGCACAGCTGTCGTTGCATTTGGCGGGATTCGATTCGGAGCATATTCGCTCAACGCGACCGCTTCGATCTGTTTACTGGGAGCTTTCGCGTCGCTTACTTTATCGATCCGTACGCAACTTTTGAACGCATTTAAACAGTGCTTCGTCGTGTTGTTATAATAATATTTTTAGACAGTATTCGCTTCTTAAACTCCGCATACATACCTATGGCTATGTATGTAAACGTATAGAACGATAAGCGTATACGCATTAACTGATAAAAGGGTTAGTGTTTGCTAATAAAATTATTTTGCAATTTTTGTGGAGAGGGTGACAAACGGCCCCTTTTAGCGACAGGTTGATGTTTCCGATTGTTTTGCGTTCAGGACGTAAGGTGCAAAGAGGGTTTGAACCCCAGTACGGTACATCTATAGCGCCACGTTCTGTTACGGTCCCCTCGGCCCAAATCTGTGATCTAAGGTGCCCCTGCACTCCACGTGTTATGATGCACTTGACAAAGTCAATTTTAATTGGTCCCCGCGTCATTATCGCACACGGCGACACCTAATCTTAATACCTAACAATATTTTCCTTTTTACAATATAATAATCTTATCTTAGAGGCGATACAATTATTTTTTGTTGATATCCTAAAATACTTTGGAAACATCATCTATTTTTAGTCAAAAACTGTAATTTAATCAAATGTATAGCTACAATTTGTTTAGCGCCACCTATGGCCAATAATCAGTAAAACAATGCATCATCTAACCTAACCAGTGTATCTCTAATAAACACCTTAATTAAATACCTAAACAATTAGCGGATTCGACTGATATTTCTCATGATTATGTCCAATGAAGTTTCTATGAGAATTGTGCTAATGTATCCCTTGCAATAAATTTTAATGTATGTAATTTAAGAAAAAATATTTTAAAAATCTTTTATGTTTTATAACTTATATGTTTTATCTTTGAAAAATAGGTTAGATTTCTTAGTTTAAAAAATAATTATAATTGTTCTTTTTATACAGAATAAAGTACTTATGCGGATTTGCCCATCAAACACTTTGTAAAAGCATATGAACCTTTTCCCCTCTTCTTTCCGAAAAACTTTTCACACAAGAGATACTTAGGTTATCTATTTTAAAGTTAGCATAGAGGATATTTAATAGAGTTAGACAATTTAATTTAACTTATTCTAGGTTTTCATATATTTTTTATAAAAACTAAGAAGGTAAAATTTAGCTTACCTTCTTAGTCTAATTATGATCATATTAATGTTGACTTGTTTCAACACTAACTGTGGCTGACTGCATTACAGTTTGTTAATAACAATTTTCATTTATTACTTGATTTTGCTTTTTATTATGACGCAAAAAAGAATGTACAAAATAATAAGAACATTCGTTTCAGAATAAAAAATAAACGCTTTTAAGAAAGAAGTATTCAATACATATGAAATTGTTTTAAACAATACAAAATATTAAACTTTTTTTGTAAATATGGTAATTCTATTCTAATTAGCATATTAGTCATTATCGATTAGTCTAATAACATGCTATATATTGCGTATATATAAAGGTTAGGTACCAATAGGGCACTTTTATGACGCCTATAAAATGCGTCTACTACTTACAAAGTTGCATCGAGCTTTTACGCGGACTGTGGGTGAGCTTTACTTTGTAAAAACTTATTGCAAGTAATGAACGCAGTGAATCATCGTTTTCTCGTAAATTCGTGTTTCAAATAAATAGCATAATATTTGTTGTTTGAATATTGCACCATCTGGCTGGCGTATTATTATTTGAATTAATTAAATTTTTGAAATGCTTGAAGACATCTAATTAATGATAGTTAATTAAGTCTTGTCAAAGGAATTAATTTGTTAAAATTTAATTGTTAATGTTTTATAAACCAGGTTAAATGAGTCGACAACAGCTGTTTAAAATATACTAGCCGTTCCCGGCTTCGAACAGTTGCAAATCTTTTTCTGCTACACACACAAACCTTCCTCTTTTCATTAATGATAATCAAGTAATTTGGGCAGTAATTTACTATTTTTTCTCAGACAATAGAATTTTTTGTGTAAATCTGCTGGATTCAAAATTTTTAAATATAGTCTACTAGCTATTGCACGCGACTTCGCCTGCGTAACTTTATAAAATATAGCCTATGTTACTCGCTGATAACGTAGCTTTCTATAGGTGAAAGAATTTTTGAAATCGGTTCTGTAGTTTTTGAGTTAATTCAATACAAACACACAAATCTTCTCTCTTTATTTCATAAAGCTATGTCAGGTACTTTTGAAGATATTGAAGATTTTCTAACCTACCCTTTTTCTTTCCGGTCCAGTGTATTATTATATTATAGTATAGATTATGAACTGTATTTTTTAAAAAATTTTTAGGCTCAAATTAAGTTTATTAATTAAGTAAGTAAGTAAGTTATTTATTTGCATTTAACTACTAAATCCGAATCCTTCATTAATTGACAGTCTCAGAAGTTATAACTTAAATTAACATCACTATATCCATATGAAACAGAAGTCGAACAAGGCACATCCTGCTGGACCCGGATGAGCACCACGTATAAGTCGAAGGTCGAAGTGGAAGAAGAACTCACTATCTAGGGAATATTACTAGGATATAAGAATCTAGGAATACTTACTCACTCACTGAAACTCAATTGCACACATACTGTAAATTCACTGTAGTCATCTACAAAGGGGTAGTTACTACCGCCAGCCAGGCTGCCCAAATGACTGCGACTGCAGTGTGTCCGAACTAAATTACTCTTAGTTCCAAGCTAAATAAATTATTTAAGTAATTCTTTTAAAGGCAATACAACGTGATACCAAACCATGCAATACAACTGTACCTATTCTATTAATATTTATCTCAAGAAAACTATGTTTTGGGCTTAGTAGAGCGTAGAAAATTTTCTTTCTAAAAAATGCATACTTATTGACCGTATAATATTGATTTTTTTTTGCTTTGAAATTTGAATTTTTCGATTATACAATAATTTTTTTATCGAAGGTAAAATTAAAAAATAGTAGCTCCAGAGCTTCCTAGACATGATTACGCAGGCACTTGTCAAATCTTTATACAGTATTCGGAAACGTTAATATATTAATTTATTATTCGACTAAAAACACTTCAAACAAAAGTGTATAAACAAATAAATAACTATCAAATGATTACATTTGATTTGATAGGTAATCGACGACAAGCTGCCTATGCGTTGTGTAGGCAGCTTGTCGTCAGCTATTGTCTAATAACGAATAAAATAACATATAATTCGTAACCAACCGAATTTGAAAACCATGATTACGACGTAGCTAAATTATAGAGACTGCAATGGTGCAAAAGTCGTTCTTGCATTGTGCCGCGCCAATTTCGTTGCTATAAAAGTGCGTAATATCGATTACCGGCTCCCTTACCGCTCTATACCCGTCTCGCTCGCACGACGCACATTCCACCTAACGGAAATGAAAGGTCCTAAGTGCGAACGCAACGGGAAGGGCGAACTTTACGCGGAAAACGCACAACCCCCGCTTATTTTCTCGCCTCAGCACTTACGACCTTTTGCTGCGGGCAACTGGCGGCCCCCGTCGTGGTTGCCATGGCGACCGATCTGTCACACAGTCACACGCACAGAACATAAACTGCAAGCATTGATTTTTTCGCCGCTTCCTCTTTTACTTTACGCGTGTCGAGCGTTGAGCTTGAATTTTTTTTTGAAAGCGCGAGTTCCTTTTGAAATTTTTCTCTCCAATTGCCGGCCGAATGGAGTTTTCATTTGCTAATACAGATTGTATATGAATGTCCAATAATATAATTAGGTATACATCTAGTTTAATTCGTTCTTTTTAAAGTATTTATATTTTGCTTTTCTACCGTTTAACGATTATTCTGAAACAAAATAGATATTATGGGAGTAACTTCATTTATTCAGCTTAATTCAGATTTAGTCCACACGAACCGTTTTTACTTACGGACAAAAGTTGATTTAAGCTAAAAAAATGTATAGTTACTCGCTATTTCGGATCAAATTTTAATGATTGTATTAGCATGACTATTTAATACTGCCTCCATTTTCATGCTGAGTCTACTGAGGCAAGCAATTTTAGAATTGAAGCTAAAAGTTACTTCAATAGACATTTTTTAACTTTTCATGCAAGCAAGATTGAAGGAAAAGCTAGTCTTTTGAAGTGGTGTTGGGTCATCAGAATTTTGTGTTTTTTTTGCATTTATTGAATTAAATATGGATATGAAGTAATAATTTAATTTTAATTTAAAAAAAATATCATTTTTTTTAAATACCCTCTAAGTGATATTATGGAAAAAGTAAAACAGAAAACAAATCTGTAAAATGATAAATGTTCAGCATCAGGTTTTCAGCTTAAGGGAAAATTTGTTAAGGTAGGCTCTACCCTCAAGGGTGCACAAGGGTTGGATTTTCCCTTCGAGATGGACGCTCTCCGTCTCACTCCCTCGTTAACTCAATACTAGTAAATATGTTGTCTTGGAGGCACTCCGGGGGTTACTTTGTCGTGCATCACGCATTTTATAGAAAACATTTTAGAAAATCAAATAAATCTTAATGTTTTTAATCTTTTCGTGTAGGTACTACCTGTTCATATATCAAGCTTGGTATTGTTTATGAATATGTTTTATAGCGCACTCTGTTTCCAATCATAAAATGAATTTAAACGCATCTAGGGGTCTACTCTGTAGCACTATCATAAGTTGCTATCGAAATATTGCGTTATTTTACTTCTGAAGATAACGTTTTCATACATTTTTTTTTTTTAATTTTCAATACAAATGTTGACGATGTAGAGTGCGGTCGTCATAAACTCATGGTAGTGCTACTGAACCTCAATCGGTCGATATTTCGGATATTACGCACTCTTAAATCATTCCTTTTTTGTATATCAAATATAAAGGGAAAATAACTAGCTGAACCAGGCCCCGCTTCACTGTTGCTCAGTCAGCAACGTTCCACGGTTGCCATAACAACGGTAAATGTATGAAATTTATAGTTTTTTTTTTATAAAAATATCCGTTAACGTTGGAATTTTGGAAAAAAAGTATACAAGATTATTCCTCTGTTTAAATGCAAATGTTGTGTAAAATTTTCGAGTTTTTGAAGCATACTCAAACCAAAATGACATTTTTATATATAATACTAGCTGACCCGGAAAACGTAGTTTTGCCAAAAAAATTAAAAAAAAATTGGGATGGGCCACCCTTATCACTTAGGGGTATAAAAAATAGTTTACAACCTATTCTCAGACCTACCGAATATACACAAAAAAATTCATAAAATCGGTGAAGAGTTTGGTTACAAACACTGTGACACGAGAATTTTATAAAATTGACATAAAACGTCAATTTAACTTTTGGACGGACTGACGGCCGGATTGAAAAAAAAAAAATAGTAAGGAAAAATTACTATGTAGGTAAAATTTAATAAAAACAGTTGATTTACTTCCTTTTTTATTTACGGCAAAATTAAATACCTACTTAACTAATATTTACAATTTCCATAATTTCAAACTAACGTTATTAATACTTGGTTAACATTTTTAACTACAGTATTTTATTATTATAATACTATGCCTTCAGGATATTTTTTTCGCTAGAAATAATAGACTCCCAAAATAGTGTCGTCATGCGTAATGTCATGATATTATATTATATATTTTTTAAATCTCACCAATAATGGCATTGACTGGTAAACAGAAAACGCTACGTTTACGGCGCCATCTAGTGACGAGTAGCGACAACTCAATACAAAACAAGCTATCATGTTTAATGCTGTGTTATAATAATCTTAATATAAATCACAAGTACTTTTCACTTTTATTTCATTAAGCGATTAATTGTTAGCTATAATTGAACACTGGCAACAACTAGGTATCCAAAAGACATCGGTATAAAGATTTTGTCCACTCGACTGCAGCGCCACCAAGCGTTTCTGAATGTATTTTTGCTCACAGCGCGACATGTAACCAGATGGCACTTGACACAAGCCATTGCATTCTGTTGATCTGTAAACAGAAAAACATAAGTTTTTTTTTAAATTGAAACGTTATAAATATAAAATTAAAAACCACAAAGCAATATGCCATCTATCGTTCATTGGCGTAACTAACGGTTGTTATAGTACTGATAATAATCAAGAGATGTAGCTTTTACAAATTGACTTTATTTTTGCAAAATTAAATGCACGATTTAATTTTGATAATTATAAAAATATCCCGAAAATTATGTATAAAGTGTCTATAATAATATATAAAAAATGGAGATTATGTAAGATAATTTATCATTTTATACTAGCCGCGGGTAATCTATTATTTAAATTGGTCTGCTTTTTAAATGTAAAGAAGTAAAAATACTTTGTAAATAGGATTGATTGGCATACTTAAACCTAAGTAATTACTAGTATGTTCAAATTGTATATTAAAAATGGCATACTAGTATGTTAAAATTGGTAAACAAACGAATATTATCTACTGCCGCCGAAAAAATTATCCTAATTGTTTCAAAAAAAAAAAAAAAAAAAGTAGAATGCGGTTTCGGAAAATAGACAAGACAATCCATAGACAAACGTCTATAGATTATCTCGTTCCATTTGGCTTGTTGGCACGGTTGTGAGTGGATATTGGATTTCTCTTCATCGGATTCTCTTTACAGCAGTTTTATACTATTCTAATTTAATTAGAATTTATCTCATTTGAAAATGTCTCTTTATCAACAGCTATTTGTACTTACGTGCATATTTCCGTGCGAACCAGTTGCGTCATGTTGTCCGGCATGTTGACGACGTACCGCCAGTTTCCTCGGTTGTTGAGGGCCGCCCGAGGAGTTATGAACTCTGTCCTCACTCGACACAGCTCCTGCGCATTAGCCGCTTGTCGCCGGGGACGCTCTGCGGATGTCTCTGCGCTGAAAACATCGAGTAACAGTGAAGATTTTTTTCTTTCTTATTTACATACTATATACTAACAGTGGACCGAAACACTTACAGCCATATAAAATTATTTTGTACTAGTACTATACATACAAACCCTCCCTGTTTATCCCTCTTTCCATAAATGAAAAACGAATTAAAATTAGTCTTGAGTTTTTGCGAGACTAACGCACGGCCATTGATTTATATATAATATAATATAACCAGGCTGCTTATGACCGGACCTATTGGAAGATATATATATATAGGACCGGTCATAAGCAGCCTGGATTCACCTTTTCAACACCTCACCACCACCAGTTCATTTCCTTTTTTTTCTCATTTGTTTGTAAACATAATCAATTTGGATATATTGATTGTTTTTGTGTTTAATTTTGATATTGATAATCTTCAGTGTAATCAATTAAAACAAACAAAATTAAAAGTTAAAAACAAAAAAGCTCTCACTAAAGCATTATACTATTAGAAGATGTGCAACTCTTATTTTTATATACATAAGAATTAGGTGTTTTATTATACTAAGGGCCTCTTTCACCAACTACAAGACAAGTACAGTGTTGATTAGTTACTTTTAGAAATAATTTTATGTTTTATTAAATTATGCACTTGGTTTCCTGAATCTTTCGATGGGCCAATTTTTTTTTATTATTTTCTTTTTAACGTTTGGAACTTTTACCGTACAGATAAAGGTATATCATCTCCTTCATTCCCGGTTACCGGTGACTTTAAATGGCGGTTAGCCTACTTGACACATGGTGAAAGAGGCCCTTAAAGTACTTAGATGTGATTACATCTCTTATCCTATGTAACTCATATAACCCACATTTTTTCAAAGTTTAAGTGAACAGGCATCTTCTGGGTGAGCTCGCTCCATCTTAGGCCTCATCCTTGCTATACAGTTGGTTGTTGGTCAAATTCAAATTCAAATTCAATACATTTTTATTCGAAATAAGATTTACAAAATCGCTTTTCGACGTCAGAGAATGGCAGAGAATGGCACGTTCACTACCAAGGTGTGCATTCCTCTGTGGAGAAGAACGGCCAAAGAAACTCCACAGGAATCGCATCTTTTATATTTTCATTTCTAAAAAAACATATATTTTTTACATTATTTATTTTCAAGAGCAAACCCATCTTTTATAAAAAAAGTCTTTATACTTCGAATGATTTTACCTAGCCAATCCTAGCGCTATTCGCAACGCTTCAGCCCCAGTCAGTGTTTTCTTGGCGGCTGCCTGAACCAACTCGGCGTTGCGTCGTCGTCTTATAGATCTTCTGGCCGTTGAGGTCCTTGTAGGGAACGTCACTGAACGCTCTATCGTCACATCGGAGCGCGATGGCGATATATATCTGAAAGACACAGTAAAAGCTTATTATTTATTTGGCACTCTCGCTATTATTTTTATCTAGTACTACTTATATTCTGTTTCGTTTAATTTTTTTTTAATTTATTTAGATTTAGATTATATACAGCTATAAATTTAAAAAATATATATATTATAGATTATATACAAATAGGCCTAAAGAATCATAAAAAATATATTTTTACATTTACTTATTAATTAAAATAATAATAAGAAGAAGAAAAAGAAGAGAATATTAATATTTATTATGTATTAATATAATATTTATGTCATTAATATTTATTATATGAGGTTTTTTATAATGTAAAGGGTAGCAAATAAGCGGACTGCCGACTTGATGGTAGGTAAAATAAAGAATTTGACTTACTTCCACCACTCGCTGGGATTGTACTGCGTCACACCACTAGAAGCTTGTCGGAACCAATCAGTGGAGTCATAATTCGGATTAAAATTAGGTTGATTAAAGAAATTTTGATTGTAAACTCCCAAATTTGGATTTAAGCCATTTTGCCTATTATATATCTTCTTATCGTAACCGTTGTCGAATTGGTTGGGCGTGTTCCAGTAGTTGCCTGGAGAATTGTGGTAACCATGGAAACCAAATTTTGAAAAATTCGAAGATTGATAAGCGTTAATGTTGTACGGTGAAGGGTCCACCGGTGACGGTGGTTGCAACGGAGTCTTCTGTGAAAAAATATCTGAAAATAACGTAAAAACAGACCACCTTTGGTTAACCAGCGGTATATGATGGAAATATTAGTTTTATACATATAAAAAAACTAAATTATTGAATAAGATGGACTCTTGATGCTTTATCCAACTGGACTCTTGGACTCTTGGTCAATCCAACTGATCATCATGAATTTTTGCATATTGCAGGGATACACAAAAGGACAAAATACCGGGGTAAAAAAAAAACTATTTTTTGCCGAAAGTATTGAAATAATCTTATTCTTACCATGATTGAATCTACTATGAAACTTGTTATAATTTTTATGATACAATCCGTCGTTGACGAGCGATATTTGATCAACATTTGGTAATGAATTGGGACCGTAGCCGTAAGGGTATTCCGGTTTCTTGTTTGCGTTGAAATCATCTCTGCTTTCGTCTGACAGAAGTGTACTTATGTCGTATTGTCCTGCTTCTATCAATTGTCGGATTATTTGTCTGAAAACGAAAATACATATGTATTGAATCTAATGGACTATCTATGGATCTAGAATAAGATAGAGATTAATTAATCTGTGTCATCATTTATACAATTAGATATCGCATCATGTAATATATTCAAAAATATATTATTTGGAATCTATTTTAATCAATGATTTATAATTATTAGTGCCTCTTTCACCAACTACAAGTAAAGTGTTGATTAGTTACTTTTAGAAATAATTTTATGTTTTATTAAATTATGCACTCGGTCTACTGCATCCTTCGATAGGCGATTTTTTTTTATTCTTTTACAAGCAAAGGTATATCATCTCCATAATTCCCGGTGACCGGTGACTTTAAATGGCGGTTAGCCTACTTGACACTTTACTCAGAGATGGTGAAAGAAGCCATTAGTTAAAAAAATACTTATATATTCACAGTAATTAATAAGTGGAAGTAAGTATAATATCAGTTATTATAGTATTAATATTTTATCTATAAAATCTAAAATATTTAATCTACAACACATAAAAAATAAAAATAAAATGTCCTAGACTAAGATAACTTTTAATTCATAATTCATCCACCTTTATCAAAATATTAACAGTATAAAAAATAATAATTTACGGATTAAGAGGCTTTTAAAATAATGTATAATATATTTTTTTAAATCACGATTAACTCAAATGGTTTAACATTTTATATATTACTAGTAGACTTACTCAGGATAAGGGTCTGGATGTACGCAGTATGTGAGGCCAGGCTGTGCACACGGGGGCGCTCGTCCAGGAGGCGCAGGTTCAAACCCACAGCTCTGTCCATATGGACAGCTGTAACCATCTCCACCTCGAGTTGCCGTCCATACTAACTGAAAAAATAATATTTATAAATTAGTTTCGACATTGTGTTACTGGTTACAAAATTTTCCAATACAGTTTCTTAATAAAAGTAATTAAATCATATTAAAATATACTCCCTCCCTACTATTGTATTAGTTCAATGTAATGTTAAAAATCAACTGATGCTTACAATTTGCCACCTACACAAAATGTCAATGTCAAAAACCTTAACATTGTATTGAACAAGTTGAGTTAGTTTTGCGAAAGTGAACTAAATATTAAACATACATTGTTTAATGAAATGATTCACAAATGAATCATTCTTTGTAAATGTAAGGTCGTATATTCAAATGTTGAAAATGCGTTTGAGTAATCTCCATTCGTTCTGCTTGTTTATTAATATACTAACATTAAATAAAATAAAAAAGAAACTAAGCATTCCCACGGGTTACCCCCATTACAGACTCACGTTGAAATAAGATTAGAATAAGAATAAGATTAGAATGATCTAGAATAAGATAATGTGTTGTATAGTGTTCCATTTCCCTATACCCATAAACTATTGCTATTTTTGTTTAAGGTTTTAATGAAAACCTTGAATGGGCAGTAATGGGCGTTACGATAAAAATATTTTTGTAATTTTATAAAATGTAAACCTGTTTTATACCAGTCACTAACAAAATAAGGTGATTGATTGCGTTTTTTTTTTCTAATTTATATTAATCAAAAGTATTTTCTTTTGATCTGCAACCCCAATTGACTAAAGAATGAAGAATTGAAGATTGATCATCTAACAAAAAAGTTTAGATTAATTGAAAGTATACTTTATTGTCTCGAATTAAACGCGTTTTCATTTGTTTCCTTAAACAATAATATGTAACAAAACACTTGATCTAAGTTTTATTCAAAGCACGCAGAAGAAAGTTGCTTGCCGTCTGATCTGCACCGTGAGTGGAATCATTGACTACATAAAAAACACGAAATAAACATTATTAATGAAGCAGTAAGGTTCTCTGTCCTTTTCTCGCTATAAAAATACAATTTTATTGCAGAATTTTCCCCAAAAGATATCAATTAATTATTATTCATCTTACAAGATTTCGTAATTATTTAGTTTTTTTTTAATGTAAAGGTCGTCAGACAGGCTGACGATCGCCTTGATGGTAGGTAGGCCTACACAAGCAACGCCACAGGTGCTGCAAGTGCGACAATTAGTAGAAATATTAGGTTTTCTGAGATTAAAAAATGCTTATAACAATAAACCTTATAATATTTATGAACAGATATTATTAAAAAGGTTTCTTAAAAAATCTATAGGTATAAGAAAACTTAAAACCAGCAGCAGCAGCAGATCTCACTCTTATTAGACCCCATAGACAGACAGACATATATATACATGACCTCAGTAATGACACTATTTAACGGCAACCTTCTCAGAGAGATCTTGACACAGTACCTAATGTGTACCCATTTATTGTCAATTACATCGAATTAATAGACCCATGTCACATATTGTTATGTTGATTGTCACTATCTCATATAACCTTGGTCCGTCATTACTCTGATTGTTCTGATGTTAGATGATTGCATTAAGAAAACCTTTAACACTTTATAAAAAGAAATATGTTTAGCAACAAGAGCAACAACAATAACAACAACATATGTGAATGTAACTATGTCTGTCTGTTACATTTTCACGCCTTAACTACTCAACCGTTCATCATGAAATTTTGTACTGTTCCCATCCAGAAAAAATGTACTGTTCCCAAGGGATCATCGAAAATAAAGTAAAAAAACTAACGCCTGGCCAAAGTGTTTAGCAAGAAGAGGTCAAGAGTAAGGAGAGAGATATTTATATTAAGAGTAACTAATGTATAAAATTAGTAACTCTCCCCCGGTTCGCACGAATGTAATTTTTTTTTGTAAATTGTACACGCAAACTTTCCTCGTTTATCCCACTTTCCATTAATAGAAACCGTATCAAAATCAGTCGTGTCGTCTAGAAGAAGCTATTGGCGAAACAGACAGAAGTGGACAGCGACTTAGAGTGCATTATCTAAATATCTATATCTATACTAATATTATAAAGAGAGATTTGCATGTTTGTAATGAATTAACTCAAAAACTACTCGATTCTTTTCCCTATAGAAAGCTACATTATCAGCGAGTAGCATAGGCTATGTTTTATAAAGTTACGCGGGCGAATTCGCGCGCAACAACTTGTATGAAATAATGTAATAATATTTTTTTAAAAGATCATTCATTTAAGTAAAGTAAAACTTAAGATTTCGTTTTCAGTCGCGAGCAGTGCTATTAAATTTCTGAAAGGCCAGAAAGGAGATGGAACATTTCAAAAACTATAAGTAGGTGTATTGTTATATTAACCTACATCAATACTGTATTCTATAATAACACTAAGATCTACTCGAAATATTCTCACGTGTAACAATAACATTACATCACGGTGACACATAATTATTTCATATCTTCCATTATTCTACTATTCTAAAAGGTCTTATGTAGAAACTAGTTTTGTAACGAAATCTGCCGTTTCAATTTTATACGGTTTGCACGCAGGAAATATTGTTATGTGACCGAACGCTATTGTTACTGTCGTAGAAGAAGAAATCGGAAGTTGTTAGCTTTTTTACTTGATTTAATTACTGTATTATTTTTGTTGTGAGTCAATTATTTATTAGTAATGTATGTAATAATTATGATATATCTACTATTGCAATTTTTTTTACATAAAAAAAAATCACAAAGTACAGGTAAAGTGTATTGGCTTTATAGTAATTTTATTAAGAAGATATTAATTCATTAGAAGAACACGAAATTAAATTAGAAATTGTACGTAAATTAATTGTTCTCCCAATTGCTTTGAAAAATTTATTGCTTATTTTTTTTTTTCATTATTTAAATAAAAAAGAATAGATACGTAAATTGACTCTTTTCTGCCCGCAATAATGTTGGACAGTTTTTGAAATAGCAACGTTCTTTTGTGGACACAGAAGACTTCAGAGGACACACTGTACATCATGATAGAAATAGTATTAATATAATTGAAAAATTAAAAAAAAAAAAGACGTTTCTGACGATTCTGTCCGAATCGAGTTCATTCATTTTTAAAATGTAAAAAAAATCTTATTAGAATGAACTAAAACATAAAGTATACATAATATTACAATAAAAATACAGAATATACTATGAAAAATAAAAAGAAATATAGGTCAAGTTAATAATTATTTCTTCTATTTTTTTTACAACTAAATACAAGTACACATAAAAAATATATTAATGTGAAATTAGTATTTACTAAAATTTCAAATATTTAGTAAATACAGTTTGTCGATTTAGAAGAAAAATGGATGGATCTTAAAACATCGCACGAAATTTAGGCCTAAGTTTTTTAGCAGCATGTTCACGAAGCTAGTGACAGGGCTTAGAAAGCGGTCTCATAAAAATGTGCAATGAACTGAGATAGTGAAATCTACAAGATAACATCAATATTATCTTGTCTGCATGTTAAACTCGTCCTTGTATTTTAAACACACGAGTAAAAATTGTGCGCGTTTTCCTGTTTTTGTGACGTTACTAGGTGTTCCCTCGTGACTTCATTTTAGGGTTGTTGCGGATGCAGAATTTTTAACATCCGCGAATGGCGAATCTAAATCGAGTTCCACAATAGTTGTTGCGGATGCGAATATCCGCAACAAATCTACTTCATTTGTTTTATTCTCAACTGTTGTGTCGTTATCTCAACCGCTTTGTTTTTGCTTCGTGTACTAGTCAACAATTTATCAAATTGGTTGATGGTATATTTCGTTTTTGGGCAGTATTTTTGGCAGTAAATTGAATAAAAACAAAAACAGACTATTAAAAATGTAAAATACATTTAATTAAGATTTAAAAGCTTAAGTACCACGGTAGTACCACGGTAAAACGTAACTAAATGATTCAGAGAATATCCCGTGTACATGTAATATATGGATAAACAAATTTCACGTTTTCATAATAAGTATAGAAGAAATATTTTTTAATAATATTACCAGTGAAAATCAATTAATGTAAATTACAATTAAAACTGTAAACTGTAGATAGTAGTACTTTTATTTAGTAACTAACATTCTTTTAATTAAATTTATTTTTATACATTTATCAGATAATTGTTAAATAATAATCCGTTGGAATAATTTTTTAAATATATTAACTCCGTTTTATCGGATAAAACGGATAAACAGTTTTATACGTTTTATCCTCCCGTATGTTTTAGAGCTAATCTAACTGCAAGTACGAGCACGTAGTTCGCTTTCTAAATAACGTCACTTTTGTGTAAATCCGTTTGACACCTCACTGTTTTGAATAATGCCACATCATTATGATGCCATTGCATTGCGTCATTAGTGTAATCTGGAAGTTCTACACGAGGATGAATAAAAAGTCGTAAATAAAAAAAATTATGTGAAGATAATGTAGCTTTCTAAATGTGAAAGAATTTTCAAAATCGGTTCAGTAGTTTTGAGTTTATTAATTACAAACATACAAATCTTTTCTCTTTATAATAGTATAGAAGTATAAATCTAATATCTTAAGTATTACCAAGAATAGAAAGGACGCTATCTACATATATGCTTTACCGCTTGAGAGATCCAGACCAAAGCCAACTATAAAAAGTTCATTTCCAAGATTGGCCCTGCTTAGAATCGAACCCGGAAACTTTGAGTTAGAGTATTTAAGCAACCACTCGATCAAGGGCTCGTATTAATACGTAAAAAATTAGATTTATTAATTTTAATTAATTGAAATATTAGATTAAAATTGATGTGACATATTATATTTAAAACCAAAAATACATGTGGTATGAAAATTACACCCACTTCGATTCGTGACTTAATAAAGAGGAAAGTGTCTCGGCGACGTCAAGGATAATCACGATCCCAGTTAAACGACACTTCCGGCTGAAGTGTAATCAAGTGCGAAACTCATTAATACGTCGAGTGTTTGCGACCTCGCTTATCGACAACTACGGCTGAGATGTTTGACAATTTAACGAAAATTGAGGTTTTCAACTCTTTTTTTAATAATAAAGCATGTCAGGCAGGCTGATTGCCAATTTAATTATAGTTATCTACCTAGTTAGTCTAGTTGCCTACCAACAACACATTGGTCTTTATTCTACCTAGTATTGGTCTCTCTAGTATCAGTACAATGGTCTTCTGTAAAAAAGTGGCGACTGTCACCAAGTAAACTGCCAAGTTTATGAATATAAAATGTGAAAATCTATACTAATATTAAAAAGAGAGAAGATTTTTATTTTTGTATGTTTGTAATGAATAAACTCAAAAGCTGGTGGGCCGATTTTAAAAACTCTTTCACCTATAGAAAGCTATATTATCAGCGTGCAACATAGGCTATATTAAATAAAGTTAGGCGGACGAAGTCGCGTGCAACAGCTAGTAGAATAAAAAGTAAGGATTGTAAAAAATTTACTGAGTATAAAAAAACATATAATACATGGTTGGCATTTCTCTGGGTGAAATCTGTCATTTGAAGTAGAAATGGGCGAATGACTATTGGGTATACAAGTTTTGGAGTGGAACGTCAATTCCAAGACCACCAGATGATTTTTAAACATCTTTGACTCTGAACCAAGATGATCTGGTGATGACTTAAAGAGACTTAATCAAAAAATATATATCCAATAGTGGACGCTTACAGTGGATCATGATGATCTACCTCTTCGGAAACTAGAATATCTTGGAACATTAATTTATGTATGAATATTATTTATTATTAATCACCTTGTAAAGAAACTGTAAATAATGTGATAAAATTTATTAAGCACAGTATTAATAAAATATGTTATGCCATTAAAATTGTAATACACGTCATACCTGTCACGAAGCGAAGTTTTAAAAAATCAAAACATCTGCACCGTTTTAATAAGTACAGTCGAGTGGATAATTGTTTAAATATTAAAAACAATTATTATAAATCAAAATATAGCTGTGCATACTAAATTTTCATAGTTGAACCACTTGAAAGATTTAGATTAAATGGATTTTAAGTCAATTCTTTTGAAATTACCACCAGTTTGGAATGTTATTTGTATGAACCGGTAAGAAACCTATTTTCAACATCAAATGCTTAGTTTCCTTTTTAAAAATTTTAAAGATTAACTATTCGTTCCTTACATATTATACTAATTGTTGCACGCGACTTCGCTGGCGTATCTTTATAAAATATAGCCTATGTTACTCGCTGATAATGTAGCTTTATATAGGTGAAAGAATTTTCAAAATCGGTCCAGTAGTTTTTGAGTTTATTCATTACAAACATACAAAAATACAAATCTTCTCTCTCTCAACTACTGAACGGATTTTCATGCGGTTTTCACTAATGTAAAAAGAGTTAAATGAGGAAGCGGGTCGATAGTAAGAAATATTATAATGAAATTATCATTTATTTTGATTAATAAGAACAAAATTAAAAATATAATTATTTGATTTTTAAAATTCGGTAACCTACCTGTCTTTTAGATTCAGATTCAAGAAGCTCTTTAGACTAACTTGCCTTTGCTTAAGCAAATTTTAAACTAAGAGTTGTCAAAATGATATAGCGCAGAATATGTTTATGACTTGAGTGGCCGAGTGTCCAGCCTCGCTCCATTTGCATACCATTAAGCCGACAATAGGTTGTCTGTGAATACTTAATTGTTTACTCAGCCTACAATCGGCGGGCGATACATTCTACCGATTTCATACCCGGTTTTTGAGGAATTTCCATTTCGACAAAATAAATCATGTTTTAGCATAAGCAACAGTAATTTTTAGCTTTATGTGTTTTAGTACTGGTGCAATAACCTGTTGTTTTTGTATTATATTTTATATAAATTCTTAAAATATTAGGTACTAGGTTAAACTCGCGACTTTGTCTGCGTCTTTAGGGAACTGTACTTTTTCTGGATGAAAGGTAGCCCCTGTTCTTTCCTTTGTAGTGCCCCTGAAAACGTCTTAACAGAATTTTATAATGACCACTGTATAGTATAACTCGTTTTACCCCAAAAGCTATTTCCATGAATGTTAACAAACGAAGTCGCAGGAAAAAGCTATTTTTCGTTAAAAAAATCTTACTGAAACTAACCTAATTTTAAGTTAAATGTAATAAAATTATCAATTTAATATTTACATTATTTTTAGTTTTTCTATTTGACAAATCGTTTGAATATAGACATGATTTTTTTTTTAATAAAATATTTCCAAATAAAAAGCACAGTAAGTATTAATATTTCTTAGCACGCTCTCAGAGTAGCGCCGAGATTTGTGAACTAGACTTTACTTAAAATACATTTGACTTATGATAGGCTATTGCTTAACTTTGGTCCAAAGGCTACTTAGGAATGGGTGTACCTACGCAGTGTTTCTGTGACTAATTTAATCTATCTGTTACTAGATTATTTTTTACAATTTATCGACGTGTCTGTCCTGGGAGATTTAAGTTACAGACTCAACTCATGTCATTGAAAGATAAAAATAATATAAAAATGTTGTGTTGGTTTGTTTATTACTCAAAAACTCAAAAACTAGCCAACGTATTGACTTGAAATTTTTACACAATATGCAATCCGCTTCAAGGATTGATCATATCTTCGCTTCGCTTAATAATATAATCTCGCTCGCGAGAAAATCGCTTTTTAACGGCGCCATCTGCCGAGGAGAACTAACTCGCCAACGTGAACCACTGTCACATTTAAAGTGGAAGTTAGCCGTTGTTATGGCAGCCGAGGTCGGGTTCAGCTAGTATGGTATAATTTATTTGCGAATGATTAGATTCATATATATGATTGTAAGACGGTCAATCAGATAGTATAGGTATATTAGTTGTGAATATGTAAAACCAGGGGGATCAGGATATGGGACATCCAGTATAATATTAAAGGTACCAGGTGAGGACCAAGAAATAGGCTTTGGCATCTCTTGCCAAGGCGGTTTTCTGTCTATACCTACTCAGAGGTTACTACAATGTGACTTGCTGCTTCGATATCACACAAGAATCAAACAGATTAGACGTGTGGTAAGTCGATAAACGGATATATAAAACAATGATAATAGAATTAATTCAATATTAAACTAGCCAGAGGCATATTGACTTAAATGAAAAAAACATACGAGTATATATTCATAATTTTTTGTTCGCAGAGATCAATCCGCCCAATCGATTGCATTTCAATTAGGCAATGAAAAACTAACATTCGCTAACATGATTGATAATGTTTATTGTTACCTTTGTGTCAAGTCCCATGTCATTGTCTTATCCGGGTGTCGAACGTGATCGCAAACATTTAAGTATTTAATGTTTAAGACAATTATAGCCCGCGTGTTCGCCTACATATAAAGTTTAAAATCTATGGAAGTGTGATGGAATGTGAAGATGCTGATCTCGATATTAAATTTCATTAAAATCTTTAACAGTTACGGTTACATTGCCGTGAAGTACCGACTTCATTGCAAGCTCCTAACCTATTCTTTACCAAGTACACTCAAAAACAAATTTTTAAACTATTGTATAAAATATACTTCATAATTTTTAATAGAATCTGCTGATCAATCGTACCTACTTGCCAGTTCGTGCTCAATTAAAAATTTCGTATCTATCTTGCCAAAATAATAAAAGAATCAAACGTATGCATAATTTATGAGATCAGCTACCTTATTTACTACCAAGAAACAAACGCCACATGGATGACAAAGCAAAACTAATTACAAATCAACCACGCCTTCAGCTAATTGTATCTGCGATCTATTTTATATTGTCATAATGCACGATTTATTCTGTATGATAATAATATGACCATCAACAAGTGACCACAAGGAAATCCGGCTTTCAAAGTCTTGCTTTTTGCAAATGGTGGGGCGCATAATATTTTGGACAAATCCTGCTCAAAATTAATCATCTCTTCCATTGTTTCTAGATATTATAGCTGTTTATCCATGGTAACGACGGTAAAACGGTAAAAAAGACTTTATTTTCTATAGTATTAAATTAGATCTATTTAGATCTAATAGATCTACTTGTTACTAATTTGAAAGTAACAAATAGATCTAACAGTCCATTTACTCGTAATCTTATTTACCGTAGTTAATAACAGCACTATTAAATCTTTTAAAAAGGTGACGATCATATTATTATTAGAAAAAAAGTTTTAATTATATAAAATTTGTCTGTTTTAGTGTCTTTAGTTAGTATCTTTTTAATATTTGTTTGTGTTTTAGAAATTCAACTGAAACGCCCTTTGTTCTATTACTATTATTAGTATTATATATTACAATTAATAATTATATTATATTATTATAAATATATATGAGAATTTAATTAATTAACAATTTAAATTATATTTTCAAATTACTTAGAAATTGTATATATCTAGTTTGTGATCCTTTAGCAGATTTTTAAGCATGCTGGCTGCATGTGGGCTGTAAATTTCTAAACATTCCCTTTCCGACATAGTACATACATACACCTTTCTTGTTCCCTAGTTCTTTCGTAACTCTTAGGGTTGCTATACTGATAGCCGGGCGGTAGAATCGAATATGTATAGATGAACGTTCGACAAATTGCTATATTTATAGCAGTGTCGGCGAAGCCGGGCGGTAGACACTATGTAGATGAACGTTCGGCAGAAAGGCCTTTCTATTCGGCAGAACTAAACAAAAGCCGGGTGATTTTGCCGATCGAGTAATCCGAATGAAAGTCAAACATACTCGTATGTAGAAGGAACGTCGGGTCGGCTTTGTTATTCAACAAAAAATGCCGAATGATATATGTATAGCAACCCTTATGCACACAGATTAAGTAATTAATATGCAAAATATTGTCCTTCATATGTCGATATTCTTATAAGCTATTCGATTGACATTGTTATGTTAATTATTATTGTAATGTTGACAGCTTGTAGATACAATTTTTTAATAGTTCGCAAAAAATTAATTCACGGAAGTAAATCGTTATTTTTGCTACAAGAACTCATTTCTTAAAATTAGTTCAACAAGTGTTTAAACATTTGCTGCATGCATATACATATTGCAGAACACAAATCTTTAGAAAAACCTCTTTTTTTACAAGAGTCTTATATTTTTTTATAAAAGTGCTTGCCTTAAAGCTCTTTCTCAGGGGCTTGGGTTTGGTTCCTAGCAGGAATTTTCAAAGTTGATTTTGGACTAAACTAGATCTGGCACGTAGTGGCAAGGCTTACTGCGATTCGCAGTTATTTGGGCATCCCGTCTGGCGGCAGTAATATACAATGCCCATTTTTTCCCAATGTCCCCCCCCCCCCCCCCCCTACGCCATAATTTTCCAGCATCCTGGCTGCAGCGTAATTTTCAGATACTGTAGATTATTTAAGAATGACACGATCCTCTAAAATTAGAGGAACCATATATTTCCTTGTAAAACTGCAAATCTAAATAAAAACTCTTTTCTTTTCGTAACAAGTATAAAAATAAGTAAGAAAAATATATGTTTAAGTAAGTATTAGGTAAGTGTTTAAAGCTTCAGTTTGAAATTAACATTGTTAATAATAATGTAGGATGTTAATTAATAAGAACGCTAGTTTCTCGGCTTTGACCATGACCCTGACCTTGGACGCACTTTCTTTTTACGGAGTTCACACTTGAACACAAATTAATATAGTTTGCATGATTTACAACATATCTGTGTGAGATTTAGTTGGACATACTTACTATAAAGAAGATAACGGAGAAACAGATGCTGTCTGTTTCTCCGTTAAGTTCTTCACTTTTGGATACGGTTTTCACAAAGAAAAATTATTAATTTTTTTAATTAATTTTTGATTTTGATACGGTTTCCACTAAGAGAGGTTTGATAACGAAGAAGGTTGTATATATCAAAACGGGTTCACCGTGCGAAGCCGAAAAAAAAATATTAACAGAAATTTATTCAAAACTAGCGACCTGCTCTCGGCTACGCTCGGATGCATTTTTCTTCTGCAAAATCCTCTTCGTGTATCGCTCTTTCTATCAGTGAAAACCGTATTATAATCCATTGGGTGATTTAGAAGTAATTAGCGGAGAAACAAAGAGTAGCAGTTAGCAAATTTATTTATGATAATTATACTAGCGACCCGCTCCCGGTTTCGTACGGGTATAATTTTTTTCTGCAAATTATACTCGTATATAAAAACCTTTCTTGTTTAACGATCTTTTTATTAGTGAAGACCACATTAAAATCCGTTGCATAGTTTAAAAGATTTAAGCGTAAATACAGAGGGAAGCGAGTTTATTTTATACTGTGTTAAGATTTATCGATGCTGTCTTGAAGAACATTATAAAAGAGATATTAATTGCAAAAGCGAATTAAGATAATTGGAAGAAGACAAATTTCGCCGCCTAAGATTCAAATATCGAACGTAACCGTTAATTAATGAGTCTGAATAGCTTAAATGATTCTCAATAATAATTTAAAATGAATTTCTAAATTGGAGAGTTTCTCTATAGCAAATATAGTATATTAGCAAACCTGCAGTTGAGACTTAGCACAGCGGAAAAACAGTGTTTTTTTTTTCAAACAAAATATATTAGTGTTCTTCTAAAAATAATAACTGCACATTAAAATATGCAAATAATAAAATCAGACATATTTATCATCATCATTCATAAAATACAAACAACATATGTGATTAATCCGTTGAAAGATCAGGGAATTTGATGTGAAATTACTTTTGGATAGAAACAAATAAATTCGTGCTGTTTTTTTTTTTGGTATGTTTATCAAGTTTTTTTTAATGTAAAACTCGTCAGACAGGATGACGGCCCACTTGATGGGTGGCTACTGTCTCCTTTAACAAAGGTGGAACTTGAGTGCTCTGCCGAGGTATTTATTTTAATTTTATTTTTATTAGGGAAACATACAATATCTCGCTACACATTATACGTATATATTACATACTCGTATATTACAAGAAAAACAGAAATCAGCAAAGTTTCCACTAAATTACTAAGACTTATTATAAATTACAAATTACTACAGAAAATTGGAGCAGGGAGGAACATACGAGTATAATACAACATGTAAGGAGTAGTTACTACCGCCAATGGGTTGTCCAATTTATGACTGCGAAACCCAGTGTGTCTTGCCACTATACCAAAAGTAATTTTACTTTACTCGTATACTAAGCTTTACTAAGTTTTCTAAGCTTAGGAAGCATTTAATATCTTCTTATTATCTGATCTTTAAATTATTTCATGTAGTGGAAGGGTTTCTTGTATAATAAAGCTAGTTTTAAAGTAAAGTTATTTACTTATTATAAAATAAAAATATTAAACAAAACTTGTACCTAACATGAGGAAATATACTTGAAAAGTAAACGGAAATATATTATATATAATTATCATGATTAATTCATTTATTGTCCAAGAACAAACAATTAGATTTAATTGGTGTACAAATAAATAATACATTATTTATATATATTTGTATTATTTATTGCATACCGATTGCAAGTAATATGTCAATAATTGGAACTTATTGTCACAATTATCAATAGAGTATAACTTTTCCTGTGATCGTTCTTACGTACAAAACAATATTTTTCTTTGAATGTTTTATGACAATTTTCTTCGGCTGAGATCTTAACGATATTTAAAAAAAATTAAATTAGTGTAATTAAAAACAGTAAAAATAATTAAAAATGCTATTAACTTGTTAAGTGTTTTAAAATTATCTCAAATTACATATACATTTTAACGAAACTATAATTATATATAATAATTTACCAATTATTATTATTTTTCATTCGAAACCTAAAATACATAGATTGATACCGCGTAGCTTTCAATAGTTAGGAGTTTACTTCAGAAAAGGAGGTTTCGTTTGACGGCTGTAACCACACTCTTACAGAAGACAATCGTGAAATAACAGTTTCGGTGATCGAACATAGGATGCTAGAGCCTTTTTTTCTGATCCCACCATTGTTCCTTACATAATTAATGATGATAGGGAACCAGAGTGGGCAAGGGAATTTATTCCTTATCATTTATACTAAGAGGGTCGGCATATAGGTGACGGTAGCCCAATACCATCACCAGGACATTCAGTCTGACTGCTTGCCACACTTCACATTAAAAAAAAGATAACACTAAGTATTTTAACGATACACATTCAATATTAAACTTAAGAAAAGCTCTCTTCACTTTACTTAAGAAAGTGAATTCGGAATGTCTGATGAAATAATATTGATTAAATGCTTTTGATTACAAAATTTATGTTGCTCATTTGTCATAAGCTCATTTTTTGTAATCGCATATGCAAACTTAATATTCCATTTGGCGCCATTCGTTTGTAGTCTAGACACTTTTTCTTTCAATGTCCTTATAATTTTACATAGTTTGTACAATCTTTTTTTTTAATATATAAAAATCAACCGTCGCGCGATAGTCTTTCAAAACTCAAGAATGGCTAGATCAATTTTAATTTGGTTTCTACTGATAGAAAGGGGATTAAAAGGGGAAGGTTTGTATATATATAAAAATTGAACCCCATCGGCGCTGGGAGCGGGTCACTAGTAAAGTATAAAATTTCTTCTAAGATGAATTATTTCATCTTAAACATTTGTTAATTTTTTTTTAAGGATTGCAGAGTTTGGTATATTCTTGATTGTTGCTAGTGTTTATGGTGACGGTGTTTAGTGTTTGTTTCGTTTTCCTATCGGTCGTACGAATACGACTTCTACGAAGTCGTAGGTTCGGCTAAATAGTTATCTATAAGTACTAATAATATTAGCAATGTACAATTGTTTATTTTTCCAAATAATCTATACTATATAAATTCAAAAACTACTGGACTGATTTTGAAAATTCTTTCACCTATAGAAAGTTACATTATTAGCGAATAACATAGTTTATATTTTATAAAGTTATGAGGGCGAATTCGCGTGCAACAGCTAGTAAAAAATAAAACATAAAACTATGTCAAATTTCGTCAAATAACATTACGTTATTACTCAAAACTTTGGCATTTCCGTTCATTACATCTCTACGTACAGTCCTATTGAAATGACTTTACAGAAAGCGTTTCTAAGAATTTGTTTGTTAACCTTTACTAGACAATAGAAATGAGGTCGTATTACTCGCACAAGGGCGGTTGGCGTCGTCATGTCAAACCGATTTCCGCGTTAACCGTGTCAAGGGCTGCTATACATAAACCCCAAAATATAGAAGACAAGAAGCGAAGTAAGGAAATAAATCCGGCACAACTTAATCAATTGCATGAAGCGAAAGCCTGTCTGTCGACCTTTATCGTGAAAAAATCAAGTTCAAATGCCGCGAATTGATTTAATAGCGTCATATCATTTGTCTATTTTGATCGATTCACCATGACATCGGCATGTTTCTTGGTTCCGCCTACTCCGAAAATAATATCTTCGAAACTATGACATCTAAGATGTCGTCATAGTTTAAAAAGTTGCGCACACGCAGACAATCACCTCTCAGTACCTACGTCACAAACTAGAACCGAATTACAAGTACTAGAAGTGTTTATGAATTAGTCGAAATTCGACCATTATCATTTCGAAGGTGGGGAACAAAAAACTAGCTTCAATTTTTTTTAATTTAGTTATTAGCTAGTTAGCTACTAAACAAAATAACCGTTCACAAACAATTGAGAAAATTTTAATTCTTAAATGATTGTATATGTAGTTTTTACTTACATCATAAATTTGTATCCAGGCAAAGCTGTGGGCGGGGCACAATCTTACAATTTAGAACAATGAAATACCCTGAAGGCGAGATGGCGAATTAAACTGAGAGAACAGACCCTATTCTCAATTGGAGTAGTTTTCTTATTGTACTAACGAAATACTTAAATGGCTACCATCGCCTTTAACACAAGCAACGCTATGCTATGTTACTCGTATGCTGCAAGTTCACCCCCCTAACCCTAAGGTTGGACTGACCCTACTCCTTTATCCTAAGGTTGGATAAAGGCTAAGGCTAAGTTATCTCAAATGGATGGGTTCTGGCATCGCTATCAAAATACAATGGGTGGTTTAAAAGAAGTTAGCGGTGAAACAGAAGCGGATATGGAAGCGAACATTATTTTAATAACATGTATATAAATACAAAAGATATACATAAATATTTTTAAACTATACTCGTACAATTAGAGTTTATTTAAAAGAAGACAACATGTTTTTAACAAACTCCAAATGTTTCCAATATGATTTGGCATTTTAATATCACCATTTCACACTGAATCGTTGTGTTATGTTAATTATGTAAATTTGAAATGGAATCCCTAACAAATTAGAGTCGGCGTCGCTGATCATTCTATACAACGACCTTGACAAAGTTGTTCAGATAGTAGCAGAGTAAAATAACCATTAACTATCAACTCATCAGTACATGATAGGTTTTTTTTTTATAAATTTTAATCCATCGTAAAATTATATTTTATTTCAAAAGCCATTTTGCTGAACTAGACATGACTGTATACGAAATTTTTCTTTTAGCGTAATATTTGCTATCTAAAGTCTTATTGCACAGAAACTCAAAATTATTCAAAGGGCTTCAAAGGAAATAACTAAAGGGTAAAAAAAAAATAGGAGCGACTACATAAATTGTCTTTAGGAAACTATAGAAACGCAATCTGCTGGGCGATCGAAGCCTTCCTCCAAGTTCTAAACAATTTTACAATCTAAAAGCATTGGAATTTATACAATAACAACGTCTACTAATAGCATCATAAAGCTAGAACATAAGAATAATTACGAAATCAGTTCGAAAGCCTTCTTTATAAGAGGAGACTGTTAGAAATATAAATTTCGAATGTGTATCAGAGAATGCAGTTTTGCCAAATACGACAGTCTAACCGACACAGTGGCGACGTTCGGATTATTACAAATACACTGCTGGTATGGCTCTAGCGTCAAGGTCACGGTTCTATATATCGGAAGCATTGTTAGGGGAAACGTTAGATATTTCCGCGTTGTGAATATGTGCGGCGGGCTTGTGGTGGGTGGTCGTTGCGTAAATATTGCAAGTACGCACGTGACGCATTCGATTCGTTTGCTAATATTGCGATGTGCAATACGCGGGGACAGTTGATTCATTCTCTTCATTTATTTAATTTAAGCTAACCCAAATAAATATTAGAGGAACAAGGCCATCTGTATTCCCCTATCACACAGTAGACAGTTATAAAGGGGGGAAATTGCCACCCCTTTATAACAGAGAAAGTATAACTGTTGATTCGGCACGTGAATAGGGATATTAGAATCCATATTAAATCAATTACATTTTGTGACAGTAGTACCATGCGACCTTTGGTCTAAAAAAGTCTATGTACCAACTGATGAGTCGTCACTGAATTATTATAAAAAATAAAATTCAAAGACATTCGTTCTTGTCGTTCTTATGACCTTTCATTGAAAACAATGTTTCGATAGTAAAAAAATATCATATTATATTGCTACTATTCAGTGTAAAAAAATTATTATGTTAATAAATTTGCCCGTTCTGTGAAATATCAACTAATGTACTTCATTTATATCATAAATTGTGAACCAATTTTTTAAAAGAAATTTAAAAATTTCAAGTCCATTTTATAATTTTTTTCCTATTTTTCTCTTCATAAAACCTCCCTCGGTTTATGACAAAAATATTAGAAAAAAATAAACCGAATAATTTATTAGCATATAAATTAGTGTTAAAGGGGAATAAATTATTAGTGGCAAAAATTTCGCGGCTACTATGGAGCACAATCCATTGATTCAGCCGTTCTAAAGTTTGGGCTTATAAACTCGCGTGTAACTGAATCGACTCAACCCCACAGCGCGCGGACGAATTCGCGGGCCCCAACTAGTATAATTAATAATTTTACTATTTACTATACTCGCAAATTAGAAAGTGTGTTTTGTAATATGAAACCAGTCTCAATAAATAACTACCTATTCAGATTGAAAGTACATGAACGTTGATATCTATTAAATTAAAGTCCTGGCACCAATTCATTTCTAGGTTTGCTCTTACTTCCTGTTCTCCACTCAAGAAAGGTATAGTTATGCTATAAATGTACTCTAAATCGTTACGTTTCTATTAACTTATTTATTTTTAATTCACAAATTTAAAAGATACATTCAAAATTGCTGCGAATATTTGAAAATAATGGCAGGGCACACTGGGTGTGTAAGCGTCTTTCTGTGAGTGTTTAGGCGATGGCAGATTGCAGAGCCGCCATCTCTAATCTTAATCCTAAAAATGGCGTTGCTTGAATAGTTAACGGTAGCTACAGTCGACGGTTGACGGTAGCTGCCGACCTTAACACAAAAGTAATCACAAAATATCAACTTAAGAGATACAGGCTGGTTCAGAATGTAAACGTGCCTATATTGACACCCAAACGTTAGTTTCGTTAGGCTATATAATGATGAAAAACAGTCGCAATTTTATAAGTATACAAAATAAAATGTATAATAAAAGCGAAAGTTTATGATGATGTTTGTTTGTTGGTTTCTCAATCCATGCGTAATATGAATTTTAGAACACATGATAAAATGTTTTAGTAAATTATTACCGGGAATATATTGTCCAAATTATGTACGACTTTTTTTATTTAACAATTTAGATTTTCGCTTTCTTTTCTATCGGTTTTCGGTTTTTCTAAAGCTTTCTACTTTGCTGTTTTCCATATCTTTTTAATGTCGTCTTCTTAACATCTTTACCATTCCGTTATTAGTCTCGTCCACATCTCTTTCCCTTTTTTTAGCATGTGTCCTGTGTTTCCGTTTGTATATTTTTAAATTTTGTTATGCTCTTTATATTTTGTAAGCTCACCTTGTCTCTTCTTTGAACTCAAATTACATTTATTGCATTCCATTTTGGCATACTTGTATTTTTTTGTGTTAACGCTCAGTTAGTGCCCACTGCCCTATGTGCTTGACATCCATACGATAAACATGGAAGGACACACGTATAAAAGTTAGTTAAGTATAACATTTGATAAGTACTTGTTTTGTTGCTGCCAACGAGTAGCTTCGCGACAAGTCAACAAATAAATTGAACAACATAATAATTTGTCAGTCATTTTACGGATAGCTATGGCGCGTCATGTCGAGTGCTGTGTGTCGCAACGGTTGGTGAAAGATTGTGTAGTTCAAGTGTACATCACTATTGAAATATACACTTCACTTGTGTACTTAGATCAGCTTTGAGTTGCTCAATTTTTAAAGATTTTGACACTTCATTTTGACATTAGTATGGTCTCTATTAATCATTCATGAATCTTTTCTTAAAACTCAAATCAATAAACATTAAATACATTTAGATAATATTTTCATTTAGAAATTATTACATTAGATGATTTTAATTCTTTAATCGTAATATTTATTATAAAAATAATTCTATAATTATAGAATTTATATAATTTGTAATTATAAAAATAAAAAAATCATAAATAACAAATATATAGCAAGAAATAAAACACAAAATATTTGGTGAAACTTTTTCAAATAATTTTAACTCTCGACGATTATGTTATATACATTTTTTTTAAATCGATTAAAATTAATTAAAATAAAATTAACAATTCATAGGTACTTTTAATTAAAAAAAAAAAAAAAAAAAGTGTGTGTGTCAGCACCGACGCACGATTGGAGTTTACTCCTTAGGAACGATTATAAAATACATAATAAAAATTATAAAAATTATCATAACGAATTAATATTAGCGTCATCTTTGTTCGAATGTTACCGGTGCTATTTAGTTTTCGTCCATTTTCATACCCTGGGCTTATATATGAAAATCGATTCTTAAGGAGTAAACTCCAAAAATCAAACAATATGGAACAAGAAAGCGCGTAAATTACACTGAAAAATTGCTCTTAAAGCATAGAATTTGTCACAGATAATTTATTTACATTCGATATCGCTTCCCGCTGTGAGAGCCACTATTTTATATTAAGCACATGTTGATTCATGAGCCTGTCTAACCATTACACGATACCAGTCAATCGTATTTGCCGAACATTAGGATATGAAGTCGTCTAATTGACATTTAGATTAGTACACGGTTGTGGAAAGTAATTACTAGCATATTAATCATTACATGAAATTTTTTCTTATTTTTAAAGTGTTTAGTAATAGACAGGCAGTCAAGTAATGTCATTGCAATCGTAACGCCGTACATCGGTGCAGTTGACAACAAGGGAATCCAACAAGGTTGCTGTGAACCTTATTAGGTTAGGTTAGGTATAGTTTAAAAAACCATAACGCTTTCTCTATTATAACACTGTAATAATATACACTTGACTGTCACCGTTTAAAAAATAATATGATTGCTGATATAATTAATGATTAACCTGTTACAATTATATCTAATCTGAATGATCCATTAACTGTATACTTTAGTAAAAAATCTTTTAATCAATGTTAAAATATATATTTGATTAAAAATTACTAAACACTTACCAACAGAATAGTTCTTAAATGTAAACTAAATAGTTTCATTTTTGTTGTCATCCGCTGATGAGAACGATGTGTTGTCGTTTCGTGTCTGAAACACAAATTAATAATATTAAAGCACTTATCGGTAGTGGCAATGCACACTGCGTTTCAAAGTCATAAATAGACAAATCTTGGAGGCAGCAGACCACTGTAAAATAACAGCAAGTGTGTGTTCGATTACCGTGTGGTATTGACATGATGGGGCGTGAACAACTCCATCTGTCCCATAACCATTGTCGTTTCAAAGATCAACAGCACTTGTATCGTCTGCTTTTAAAATTTACAATTTGTAATCAGTTAATTTTGGAGTCTGAGAAGCCGCAGAATTAAACTGTCCTCGACTGGCCCCAATTCTAAAATTAACTGATTACAAATTGTAAATGGGTATATAAGTATTAATAATTTCATTGATTGTCCTTTAATGCTCTTTAGTTTGAAGTAATTAAAATATTTTCGACTTTTTAGTTTAAGTTTGTACGTGTATAGTCTTGAAGTCTGTTTTTGTTTTTTATAAAAATAATTTTATTAGTACGCTCAACTCGCCTGAATAACTTAAATAAACTTAGCAACAGCGCCCATAAAAAGCAAACAATATGACATCTGTCATTTAATGCCAGACATCTTGACATTTGTTGTTTTTTTTATTTGTTCCCAAATAACATAACTTCTATGAGTTCAAGCTGGAATATATTTAATTGTAAACTTATTTTAGTATTATAGTCATTTTAATATTATCGGAAAACATTAACAACAAAACGATGGGCTGCGTTGGTTTGGAATAAGCAACTCTTATTATACGACACTAGCGGCCCACCTCCGACTTTGCACGGACGCAAATTTTTTTCTGCAAATTGTATAGGCACACAAACCTTACTTATAGATCGTTAAGTCATTTAGAAGAAGTTATCTCTTAATTTTCTTCTTTTTTCTAATATATTACTTACATTTTATTTTATTATGTCAAACTCACATACAAAATTTTATTTGCATCATTACTTTCGAGTCCTATACATTTAATTTAGTCTTTTTTGTTATGAGTGTGTAGAATACCAGAATTTCAAACATACACAAGGCAACATCAAACTCCCATACAACATTTATTTGATGTTTGAAATATGTTACAAGAAAGACTAAAATAAATATATAGGTCTCAAAAGTAATTAACTAATAAAATGTTGTATGGGAGTTTGGCATTGCCTTTTAAATGTTTGAAATTCTGGTCTTCTACACACCCATGTGTGCGTTATAATGTATAATGGGTGGCATATCTAAGCAATCCTTTCATTACCATGATAATTTCACATCGTAGGTTACAATTACACAACTATCAAGATCACTTTGTCCTTTAAAGGGCGCGTGTGACGGTAATCGTGGATATTATCGTATTGTGTACACGTATTACTACGAAACTTAGCGTTTGTGAAGCTAAATTTTAACATGTCTACTCTTTTCTATTAAAAAGGATGGCAGGCAGGTTGACAGTCCACTTGATGGTGGTATTTTGTATAAAGAACCAACGCTAGTCAAGCAGTCCTGCCAACCAGCTCATCTCATGAAGGCGTGAGTGGTAAGCCTGTCTCCAAATACTTTACATACATAAACACCAATAGTTGGATTGAATTAATTTATACGCCGTGGCTCCATTTTTCCGTTTCCGAAAAGATAAACACTTTTCTGTTAAAATGCAATGTTGTGTAAAAATTTCAAGTAATCCATTGGCTAGTTTTCGAGTTTTGTGGGCACAAATATACGAAAGCTAAATACCTATTATTTTATAATAAAGATAATAAAACTGAACATAAGTATGTTTGTTTGAATGCACTAGACTATTGAAATACCATTCGCTTTTAAAAAAGCTCTTATAAAGAAGGTTAAAACTTTTAAAAAGACTTAAGGCTATTTATTTATCATCACGCTAAGACCCTTAGAAGCCGAGGCGAGTGAAACCGAGGGATACAGCTAGTTTATCAATTAGTTTATAAATATATTACGCAAATGAGATGTCTAACGTCATTAGGAAAAGTCCCCTTCTATGTAGGTATCAAAATTGGAATTTACTCCGAATAAACATACAATATTATAATAGGTTAGATTACTATAGTTTCGGAAGTATCTTAAAAACAAAGTAAATTAGTCCTTAGAGTCATATAGTTAAACTGCATAAAGATAGCTTTTAAATGTTGTCAGATAAAGATCTCAACCGTGACTGCGGCTACGAGGCGCGTGGGTATTTCACGTTGCGTTATTTCGACTCCTGTATCGAGTACAATGTCTTTTCTCAATATAAGTTGCTAATTAAACCATGGAACGTCTTTTTTTTTAAGTTAGTAACCAGTTAGAGAGGAAGCTAGTTGATATTGTCAATAGAAAATGTATTAGAAATATTATCTAAATGTATATGTATATTTATACAATATTTAAATAGATAATGACTTAAGTATTTTTTTTATTTTAAGGTCGGCAGACAAGCTGACAGTGCACTTGATGGTAGGTGGCTACCGTCGCCTATGACATAAGCAAAGCCTCGTATGTCGCAATCTTGATTTTTCGGCGAATTTCAGAATTTCTGATTCTATATCCACCAAAGAAACTCCGAACACAGCTAGCTCCATAGCATGCTGAGCGACCCTAAATGTGTGTATTAGTCTTGCCATGAGAGGCCACGTTCTTTTATAGAGGAAAACTATTGAGTAAAACGGACCCAAGTAATCTAAGAAATAGTTATATTTACCTAACATGGCAAGTAGACACGAATCCCACCTTTCGCCGCTTGTTATCTACTAACGATCGTTTCGTATTTCGACCTTTTAGACCTAAAAAGAGCCTATAGGTCAAGTTGTTAAGGTCGAAACACACACTAGGTACTTACGTTGATAACGAAGTAATTCTCTACTTGAGAGAAAACTAAATAAATTATTTTACTTAACCATTTAACAATTTTCGTAGTTATATTTTATTTTGTAATTTTTTTCTTTGTAAATACTGATTGGAATGAAACAAACATTAAATGTTACGGAAATTCTAAAAACTTTTTTTGACCTCCGTATCATACGTACAAAGTGTACAAACTATTTTTAATATTTCATGTACAGACACGACTCGTTTACGATTTTATTATAATGTTAAAAGTGTCAACCAGAATGACGGTCTTCTTGATATTAAAATTTTCAAAAAAATATCTACAACAAACAAATGGGTTCTGGCATTCCTTACTCACTCACATACAGACAAAAGCACACTTGCAGTTATTTCAAGGCGGACTTCTGTAAGAGGTTTTTTTTAAAGGGAATTAGTGAATTCACAGTCAAATAGAACGCTCAAAGTGAAATTCCAAGAGAAGTATTATGCACTTTTCTTTTTATGTATCACTAGGTATTTGATAAGTACACTAGTGCTTATATTTATACATATTTTATGGTGAATTATCGTAATGTTTAGATGACTGTGTTTAAATAAGCAATCTGTGTAGCTGACATCTGATATAGACGATTGAATGCTTTAAAAATATGCCTTACAAAACCTGTTACTCGAATATAAATGGTAGTAATAATATGAAATAAAACACATCAATGAAACTATATGACATGACAAACGTATGTAACGTATATAATGAAAAAATCATATTATAAATCATAATATATATTTTATTAAATTAATTTAGTAAAATACACTTACAATAATGTAACGCGTTGATGTCTTTTCTATGAAATCGGTATTAATGCAACATAAATCTAAAAGCGGTTTAATTGCATATTTAAAAAAAATGTAAAATGCTATGAAAAATTTTGTAATTTTATAGTTCCTTTTTTTTTCTTTTTTTTATAATGATTCTGAGTTTTAGTTTTATGACTAACATCTAAGATAATGTTTTAATCGTCTAGAACTGAAAACCGGTGTTATTCTGATAATGTTAATTTTCATATAAATAAAATATGGATATTATTATTTAAAAATATATTTTTAATACAGATTTTTTTAATTAAATTTAAATTATTTGTACGGAACTTTTCAATTTCACCTTATATTTTTTTTATGTTAAAGTCGTCAGACAAGCTGATGGTATGTGCACACAGCAATCCATTTGATGTTGACGTCGTTTTTGCTACACACCTCACCCATGCAAACGAACGCATCACACGCATATCTATCTACCTACATTTATATATTTTTTATACCCTTTTTCTACCTTAAAATCAAGAGAGACCGTCACAAGTTGTCCGCATATCGATCCGCAAAAATTAAACTGTGTACGCGTGTGTGTGTATGTGATAACTTTAAGAATCAACGCTAAATTAATAAAAAAAACTCTTGAGTATTGTGGTGGAACCAAACCAGCGCTGGAGGAGCAGGCAAACCTTAGTATAAATTACCAATAAGTCTGTCTTGTTTTCTAGTTATGGAAGAATAGTCTACTTATAAATAAATTTCGATTAGTAAAATTATAAAATATTATGTATAAAAGTTTTTGAAGTACGATAAGTTTTATACATAATAGAACCCTTTAAATGCTATGAATACTTAAACTTGACACTACTATCTGTAATTTAGTTATAAGCGAAGCTCTAAATATAGTTGAAGAATGGCATATTCATTGCTTACCGCAAAGTCCGCACAAACACTGGCACACAAGTAAAAACCCAATTAAAATAAAATAAAAACTTTCGAATTAAAATTTTCAAGAATGGAACACGTCGTAAACGTCAAGAACAGATCTCACAAAGTCAAATTTGTCGACGGTAAACGGTTTTCGAACGTGCATCGCTGCATTCGCGCGTTTTTTGTATCGTGTTATTTTCAAATTATTGGTCGTTGATACGTTCACTCCATGTAGAAGTGCGTTCGGTACTGGCAATCAGCTGGCCGGCCGGTCCAACGTGTGCTAATCGCGCCAACGCAGTTCGTATAATCAAGTGAGAGGAACTGTATAGAGTTGTTTAAACCTAAATAAATTACACAGCCACTTTAGACGCCACAATGCATTAAGGCGATACATTCTTTTCCCTTCTATTTTATTTTATTTGGGAAAACAAACCATTACTCTATATATAGTAAATTTAAAAAAAAACATACATAAATAAAAGTAATAAAGGTTTCCTTTTTGAAGTGAAAATATATCTTTTTAGTTACCGTCACATGACTATGTGAAGTTTTTCTTTTTCATATAAGCACGGATCTATTTCATTTTGTTTTATTTTATTATAAGAAATATCAAGTAAAAATTTACAATAACAATTAAAATAATTACCCACATTTTTTCTAGACTAGGCTTTCAGACTTTCAGAGTTTTGATTGTCCCCTTTTTTAAATTAAAATAGTTTTATCCTATTTCGTATTAATAAAAAATAATATCTGCATGTACGCTAATATTATATAAACTTAAATTACTTCATTTCAACAATTCAACATTTTACTGTAATAAGTGAGGCTATATATATAGTAAAAAAGTATATTAAAAATTAAAAGCAAAAACAGAACTGCTTAGAAATGTTTAGTATAGTAATGTGTTTGAAAATAATAAACACACAAAAATTTCACTTGTCATACCCAAGCTGCTCTATGTAGGGCCGCACCTGACATACTCGAACCAACCTACTTACAAGGCAAAGAAAGCAATACTTGGTGGACATATTGTTGTCCTCGGTGAGGCTTATCGTCTACCTTTTCTTATGCATATATGAATCGTTGCACATCAGAGTGAGACAAAATCATTACGTAGAGAAAAGTTGTCAGATTTTACTAACAGTGCAATAAATCGTTAGATATTAGATTTTGTTTGCTTCAAATTGACTTAATGTCTAATAAAAAAATCAATCTTATGTGTATATGACATACAGTCTCTTTTCAATCACACCTGTTACCGAATTATTTTGAGAGAATTCAGTGCAAAAAATTTATTTTCTTTATTTAATTCCGCTCAACTTTTGATTTATTTCTTTAGGATTAGAAATCCGTTCCTATTTCTACATAACTGCTGCGTTTTTGGCGTTAGATGATCTAGAACTGATTTTTTTTTTTGGGTGATAATCACTTCATTGTATAACAAGGAATAGAAAGACGTTGGCGTTAGCTAGAAATCTAAAAAAAAAAAGTTATAAAATACCTCATTATTAATCTAAACTAGAATATATTTTTTAGATAAAAAGTTGCTGACTGGTGTTTCACTTAGTGATAGGAGGCTATAGCCAGTGGAAGGTGACAGGATAAAGGGTATGTACTTATTTCTTTATTATATCAAGGTCGACAGTACATTGGCAAATGAACTAGACCGTCAGCCTGCTTGCCAAACTATGTGTTAAGAGCTACTAAAATTCGAATACATAAATTAGGATTTATATAGTCTGATATAGTGATGTTGTAAGTAGCCTGCTTATTTGGTTTAGCTAAAAATTGATTTTAGTGTGAAACTTTGGCGTAACTTGGCCGCGTACAAAAGTTAGTCTTATTAAGAAATATTAAAATTCTATTGTAAATAGGTACCTACGAGTATTTCGAGTAGATCCATATACGGAATATTTCATGGTAAAGATGAATCGTAATTGGTTCTTATAACGCAAAGCGATGCAAGTTGGATTAGCGGTTATATAATTCAATAGTTGGACTAAATTAGGTCAAACGTAAAAGGAAAACCGTTTGTTACATAAACGTAATGTGTATTGAAGTACTGTCAGTATGGAGACTGTTAATTGTTTGTACCGCAGCGATAAGACAGCGAACGTGACGTCCTGTGGCCGTAAATGGCGAGAAAAGTTATGAAAATGGCTTACAACGAAAACTTGTGTTTGTTCTAACACTCTCTTTGCTTTGTATTTTGGAAACGCGAGTTCTACAGTCGTTCATACGAGTAAGCCTATATATGTTACTCTTCATAGCTGGGCTTAGGTCTCTTTTCAAAGTGAGAGTATAAGACAAATATTTGAAACACGCTTGCTCCGACACCATGTCGACTCAAGAGCTAAATATTACGTAGGTCAGCAAATTAAATAGACGTATAATATTAAGGCTACGAATGTCTAATATGTATTAAGGCTAAGAATATAAATCCTGCCAAAGGAACATAATCCAGATATCTATCTCTCAAATTTTTAGACTACACCCTTCGATTTTAGTGTACGGCCTACGATAGAGTCTAATTGAATTGCGTCTAAAAACATGCGAGCTTTTTTTGTTTATTTTGCCACAGTTAGGTAGAAGGGCCCCTCGAAAAAAATTGAAACAGGGCCCATCTAGGGCAAGCTACGACACTGGTCTGACCAGAACACATCTCAATTATGGATGATCTTAAATGTCGCTAATTTTCAAATGTAAATACGAACAAACTGCGAACAAAAATAAGTAATTAGGCAAGTACGTAATGTTGTGCAAGCTGTTAGTCTGTTACATGTTTAACCAACGACTGTGGCTTCAAAACAAACAGAGAAAGCGGAACATGTCAAAGGTCCTTGAGCCTTGAATCTATCGTTATACATCTAAATACGAGTAGTGCTGTTTTTTGTCAGTTTAAACATTACATGTAATTAAGTTGAAATGTTGTAACTCAAAATCCTAATATTCTCATAAAATTATTTTTCTTTTCCAGTTTGACTTTGAGTCTATTGTGCCAACCTTCTAGAGCATTAGTAGGTCTGTGACGCTCGTGTGCACAAGTCCAGACACTTGTAGTAAGTATATGAAATGTATTCGACTGTATTTTTGACCTGACCTAAAACGTATCTGACGAATGTAGAATTGGCGAAAGGAGTATCTGTCCAAAGTAGCATCTGACGAAAAACGGATCTGACTAAAAATGAATCTAACGAATGTCGTGAGACTCTCTATATCTATGCATTCTTTATTTATATTTTATTAAATATATCTATATCTCCTAAGTACTTATTAAAAAATAAATTCGCCTGTATCGGATAACCCCAAACTGATTTGGTTACGGTTTTCGGAAAGAATGAAAACCGAAAATCCGATATACGAGGAAAATTTGCTACCAAATCAAAATTTGACTCCTAAGGGAGAATATTTGATATAAGTTTCTAGAATATATGTAATATCGATGGGTGAAAGAAATTTTCGAATCCAATAAAATCAATAAATAAATAATTTGTAGAAGGGGTGATTTCCATTACCTTATGAAATATTGCTTAATGTTTTCTTTAGTCGAGAGTATAGCCTCATGCTATCATGGTCGTCAGCATAATTGCATTCACCTGCTGATGTTAGGTATATACATATATATCACCTACAGTCAAGACACCTACGGTCTGTTAGCCTGCATGCCAACCTTTCTCATATAAAAATGTTATATAGTCTCTTACTGAGACATATAACTTTTCGACTTGTTACAGTCTGCTATTTATGTCGACGGAAGTTGATTGAAAAGTGCTTTGTGACGTTCACAAAAGAGGTGTTCATTCGTTCAGATTCATTCGGTGGTATAATATTAAAAGGGTATCAGTCAGTTGAACGAACGCGTTTGCGAAGAGAGGTCGTCGTCGTATGTCCGCATATCTTATAGTTGGAATTGTAGTTCTGATATATCGGTCGGACGATAAAAGTATTTGGACTAAACATAAAGTGGTTTAATTAATGTAGCCGAAGAAGAGGGTGCTAACAGACGTAAAATTAAAAAAAATCGACTGTTTTTATTAACAATTAATACACTATAAATTTTAATATATAGGTGATTGATCCAAAAACTTTTTATAAAGTCGTGTATTATGTAAAATCCGTACAAGGCAAACAACACACCCCTAACAGTTTCCTTGAGTTTCTATTTCTCCAATAAAAGTTTGTGTAACTACATTAAAAGGAATTAAAATGCTTTCTCTTTTTATTAAGACTGCACACGTTCACTGTGCGAGTTGAATATAAATATAATCTTCACAATACTCTCAATTGCAGGTTTCCATTATACAAATTGTGCGTATTATATTTTACATACGTGTTCCTCTTTATGTAACGTGTGTTATCTTATTAAAAGGAAAGCATACAAACCTCATCATCATCTCAGCCATAGTAGGATATTCACTGTTACTGCTGCATAATTTTCCAAAAGGATCTGTCAGAAGCAGCCTGGATCCACCGTCGATCCCCTATCAGGTCTGTCCACTTGTGGGTGGACTGCCTACACTGTGCTTGCCTGTCCGTGGCGTCCACTCGAGAACCTCCGGCCCCAGCGGCCGTCCAATCTCCGAACCATGTGTACTGCCCACTGCCAAATACAAACCTAGACCATATTATGATTAGATTATAGTCCATTATCACAGTGTGTTTGAAATATTTTAAATATGATTAACAACCACTAATATGTCTCACCAACTCGTTATTTTTGTTAAATTATTTCTTTAGGAGATAGCACACTTCCAAATATTATTATTATAATGTTTCGGTTATCCTTTTTAATAGGCGAGGATGGCCACCTATCATCTACCGTCAGCTTACCTGCCGACCTTTTCGTAAAAAAAAAAAACATAAATCGACCGAGATGGATTAACAAGTGGCACCAAGTTTCGAGCAGTATTTTGAAGTGTCGTGACGTCCTAGCCCTTGGAAACGTAGCATAATATAAACGGAGATCCATCATTGCGTTGTGTGGGAATACGTCCGCGCACTTCTCAGTCTGTGTGCAAAAAGTAGACGAAGCCGGAAGGCTCTTCCGACTAGATAACACTATTACAGTGCTGTTACGTTTAACAATTATTGTTTAGTACTCGTAGGAACAGGCACAGTCATAGTATGGGACTTTTCGTTTTTGAATTGCTAACAGAATACAAAGTACCTACCATTTCTATGCACGAATGAGAGTTTGCGAAGATTACGAAAGAAATGCATGCGTGGTGACTGAATCGCATGAATCTAACTCTGACGATATGAATCATTAGGTATTATAATATTTTTGGTACCTGAAACACAGAAACATTATACATTATTTTAGGTATTCGATTTACAGAAAAAAATTGTTTACGTGTGCAAACTTGTGCAATAAACAGCGCGTTTGCTGTTATGTATGAGTACTAAGATCGGTAGTACACTTGCAGCAACTATCTACAAACAACAATTAAATTAGTCAAGATATTATGTATAACTCTTGTATCTGTGTGAACATTAACTTCGCAACAAAGAGAAAATTAGAACTCATCATAAACACAAGATTTGAAAATGAGTAGTAAACTTAATAGGAAAATGAGCTCATGTTTTTTTTGTCTACTTAATTAGGTTAGATATATACATACAGACATTGACTTTTGTATTCTATAGCGACCCGCTCTCGACCCGACCCGCATGAAATTAAAAAAAAAATCCTTTCTTAGTGGATTGACTTCTTAGAAATTGATTGATAGTAAGGTCATAAATGTACTGTCTATTTTTTTAGTACCTATATTAACTTTTTCATTTCTGTTGTACATTTTGATGTAAGTATAAAATTGATATAACTACATATAATAGTGAAGCTGATATTTAAAAAACCAACGTCCTGGCATGGCATCCTCCATTAATGTTAATGACGAATTTTAATCAATGTTCAAGGCGCATTGTCAACCGTAAATAATGCAAAATTCGGTGTTTCCTTTGTTAATTAAATTGCAACGCCGCTTCCGTGTTGCTTTCTTAAAACAATTGTTATTGGTAGGTACTCCACACTGAGGTCAGTGTGAAGGTTAACCAATCAAAAAATATCTTCCTACAGTAACTATAAATAAAATACAAAAAAAAAAAAACAAAAAGATTGTATTTTCCTTTTATATATTTTTTTGGTTGATTTAGTTTACGAGTTAAGTGACAAGAATGAATATTTAAAAATTCTATTCAGCCACTTTCGAAACCGTAATATCCAGAAGATATCGATATTATTATTAAAAGCTAGTAACCCTTTATTTCATTTGCTATCACACTATCTATACATTATATAATATCAGGGACTTGAATTTCTAGGGGACAAAGACAAGGGGACAGCGCACCCTTGATTTAATTAAAAAAAAAAAAATATTTAATGGAATCCATTTATTTATTTCATTACAAGAATCTGAGTCACAATAAATAATTTATTCAATAACACGTCTACATACATTCCTCTACAAATTTATATTTCGATATTAATTATTTTACTTCACACATTGTGACCTTTGATTTTCTTTTTTTTTTAATATTTTTATCAATTTTTCTTAGTCTTAATGGAAAGCGAACTGTATAAGCTATATAGGTTAGACGCTATATATAGAAGATATATATCTTTTAATTTTTAAACTTTTAAATACCAACTGTATAGATAATTATATATCATTTATGAATACAGCAAAAGATGATATAAAAATTTTATACAATTTGCTTTTCATCAAGACTCGTGTCTATACCTCTCATTTTATACACTTAAAACATATAGATCAATTAATATAATAAACATCAATACTTTTGCTAACACGTATTTACCAACATTTAACTATAATTATTATATTTTTATAATTAATAAAAAAAAAAAACATAATTTAATGTAACCGCAACATAAAGCTATTTAATAATTACTTAAAGGTTAATTAAATAAAGGCATTAGGAACGGACTATTCGGTCAATTTATACTAAAAGAAATTATTATTTCAAATTAATTGAGTATTTTTTATAACTTGGTTCCAATAAAATTTTCGATCAATCTTTGCGTTTTCATAGTCCATATGCCTAAAAGTTATCTATAGACGTACGTGACATATATACATATACATAAAAATTATTTTTGGTTTTTTATAAAATATTAAAGAGTAAAAATGTACCCGTTTCATCGTACCTACATATGTAATTATAATATACTGAATAGTACCAATTTTAGTTAGTTCAACCTCGTTACTAAAATTTCAAAGATTTATAAGTTTGCAATATATATAAAAAAAAAAAAATTTGTTTTTTAAGGTACAATTTAACATTCTAAATGCAAACGAAAAAAATTGAAATTGAATATACTATTTAAAATTCATTCATAAAAATCGCCACATCAATAAAAACAAGTGAGAAAAATTTAAGTATAAGCAAAAGGCGAACATTAACCGACTAAAAAAATAATAAAGCATAAATTAGCCAATCTTTTGCGACATACACTTTTTCGTGTGTAAAAGTATTATGAAAACATTTCATTCGTTAAGGGGATACGTTAACACTACAAGCTTTTGGTCGAGCCTTCACCTCAAGGGGGGATTGTTCAAAATTATAAGGTCAAGAGCAAACCCATCTTTTATTTAAAAAAAAAAAAACTGTAAAGGTTGTACCTATGTTTGTAGGAGGTGGTAATCTTCGAAACTACTCATCAGATTAAAAAAAAAAAAAAAAAAAAAATAGTTAAAATAGAATTTAAGGATGGACATAGGATAGGCTAATTATTCCAATTACATTATTGCTCTACATATTTTGTCAGGGGTCATGTCTTTTATTTTTCAACGTTTACAATTTTTTTAGGACATAGTTAAAAAGGTAGTTTCGCTGATAATAAAAGCCTGATGATATTATTAATATGATAAAAATGCCAGTGTGTATCCCCTTAATATCCGACCAGCGCCAGTTAGCATTCATATACCATTCAAAACAGACAATATAAATATATCTGCCCTTTAAAAAGTTTAATACTCGTTTGTCGGATTCATTAAAATTGCATACACATTTTATTTACACTATAACAACAAAGTAAATAATATAAAAAATGCTAAACTGTTAGCTAGCGAACAAGCAAAGTATTATTATTAGCAACGTAATATAAAATCACAAGTAATCACCAAACTTAACAATAATTCGTTTAAAGAAAAAAAAAAAAAAAAAAAAAAAAAAACATTGCGAATTAATTAATTAAGTTATTCAAAGGTGATTGGGATCTCTTTGACCAAATAATAAGGACAGTTTAAAATTTAACTTCCAACTTTGGTTCAGATCGAGATTAATCATAAATCGAAATTTATTCATATTAAAATAGTTTAACAAAAACACCTTCATTTTTATAAACTACTTTTTAAATCTACTAAATTTTTGAAATTACTTTAAAGTACTTCAAAATTTTTAAAATAACATAAATCTTAAGAGAAGAAACTAATTGTAGTATAGTATTAAATGTCAAGAAATAATTATTATTAGTCATTAATTTGGAAGAATATAAAAGTCTAAAACGGCCATTGCATGGATTATAAATAGAATAACTAGAATAGATAATTTTTAATACTTAGATAATATTTTTGTATATCGATTGATTTTTTTTTTTTAAATATTATACGCTTTCGAGACCACAGTCAATAATAATATTATATATTTAAACATTTTATTTATTATATTGTAGATTTTTTTATACCAATTAGTATAAGTATAGGTAAATGTTCAAAAATATTTAGCACGTAGGTAAACAGTCACAGATCTTCAGTCTAAATTAAAATGCTATAAAGCCAGTATTATATATCGCACCTCTCTATTCAAAATCGTTTAATTTTCAAAATTAAAAAAAGCTTCAATAAGCATATTACATCAAGTACAATATATAATACACTTAAAAACGAATTATTATAGTTATAAAATATGACAATTGGAAAGGCTGTTATTTTTTACAATAATAATAAGTACACGAAAATATATGTTATTATATTGATAACTCTATAAAAATCTCACTTTTTAAAGCGATCAATGGAAATCAATTAAAACATTTTTGAATAAAATGTGCGATAATAATAAGTTATATTATATTTAAAAAAAAAAAAAAAAAAAAAAACGAAGCAGCCATGTTTTTAACACGGCAATTTAAAACGTCACAAATCTTACATAAAATTATTGTAATACGAATGATATATTATATAGATTTTATGAAACATATTTAGTGTACTTCAAGATCATCGGTGCTTCTATTATTATTTTCTTTACAATCTTACTTTAAAATACAAAAAAAAAAGATAGTTAATAATAGACTGCACATCAAACTTTACGGTTGATTTTTATACCCAGTAGAGTGTAGAGGCAAATGATGTACAAAAAAAAAAAAAAAATATTTTTAAATGTTTTTTTATACTTTGACATTAATATTTAGACCAATTTAGTCTTATAAAAAAAATCTCTAATAAACGTGTGCAATATTTTTTTTTATATTCAGAATGACATTTAAGTAATAAATATAAATACATGTTAAGTAATACTGGAACATAGTCGAAATACAAAAAAAAATGTATTATTGTTAAAAAAAAAAGAATATTAAGAAAGACAAGAGGTCAGTATATATTTTCTAGACTAAAATAAGCACTGGAGCTTATTCTCGTCAAGAGCAAGGGAATGAGACAAAAGATCTCTAATAAAGTTTGATGCTTACTAAAAAATATCTACTTTGATGACATAATGACAAGTTAGATTAAGTTATACATATTTTATTTATGTACTATAAACATTAAATTCGCATAATATTTTTACGATAACATTACTAATTTAAGATAGAATATGCTAAAATTTTATCAATATAATTCGAGAATAATAGTAATATGTTTAAATGTAGATTTATTAATAAAAAGTTTTTATTTTATTTTATATTAAGTATATTAATGAAATGTATGATAATAATTTTCTTTGACATTTTCAAAATCCTACACTTGCTCATTCATATATATATATATATATACTATCTACCGAGTGAGAAAATTTGACATTTGTGTGCAGGTACATATATATATATATATATATATATACCATAAATATATCTACATATATTTCAGCCACAAGTTTTAATTTATATTCCACACAAACAGATACAATAGCATCAATTAAAAAAAAAAAAGAAAATGTGAAGATAGATTTAAAAGAAAAAAAAAATACAAAACATTGAAACAAAATTCAAGTCAACACAACAATACTCTTGTCACTTGACAAACAAACAAACATTAAAATACTCGACAAAAAGCACATCGAGCCCAATTTTTTTTTTATACCTCGTTCTAACAAAATAAGAGATCAGATTTTTAAAACATGTCAATTTGACTTTTGACAGCTCCATTCCACTACACATTTTGTATTTGTCAAAATCTTGACAAAAATCTTGCATTTTTTGAAACACATTTTTTTTTTTAAACAATGAACACGACAACAAATCGAAAATGTAAATATGAAAAATAATGACAGTATGTATCGTGACATGATAATCTTAATAAATTTAGTACAATTTTTCTACTAAACACTATGTTAAAATTATATAATGTATACATACAGATTTCGAGTGGGATGTTTAATATTGTGATATTACACGAATTTAAAATTATAAATCAACACGTTATTTGTTTTAATTTTATCCGTTTTATTTCTATATTTTGCGACCATAACTACAATGGAAAAACTTTTTATTAAGTTTTTGGTATATTTTTGATGTCCTTCGAAAATTGCTATAACCTTCGAATAAAAGAATAATACAACAAAATCAAGACAAATAACTATGTGAACGTACGACTAGAATAAAACAAACAATATTTGTAATTTTCATTTAGGTACAAGCTTTTCGATTGTACTAGGCCAATCTACAGAAGTCTAAAAAAAAATTATATTCCAAAAAATATATGGAAAGTGTGGTCACCGCGTGTGCAAAAAGACCCGAAATACATAGGATCGAAAAAAATTTCTACAAAAATTGCAAAGTGCAATCACCACGTGTGCAAAGAGTGCAAGACCTAAAATACATAGGATCGGTTTTTTTTTAATAAAAAATTTTTTTTTAAAAAAACCTTTAAATTAACTATTAAGGTTCAGTTTACGGTTGAGTGATCATGTTGAGTATATTGCGGTTCTCGAGCGATTCCTTCAATGCGTAGAAAAGCTGCAGTTGTTGTTCCGGTTTCAAATTGTAGACCTGTACAAAGAAAACCATTTAATCTTCACTAATTTTTTTTTCTTTTCTTATCCACATACGATGTCAGATGGCTAATGTCGTCTATAAACTCTAGTATAGCTTGTAACATTTTATAAGCTATAATTAAAAATTAGCCCCCGACTTTCTATTGAGCCCAAACACGCTATATCTGCTGTAAGTTTCTGAGGAGATGGTTATTCCGCAGACAATTTGATGCTGCAGCATCAGTTCAAGGTTACCATGGTCACGGAAATACCACCGAAGTAACGGTATACCAAATTTCATATCAATCGAACCTGTAAAAGTTAGTGAAATCCATTCGTCAAAACCAGGAAATGGGCTGATGGACTTCAAACGTCTGAATAGATCTTAATAAATCATATAGGCTAAGAACGATTTCGATCACGTCAGCTTTTAAACAAAAACAAAAACTGGATCAAAATCTGTCCATCTGTTCTACGATATAACACACACACACACACACACACACTATATAATATACGTTTTTTGGGAAAGTGTTTAAAATCATATATATTAAGGGCTATAAGCACCTAATTGGGCCAAAATATCTAATATTATTAAATTAACTAAAACATCACATGTTCTCAAAATTTGTATACTGCTGTTCGTTGTCACGTGACTTGAGAGTGATTTAATTACATTTGATTAAATAAAAAAATTTAAAAAAATTAATTGTTTTTTAGGTATTCTATTATAGAAACTACCTGTTGGCGAGAAAATGCAATTTTTATTTGAATACAGCCAACGTCCCTATTGTGCCGAGAGTATACCTGTTGCAGTAGTTTCTGCGGAGTGGCGGTGCGAATGAAGCTCGTGATGTAGACGTTGACGAAAGTGGCCATCAGGAACTGACAGTCGAACCGGTCCATGATGCCTCCGTGGCCGGGGATCACGTCGCCGAAGTCCTTAATCTTGAAGGCCCGCTTGAAGCCGGAAGCAAAGAAACCACCGAACGGACCGATCACCGAACTGAAGATGCTCAGCGCGAGCGAATGGATCATGAAAGGGTACATGTTCACTTTCTCCATGCCGAACTGGAAGCGAATCAGACAGACAAAACATATTAAACATTTTTTTTTTTCTAAATTTTTTGTATGGGGAATTTGGTAGGGGGTAAAACAGTAAAGACTATTTCTGAGAATATTTGTCGAATTTTTACCACAATTTTGCGTGATGAACGAATTGCAAAGGGGCTTCTTAATTTCAGAGTTATTATTCTCCTAAACGATTGAGTTGATTGATGTGAATATATAGTAATTTCAATATAAAGTATGAACGGAAATGATTGTGTGTAATCTAAGAATTTTTATTGAATTTAATCATCGAAATAATACAATGGAATTTGCTTCACAAATGCCAAAGCGGCACATAAAAAGAATTCGCGCGTCAATAGTAAAAGGTAGTTATGACCAACTTCTACTGTTCATTTTAAACTCCAATGTGTTGACGTAAAGTCACATTTTCTTTAAATGACATATGTTTTCTTGGTTTTAAATGACAGTTCATGCTCTACGCATATGTCACTTTTAAATGTTCTATAAAGTTGTTCATAGTGTTTTGTATGGCACGCGGATTCCATGTTGTAGTAGTTTGATGAATTTAATTAAATAAAGTTTATACTGAAGAAGACAGAATAATTTAACCTCTTGAATGACGGAACACAGATCTGGCATTATTTTGAACAAATGTATGAAATGTCAAAATTAATGAACATAGAAAGCATTTCAACATGATTTCAACTAATGTTTTGTGACTTTACTTATCGGTGACTTTTGTACTTATTGTGACTAAGTATCGGCATTCAAGAGGTTAAGAAAATTCCGATATGAAATTTAGCAATTACTAGCTTGGTGTCCCGCGGTTTCGCTCGGCTCTTCTCGGCTGGCTCTTAAATTCAAACGTTTCGGCTCTTCTCGGTAACGCTCGTTACTCGTAAGTAAACCGCGAAAATAGCTTAACGTTACTTTCGCGGTTTACTTACGATAATATAACTTAACTATATAACGTTAGCAATCAAATACTTACAATCTTCCACACGGGAAGCAGGAAATGCGGTGGAGTGTACTCCTGAAGACGGAAAAGTTGAGATGGTTCACAATCCATCGTCATACGACCGAGAGACTCCGAGTACTCTATCGGACACACCAGGTACGGGTAGCGAGACATGCTGTACGATATCTGTGAAAAACAAAAAATATATAAACAATAGATGTAACAAGTCAGAATTCCGTTTATAAAAAAAAAATAATGAAAACTTACCAAAAGTCCAAAAACGACAGTAGAAAAACCACCACCAATGAACCCCTCCCAAGTTTTCTTGGGGCTGAGCTTGATGAGTGGTGTCTTGCCGAAGAAGAAGCCGAAGATGTAAGCCATGACATCATTGCAGATTATCATAGATACAGGAACAATAAACCAAATCAGTCCTGGAAAAAACCAACGCTTACTTTAATAACTATTCTTTGTTAACAAAAAAAAATTGATTTTTTTTTTATTTATACTAGCGACCCGCCTTCGGCTTTTCTGGTCATTTTTTCCAATTTTTCTCTCCATAAGACTACCGAATATTTGAAAAAGTTCCAGAATTTTTTGTTCAACAACACATTTAGCGATTCATTTTTTTTTATTTATATAGATAAAAGATAGATAGACGACCAAATTTCAGTCATTTACAATCGTGAATTGACAAATAAACTTCACTTTTTCCCAATTATAAATTTTGTCATAATCCACTAACACTAAATCCTACTAATATTTTCTTTACATAGTACTAGCTGTTGCACGCGACTTTGTCCGCGTAACTTAATAAAATATAGCCTATGTTACTCGCTGATAATATAGCTTCCCGACAGTGAAAGAATTTTTCAAATCGGTCCAATAGTTTCGGAGTCTATTCAATGCAAACAAACAAACAATCAAATCTTTCCTCTTTATAATATTAGTATAGATAAAGCAAAGTCGTTTCCCGCCGTTTGTCCCTCCGCATGTACGCTTAGATCTTTTTAACTACGCAACGGATTTAATGCGGTTTTCACAATCACTTAAATAATTTTTCACGGAAATTAAGTTTTTATGCAATTACAATAAAAAAAAACAACAATATTTTACAACCAAGCCGTCGAACATGGTTTACATAGGCTAAACCTTAAGATGCACATAAAAATGATGTACTAGAGAATTGTAGTTCGTCTAAAATCCTAAAGAAAACTCCGCTATGGCATACCTCTATCTGTTATGGTTGACTCAGAGTAATCATTTCTTTCATTAAAACTTTAATCTCTACATATTATATTAAATCACAGTTTAGTTAAAGGTAGGGTAGCTCGTTATTGTATATCAACGTTAATTAATCTATTAAAAACAACTAACTATAAAGTAATATGTTATTATTCCTCGAGCGGATTCACCGTAGTTTTATAGCTACTAATCGTGCGAGCTATCAATAGTGACCCAATTCACAATCCCTTTACAAACAGCGATCGAACTCATGAAACCAAAGGTCAAACGTTGAGGTCTCACTTAAATTTAACCTCTTTGCAATAGAATTGTTTAAAATAAACGTATTTATATTTACATAATTTTGTCATTTCAATGACATTTAAATTGTAAATACCTTGAACAAAAATCAAGTTGGCACTCAATTATATATATAAAAAAAAAACATTATAATGTTGTTTTTATTATATACTTTCAAAAACATTAATTAATGGATAACCTTAGAAATATCGTGAGGCATTTAGTTAAATACACGATAAGAAATACTAAAACGATGCATCTAAAAAGCAACAGTAAATTCTTATTCTTTTTTTATAAGAGCTTAAATTTAAATTAATAAAATCATAAACTTTAAATACAAGTTTAAAAGCAAAACATAATTTAATTAAAGAAATTTTATTAAATTAAATAAAACCTGTGAAGAACTTTCATCATCCAGTAGACACGACTTTTAGTATATTTTCGTATGTACTAAATACGATGATTTACTCGCACTCGTCTACATCTCAAAATGTTCACATTGCTTTTGGTCCAAATCGCTCTTAAACCTTTACTATTTATTGATTCTGGGTATATATTATCTTTGATAATATATACCCAGAATCAATAAATAGTAAATTAAATTGTATTGCTAAGAGCGATGAGTGGAAGCTGTTATATTTCGGGCAGGTAACAATTTGAAATACAATCACAGACTGGTTTGCATCAGTGAATGCATACATCAAAACATTTCCAATTTGTTTATATATTTTGAAATACATTTCTTGAGAGTACGCTCTAAAAACCGGCTACGTTAACATATAGCTGCTTTGTCAAGGATAATCTAATAATAACTTCGTGTTTATACTATATGCTATTCTTTACATCGTTAGTTAATCCTATTCTGACTGTGTTCCTACTACTCTTTTATTCATATTATCGGAGCGACCACAGCGAAAACAATGACAATAAAGAAATCAAGTTTTGTCATAACACCCAATTAATATTCCGCTTTGAATTTTAATTAGTTGTTGTTTCGTTTTAAGACCTTTATTCGTATAATACACACAATTCATAGGATTCCTTTTCTGGTGTGTGCACCTTTATTGCACCTTTATTTCTCAGACTGAGTTTCGCTAATAAGATTTAGGCAGCAGTGAAACCCTAAAAATAGGTTAATGTGTGATTTGGGGTAAATTTTCAGCATCGTCGACGTCCCTCCCTTCACGGGACTAAATCAATTTGGCCTACATACATAAGTACACACACCGGTGAGGGTTTGAATGGCTTCATAGAGTGCGGTTATATAGATAGACGCACATTGTTAGAAATGTCATCGCGAGGCTATGAATGGGAACCACATATCACGGATATTCCTAACAATGAGTAGAAATTTTATTTGTACCACTCAAAGGAATCTTTATTATCATTTCAAAACTTTTATGTCAATACACATTTATATTTCTATGTATTATTATTTCTTTTTAATATTACCCTCGCTATAAAGGAAAGTTTTAGGATTTTAACTGGAAAACATGACAAATTTTCAGATTAATCTATTATAGTTTAAAAAGTTCTGGTTTCTGTTTTGTACTTTGTCTATTGTGTGAAAGCCGAATAAATGTCTAAATAATAATAATAATAAGCCGAATAAATAAATGTCTCTATCTATCAAGTACATACTTTACATACCTACATACAATAAGTACACTACTTTACATTACTTTTTCAAAACTAATCTGTTAACAGTTATCACAATAAATGTCGTGTGACAATCCAAGTATTATCTCACTGAAATTTATCTTATATTATCACCAAACGTTTTAAGTGGGTTGAGAATAAGTATTCCAATAATGTAAGTACATATGTACAATTGTACATGCTTCAGGCTGAGAAATACTTATAAATGAACGAGAATAACGATATATCATATCAATTTACGGTATCGCTTCACAACTGTGAGGCATTCATTAAATTAAATGCTATAAGTGTATGTGAATTTGAACTTACCTTCAAATATGTTTTGTATAATGAGGTAGCTCTGAGTGACGACTATGAGTAGAGCGACATGGGTCCAAGCGAACAAGCTGAACTGGCGCATGTAATATCGCTTCACCAACGACAGCACGAACCACACGAAACCCACGCAGTACAAGCAGAACGAGATGAACCTGTGGTACGTCACTAGGAAACGTAGGTAGTCCTGAGGGCAAACACTTGCTTTAGAGTTCATCTTTAGAGGTCGCAAATTCCAAAACAATACCTACTATTTGTATGACTGATAAAAGTTTTCAGATGTGAATACATAGTAAGAAATTGAAACTAATATGAAATACTAAGATCTGTTGAAGGAGCTAAAATTATAAATTATCAAAATAAAACACTCCGCAACTCAATCATCAAGCAATACCTAATAGATACTCCCCGTTGACTTTGAATCGATCCAAGTCCAACAATACAAGTAAGAAAAAAATTGTCATCACAAAGTAAGCTTTAATGTTATGTATCTAATATTAAGATAACCCTGGTATTATCATCAGTTTTATACACCCGTGTTAGAACATTATTTCCACTGAAAATATGAATCTGTCGTTTTACCGTCGACATACAATTTACATATAGGAATATAGAAATAATATAGATGCAAAATGACCAACTCTGTACCTGGAAGTAGTTAGCTTATTCATTTCTGGATAAGAATACTGCATAGTCACCTTATAGTCGTGATTCGATAAAATAGCTACTATACAATCAAAAATCAATCACTTCATTAGTCATTCAATACCACGCCAGACAAACAACCGATTTTTCTTATCAGATAATACTATTATTATAATATGTAAAAATTATAATCTATATTTATTTATATATATAATCGTTTGTCAGTGCTACATCAGTGCAGAGCCTAAACCACATGGATTAAAAACTTGAAATTTTGGCAGTTGATGCATTTTATGATTTAAACAACCTTTAAGAAATGATTTTCAATGATTTTCAAGAAAGTAGTTTTCAATGTTAGAAACGTGAAATTTCATATACAAGCTTCTGTTAAGAAATAAATAAATACGTATTTCAGCATTTTTGAAAATCTGTCTACTAAGTGGGTGAAATAAGGGTTTAAGTTTGTATGGGGAGTCCGTCATTTTTGAAGTAAGAAGAATGAAATTTAATTTTAAAGCTTCTCGGCAAAAATCCAATCACAAATGGGAGAAATAGGGTGGAAACATTACTATAAACATAAAAAAACGTTGGATCTGCTTGAAAGTTACTGTTTGTGAGAGTTACTGCAGAGTTAACTCGCGCGCGTAGTACATGTTTTGACGGAATATCTCGTTTGAATTATCTTTAATATTTTTATCCAAAGAAATAACAACAAGTCGAACTTTCTCGCCGGTACAGAAATGTGTCACTGATTTAATTTTATCGCGTCGCACTTAACAACGTACTGGTAATAAAAAATCTATGTGAGGCCTAAATATTTGCTTACAAATGTCATAAAACCATGATTGAAAAGGTATAGGTAATTTAAAATATGAAATTTATTGTCTATTGTATTCCTACCTCATTGGAAACGTCAAGTAAGTATATGTTTGTTTCTCTTAATTAAAGCAATTCACTGCAGACATCTCATGGCAACTGTGTAACTTGCAATTTTATTATTATAGGTTATTAAGTAACGGCGTAACTGCATTTTTTCTTGAAAATGCAGACTACGTTTTATTTTGTGATTTTTATTTATAAAATACGCGAAATGAATAGAGCCTTCCTTATATCAGTAATATCAAGTGTTCTACATTTCGCCATTGACAAAGTATTGTATGGCGAATTTTACTAGTATGTGTATAGAAAATTAAAAATAATGTTTATGAGAAAACCTTAATTTATTCCAAATTAGCAAAAATAACTGGAAGTGTAAGGCAATAGGTTTGACTATTACTTAATGGTATGACTAATATTGTCACTAATATTAACTAATATAGTCTTGTAATCACACAAGTAAATGTGCTTCAAATAGAACCATTAACCATTGCATTTGATTTTTTTTTACCTACCTAAGTAAGGCTATTTGATTTTTTATGATTCTAAAAAGTACTCTAAACAATTATTGGTTTAAATTGTATGTTTATCAACAAATATTGAAGATAAGAAAATTTAGGTAATTGTAACATGAAAACAGGAATGATATCATTATGTAATCTGTGGTCTAACATTAAAAAGTAATTACATTCCTACAAGGTACATTGTATTCAATATAAGTACAAATAAAGTCTAAAATAAAAAACAAATCAATCATTGAAGTGTTCACATCAATTAACGTATGCGTGAATTCATGGGAAATAAATTATTTAATAACATTTTACTAATGTTGCAATATGATTTTTTTTATAAATTATGGGTTATTAAAAAAAAAACAGTTATTGTATGTAGGAAGTTTGACAAAATGCCTTTCTAAATGGTTTTCACTGTTTTTTAATATTTTCATGAGTAAAAGTTTTTTTCAGTAGTAAATAAGTAGGTATTTTTCTGTATTAAATAAATTGTGTTCTTAAATTTTGTTCATTATAATTATTTTTGTAAAATTTTTATATATTTAAATTAATTATTTTGAGCACATTTAATTATGTTACTCAAAATGTCTCGATTGCTAAATATAGCATTATATTAGTGGTCAACTGAATTATTGGTCTGCTGGTCAAAATTAATGATATATTGGTGATTTAAGGAAATAAATTGTACAAATTTAGCAATTTCATATTGAGGTAAATAAATATATGGACCAAAATCATATAGATGGACAAAGTTTTTGTGTAAAAAATAAAATTTTAACACTAACAATACACTTTTAAATAGACAGCTATAGTACACAGGTATACACACTTATTTTAAATAATTTAAAAAAATGTTCCCAAAATGATTTCAGACTGGTTCTCACTGACCGCCAGAACTTTGAAAATATGAATTTTCCTGTGTGGCTCTTCTGGGGATAGTTTAATAACATTTGGCGCTATAAAAATCTTTTGTTAGATTTATTCAGAAGAGAAATTAATTTTTCAGATATTTGAAAACGTTAAATGCTCACCTCTCTGATTTTGACCCATATAGGTAGTACTCACCGTTCTATTGATGACAACACCAAAATAGTCAATAAGATTTTCTCCATAGAAGAAATAATTGGAAGTGAGGAGGAAGTACCAGGATAGAGAGCGGAACCATGGCAGACCATGAACTCTATACACTGCATAGCCAATGTTGATTATCTCCTCAAAACATTTCACTTGCACGCAGAGGACCTATAGGAAAATTTAACAACTGTTCAAACATCTGATGTTATATAAAATAAAAAAAAAAGTTTTGCACGCCAAAAGTGGCAGTACTGTACATGAGGATGCATACTCAAACCAACATGAACTGGATGATATTGACCCTTTACTTGTAAATAAACAGTCACAACACATATCTACACTTGCAAAACAGTTCAATAGATATTTACTGTCTTACCGACAAATAATACAAATAATGAACTAACCGTAATCATAAGAGCCAGTGGGCCGCCATAAATCAATAAACAGAATGCTGCAATCATCAGCCAAGTAAATATTCCACGAATCACCCAATTCCGCCATCTAAATCAAAACAATAATTTAATTTAAAAGTAAATAAAATATGACATTTTTAGGGCACATTACCATTAAATTTACCAACCTTGTAGACAACCCGGAAAGAGCCGAATCGAGAATCTCAGGGGTTTTATCAGTCCCCTGAGGTAATGATTTTGCTAATTCATCCACATACTTCTCTTCTAAATTTTTCTCCTCTTCCGAATCGACCTAATAATAAAGTATTAAAATGAAAATTTAAAAGATAGAAACACTTATAAATATTTTTTAATTGAATAAAAACAAATTTACATGATCAGATTCTCCTGCGGTTTCAACTTTATCATTTCCGTCGCCTTCTCCGCGTCTCTGTCTTATTTCACTCATTTTATTAAAACAATATTACGCACACTAGACAATGCAAACTTTGAGACAGCGATTGGAACAGTAAGTCCGAAAAAAAATCAAATTCGATCACTCCATTTACTCACAAAATACAATTGTTTTCCGTTCCCAGCGCAGCGACTTGTCAAACGAAAAATCAATATATTTTTATTACGGCTGTGTTGTCATCATAAAACTCAATTGCCATATTGAAAATTACAGACAACACAGATCAATGAATTTTGTTAAACAAATTTAATGTAATAATGAACATAGAACGCAAAATCAAATTAATATACATGATAATGATAATGGTTCTCTGCCTTTTGGCTGAAAGTTGTTCTGCCGATTATCACTTGCCAACTAACAAACAATTTTCGGCAAAAAGGCAGAATTGCTTGATGATTAGTTTCAATTAGATGTAGGTGACAAAATGTATAAACGAGAAAGCAAGCTTAGCCATATTCTTTTGGAATATGGCTAAGCTTGCTTTTGGATGAAAGTGCGTCTCTTTTCTGTTTTCTGTCTTCTTCTTTTGTTTTGTTCTGTAATGTGTAAGCACACTGTTTTGTTTGGACATGCTGTGTACACGTGTTTTGGGCCTCTGTCTAGTTCACTTCAAAGTAATCATATCTATTCAATGTATTTAATGTCAGTGTCCTGTTTTGTGTACCTTATTAAATAAAAAAAATATTTTATCTAGGTATATAGTGTTCTGTGGTCTAATACATTTACAAATGATTGCCGACATTGACAACGTACTTAATACAAATTACAAAATACTGAAAATGAGTAAATGACAAGAAGCTACGGTACATAATCATATACATATACAAATTACAATAATAAAATTTTGTAAACATGGCGAATGATTCAGAAGATTTCGAAAAAAATATAGAAAATGTAAGTAATTTAATAGATATTACATGGTAATTTTCATTTATAGAAATAACTATACCTACATTGTTGTTTACAGTTGAAGACATCAGTGAGAAAATCATTCGCTCAGATTTATGCAGCTCTAAAGGCAAGGGAGTTGAAGACTTTGAGACAAATCGACGCTTTATGTAAACAATGTCAAAATGACAAAGACTTGAAAAGGAATTGTGTTCAAAATATTCAAATCTCTTATGACAATGAGTCCAGTTTGCTAGATAACATAGCTAATTATGGTGTAATTGATTTTGAAAAATTAAATTTTGATAGCAGTACATTTACTGTGGAAGATTATATTAGTCCTAATGATGACCATTTATATTCCTATAAAACCTTAGATGAAATAACATCTGTTGAGAATGAAGATTTAGAGGCTATCGAAGAGGCTGCTATACAGGAAGTAATTAGAACTGAAAACTGTGTTTGTACTGTAAACATCCATAAAGAAGATGTGTCGAAAAAGTTTAGAGATTTAGAATTGTCACCTATAAAAAAGAATAGTTCAATTGTGTGCATTATTGAGAGTAAAGATGTAGAAAAAGAGAATGTTGTATATGAGGAAGAGAAGAGTGACAGTCCTGAGGTAGAAATGAAAAAGGTAGACCCAACAGATGATTGGTTAAACACCATAAAAAGTCAGACAGAAACAGAACCATCACAGGTAACCGATGTAATGGAACACAGCACAATTACCTGCTCCTAACTGAACACTATATTTGTTACTTAATATAATTTTAATAAATTTTTATATTTTATCTAAATGGAGATTTTTATATGTTGCCTAAACATAGGATAGCTGTTGACATTTAATGGAAAATGAATGGTCAAAAAAAATATATGCATAATTAAAATAGTGATGACTACAGTTGTGGTCTGTGAATGTTTGATGTCCATACTAATATTATAAATGCGAAAGTATGTTTGGATGTTTGTAACTCTTTCACGCAAAAACTACTGAACCAATCACCATGAAATTTTGCATCACGTTGTGTGGGACACCGGAAAGGACATAGGGTACCTTTCATCATTCAACATGGACGAAGTCGCGGGCACCGGCTAGTGATCTATATATCTATGACACTTGCACCACCTTGGTATTGCTTGTGTCCTTAGGCGACGGTATCCACGTACACTTAACTGGACCATCAGCCTGATAATGGCTCAATTTTTATTTAAAAATAGCTTTTGCACGCGACTTCGTTTGCGTAATTTTATAAAATGAATAACCTATGTTATTCGCTGATAATGTAGCTTTCCATAGGTGAAAGAGTTTTTTAAATCGGTCCAGTAGATAGTTTTTGAGTTTATTCATTACAAACAAAAACACAAATATTCTTTATATTGGTAAAAGATTGAAAAAATCATGTCATTTCAACGATTACTAACTATTTATTCGAAGAAGAATATCAATAGTCAGTACTACTGATATATTCAACTGATTTAGCTCTGGTTGCTCAAATTCAATCATATACAAAATTACAAACCATTTATCATTGTTACATCTGATTTTCTCTTATCTATTTGTAATTAAACATGTACTTAATATGTAGTAGTAATAGCCAGATCAAATGCTTCCTTGTGCAAATTGGGCGCAACTGTCGCCGTGGCTGCGCCACCGTCTCATCATGGCGATAAAGATGTCGGGCGTTATAATACCTACTCAAACCTATATTTTCTCAGGAGTTATATTTTTCATTTTCCATTGCGTATTACTATGGTTAAGGAAAGGATAACACCTAGTACAAGATACTACTGTTTCAACTGATAGTAAGTAGTCCACTATTAAACGTACGAGTTGATTTTGGTTGCAGTTATTGCAATAATTTGCAACAATTATGTATTGTGTTTGTCGACATCCAGCCTAGTAAGGTACCTAGGTACCAAATATTTTCAATTTGGGTATAAACTTCGGTTAATTTTTTGTAGCAGGATTAATATCAAAATTGGATGACGTTATTAGGTAGGTAACTATTTTGTAGGAAAAGAATCACAGATTTATCACATCCAAAGTACTCGTATGCAAATGAAACAAAATAAAAATATTAAAGCATCAACTTTTATTGTTAATACATTTTTTACAAATGGCGTTACTGAATACTTATATTAAAATGCATTGACTTTCGATTACAATTAGATACTAAGTAATGAATAAATATTACTGTTTTATTGTTGACTGTACACACAAGTACAGTTATAAAGTCAAGTATAACCAATTTCCCTTTGCCAGTCACGGCCATACACATCGTACTATGGTTTTATTTATGGCACTTATTACATGACATACATTTCACAATACATTCTCATAAATTCCCTTTGGATGGAATATGTTTTCATGAAACGGAAATATTCTAGTTTGTACTCAACTTTTTTCACTGGATATTCTAATGGCACAAAAAGGAGTGCAGTAATGTGGGTAAGGTGTATATTTTGTATCTAAATAAGTGGGTAGGTCTAAAATGTGGTAGATAAGAGTTCTATAATCTAGGTAAATGAAATGATACAAGGTTATTTTGGTGTTTAGAATGATCCTCGAAATTTGTTAGGTATATAATTATTAGGCACTAAAATTCCGTTTACACTTTAGGCCACTTAGATATACTATAGATATTATTGTCGCTTCCTAAATTGAGCTACAAAACATTTATTGATTACGCTTGTTAAAATATGAATGATATATAATTCTAAGATAATTTTGACAATAAGTTAGCATAGACAAACGAAATACCTATTAGAGGAATACACGAGGATATTAAAAAGTTAAATTCAAAAGTTGGGAGTACAAAATCTTAAACCATTACAGCTCCGAACTAAATATATTATTATATAATTCAAATCTAAAGCATGTTATAAACTAGTTAAGAATAAGTTATAAAGCTAACTTATAATTTGAAGTATTATTTATAGTACATTTAAACAAAATAGGTGCTACTATACAAGACCGAAGTCTGTGCACACCGCTGCGACGTCGCGGTTGTTCTGTTTTTCGGTGCTTGCAGCCATATTTAGCTCTACAAGTGTATCAACACTATTTATACTTACGCCCTTTAAAATCTTCTGTGCTGCTAAACTAGTGAAATTAAAGCTCAAATCGCTTAAGCTCGGAAAATTGTAAAAATCTTGGTTCTCTTTCTTGCTTTCCTGGCTGAGGCTGTATCTTTTCTGCTTGTTTTCCAAGCAATTAATTTTTTCCGTCGACGTGTTATTTTCTTTCATCAGCTCCTGATTCTTCAAAGCCAAATTGGGTTCGGATCCTAAAACTGTTGGTTTATGGTCGATTCCCTTCGTGAGAAGATTCGCTAAAGAATCTGAGCTCATTCTGTTATTTACATTAGGAAGGCCGTTAAGCATATGTAGGGCCGCAGCTTTCTTTAATAAATCTACACTTTTCAACTCGCTATTTGAATTAATGTTGCTCTGTATTCCACTGTTGGCTGATGACAAGGAATTTTTCTGGTACCTCAAACTGCCCAAGGATCCTATGATGTTGTCGTAACTTTTGGTTGGTGTTGAAGGGTTACTGTTTGTTGTACTGTCCAATGTGTTAATATTGTTGTGAATTGCTGGCGACGTTGGATTAGAAGCTACTTCATTTGTGTTGTTTAGCTGATTCTTGTAAATAAAACTGTTATTATTAGTCGCGCCCCCAATTTGCAGAGAAAGCTTCCTGTTGTTGTTCATGCCTGTGTCGTTTATAGAGTTTTTGATGAATTTGTTTTCTTGCATTTTTACTGGTTCAGTTTCCTGGTATATTTGTTTGTTTTTGTCAACGCATGCGTCGAACGATGTTTCAGTTGGGTTTTTTGGTGTTTGATTTGCTCCTCCGTTCTGTGATAAGGACACAACCTGTCTGTCGTCATTAATTATGTAAATATTACTCCCATTGCTGTTGGTTTCAGTAAGTTTGCCGTTTTCAAAAGTAATAACCGACCTCACTGGCGAGTTTTGTACATATACTTTGGTGTTGGTTCCACCGTTTTGTGATATAGTATTTGTGGTAACTTTTAACGTGATAGAATTATTAGAATTGGAACTGGCTAACATTGTTGTTGAGGGGTTTTCTACCTTAGATCCTAGTGTTTTATTATGTAAAGGGGTTGCGGTTTTCTTCGGAGTATTTGGACAGTTTTTTGACGGACTCCTTGGGGCGCCATTCGAGTTTTTTGTTTCTCCACCAACGATTGGAGGCTTACTTCTGTATTTGTGCAAGCTTTTAGGTGAGCTTTGGAGACTCTGTACTTTGACAAGGGATTGCGCTCTACTGAGGCCCGGGGCACTGTGTGAGTTGCTATGACTAGGTGAAGGTTTTAGTGTGCGATCTGATATGTGGGACTCTAAACTAGAATGACCGCTGCTGCCACTAGCGTGGTAACTCCTTTTCATCAACGAATTCTGATCTACTTGGCCATTTTTGCAATCTTTCCTCAATGTGCGCTGAGGCGTTGTACTTTCTAAGCTCGAAGGACCACTTGTAGTCATGATATGATCAGAATTTGAGTAGTCTACTCTCCTTAGACTGCCACTAGGGCTGTCTCTTAATTTAGGATCACTGTTTCTTTGCGGTGAACCGAAGTGATCCAAGATAGTTTTGTTAGTGGAACTCCTGCTCAAAGTAGATCTTGGTAAACTTCCTGAACTTGGGCTGGACTGCCTCACTGGCGAGTGATCGTATTGAACGGATCCTGCTAGCCCAGACTCGGTAGACAGATGTCTTTTGTGCCTGCGCGGTAAAGTCGATGATCTATTGCTGATCTCTGAACCGTCATAGTACGATGACACGTATGATGTTTGACTCTGCAAAGACTCCTGAAATAAATAATATATTTTAGTAGTGGCATTTATATAGTTTTCCGTGTCATCAAAATTATTATTATTATTATTATTTTCAATAAACTGAGCAGCCCAACTGGCGACAAAACAAAGCTTTTGCGGAACAGCACGTGGGCTGTTGTGTTTCTGTGACTGAGTAAGAGATGTTAGAGCCCATTTCCTTATCTCCGCCTCCTTAATCTTTATCTTATAAATTATCAGAACTATCCCATCACATCACCAACCTAGTTTAGTTTGTGGTAGGACTTATGTTGTTACCTTGGAGTTTGTCTGTGTGGCCACACAGTGTAGATGTACAGCTTTCGAGTTGAACCACTCTGTTGGGGGGAACTGGGCAGAGAACGTACTCATCGCGCGTGTTTGCTTGCTGCGGCCGCTTCGTCTGAATAAGCGGGACAGCAGGGACACTTTCTCTGTAATTATGACAATAACTCTATTATTATATAAACTTATTAGGCTAATATAAGAAAACCTACATAAAATATAGAAGCCTTTGTGTTATAAAATATAGGATTGTTACTAACGCAAACTAAAAGATTCAACTGTAGAGGATAAGCTTGATTCATGTGTTAGTATCAGTATCATAGATAAGAAACTGGGATATATATATTTTTTAGTAACAATAAAGTAGATATAACAAACACGTATGTGATTATTATGAGTTTGAATACTGCCTCATATAATAGCGGCACTCCAATATCTTTTAACATTGTTATCATTTTATTCCATAGATTATACGGTAATTGAACATTAACTATTATAGCGTCTGGAAAACCTGGCGCTGATGGGTCGTGGTGAAATCTATACACATAATAATCATAATGACAACATTATAACATAACCATTAAAGTTGTTAGTTTAAGCTGTGAAAAGGCAGTAAAAAGCTAACTTACTTGGCGATGCGGATTCGACGCTCGGCGGGTAATCGGTAGACGACGAACTATCAGTTGTATTGGCATTCTTATGATGAAGGCTTCTAGTGGATGCGCATCGCTGCAAGTACTTGCTAGAAGAACCGAAGATCCGAAGAGAGTGCCGTCTATCGAGCGAACGGGGCGCTGGGAAAGATGCGCTGCGCCGTTTGTTGGGGCGGCCATACAAAATTTTATCGTTCGGATTGCCTGGAATTGAACAGAGACGAGCTTGAACGGGAGGAACAGAGGATAAATGCAAAAATTATGCGTAACCTTTTGATAAAAATAACATTCTTTTATTGGGAAAATTTAATTTTTGCTGCTATTTGTGGAATCAGAGTAGGTAGGTACAATAAATACAATAAAAAACAATTGTGCCATCAAGTTTATAAGTGTCTTGCAATGGTCTTATTTCTATAATTTGATTCACCATATTATTCACCATATTATAATAATTTTACAAAAATAACATGCTAAATCTTATTATATTTACATATACATTGGAATTGGGCATGAATGAAAAGGAAATTAATTGTCTTAGAGTAACAATAATAGTTGTAGGTACAGTGAAACCTATGAGCCTTTTCAAATGCGAATAACACTCTGTGTAATAAACAGCAGGTAAATAATAATGTATCATGTTTATGCTTGAGTATATTAACATCAACTCATTTCCTTTCATATAAATAGCAAATGCGGAACGACATCGTGTTTTAAACACGCCAACATTAAGTACGCTACTTAATAGCTACATTCACCGACAATGCACTCGTTTAACTCGCTAATACATTTATCTTAGTCGATGACCATTTGCTCCTTTTCGATATTAACATATATTTACAGCGAAATCAATTGTTTGATGGAACAATGAAATTGAACTTCGGACACTTCGTCACGTTTCATATTCTTCTAACTAAATTATTACGTAGTCAATACTTAATCTTACTTATCTCTTTGGATCTAAAGTCGTTGATATAAGTACCTATAATTACTAAAACAATAAATCAGAATAGTTATTTTCTGTTCGTTTGAACACTACGATTTCTGAAACCCATAGTTTACATGACATGGTCTTCGATCGGTGGGTCAGCTGCTGATGTGGGTAGCCGCCCGACAAGAACTGAGCATTCCTTAGAAGAGCCTAATGTGCATTTTTATGTAAATTTTAATTGCGTGGCAAGTGAAACCGCGAGATATAGACATTGTAGAATAAGCACGTTGAAGTGGCAATGAGGCGGTCACATCTATCGCGGAGCAGATAACTTATGGGGCAGAAGAGTTCTCCAATAGTGGCCACCAATTGGAAAGCGCACCCTGGACCCTCTGCCACCAGTGGACAGATAAACTGAAAGGCTGTCTGTCTATTCCAACTCTACATATTTCAAGTCTTCAGGTATCACGGATTGTATATAACATGTCGTCATAAATAAGGCAATGTATTCACGAGCTCTAAACATGTCCAGAATGTAATAAACAGCTTATACCAAAGTCGATGCGCGTACGCAAGTGACGCACAAAGAGATCAACTCCGGCGCAGTTGGTCGCATAAATCAGCCGTGAACTTGACAGCCCACTGAACTCAATGTCTCAATACTGTTTCTTGTTTTTTTTGGTAATTTTAACTTGCAATATATTTCCAAGCATTTTAATTAAAGATTTTCAATTAGTTGCGTCGTTAACTTGGTTGGGGGAGACATAATATAAATGGATATTTATTGTTATTAGAAACATAGATATAAATATGTTTCTAATATAATACATACCTACATAAAATTATTACAAATAAGTAAAAAAAACTTTTGAATGTTTTCAAATATTTTCATTTATTAAAGAACTTTTACCTAAGTAATATATTTTAACTAAGTTACTTAATGGCTAAGTAATGCGTTGCGTAAATATGTTTTTTTTTTTATTTAAATTTTAGATATTACACGTAGATGCGATCTCTCTTTTTTATTTCCTATCATAGACTCTATTTTGTTCTTTCATTACTTACCTAATTTTTATCTTAAATTTAAAAAAAAAATCTTTTATTTTAAAATATATACGTATATTCAGATTTTATTTTATTTGTATATAATTACTGCTAAGACATCATAGGACTTTTGGTCAAAGTTGACTACACCTACATGTATAATTGACATGTACACAAACCTATATATATAACGTTCAAAAAGTTAAAGGTATAAGTAATCATTTTTAAGTGTGACATGTTGTTGGTGTATCTACATATAAATAAAAAAATAAATAAATAATTAGGTCTATCATATCACTCGGTAAAAATTAAAATTAACACCTTTCACTAAGTGCATGTAGAAGCGCTACTAGTCTAGTTTACATAAACAAACCGGCATGTCACATGATCAATTTGAGCGCTTTTAAAACTTTCATAATTATTCGGTCATCTAGTAAATTAGTCAAAAATTTAATTAGAATTTAATAACAACATACAAAATAATACAAAATAAAACCTTACCGTTTAAGATTTAGTCACAATTTTTATCCAAAATCAGATGAGTTTGAATTTGCTCTTTTTCATATAACAAGAAAGCAAGCAATACAGCTCTTTTTCACACAACAAGAAAACAAGCAATAGGTAACAGCTCTTTTTCATAAAAAATAAGCAGGCACAAAAGTCGAGCTCAATTTATATACATTTCAACGGTTTTGTTATGTAATGAAACTGGCAACACGAAAAGTTTATTGCCAATATTTTATAGATATAATAGGTTCAATATCATTGCCACCTGCTAATAACGCCAATATGCAGGCATATTCAACGAGAGGTCTACAATAAAATTGCTTCTAGGTACAATTTCTGATGCAAAGTGCATGTCAATATCCATCTGATGCGTTTATCTGATTGCGATTTGAATCTATATCCAGACTGAGAGCATTCCTTGATGCTTAAGGTGCGGCTAAAACATGACATGATTGTCATAACTGTGCAAGTAACTATCTAGATAGCTCATAATGCGGTAACCGACTACAACGCTTGGAGCGTCTGTTATTTTCTAGTCAAACCAGGTTTGAAAGCGAGCTTAAAATAATGTATTTCCAATAAAACTATGTGGTATTTGCTTTCCATAAAAACACGTGACGGACAGGTAGACTGCAAATTAGATAATTTGTCGCCAATATAATATACCATTCACATACAAATGGGATCGCAGTGGGACAAGAGATAGCTGAATAGGTTTCAAACATCACGAAACACAACTGCACTCGTGCTATTTGTTATTCTTGTAAGTTATGATAGTATTTAACGACATTTTTTATATTAAATGATAGCAGGCAGCCTGAAGGTCCACTCGATGATGGATAGCTATAAATTACTAGCAACTCAATAGACTCAATAGCAAAGCAATAGACATGGGATCGAATCATATGCGCTGAAATTCCTTGCCATTTCACTGAAATACAAAAGTACAAAACACTTAGAAAAGTATAAAATAGTACTTAAAAACAAACTTTGCGATCTACTGTCAGGTATAAATATAAATACATAAAAGTATTCTTTATTGCATAGAACAATAATTAGTTGAAAAGTTTTGAAAAAAAAAATCCTTAAATTCAATAACAATCACATGATGGCATTCCATCAGATGGTTAAAAAGTAGATAAAATTGCAATCATATGACCAAACAAAAAGAACTATAGCTATTCATTTGAGCAAGAGATATGTTAAATATTATTAAAAAAAATCAGCTTAAAGTTTTTATTAAGTATAAATAAGTTATACAGCCAAAAGTATTCTATCGAATGAAAAGTTACAATTAATAACTTTTTTTTTTACTTTAACAACACAATGTGATTATTAATGTTTAAAAATTTACGTTTTAGATTGTAAATTTATGTAAAATATATAAAAACTCATACACAAACAAATAAATAGGATATACCTACATTTTTATAGACATTTTGCAAACTTCTACTTCACTAGAAGCGATTGCACTTTGTGATTAAATTCTACGAGATTCTTAAGGTTAATAGCACTCGTGTTTACACATAATTTAAAATTGTAACCAAACACGTTTGAAAGGGCGTTGATTCAGCGTAAATATTTATTTATAGCTTTCATTGCCTTGCATCCATCGAAATGCATTCGAATTAGATCCAATTTGATACAAAAATAAACATACGATGGAAAGGGGAATGGAATGTTCTATTTCGCCGCTACCATTTCATAAACGCTTCATCTCCTCATGTTATACTGTAAAATTAAAATGTACCAAAAAAAATTTTTATCAAGATTTTACAAAAATTAAGCCTATTGGTTAAGTGGTTAACGTGCTTGCCTTAGCGTACTGACTTAGGGGCCCGGGTTCGATTTCCGACAGGGCTAACGTTGCAAATTAATTTTTCAAAATAGGCTCTATTCTATGTGTTATAATAATGGCAGGGTTTCTGCGTTTCTAGTTTTGATTTATGCGTTTTTTAATCATAAATCTGGCGACAGTAATTTAACGGCTGTTTAGTGAATAAGGGATGCCAGAACCCATTTACCGATCCCTTCCTTATCCCTTATCCTTAATCATACTAATGTTGGCAACGCACTTGCAGCACCTGTGGCGTTGCCTATGTTAATAGGCGATTGTAGTCGACTACCATCAATTGGACCATAAGCCTCTCTGCGGACCTTTACAAAAAAAATGTGCATTGAATTTTACAAATACTTACAAGGAATGTTTTATTTATTTAAATTAGATTTACCAACACGTCATAATACTCAGGATTGAATTAGAAAGTTATCATAAAACAAAATTATCCTTAAAATATTCATAAGCACGCGATACTTCTGATACTAAATTCTTAAATTTTTTAAAGGAAATATTACGTATCAATATTTTCTTCAATACTTACGTGTTATTACAGACTAAAGCCTACAATTACACTAAGCTTACTGTTATTATTTATTACACAAGTCTAATTTTTTTCTCGTTTATCGCTCTTTCCAATAGTGAAAACCGCACCAAAATCCGTTGGGCGGATTAGAAGAAGTTAGACAGCGACTTAATTTTATAATTAATTTATTAGAGATAATTTAGAATACAGATAATCGCAACACGGAAATTATAACTAAGTATGCTCTAATTAAGAGAAGATAGTTAATTTTATATACATTAGTTAAATAATTCTACTTTTCTCGTAGTAGGTAATATAGAACTAGTAGATACCGTAATATTAATAAAATTTGTAATAAAATTCAATCTCTAATCCTATCCTACTGCTCTTTAAACTTAAATAGATGCATTAAAGTGCATTCACATTCCAACGCATGGCCTATATTCGTTGGACGAGCTCTCCAGTGCATCCGTTTCATTAAAATAACCTCTTTCGTATTACTAATTAACCACAACTGATATTGATTTATGAGTTACGTTGGACTAATTTTCTAAAAACAGACACGAGACGAAATTACATTTAATTAATTCAGGTATTTCAATTTCAGTTGCCATTTGATGTGCCACTTGTGTGAATATATTTATTAATTTATTATAAACTAGCGACCCGCTACCGCTTTCGCACTCAGTTTTTTTCCTGCAAATTATATGTACGTACCTTCTTCGTTTAACGTTCTTTGCTTTAGTGAAAACCGCATTAAAATCCGTTGCGTAGTTTAAAAGATCTAAGAGTACATACTAGTGATGTGCCGGATCGTTAAAAATGTAGATCTCCGGATACGGATACGGATACGGATCTTAACTTTCTTACTCAATCAATGTCGGTGCGCGTGACCTTGAAACGATAGTTGACACCCGCCACTTGACACATGCATTATAAAGGTGCCAAATGTTTGATTTTAAGCAATAAAAAATTATCTGAATGGAATTTAATATTTTTTCATTGCTACCAAATCACTTATATGTAGACTTTCAGCTATAAATTAAAAATTAATAACGGAAAAGATCCGTAAAAAGATCCACACAAAAAGTATAGGATATGGATACGGATATGCGGCACATCACTAGTACATACACACAGACAGAGGCACAGACGGCAGGGGCGACTTTGTTTTATACTATGTAAAGATTAGCGATTAGCGCTTGGCAATATCTGCTATTGTATTATTCTATAAATTGTTATTGATTTTAAATTTCTTCGATAAAATGTTAATTTGAATATTTGAAAAGCTTGCATCTTATATAATTTAAAACCTGTATTGAAAAAATAATAATAAAATAAACCACATAAATTTTATTTTTATCGGATTCTGATGTTAAAGATTACTAAATTAAATAGAGTGGATATTATGCAAATTATAAGTGCATAACTGTATATGAATTTAAAATTTCCAATTCGCATTTCAATGTATTAAAATGGTATTAAAGATAATTTTGGCGCATCTTCAATCCGTTTACCGTTCCACAGCTTTAAAAAAAGCTTAAGGTGAAACTAACTATTGACATTATAAATGCAAATGTGAGTTTGTTTGTATGTTTGTTACGCTTTAGATTCCAGTTTACAAAAAACTTAAATTTTAGCTGATGTTGGAATTTGCTATGAAAATTAATAATTTAAATAATTCAACATTAATGTTTACAATTAATTATTAGACTTATGTATCTTACTTTATCTAGAGTGTTATTTTTTAATATCACTCCAATATATTCCAAAAATACACAACATCAAAGTCCTTCGTTTGTGAAATGTGTAACAGCATTCTTTATAACTGTAATTAGTAGAACACGAACTTGTGACATAGGAATTAGATGATACGCTGGAAGGAAATATATTTTGGCTTAATATATCAAAGTCGTATACTATAATGGAGAAATTTTCTTTTAAGCAGGAAACGGGGTATAAGATCTTCCTGAACTTTGATCTTTAAATTGACTTAACCGTAAGTTATTCGAGGAAGTTGAAAAAAATTAATATCTGAATGTTCGATCCAAATGTGTACAATCTGTCATGTAAGTTGTTGTTTAAGGAGTCATTAATTTTTATTTCATTAATGCTTAGTAAGTCTGCATCCGCTCATAGAGATTATTGGGTATACTAGTTGAATCTTGCGATAGTTATGTAGCGCCGTTTAATTTTAATTGACAAAAGCATGCACTACATGTCGGGTCTTTTCGGTAATTAGCAGTAATTATCCTCAAGAATTAGGCCAAAAAGTGTAAAAAGATTTTATAAATCCCTCTGGTATAGTTTAACGCGTTCAACTGTTCAACAATGTTCATCAAAAAAACTGTTTAGCTTTATTATTAATAGCATAGATTATACTTGTGAACTTTTATACAAAGCCAACAATAATCTATAACTAGAATATAAACTATTCTGATTTATATATATTATTTGTAATTCTGATTTATAAACTGAATTACTGTACTGTTTCATCAAAATCTGTTCAGTAGTTCTTAAGTGACAAAGTAACAAACATAAATGTACTCGTACATCAATCCTTACAAATATTTGGTTTTTATAATATTATAATAATTAATATATAAAAATTATGAGCAATAACACTAGGAACTTAATAACGAGTTATACGACCTTAAAATTATTTTTCGTCACCTTTTTTAAAGACGATATTAATTCTATTCAGGTTTTCCTGAATAGAATTGATGCCTTGTGGTTTGTTAATAACGGAAATAAATATATATGTAAGTATAAATAGAATCATTAAGATTAATAAAATAATTAAAAAAAAAAGATTGCTTTTATCATGGCCAAAAAACTTGTTTGGACAGTTGTTGTTCGGTTTAATTATAGATATATGTAGGTATGCCACTTTATACTGAAATAATCATTATAGGCGTTAAAAATTTATCCGTTGTATAGATGTACAAAAATAGGTGGATGGTATCACGCTTTAATATACTAGAATGCCATTTTAACAAAGCAGTTCTTTTTATATTAATATTTTTCTATTAATTTTTTATATTAATACAAATATGTACAGAAATCCCTTAAACTCATTTCAATCTTATTTTTTAATAATTAATTTAATTTCATATTGAATATCGAGAAGTTAACATTAGTCATACATGATAGATAGTAAGTATAAAAAAAGTTAGCAGAAACGATTTTATTTATAATATATAATGATATGAATGTGTCAACGTTTCCTTAAGAATTTCAAACTCCCACGCAGAGAAACAATATAGTGGAACTTTGTTCTTCGAGTTAAACATTTAAGGTTGTTTTTTCATTGCATAAATTTACACTTCCAGTTATGCACGTTCAAATGTTAGCTCTGCAATAAAAACGGTAGGTAATTCGCAGGAACTGTAACACATGACTTCCCACCGAACTCACTGAAGTTCTTTAAATATTATGTTTTTTATTAAACTTATCTTTATGTTTTACATAGAAGTACAGTTAAATATTTAAATTGAACAAGGTTTTTATGATGAAGAACAGCATAGGAGATAATCTAACGGTCCATTTGATGGTAGTTGTCTTTCGTTACCTATATAAAGACTAACAACAACTAAAGTACAAGGTGAGGTTAGGAAAGTGGACCCTGGTTTCCCTTAATTGAATTCAGCACACGTGAGTTTGATTAAACTATACCAGACGAGACATTATGCCATTAACAGAAGATCATTTTCAACAAACAACCCATTGGTTGTCGAGTTTTGTGTGAGTGAATATTCGTCTCAGATAACATTTCCCTAACTTCTATTTATCGTCGGCACCGCGCTACTCTATAGCTTAGCTTGTTTATAGAAGACGGTAGCCATATACCAACAAAGTGGAAGGTAAGCAAACTTAACGCCCTTCATCACAAAAAAATAATTACAATAGCAACGACATTCCAATTATAAATTCAAGCCACGCGTTGCTAAAGCGTCCATAATCAGTCCCCTTGTGACGAATTAGTAACGTTGGTTTGAACGATTGTAGCGCTCTAAAAAAAGTTAAAACCAAACATTGGCAAGCCAGTTACTAAAGTGATTCATCAATTTCAGTTTACTAGTCAAAACTACTGTTTTTATGCTAAAAAATGCTGAGCGTCGTCTGAGTGGCTGCACAATTTTACAAGAGCGTGTTTCCCGCGGATTAGGGATCCGTTGAAGTGTGAAATTGACCGGACGTCCTTGGCATGTAATTCATTAGGTTATGAAAATCTTGGCACATCATTTTGGGTTCCGGACTCAAAACTATGATTGAGATTTTCTGAGAGTTAATGAAATGGAACCGATTAAAGCGATCATTAACAGCTTAATTTCCATTAATAGGATATCTATATTAATACGAAATTTAAGGCTTTTGTTCAATTGGGCTATTAAGAAGAATAACAAGAAGTAAAAAATATAAAGAACACTAAGCGAAAACGCATAGCGTGTGGATCGGTGGCCGAGGGCGAACCTACAACTATAAAATCGAAAGTGAAACGAAATGAGATGGATAGACGTAAAAAAGGATGTTGGTTCTCACCAAATATTACCGAGAGAGAAGAGAGAGAGAGAGAGAAAGAGAGAGAGAGAGAGAGAGAGAGAGAGTACTAATCAAAGAGAACTCATGAACAACTTCATACATGAGGAAGATAAGCAATTTAAAGAAAAAAGTGTGGTGGTCACAATGGAGTTCTGTGGGAGATTTTTTTATGATAAAAATCCACAAAAAGGCCGGCGAACCACTCGACGCCTTAAAACATTATCAACGTGAAGCAAATGCAAGTGATCTGCAAATAAAATTGATAATATAAAGCGTCGTTTTGGTATTCGACAATCTTGTATTTTGTCCAACTCTTAATTAGACAACTTCTCGATTAGACAAAGTGATGTTATAATAAACCTTGATGTTCTTTAAAACTAGACGAGGTTAGGGAAACATGAAGTGTCACAAGTTCTGTTATTTGTATTCATCGGTGTTATGCCGTTATTTGTGACTAAAAACGCAATGTACCTTGCGTTACCTCAGTACTCTCAGGTATAATACATAAATTCCACGTTGTTTATAACAAATGTTCGTGATTTAAAATTTTGACTCAATTAAGTTAATGTAGCAATCAAGTTTGCGGATCTTTTGTGAAAACTGCTCGATCATCGTTGTAAATTTTACCGAAACGTTTCTCTAACTTTCTTATTAACTACAATACTTTCATCGTTACTTTTATTCCGTTATCTGTTATACTTGCTACAAAGTCTCGTGTCGTATCGTTGTTAGAATGTCCGGCGTTGTTAGAATTTCTCGGGGCTATCACGGTTTTTATCCACATAGGCTATTTTAGCATCATTTCTGTTAACGTGGCTATCCATTTTACAAGGACGACTCAGCACGCGACGTCAACGTTACGTAATGGTTGCGCCAAAACTTGAATCCTATTAGCCTAGTTCTAAACAGTCGATAACACCCTGAAATAAACGGATTACGAGCTAAAACGGTTAAATTACTTTGTTGAGGCCTCGCAAACTTTTCACGCGGGACCGTAATTGTTCATATCGCAAAGAAACAACTAAATACCTGACACGCTTCTCCGTGTTAGTATTCCTATAGGTTGACCGTATTGGAAAGCCTGCGGGAATTGTAGTGCAAGGTGTTTGACCCTATTTCTTTTTATCTTTAAATCTAATCTTATTTAAATCTTCAATTTTATCTTTCTTTGAGGTTTCGATTTTATGTTTGCTTATTCGATAAGGTTTTCGATTTTTTGTAAACAATAAATACACCTACTTATTAAATATTTAAATTTAAACTCTATACACGACATTTACATGGTTTATACTAAACCTTATCAGCCCACATTTTACATATATTACGTTCTTATGCTGAGCACCGGCTTTGTTCTCAACGTAAGGAGATATATACTGCAAAGTACACCATTCTAGTCAGGTCACATGTAAGTTGCTTCAGACACTTGGTCACTATGATGTACCTATAAATAATTTATTATGGGATTTAGATGATCTATTTTTTGTAAATAATTCACATATTATTCAGGTAGAAACTAAACTTAATCAAAAGGAAAGACGTCTTTGATGGTACTTTCCACGGACGCTATCAATTTGACAGCAATGATGGATCGTTAGCAAGAAATGCATGCTTTTCTCTCATATTAAGTTTTAACCATTATGTACACTATTACTGTTAATCGATATGTGATTGATCTACAATCTACATAATAGCCTCTGCAGACGGTGTCTGTATTCCTGTATCCTGTAACAGGAAATTGATTTTTGCTGATGATTTCTATAAAGATTTAGAGGACTCTGATGATATAGCCTCTCTTACACTACCCATTTGGGTTTTTAAAAGCAGCAGTTTTTTGATTATACCTACTGTATTTATGTATTATGCGCTCGTAACTACATTGGTAATAATGCTTTAAATAGTTTAGTATAAATTACAATAAATTAACCCATATTGTATAATATAATATAAGGGTTGCAATATTTAAATTTCAGAATTATTAGGAAATATCTGTATTACAGCTCACCGGCACCCACTCCACAATTAATTAGTTTTTAATGAAGCTTAATTACTTAGCTTCAAATAACTAAACTAATTTTCTCTTAATTCACACAACTTAATTTAGTAACATAACTACTTTTTTTTTTCTGTTTTTCGATTTAATAACGCCGTTGGATTTATGTGAAGAACTAGGTTTAAAGAAAGTTACGCTTTTAAACTATTTATGAGATAAAGAAAGTGGCGAATTGTTACAATTAAATTGATATAGAAAATTTAAGTTTAGAATTTATTGAATTCAAAATGCAATACGCATTGGTCATTAAAAAATACAATAAACTTTCAAGTTGTACCAAAGGGAACATTGAACATAACCCTTTAAAAAAAGTGTAGCATTTTTGTTAAAATAAATGTTACTTATAATAGTAATAAAATAAATAGCGTGGAAAACAAATGACATATATTCTTTTATATAGAAAATACTAAGTAAGTATTTAAGAATACAATACAAGACATGCAACTTAACAACGAAAACTGCGTTCTTTTCACTTCTTCTTGTTACTATTGTGACCAAAAATAATTCCCCAAAAATATAAATCGCCATTTCATTATTTGCTGTGACGATTGTGACCTTTACAGAAAAGGTTTGCATATCGAAAATAATATAAAAGACTTTGCGATATCTTTCTTTATATAGAAACACAATACAAGTTTCTCAGTGCGAGTTCTGTTTAACAAGGTTGCTGATTCATTTTGGCAAAGCGTTCATTTAAATGATAGTAGATAATATCTTTGAAATCATTCAACTTATTCAAGATCCTTATCTAATAAACAATAATATTGAACTTCGCATTGTCGGTTTGATCTTATGCTCAGAAGAAAAACACACAGACAAATACGCTTATATTTTTATTATTTTCTGTTATAAGTTTTTTTATTTCTTGAACATTAGTATTATTACATATAATTTATCAAACTTTGTTTTATGCAAAATATTAAATTTATACACTAATTCAAAATATGCAGTGGTGAAGTTTGATCTAAACATCAAATAAATAAATATCCAGAAATAGTTCTGCTAACATTTACCCATATAATTTTTTTAAAACTTTTTACTATGTTTTTATAATATTAAAATATATATCTATTAACTTTTCTAAGTGTGAGTAACTAATAAAAATTGCTTAAATTGCGAGTGTCTCAGTGCCTCTGTGCCTCTGAAAATATACTTCAGGAGATAAAATGTTGTGGTAGCTATAATAGTATTCGTTAAGTTTTCTCTGAATGGCCGTTGGGTAAAAGATACATGTTTAAAATAATCTCTATCTATACTAATATTATATAGATAGAAGATTTGTATATTTGTAATGAATAAACATAAAAACTACTGGACCGATTTTGAAAATTCTTTTACCTATCTATAGAAAGCTACATTATCATCGAGTAGCATAGGCTATATTTTATAAAGTTACGCGGGCGGAGTCGCGTGCAACAACTAGTATTTTATAAAAAAAGTTTTTATATATGAACTTTTGATTTAGGATCTTATCTTCGGAAATATGCACATTGTACGCCTAGTGAACTTATCGAATCTGCGAGCCAGAATATTGAAGTCCTTGATCCCTTGAAGCCAAAACCAGACAGCTTGCAGTAGTCTCGTAATAATATCGTATCGATTTCCGACCAATTTCATTTTCGATTACCGGTACAATAAGATCTATCCAAGTGCCCTTTACATGCAAAATTCAACACGCAAACCGTGATTGAACTAATCGCGAAGGCGAAATATCAGAGCGTATCCAATAATGCGAATTTGAGTTCCGTGTAACAGGTCGTAACTTTGAATGTCGTTTAGTTGATTGCTTACTATTTTAAAATGTTTTACTTCCTCTCACGATGCTCAGTTGCGTTTGTAGGAATGCACTAGTTTTAGCCAAAAATCCTTTGTTTTCTTACCATTATCTATCTATTCCTGCTATACATACATATCTATACTATAATATTATAAAGTGAAAAGTTTGTATTTTTGTATGTTTATAATGAATAAACATGAATAAACACAAAAACTACTGGACCGATTTAAAAAATTATTTCACCTATAGAAAGTTAAATTTTATCAGCGAGTAACATATACGCGGGCGAAGTCGCGTGCTACAGCTAGTCATAAAATAAGTCGGCGAAGTCTCGCCGTTTCGTCGCCCAACTCCTTTCAAACCACCGAACGGATTTTCATAAGGTTTTTACATGGAAGATGGAAAGAGCGATAGACGAGGAAAGTTTGCGTATATAATATGCAGAAAAAAATGCCCACGAGCGAAGCCGGGCAGGTCCCTTTATATAAGAAAGATTGTAAGGATTGATGTAAAGATATCACTTTTTTGGTTTTCGATGAAATAGTACACTGTTTAATAAAAGTTTCATCAGACTAACACATAGTTGTGGTTAAAAACTAATTTAAACTGAAATCAATTATGAAATAATTTTCAGTTCTCAGAATTTCCATTTTACTAAAGTTAAACTGTTATAATAATAATAATAATAATAATAAGCCATTTATTCTACATAAAAAACATTTGAACAATTTAAATAACGCAGATACATGTAACATTTCTTTCTTTTCATATAAAAATAGAAGCGTCCACTTTATAAATATGTCATTGTTATTATAATTTTATGTAGTCGCCTCATCGGCGTAGGCCTCCCCCCATTTCCTCCATAATTTCCTGTCTCTTGTCTTCCTCATCCATTTCTGTCCATATTTTGCTACGAAAACATCTGCCCACCTTCTTTTTGGTCTTCCTCTCTTCCTTCTTTCCTCTCGAGGCACCCATTCCGTTATAATTTTGGTCCATCTTCCGTCGTCCAATCGACATATGTGTCCAGCCCATTTCCATTTTAGCAGCTTTATAGTTTTCAGAATGTCTCGTACTTTTGATTGTTTTCTGATTATTTCATTACTAACCTTATCAGACAATTTTAGGTTTAGCATACTACGCTCCATCTTACGTTGACATCTTGCAAGTTTTTGTTCTTCAACGTAATTCAGCGCCCAAGTCTGGCAGCCGTATGTAAGGCAAGGAAGAATGGCAACATCGTATAGCTTGCTTTTAACTTTTCGGTCAATATGTTTGTTTTTAAAAATTTCTTTTAAGCTCCAATACTTGCTCCAAGCTAAGGAAATCCGTCTTTGTACTTCTTTCTCTGTCAAGTTGTCAAAAGTCACCGATTGCCCCAAGTATACATATTCCTTGACGCACTCTATCTCATTACCATTCAACACGATTTTTGCTTCACCATCACTTGCCATTACCTTTGTTTTGCTGTGGTTAATAAGAAGGCCTACCTTTTTGCTCTCCCTGACCAGTTCCTCTAGCATTCTTTCTAGTGAACTTGGATTTTCCGCGAAGACCACAACATCGTCTGCAAACCTCAGATGACTTAAGTATTCACCGTTAATTTTGAGTCCTTCATTTTCCCATTTTAAGTTGCGGAAGACAGTTTCTAAGACTGATAAAAAAAGTTTTGGTGACATTGGGTCTCCTTGTCTAACACCCTTTTGGATGGGAAATTCCGGACCATCCTTCTCAAGCCGAATACTCGCTGAAGCTTTTGAGTAAATATTTTTCAATAGACTGACGTATAAGTCTTCTACACCCTGTTCCTCCAGAGATTTCCAGATGGCGCAGTGCTCAACCGAATCAAATGCCTTTGCAAAATCGATGAAGCAAATATATAAGTTCTTTCCATATTCTCTGTACTTTTCTAAAATCTGACCCAACACATGAATGTGGTCAATAGTGGAGAATCCGCTGCGGAAACCTGCTTGTTCGCGAGATTGATTCTCTTCTATAACACGTGTTAGCCGCTTTAACACTATCTTAGCAAAGACCTTATATAAATTGGACATAAGGCTTATTGGTCTATAATTGTTAAGGTTTTTCTTGTCCCCTTTTTTGTGCAATATTATTATGTTTGTTTTGGACCACTGTTTAGGTATCTGATGAGATTTTAAGATATTATTGAAAAGGATCTGCAATGTGGGTACCAAAGCATCTACAAAGGATTTTAAAAGCTCATTGGCGATACCATCATCGCCTGGTGTTTTTTCATTCTTTTGTGACATTATAGCAGACTTGATTTCAGACTTGAGTATGCCAAGATAAGGATCCGATGAATCGCAAGTATTAACGATGGGTACATCATCAATATCTGGTTGGGAATCGATCGTGACTTGTTTTGAAGCATACATGCTTCTGTAAAAATTAGTGGCTTCACCAATTATATCCATGCGGTTGATTAAATCGCTGCCCCTGCCGCTCCTCAGATTACTCGTCCATTCTTTCTTTTCCCTGAGTACATTGAGAGCCTTTTTTATTGCACCAGATTTCTCAATAAATCTTTGGAAGGTGTTATTTCTATGTGTCTCCCTATCATTTTTTAAACTTTTGTTTATTGTTTTGCTAATTTTTGCAAGTTTCTTTTTCATCTCTCTTGTTCTTTTTAATTTATACATTTCTTTCCTCTCCTGAAGAAGTGCTTTGGTGTAGGTACTTAAGATGACTTTACTTTCTGACGGTTTATTAGTAATTTGTTTCATGTATAATTTCAATTCCTTTTCAAAGTTGTCGTATTGTGATTGCATTGTTAATGTATTATCTACAGATTCTAAAAATTTCTTTTGTAGGAATATTTTATTTTCTTCCAATAACTCCGTTACCTTTCCTACCTTGCGGTTCGCAGACCTCGTAAAAGATCTATTCCTTTTGTTCGATAATTTTAATTTACACCTTATCATTTTGTGGTCAGTATTAAAATTTAAGTTATTAATTATATCAAAGTTCAACAACATTCCCGGCCGGCTTGCAAGAAAATAATCGATTTCATTAAATATTTTTCCATTAGGTGATCTCCATGTCCATTTCTTATGTGATTTTATTTTGTACATACTATTAACGATCTTGAAACTTCCCTCTAGTGCAAAGTCTACCAGTCTTTGTCCATTGTTGCTTCTCTTTCCATAACTGTATTTACCAAGGGGTGCCTCCATGCCCTGGCGGCCTCCTACTTGTGCATTAAAATCGCCCATTATTATCGTAAGGGGATTGCTTGTATTATCTAAGGCAGTCTCTATTAGTTGATAAAACAATTCGATCTCTGCAACATTGTAAGCTTCGGTGGGAGCATAAACTTGAATAAATGACCATCTTTTCCCTTCCAGTTGAATATCTAAGCATGCAACTCTGTCAGAGAATGATTGAAAACTTATTATTTTGTCTTTAAGATATTTTTTGACTATAAAGCCAACACCATTTCTTCCGCGGTATCCTGCACTGTGGTAGAAAATAAAGTTCGTGTATTCTTCAATTTTTTCATTCTCTCTTCTTACTTCGCATAGACCTAGGATGTCCCACTTAATGTCTTCCATAGCGCAAATAAGTTCTGTAAGGTTTTCTTCTCTTCTTAATGTTCTCACATTCAAGCTAGTTAAATATATATGTTGATTTTTATTGTTTCTTTTTGTATAATTTTTATAGATTAATGTTTGTTTATCAATTGGAGAATCATAAATGGGGGGGTTTTGGTCTACATCCTCCACGGGGACCAGCCGGATTGGAGGTGGCCGAGAGGCGACTATTACATGTTTTTTCTTTTTTCAGCTGAACTTCTTTTGTTCCGCATCGTGTCTTCGTCGGTGAGTGTAGTCATGTAACTTGTTATCATTTTACTCCTCTTTGCCACGGGTGAAGTATCGTTTTCATGATGAATGTTCATTGCATTGGGAGAAGCTGTTGATTTCTTTTGTCTTTTTGGTTTGCTCTGGTCATATGTTCCGTGTCTATTGTTCAGTATAACTATTTTGTCATATCTTAAAACAGCATTTTTACCTTCGTTTCTTAGGACTGTCAGTTCTTGTTGTAGTTGTTTGCGTTTTTCTAAAACATTACGAGGAAAATCTTCTTTAATATAGTACTGGGTTTCTTCTAACGTTTTCTTTTTCCTTAATACTTGTATCTTCATACCCAAAGTTGTAAAAGTTATAATTACTGGTCTTATGCCTCCCAATTTCTTTTTTCCAAGTCTCCTTACTGAATCGATATTTATATTCGTGCAAGCAATATTCATATTCGTATTTATTATATTTAAAATGATTTCTTCTAAATTAGCATAACTCTCGCTTTCTTCGACGCCAAAAATTATCACATTTTTCCGTTTTGTATGTCTTTCTAGTTTGTCAATACGTATACTTTGTTCGTTTATAGTTTTTTCCATTAAATTACATCTATCCATTACACAATCAAACTTGTCTTTTAAATTATCAATAATCGTGTTTGTTATGCTTTTCTCCATTTGTTTCAATTCGTTTTTTTGTTGTTTCATCTCTTCTTGAATTTGGCGTAAAACCTTTGCTATATCGTCCATTTTAAATAATTATGTCAGTTATTGTAACTTAATTTTGTTTTTTTTTTTTTGTTTTTTTTTTAATTTTTTTTTTTCTTCTTTATTTTACATAGATAAACCTTTAATATGTCAACTGTAGTTATGAAGATGATTTTATTATTATTTTATGTATTGAATTCATGCGTCATTCATTGATTCTATTAAATTATTTCTAATTGATTGTCAGCTTAAAACAGTGTCAACAGTCAACAGTACCCCACTTTCAACTTAATTTAAAAATAAAAATAATAAACATTCATACCAGGGTTTGAACTCGATCATGCATTCACTCAAAACCATCTGCTTTGCACTGAGCCAGCTCGCATTAACAATCTCTTTTGAAAATATGGATAGTATGCGTTCCTGTTGGTATTATTTTATTAATATAAGTGGGTAAATGCCACCAATGTAACATTGATTTTAATAAAATTATCCACACTTTTTCACTTTCTAATTTCTTTTCAAATGCACTCTGTCTCCACTGTAAACTTATACCTCTTCATAAATGTTCATCCTTCGTATTCCAAACAAGATGTATTGCAAATAGGTCTGTATTTAATTCTATTCACGGCGTACCTATATTGTACCAATGACCTTGATATCGATTCACCTTAAACTGTTACTAGAAATTAAATATCGTTACCAGATCTACTTTGATCAAGCTAATAAGCGAATTCAAATGTTTTCTAGGAAAGACCAGTAGAATTCCATAGTACAGGTTCGAAGCAATGCAATGCGGCGAAGAATTAGGTCACTGCAGGCCTGGCATGGCCGACATTCTCTGTTTAGTTTTTTAAAGATTAAACCACAGCAATGGCGACAAGTGAGAACGGAAATCAAAGATGACAAATATAACCTCATTCTTGATGATTAAAGCTAAAAATGTATCGGAAATAAAATATTTTAATCTAATTTGAAAATTTCCGCATTTTCTGAGCTCTATCTAGAACCACAGAGCAATGTTCATATATTAATTATGTTGTCAAATTTTAAATAGATGGAAGTTTCATCATGAAATTATTCCGAGGCCGAGATTTTCAATTGTCTTTCTAGGCTACTGACACTTTGCCAATGAGGTTTCGAGGAAACCATTTTTCTTGACCCACCCTAGTTTTGCAACGCCTCGTATTGGTTTGACACAGAAACTGCTTAAAATTGAAACTTGGCAACATTTTCCTACTCGTTAAAGAGTTTAACACTAAAAGTATGTGAATCATTCATTCATGTATTCGCCACTTTTGTACAAGTGGTAGACGTTGTCAAGGATTAAATTTTTGTTTGTTCTAAATAAATTTTGGCAGAATGATTAAGATAGCGTGCAACCAATTTAAATTTAAAAAGTAAACATTTAAAAATTATATAAATACATATTCAAAATGTAAATGCGAAGTAATGCTATAGTAATAATCATATACAAAATTAGGCTCTAGGCATCGATAAAATAGACCCACTACACTTCACAAGAACGTACTCCAAAAATGAGTTTCTGTAGATTCTATCAATGGCTGTGCAATGCATTGGCAATTTGATAGCGCTACAAAATAAATTGGCGAGTACTCGTAGTTCAGATAGGCTATAAAAGAAGAAAATTTAAAGCAAATAAGTAGGTACTTAAATGATGAAACTTATATTGAGTCAAGAAACGAGTTCATAGAGAAAACTCATAGGTTGGGATAGGAAACATTGAGAACGTTTTGAAGATCGTATTAGTCGCTTGGCGTAGCAGGATTCCTTGAATTAGAAAGACTCTTGAGTCAGATCGTTTAATACTTACACTACTAGGGCAAAGATTCGTCAATAACATGAAATATTAAAACAAACTTACCGCCGCAAATAACGTCAGCCAAGTTAGTCTGTACGCATTGGTGTGTGACTGCACCGTCTCTCACGGTGGTGATCTCTCCGTAAAGCTGGTGCAATGCTTCCTGATCTGACATGAGGATTGTTCTTGGTGAAGGGCAGTCCTCCTCCAATCCATTGGTGTGGTGTCTAGAAGACGACCGCGATCGCGAACGACGGCGTCTGGAAGACATTGGTTATAGATTTTAGATAAATATCTACATTATATTGTGAAATAAGATTATACAGTTATTGTGATTTTGTAGTGAAAAAATGGATTTAGAGTAATCGAGAATTAGACTTTTCCAAGATAACTCAATATTTTACAGTAAACACAATGCGATTCGTTACATTTTTTACATAAATTGATATTTCTTCATCTTTTTTGTCCATCATCGATGTGAAATTATTTTTGAGAGTTAAAATTGTTATTTCAACAAGCAATTTCTAACAATACATACTTTGGAACAGCCTCATAAAAGCCTTGGGAAGCCAAAATACAAATTCACGACCTCGACGATAATTAACGCACATTTAAGATTTGCTAATGTTGAAGATAAAGCAATATTCATTTACGGGCTAATTATAAATTGATCTGGCGTCATACAATTTTGCAACCACTCCTACTAAGGCTTGGGAGAATGTAAGAAAAATGAGTTATCGTAACTGAAACGTAGATCTCGTTGGATACAAACCTACGCATAAATTAGAACAGGAATGCCACAAGCGACAAAGCAGAATGCAGTTTTCGATATCACAATTTGTTACGGTACGGAATGTTGGGGGCCTACGATTTATGTAAAACGGTATTAATGCATTATGCATAACAATTCCTAAAATGTATACTAACATATTTTATGTGGGCACCGAAACTGCTGAAGTGTTGCATTATCTACATTGAGGCAGAAGAAAAAGAATACTGGATTGTATATTTACACTATTTCTATATCAATTACTAGAGTTTATGGAGTTATATTATTCTATATTTTAATTATTTCTATAATTTTATAGTTATAGAGTTCTATTTGATTACTATTTTTATATCACTGCTAAAGGCACAGGCCACTTCTTAGTGTAATTAAATATTATTAGTAATAGCCCTTTGCATAAGGATTCTAAATTATTTTTTAAGGTAAAGGTCAGCAGGTAAGATGACGGTCTTCTTGGTAGGCAAAGCCACAGTTGGTGCAAGTGCGCTGCCGATTTTAATACTAGGAATAAGGATAAGAGATTAGGAGGGGATAGGGAAATGAACTCTGGCTTCCCTTACTAAACCATCATACGCGAAACAACAGCATACAACTGTTATTTCATGGTGGTCTTCTGTAGTGTCTGTAATGTAAGGTGGTAATTCCTTTTAACAAACGTGCTGCCCAGACGTGGTGAATAATTGTGCTCTGCCACTACTAAAAGGACATTTTTTATCCAGAAAAATGTACTGTCCAGAAAAAAAATTAAAAATTCAACTGACAAAAATATATGAGTCAATAAGATTAAACAGGTTAACAAGTTAACAAGATTAACAGGTGCTAAAGAAATCGCGGGCAAAAACTAGTTTTTAATAGAATAAACAGTTGTCATTTCTCGTAAATGAAATCGATTGATATTGTCAATGATTTCTTCTCAGCCTTCATAACCCACATCTGCCATGTCAGTTAGCGAGTGTTCAACCCAAAACAGATTTAATTTTCCAATTTAGGTGCTCTCCTAAAATTGAATGTGCTATTATTTCCATGCCCATTAAAGTAATGTATGCTTAGACTACTTCCCAAAATAAAAACAATAGTACAAAATAAGATGCCGAGTTTCCTTAAATGTGGCGTGCAATGTCAAGTTTGCCGCCAAAAGAGGTGTACGACTCATCAGAAGGCAGGTCGCGTATGTGCTTATGTAATTGTCGACTACCACATCTCAAAATGGCAGAATGATTCATCAACTTGTACATTTAATAAATTTAATATACAAGCTACACACGGTCGCGTGTTGAATGTAATTCTAAGGCTTTAGAGGTTACAATATAGAAATGTCCAATGAATAACTTAATTTAAGGTTTGTGGGCTTCGTTTAATTTTTATTCTTGTTTTAATTTTCTCCTTTAAACTATTAGGAAATAATATTTTAAAGTAATAATAATCACTGTAAATTTATTCGCACATATCAGTAGATAAATAACTTAATAATAATACACATATAATTAAAAATAAGCCCCGACATTCTATTGAGACCATTAACACACTATATCTGCTCTAAATTGTTGAGAAGTTGGATGTCCCGCAGACTACTTGATGCTGCAGCATCAGGTCAAGGTTACCATTTCATGGAAATACCGCCGAAGTAATAGTACACCAAATAAATAGTATGTGTACTTAATAATAAAATATAATTAGTATAAAAGTAACAGATAACCCTTTCTGTTATAAAACCCTTTAAAGAAACCCTAAGTGTCCCTTAACACAAACTAAATTTCCAAAAAATAAAGCTATTGGTAAATAGAACATAATATTTAATTATTTTGTTAACACTTATTACAAAAATCCTAAAATGATTATTATTTGATAGATAACATTAAAGAGTTAAAATCTAACCGTTATGAGAAATTATTAATTAGATTTTTCCAATAGATAATTTCTATATATCTACACAAAGTTAATTTTTTATTTACACTAAGTTTTAACTTTCACTTTAGATGCTTAAAAATTTTGCATGATTCTTTATTTATCAATTAAATTTAATTATACTAGCTAGACCAGATCTGGTTAATACATTTATATGAATCTAGAACAACTGGTGGCACACCCAGCTCTATGATCTGACCACCTATGTCATACGTCGTTTAAGAAAAGTACAATCAACATCAAAAGTCATATCATTTAAATGACAAGATTTTTGTTTTAAAAGTCAAGATAGTTTAGAAATAGAAAAAATAATTTAAAAATTATCACTTCAGTGTATTTCGAATTTTTTTGACAAAATGGGACGATATATTAAGCTATTTTAAATCTTTAAATTGATGACGTTTTAAATGGATAAAAATAAATGGGATGGGAAATTGCATTCAAAATTTTTAAAATAAATAAATAAATACGATCTTACTCGGGTGTAACTATAAAAAATCCTCGGGACGTTTGATATATTTTTCTCTCCTGCATTAGCTGCGCCAGAGTGTCGTAAACCATCTCCTGCGAAGGTGTCTGCATTGAGGGAAATTTTACCGACAACGATGTCCTTATGCTTTCCAATGTTGCTGATTGTCCCTGCGAAAAAAAAGTTATTCATTATATTAAAAAATATTGCGAAAGAAAAATATTTTCTTCATAACATTTTTAAAAGAAATCTTGTACAGAGCTGGGCAATACCAGTGGAATCACAGGGACGAGATCAATAAGGCAAGAATATTAAATGAAAAGGAGAAAAAGTATGAAAGAGATGTGCGCTGCAGAATTCTGATGGAATAAAAACAGTATAACATATAGACGAATTAGAATAAAGTATAAGTAGCCGAACCCTGATTGAATATAGGATAAGGTATGAAATGAAAATATGAGAATGAGTTCTGACATTCCTTACTCCCACACAAAAATAATTCAGAAAACATAAAAGCTTGCCACGAGATGGGCTGTTCAATTTATAAATAATTTGAGAAATAAGGATTTAATACTGAGTAACATTCAGATAATTTAATAGAATATCTATCTTATTTTAATATAAATATTATTTTCTCAAGATGATTATGTAACAATTGAGTTTTTTCAATTACAGCCTAACCAAGAGTACACTAACAACACCAATATACAAATTATCACCATAGTCAAATCATTTACATTCCGACTTCATCATAACAATACTCCTTAATTTATACTCAATGTATTGATCGATACAATCTATATTACGATCAAAAAACAGGATGTCTTCATTGAAATTTATGACGACCTTCAGAAAGTGTGACAGCAATTGAATATACATCATCTTTATCAGATGTTGTTGATCATTATTGTATCGAACAACTCACAGGCTCAAAACAAATTAACTTTTGATCGCAATAGTTATTCGAAGTAGACTGGTTTTTAGGAACCATAAATTCATGTTCTATTTCTGAACATGAGATAATGTTGCCAATGTACTCGTGGAAGTAGCATAAACTCCATTGACGATATTTTTATTATTATTTAGGTATATTAAAAAAAGTGTGTGTGTCAGCTCCGACGCACAAATGGAGTTTACTCCTTACGAACGATTATAAAATAATAAAAATTATAAAAACATTTATCATAACGAATTAATATCAGCGCCATCTCTGTTCGAGTTATTACCGGTGCCATCTAGTTTTCGCAAGGATGTATTATTACGTAACATATTCTAGTTTCAGAGATACTGTGTAGATGGCGCAATATCTCTGAAACATCAGAGATATTCTAAAATTAAAACTAACGCGTAACGCATACCGTGTGACAATTTTGATTTTACTCACAAAAATTTTGATACCCCGGACTTATATATGAAAATCATTTCTCCAAAAACAATATTTGTCTTAACAAAAAATTTAAATCGTCCACTATGATACAGAAGGTATATACTTATAGTTAAATATGCATCCTAACTGGGATAAATATAAAACATTCATACCTATATAATCTAGTAATTTTACGTACAATGTACCTGTTACAAAATATGCATTCTAATAGAAATATTACAATTCCTGTATGTTATGAAAACTGAATTGTCTAAATGAGCCCTAACTACTAGGATTATTAAAAATACTAACAAAATTGCAAAAAAACCGTATTTTTTCCTTATTTAGCAGCATAGCATACAGTTGGTTAATTTACCAATAAACACATTCCAACACCTGTAAGGTATAATACTGAAAAGTGCTGTTGTCAAAATGAACAAAGTAGTCATTCGAGTTCGCCAAATGTGTTAACAATACGAAATTAACGCATAAATCTACGCACATTACTCAACATCTGGGCTTGTACGAGCATTCTTTGTCCCGAAGGTCGTCGGTTGCAAAATAAAACGAGATGTGGACGTGAATAGGTGGAGATAAAGTACTGATTTTCATAATCCGAAATACGAGTAAGCGTTTGCTCTCACAAGTTTACCAATTATACTTATCGCCACTGAATCGCTATTTTAAGTGTATTTCTTTGATCTTAAGCTCTTGTAAAGGACAAGCATTAATAGCACAGCATAGCAGTTCATGGATAATACATATAGGTAAAGACAAAACAAGTACCTACTTTTTTTCTTATTTGACGAGCCCATTGGATGAGTGGTTAGTTTCCCGGCAGGGTCAACTTTGGAAATGAACTTTTCAAAGTTGGTCTGAATTTTGAAGTAGTGGCAGGGAACGATGCATATCGCAATCATTTGGGCAACTTATCATGAGACAGTCATGATGATGCTATATTGTTTCGCTGAGTGAGTAAGGGATATCAGAGCCCAGTTCCCTAATCCCTATCCTTAATCCTACTATGGTCGACAGCGCAGTTGCAGCACCTGAGGCGTTGCTTGTGCTATAGGCGACGGTAGCCACCTACTATCAAATGGACTGTCAGCCGGTCTGCCGACCTTAACATAAAAAAAAAACAATAAAAAAAAATTAATAATATAAATCAATAAATCATCAGAAATAATTATGGCCGAATTTAAATCAGTGTGTGAATTAATTACTTAATAAGTAATTAATGGGCTAGAATGTTAGTGGGCTAAAATGCGAGTCGCGTTATGTTTGTCCCACACATTGGAATTCGGGTTTTATATTATAAATGGTGTCTGACAGTCTAAAATCAGGGGGAATGACTGCGTTTTCGACTGTGATAGGTAAATAAGTAACTCTGTTACGAAAGTATGTATGTAACCTCGATGGTATGAAATGCATGGAATTGTAAATAATTTTATAATTCTAACTAATTTTATACTAGTATCACCACGATTCTAAGCTATTGTAAAATACAAAAGGTTATTTATAATCTTGTAATAGCAAATTTAGCAATGCAAAGCTAGTTGTTCGATAAGTAAATCACAACTGGTTTGGTTGTAAGCCGAGTTGAGACAGGTGCCTTGATATCTTGTTTGGGCCGACATAAGTATGTCAATCATGTCGCAAAATCATAGTGTAGGTGATCTCTGTGAAGGCACTCGGAACAAAGATCGATAGAATGAAATTGCGGTGACGTTGTGTTTGTCGTTCTCTGGCTATTAAACTCTTTATTCCGTAATATCTCTGCTATTATTAGTAAGTCCAAACACGCTATATCTGTCGCTGAGAAGTTGGGTAATCCGCAGACAATGTACCTAATTAAGTAGTAACGACTAAAAATATAATTTTAAAGTCACTTCTTCGCACAATTCGTACGAAACAAAATTCGTACGAACCGTGACTACTTATCATATTTCATTGAATATATTGATTCATTCCTATGCTTTCGTTGATTACAAGTATTCATTGTCAAAAAAACAATATCCAGTATTTATTGGCTTAAATTTCTCAAGCTTAATCAAGGCTAAAAATAAGCCAACTAAAAATAAGCCATAAGAAATTATAATGTCCTTAAATAGTTTTAATAAACCTTAAATAGTTTTAATAAAATTATAAAAGGATAAAATATTGTACAAAAAGTGATAGGCAATCGGACCGCGTTTGATTATTTATTATGGGTTATGACCTCAACGCTTCAGAATGCTAAAATTAAAGGAGAAGTCACAAGGCATTTCTTAGGATATCCAGTTATAAGGATTAATTTTGTCATAAGTTATAAACTGAAGCGATGTTTTAGTTTTTCAATGCCATTTTTTTATTTAATACCTTCATTAGTATTAGCTTAAAAACTAATACTAAATTATTAAATATAAAAGTGTTAAAAATACTAATTAGTACTAAGCATGACCTAGACAGCAAACACTTCTTAGAAGTCGTATAAAACACATTTCACAGATTTTCATGTCCACTATACTCGTATATACAATGCAACACATAAATTTCTATAAACATGGATTTTTAAGTTTGTAAAAATTATTAATAAAACTATAGCAAATATCGATTTTTATGTTTAGGTTGTCAGATAGGTCACCTATTAACATAAGTAACGTCATAGGGGTTTAAATAGGTTGAAGGTTGATTCGAGGAAGGATAAGGAAGAATGGGCTTTAACATCTCTTACTTGCCAAACAGCACACGTAATCTTATTTCGTAGTGGTCTTCTGTAAGGTGTGGTTATTGCTGCTAGTCGTGCACCAGTTTGTGCACACTAATTTCAGAAACAAGCTTAATCGATTCTAATGCGGTTTTCACTAATATATGGATTACACTATAGGATACATTTTATCCTAAAAAAATTAGGTTCCTTTATAAAAAGTAATAAAAAATATACAACAACACACCAAATGTATGACATCCAAAGTAAGCACTATTAGGCTTACTTATGTTATAAGATAACCATACAATGGACAGGGAGCGAAACCCGAGTACAACCAGAGCAGAGCTAGCTTTGAAAAATTTATTTTCAACGTTGCCTTTGCTGAGAATCGAATCCTGACCTCTGAGTTTAACCACTTTAATCAATTGACCAATAGCCTCGTCAATTTTTTTATTTGCTTAATCAGATTATAGAGAGACATGGAGTCTTGGAGTGGAGACTACGGTCTAATAGCCGCGTGACCACTTGCTTTTTGGAACGATTACCTCAAGAGAGCGTCTGGCGGTGGATAGATGTGGAGTACGAAGTATAAAAATGCTTATGTCCAACAGTGGACGCCTATGGGCTGATGATGACGAAGTTGAAATGTATGTAGAAATTAAAACTAGTTCAATTTTCTAGTGAAATTTCCTACAAAATAAGTTTCTCTTTTGTGGAACCCATTAATAAATAGTCTTCTATTTATATGGCAGCCATCATAACAGACGTAACAAAATCATACATACATCTCATGTCACATTTGTTGATATTACTGTCAAAAGTGGCACAAATAAAACAGGATTCAAGCAGTGAGTGCATTAAGTGTCGGAGCCACTTGGACCAGGCTATAAATATTTTTAAAACAGGTTCGCACATGCCGAACCGGCGTATGTAATATATTATTTTTTATATTTTTTACATTTCATGGTCAAGAATCATCATTCTGGTATTAGGAGTGTCTCGCCGCAGAATTGTGCGTTCAGCAGGTATGCAAATAACTACAGACAGCAAATGAGTTTTGTAGTTTTGTCATAAATATTGCCCTTAACATTTAAGCGAACAAACCTGTTAGTTAATGTAAATTAACTAAAATGAAGCAATCGGGAAGTTTCAAAGTTAATGATTTATTCAAGTTTTAATTGCGGCATAAACTAATGAATGGGTTGCGGAAATTCGCATTTATAGTTTGATTTGCCTTTAATGTCTACTTGGAAAATTGTAAAAGAATCCATCATTGGACTGAACATCGCTATAGAATCTAGAATCTAGATGATACGTCCTGATTTTTAGCAGTTGCTTTTGATCTCAATATCTTTTAAGTAATAAAATGATTAATTAACTCTTGTTATTTTTTTTTAAACAATTTAGATTTTTCCGTTGTTTCTATTCCTAATTTCCTACAATAACAGTATCATCTTACTATAGTCCTACTGATATCATAAACAGAGAATACAATATCAGAAGTATCAGAAAAGTTTGAGAGGACACTTTTTACTCTTTCAGGAAAAGGTACGAAACGGATTTTCGTGAAACATTAGAGTAATATAGTTTTTATATAATAATAACATATAGGCTATAATTTACAAAGATACGGGGTTGATGTCGCAACCAAAAGCTGGTTCAATATTATGTTTGTGGCATTATGTATGATGTGTTTTTTATTTGTTTAATTATTATTAATGTATTGATTATTTTTGATGTAACAACATTACTAAGGCTTACCATAATTTACACCTTAAATAATATAGTGTAGTTTTTACAATAACCACTTATACCTACTTAGACAAATTCACTTAGGACCTTTGTATCTATGCATACTTAGTTTCTAATGTCAATTTTCTTATGCACAAATTGGATGTCAATTTTGTACTATTACTTTGTTTTCTCTTGTAACAATGGCTAAAAAGATTGAAACATGAATTTGTCATTGACATGTCGACCTATTTAAATGGGAAACTATATAATAAATGCAATAACCGCGACACAGTATTATTGAATACCACAAACAAAACTAGATCGGTCGTGACAAGAACTTCTAAAACATCGGTGAGTATAAACAATGAGCGTAATAAACAGAACACGATTTTTCTTATCTTCTTCGAGTTCATGCCTTTCAAATATTTGTACTGCTCAGCGGCCAAACATTTGTTGAATATTTCAAAATACATGTAAAATAGAATTTGATATATTTTGGGCAATGCAGTAAATGCTACTCTAGAAATAACTATAACACTTTCAAAAGAAAATGATTTGCATACGGTTTTCACTACATAATGGAATGAGCGACAAAGGTTTGTATGTAATAATTTGCAGAAAAAAGTTGCATCTGTACGAAGCCAGGGGCGGGTCGCTCTAAATAGTTTATTCATAATAATATAAATAATTTAGGTGAAAGTATAGTGAAGGTATATAAATAATTTAGAAAAACAATTAGTAGACTCAATTGACCTGGTTCCCATTCATTCTTTTTGGGATATACTCGTAGTTTGAACAAATATTTGTATTAATATGACCAACAGTAATTCGTTACAATTGTATTAAAGTAGTTCATTCATAATAATGACGCTGAGTCATTCAACTGTCAAAGAATCTGAAAAGTCATTGTAGTAGTTAGAACTTTTGAGTTCACAGTTTTGTATATAACATTACCATACTTCTCTTTGGTAAATACTATAAATTTTTCAGGATCTGCATGAAAATAAAATATTCAGTGTTTTGCTTTTCAGAATTATGTATTACTAGCTGGTGCTCGCGACTTTGTCCGCTTTGAAAATTTAAAAAAAAAAAGCAATTATATTAAGCGCCTGACCTCATGTTGCTATAACACTTTGGCCAGGCGTTAGTTTTTTATTTTTTATTTATCCCTCGGGAATAGTCCTTTTTTTCTGGATGAAAGATACCCTATGTCCTTTCTGGTGTCTAAGACAACGTGTATGCAAAATTTCGTTTCAAGTTCACACGCACCGAAACCGATTGAGTAAGAAAGTTAAGATCCGTATCCGTATCCACGAATATACATTTTTAACGATCCGGCACATCACTATGTCCTATACGGAGCCATCATCATCAACGCTTAAAACTTATTATAAGGATAGGAATCATAATAATAATCCATCATCATTCATCATCATCATCATCTTAGCTGTTTAATGTTTTTTTTACCTAAATATCATTGTTATTTTAATAGGGCTAATTTAAAGCATTAATTTAAATATACTCTCAATTTAGACAAATGTAAAGGTAGTCAGTCCTATTTAAAAGTATTTAGACAGATTGTCTAAATTTAGTGCACTAAATTTAGTCTAACATATGATGAAGATTGAACGCTTCACATTTTTAATCGATGCATATTATTTATTGAATAGGAATCAAACGAAGTTTGTATGAGAAAAGTTGCCCTCTTAACAGATGAAGCACAGAATTAGTTTAGAGTAATGGCGAGCTTAACTACAAGGTGTACGTAACTTGGGTATAATGAGGTACTTGCACGGCTTGTACTTAGTACTTGTCGTGGCTCGATCGTGAAATTAAAGTGGCTGACCATTTCTTGAAATGGTGGCATTTTATGATATGGCCAACTTGTCGATTTGTTCATCCATGTTTGGCCATATCATGAATGCGGTGCCGATAAAATGTAATAAAATTTGATATTTACTATAGAAACTTATTTTTCAATCGCATAAAATTTCAAATTCGTATCGTAACGACATAGCATAGCACTTTCTTCTTTATACGGCAAATTGGTATTTCAGTTTTAAATTGAATATTATGACGCCATTGCATAGAATAAACAAAGCGTCTAGGGGCTAATGCGCTAGACTTAGTGCATAATGCGACTATTTTGCGGTAATATTATAATTTTATGCATGGCCAGTATCATGGAGTGGCCGTTCATTTAAGATTTCAAACGAATTTTATTCATTGATCTGATCTGATAATAGGTCTGTATTAATAAGACAGGATGAATATTTCATAGAATTATAGCTAAGTATAGCTAAAAATATTTAAATTGTAGGATTTAGTTTATTTTCCTTCCAATTTTGCGGTAGTCCAAGCAGCGACCGTAAAAAAGGGTGGTGATCCAGAATAAGTACAAAAATGGACTTTATAACTTTTTGGATATTAGACAAATTCAAATTCAAACTCAAAACATTTTTATTCGAAATAAGATTTACAAAATCGCTTTTCGACGTCAGAGAATGGCAGAGAATGGCACGTTCACTACCAAGGTGTGCATTCCTCTGTGGAGAAGAACGGCCAAAGAAACTCCACAGGAATCGCATCTTTTATATTTTCATTTCTAAAAAAACATATTTTTTACATTATTTACATTACATTAATTGTAAAATTAATATTATTCTAATTCATTATGCTGAGTTGGAGCAACCGTAGACCAGACGTCATTATCTTCCAAATAATCATCTACTTTGTAATATGCCTTAGAATACAGAATCTTTTTAATTTTAGATTTAAACTGGCAATCGGACAAATTTAAAATATCATCTGTTATTTTATTATAGAAGCGAATACAGTTACCCATAAATGTATTTTTTACTTTACTCAGTCTAAATTGTGGTTGCACTATTTTATTTTTATTTCTAGTGTTTACGCTGTGAATATCAGAACCTTTCAGATATAACGATTTATTTTTGCGAACATATAAGATGTTTATAAGCGTTAACATATAAGCGAACATATAAGAACATATAAGATATTGCGAACATATAACATATAAGACAAATAAGGAACCATCGGTCTGGCGACCTGTAACTTGACCAATTTTTTTTTTTAAATTTTTTTCCAAATTTTTTGTAAAATTGATGTATACGAGTTTGAAGTATAATAATGTTTTGCCCTTTTTTACGGTCGCCGCTTGGACTATGAGGTACCTCAATATACACGAAAAATGAGCTGTGTCTGAGAGGCCGTGTGTTTAACGTGAATACGTGTATGTTACGAGTAATATTTTCATTAGGCGTATTATATGTATTACACTCGTATATCCAACGAATTAGAATATACCATATATACCAAAAAATTCTTTAATCCTTTAGTTATCGAATGGTGTAATTAAATTTTGGATGTAGATGATACATATGTAGGGCTACAGCATCAAACTGTACCCCCCGATGTCGTTATTATCAGTTTTCTGCCTCCCACTTTATAAGCAAATTTAAGACTTCAAAAATAAAATCTTATTTAATAATAAAATAGATGTAAGTACCTGGGAAGTAAGGTCCATAATGCAATCACACAATGCTTCTGGAAGAGGCGTAAATTGTCCTTGGTATGCTGGTGTTACTATACAGTCTTCAATGTCACCTGAAAATAAATAAACAAACATATTTACCAGAAGAAAAATTACCATCCTTTCCTTATCCCTTAATCCTTCTATGGTCGGCAGAGCATTTGCAGCACTTATGGCGTCACTTGTGTTATAGGCGACGTCAACCAAAGTCATCTACCATCAATTGGAGCGTCAGCCTGTCTGTCGACCTTAACATTAAAAATAAATAAATCACACGATGAAAAACCACATAAAATTTTTGAGTAAAAAATCGCATTAGACATCCAGTCTCATGAACAGTGAACATTTTAATACCTGCAGTCATAGATAGATAGTTAAATAGAAATAACTTATACAAACTTTCATACAGCTATTCTAAAGGTTTATTTACGGAATTTTTTCTACAAAAACTATGTGTGATATAAAAAAATAAATTAGTTTCATTCAACACAGTAGCGCAGTTAACGGGTGAGTCCGGCGGCAGGGGAATTAGTAGGCAGTATCATAAATTACATTTAGTGCACTCATGGCGACTGAATCCCGAAGGGGTACCAAGCATTTGGATCGTATCCAACAAAATTAAGCTTCTAGTGAGAGCTTGGTACGACTAGTAGGCACTGGAAGTATACTTTGTTGTGTAAAAAAACTATTATAACAAGGTGTAATTAAAGACTGGATTAAGTTGAAAGATAATATAGCTTTCTGTTGAAGTTTATCATTTAATTGCTTTAGTAGTATATATGTATAAAAACTTTTTTTAGAACTTTTATCATATAAGTATATAAATATTTTAAGTGATACTTAAAGTATATAAAAATGTTAAGTGACCATTCAGTTATCTTATATTTATGCCGTAAGTATATTTTTATAAGACCATGGTTTTAGTTTGTCAATATGAAAAACAAAACGAATTTATTTAAATATATGTACTTACCAATGAAGACAATCGATAAAACATAACCTACCCTTCAAGTATACTCTTAAACTTAAGTTAAGTGTGTGTAAGAATGTTAATGGTTTAAGTACAAAATTCCAATACTTCGTGCTATTTAATGAGGAAGTGCAGGTAAAATACACGATTTTCTAATAAGTTAGTGCGCGTTTCCATTGTGTTCCAGTAACACTTTAAAAAAATAATTAAATAACTATTCTCTGGGTGACTTTCTTTTTTTTTTCTAAAATGTATAAAATGTTGAGTCAGTAATAATAAAATAATATTTACATACTATTCCTTAATTCTCCTTTACATTAATTCTAATTTCTCCTAAGAACTTTTTTACATGATCGAAGATTACACCCTGGAGTTGCTTCAGCGTATGGAACGAAACGGAATTACAGCTCAGCATATATTTGGCTACAGTGTTGGCTTTTAGCTAAGAGTTATGCCCCCTATGCTTGAAAAAATTTCACTTGTGCTTGAATTTTCACTTCTTTTACATACACTGTACTGGATACTTGTTACTATTATGAGAAAGAGACAAAAAGGAAAAAAATCTCGTGTCGTCCCAAGCAACGGTAACATTAGTTTATTCTTCAATTATGAATATTTGTAAGTCAACAAGACATCAATTAACCTGTTGTCGTTATTATGTTTAACCATTTGTGTCCATTAGAACAGTCAATACTAGTAAATTCTCAGAACTCTGCGCTTAGCAATAATAAATGCAGAGGAAAGATCATTTCAACTTATTGTATCAAGCCTTATAAGGCTTTAGTCTGTAAATAAGGCCCTTGAAGTTATTCTGCTTTCGCTTTTCTTGTATTTATTATATGAATTGAAGCTTTTTGAAGAAATTATTCTAATTAGAAGTAATTTTAAATAACGCTTATATTTATTATGATTGATTTTTGATAAAAATAAATAAATATAATTAATTTTATTGACACTGAAATTCTGTATGCATGAAATTAATTAGTTTTTTAATTACAAAAATAATTGTTTTTTATATTAATTTTCTAATTTTATATTCTTCTCTAAAGTACCTATATTTACTTGCTATAAGAAATTATTTATTTTAGCCCTCTATTGTTTAGAATTAAACAAAAAGACGATTAAAAATAAGAATAGCTCATAGTTCTAAGATATATGGAAACCTCATAATTAAATCATCTTTTTTCTTACTCTCATCGTGTGAGGAGGAATCGCGCTATCCTTTTTTTTTACGAGAGGCAAATTTTTGTCACACAAGAGAGACGAAGTACGCTTTACCATGACACCCTTCGACGACACTCGAGTAACCTAAATCTGGTGTGCCCGGTTTCAAGGAAGATAGGTCGAGTACAGCCTTCGGCAAACTGCATCTGATGCACTTCGCTTTGTTTTAAGTGAACCTTTTAAGTGGAAACCACAACAGGAAGCGCTATTTAAAATTGAATTTTATGTTTCAGTCGATATATATTTGTACTGATTCACACACGTACCATTTACTTATTGAAAAATGTAACTGATTGAAAGTTCAAAATATTATGCTAGTTCGCGTATACTATGTATTAATGGAATGTATACGCATGGAATGTATTAAAAAAATACATTTGAGCATAAATAAAATCAAATAAAATTGCACCAGTAAGTATTTAGAGTAAATGAAAGGAAAGGACTTTCACAATGAAATGAAAGGACGTGTTCAGTTCCTACTCATCAAAGCCTTTATCTTATACAGCTCAGAAACAAATTTGCAACCAACCAACACAAATCTTGTTTGTGTTAATGTAAGCCTACATTTCAACCTTAACATTTAAAAAATTCTTATTTTTGAAATTAATTACAAATTCTTTCACTTTAGAGTTAACGGTCGACCAGTGAAAACTGCAACCAGTTGCAGTGGCCGAATTTGTAAACACACGTAGGTACACAGCGCATTTATTAACCAATAAAGGTTGCGTATGTAGGCGCGACCGCGTCGATTCTTTGATGGCATGTGGGATGTGTGGGTAATCATCGACAAGGTTACCAAGTGCATAAAACAAAGACAAGGCAAAAGGGCTTGCTTACATAAATATATATACACTTAAAAATTACTATACTAGTACTTGTACTATTACTTAGCTTTATATCTAAGTACTTTATATATCTTATATTTTATAGTAATTACTTAAAAATATATGCGAACGTCGTGTACGTCGTGTGTCGTCGTAGCAAATCAAAGGCAACATTTCTTTATTTTTCAAAAGAAGCAAAACTCCATTCAAAGGTCTTTTAATATACGCTTGCTACACCCGGGAATCGAACCGACTTAAATCCGAAAAAAGAAAAGCCAGTACTTCTAAGGAAAGGGTCAAATCATAAGGATAAAATTTCTCTAACAATCATGGTAAATTAAATAAAAAGAAAACCATGAAATCATTTTATTAAATAAATTACGCCAAAGAAACTAACATACCTATGTAATTAACCTGATACCAAAGATTTAAATCGTTAGATGCTCCCTTGCCGTACCTCAGGCGGCCGAAAATGTGTCATCGTTGGGTAGAGTGAGCTCACATTTCCCGCCTTAGTCGCTTGTAGAAAGCAGTGAGCGGTTCACGTTGCATACACATCTTTGATTTTACTAATTAGGTTCGTTTACCTTTAAAAGTGCCTTCCTGTGCCTTCAGAAAGTGCTCTTATAATTCAAGAAACACAAATCCAAGGGAATCACATTCCAGGCGTAAGTACAGAATTATTAATTATTTTCACTGTTTCAATAAGAATAACCGAATTAAAATGGTGTCCGTCACGCAGAGACAAGCTACCATCACGTGTTTGTATGACAGAGAGCGAATGGCTACAATTTGCACTATGAGTGAGCGAGATGACGCTGTGTTTCATTTTTCGTCGCCATTGGATTGATTACGTGTGAGACGTTACGCACACAGACATATTAGGTGGACAGTTTTCAGAAGCACAGGGCGCATCTAAAGATTTAAATCTTTGTCTGATACACTCTTTGAGTAAAAGTTATTTATCTTGTCTCATTGTATTTATAAGTTTACGTTTCATGGTTTTCCTTTCATTTCATTTAATTCCAACCTGTATACTCTATTTCCAACCTGTATGGGCTATTTAGCATCACGCTACAGCCCTTAGGAGCAGAGCAAAGAGGAAAAAATAAATAAAAATAAATAAAAAAAGAAGAAAGAACGCAATGCGATGGGTCGGTCTCTAATGTTCTCATGCTAGAACCACAGATGTAGCCGCCTAACGAAACCCGAGAGATACCGATATTAATAGACGAAATGGGCCTACGTCTATTTAAATGAAATGGCGAACGAAAACAGCTATACAAAGTGTGTTTTTCTTATAAACATAAATAAAATAAAAAGGTTCATTAAAAAACAGATATTGAAAAAGAATTTCTCATTAAAATTTCTGCGTGGGTTACGAGTACACGTCATTAGCTATACTTCAGTTTACTTTACAGCATTGAATATGATTGTGATTTGATTTTTTTAAACACAATTCCTATGTAAATTACAGTAACGAACCATATATTAAGCCTTTGTGTGATATTCTAAATGTAGGAACTTAAATCTTGTATTGTTTTTGGTACAATAAATTTGCCAATAAATGTAATACGAGCTGAATTTTTTTCTTTACCAACAATTTAAATCAATTTGTGTTAATCGATATGTTTTACGATTGAGTAAAATAATTAAGTAAAATATGTCTTCTCATTTTACAACCGACATGTTAATTAGTGTCGAAAGTCGGTCAATCGTTTATATGTAACACTAGCGACTCGGCCCCGGCTTCGCATGGATGCATTTTTTTCTGAATATTTCTTTTATACACACAAACCTTTCCCATTTATCGCCTTTCCATTAGTGAAAATCGTATCAAAATCCGTTGGAATATAGATGTATGTGTATATAGATACGCGTATATGTACGTTGTTATAAAGTTAACTTCATTTTTAATTTATTCACATGGAGATCAATAGGATTTATATTCAAGCAACTGAAGAGAGAATAACAGTATTTTATATTAGGGGTCAACTTTGGAAATGACCTTTTCAAAGTTAGCTCAGGACTGGATTTAGAAAGCAGCCAGTCTAGCAGTAGTAACCGCCCCATTACAGAAGACCACCCTGAAATAACAGCATATGTGCTTTTGTGTTTCGGTGAGTGAGTAAGGGATGACAGAGCTTTCCCCATCCCTTCCTTATCCCTTATCCTTTAATCCTTCTATGGTCGGCAGCTCACTTGTGTTAAAGGCGACGGTAGTCACCTACCATCGAGTGGAACGTCAGCCTGTCTGTCGACTTAACATAACAATAAAAAAAGTAAGAGACAAGATGAGAATAGAGGAATAAGCTGAATATGCAATGAGTTAAATCTGTTTGGTAATTTGGCAAAAAAAATATGGATACACGACGTCAAGGACATACCATTATTAAATAATAACACTTAATAATATGTAATTAAATTATATTGTGATTATTACGCAACTATACAACGCATGACGTTTCGAAAGCTCGGGTCAAGGTAGCGTGGTCGCTTTAATCATTCAACGAAATTAATGATATTGTGGTCATCAGGAATCATTATCAACTCTTGGGTATTTTGGGTTATAAAGAAGCAAGAATTACGTGTGTTTGCAATAAACTTGAAGTATCTTGCAATAAAAGTAAAACATTAGACAGAAGCATAGGAGGCTATACTTAATCATATAAATATATTAAAAAAATCTTTTGGTATTTTTTCAAATCCATTATGTTTTAATTAAAATGAAAACGTTTACATTGTATGTATTTTCCTATATTAAATAGGTGGAAAATAAAGCAATTTATCTTATAAAATAATTTGCGAATAGCACAATAGACGTTACTAGCAAGGTGAAATAGATACATATTACGGAAATCAATGCAGCTCAAAGAATAGACAAAATAGATAAGAACAGTGTAAAGAAAATCAAAATAAATTAAATGTTATTGGCAAAAGATATACTGGCACTAAAAGAAATATCTTTATTTAATAGAATATACTAATTATCAGATAAATAGCAGTTAAGGTTCAAATTGTTAAAATAGTTTAGGAATAAAAGAATGCTTGTAGTAATACAAAAGCCCTTCGCCTAATTGAATATATAACTGAATAAATAATGAGAAAAGATATCGTTAGCACATAATTACGCTATGATTACAAGCGCCGCTGCTGTGGGAGTTCTCATTCGAATTGAATGATTTGAATTAACACAACCATAACATTATGTTTGATCATTATTATAATGTTAATAGATGCTCATTTTAAACATACTGTTGAAAATATACATAACCAAAAATTTTAGATAATTGATGAACCTCCTTAAATTTTTAAATTATTATTTTTTTTTTATTAAAGATGGATTTGCTCTTGAACAACAACCAACTGCATAGCAAGGATGAGGCCTAAGATGGAGCGAGCTCACCCAGAAGATGCCTATTCACTCGAACTTTGAAAAGATTGGATTGAAATACTAATTTTGTAATGTTTTGGTTACTATTGTAACTGTAGGTATCTACCATCAAGTGGACCGTCAGCCTTCCTGCCGTCTATTAATAATAATAATAATAATAATAATAAAGCCTTTTCATTCCTTACTTGATACAAAGTTACACATTTTATAAAATAACATTTTATTTATTAGGTAGCTGTTTAGTGAGTTAGTATTATTATTATTATTATTATTATTTATTGCCGTCTATTATTACCTTTTAAAAGAAAATGAAAAGGCACTTGTTCCTATCAATCTACTTAACATATATTAACTATTACGTCTAATGTCTTTGCTGTAATACGTGTGGAGCATTTGTTACAAATCTTAACAAACATCTTGACATCTTCGCATTCACTGTTGACACAACTATTGCTACCTACTTTACTGATATTGGTTAACAAACAATTATAGTTGTCATTTGTGATGTAAAGACTATCAAGACGTCGACAAGTACAATGTAGTAAGATATTTTAGTAGTAGCAACTTTTTCACCGCCTCTACAGGCGAATTTCTTTTTCACAAGGACGGTAACTGTGTTATAGAATTTTTTACAGTAATAGGAAATAGTAATAGAAATACAGTAATTAACATGCGTCGAATAAATTACAAAAAAAACACTTAAAATGAGAGAATATCAAGTATATGCTATATATATAAACATCTACAAAACAGCTTTTTTGGAAATTACTTCTGTTGTAAATACAAGGTAATGTGAAGGAGCTGAGCACGTAAAAGTTAAAATAATAACAAATACACAAAATAGGTATTAAGTACCCTGATAATATTCACCAAATTAAAAGTAGCGTGTGCAAAATTACCAACTTTCAAATCTTAAAACATTGAAAACGTAATCACACAAACCGACGATGCAGAAGTCTTGTTACTTATCAGCTATTTGCATATTCACGTCGAGAGCTGAGAAGTTTGTAATTGCATCGCGTGATTCGTTGAAGTCAGAAGTTGAAAGCAATTTGTTTATATTTAATTTATGTTAAGAACTTTGATAGATTTTGAAGCTCTATTTTGTTTGAATAAATTTGCTACAATTAAAAGTAAAACTATTGATTGTACAGCTAAAACTTTTAATGTAGAAGGCTAATTTATTCTATTACAAGCGACCTGCGCCCGGCTTCGCAACATTAGTACAAATTATATACAAAAATCTTCGTCGTTTATCATTTTGCCATTAGTTAAAAGCATATTAATATCGATTGGGTTGGTTTAGAAAAAATTAGAAAAAGTAGAAAAAGTACATACAGGGGGACATATAGCGGGAAGGGACTGTTTTATACTTTGTAAAGATGTTTATACTCGTAGAATAAATGAAGAAGTCGTTGGATACATGGCCCTTTTATTTTCACATAGAACCTTTTAAAATTGCTCAAAAAAGGCGAAAAAGTTCTATAGTATTATTTCTATTTAAGTTTATAATTTACATACTTACATTATCAACGTACAGGAAATAACAGTTGTTTTCATAAATCGAATTGGAAGTCACCCAGCACATTAATTCAAGTTAAATTTAGTGCTGTATCTTATGGAGAATGTAGGTACTAGGTATAATGAACACAACACGACGTCCTTAGACAATTTGTAATTTAATCTTGGTAACGCTCTACGGATAGTCTTAAAAACTTTTCATGCTACGAATCCAATCTTAGCATAGTATATGTATTTTTAATCCTAAATGGTCCTTATTTCGGTAGAAACAAATCCTATGTACTAACAAAGTCTTGTTGACCATTAAAGATTGTGGTTAGAAACCAAGGGTTTAAAAGTTTCATTTGGTTACAGTAAAAAAAGTAAGTGCAAGATTTGTGTCAGAAATAATCTGATAAGCTGGTGAACACTCAGATAGTATAAAATTCAGCCCTGTCATAACTTTCATAAATATTTTTTTATTAATTCTCAAGAAGAGTTAAATGAAATACCACCCGTGGGTCACGTAAATAATTTCTTTCTTGGCTTAAACGTTTTGGATGGCCTCTCACTGCACTTAAATATATACAAAGAAATTGTAACGCCTTCTCCTATTGAAGAATTTTCAAAAACTGATTGGTGGCATATGAAAAAGCACGTGACAATTTCATGCCTTTTTGACGCTTCGGTAAGCAGATATTAAAAGTATTTTCTTACCGTTTCTATGCGGATGAGCTTTGCCAACTGGGATCAGGTCTTTAACTGTATTTATCTTATCTATCTATAACTGTATTTGATCCAATAAATTTTTATCATTTGCTTTTACGGTTAAAGGTTTGGTGTACATTTTGAAATTGGAGTAGATTTAAGTCAATTTTGAATTAAATTCAAACGCTAAATCGGAGAAAAAAAGGAGTACCTCTCACCATTAGAAAGTTTCCTCCAGACTTTCGGCTAGTTAAAAAATATTTTTCCATCGATGTAGGGTGGCAAAAGCTGGAAATAACCAGCCGCACCCAAGTGTTGCCATACTAGTTATCTACACCATTTATACTAATTTTAAGTAACCTTTTAACCCAGGAGTTTTCTCTTAATTGATATATTTTGCTTCCTGCTAGAGTGATATTTTATTAACCACATAAACATGACATTTATTTCGTTGAATGCTTCGTTAAGCATTTCTTATGGGATGTAAGAAATCTGAGTTACATAACACACAGGTCATCAAGGAAGCATGATATTGTTATATAATGACTTCTTATAAATCCTATTTTGTGTATTAATATTAAATAATTTACAATTCCCTTTTACTCGTAACCGCAAATCACCTTTAGCCTGCGTAATAGTACATTTTACAAAGCTTTATATTATGTGACTTTGTTATAAAGAAATTGTGCCTTTACGACGCTTGCAGTATCACTATCGTGCATTTCATATAGTTACATCTTACCTCAGGGATCACATACAGGTTTAATTACAACCACATGTCATGATATGTCTTTTCACATCATAATCATACGACTTATTTAATTAGTAGTTAACAATTCAAATGGAAAACCAAATTGACGAGGTGAATTAATTACTGCCTTCTCCTCTAAAGGATCATAGGGAGTAAGTATAATTGACAAGACAAATATTCTGTAATTCGCCGAAGAAACAACGTTGTCGACATGGCCGAGAGAATTAGTAACCTGAAATGGCATGGCTCGTGCATGGTCAGGAATTGGAAAACGTAGCGTGGGACGCCGTGCGGCCAGCTTGACAGACACCCTGAAAGGACAGGACTGTGCGTGGTGGCGAGCCTTGGAAGAAGCCTATATCCAACAGATGGGGAGACACAGACTGTTGGTGCTGCCGATGATGATGGACCTTCCTCGGACTTCAACGAATATTTGAAAAAATTATTATAATAATAATAATTTTTATTATTAAACCTCAGTTATTATTTCTATGGGGCTACTACAGAAGCTTAATGCAATTTTTTTTTTAATTTTGCAATTTAATCAATGCTACTTTGCAAAGCATATTTAAAGATAAACACAGGTGGCTATCATAATACCTACAGAATAATTTATATTGTTAGCGCGTCCGTCAGCGAACGGGAACTAACAGTAAAGATTGCGTCTACGCATGAAGCAATTAACTAGAAATAACAATTATAAATATTACTTTAATAGCTTTGTAAAACGAGCACAAAATTGTCCATAAACCACTTAGACGTTTCCAGTTGTGTTCACAACTAATTACTATATTTAATTATGTTTCCTTGCATTGTGACATAATTTGTGTTCCTACTGTGCTACTAGCAGAACATGCATTCCATTATCGACCTTAGACGAGAGGAAATAAGTAACAAAATTATGTGATTCCAATACATTAAAATACTAGTTAATAATAATTATTCTTGATGTGCTTTGCGACAACATTTCGTTATGTGTACTTCAACATTTCAGTATTATATTCAAATGTTAGCACAAGCTGTGCCTGCGACTTCGTACGGTATGGTCGTAGCTGTGCGACAGCTACGACCATACCGTACGCGTGGTATTTGAAATTTTGGAGTTTACTCTTTAAGAATCGATTTTCATATAACAGCCCGGGGTAGGAAAATTTATGGGAGTAAAATCAAATGTCACATGTCACAAGTTACGTTATGCTTCAATACATATATTATTATAATACATGTAATATATTATATATGTTTTAATTATATTTATTAAAATATTTATTTATTCGTTCGTTCGTATTCATTAAATTATTAAATTATTTATTTATCGTACGTAAGGAGTAAACTCCAGTCGGGCGTCGGAGCTGACACACACTTATTTTATACTTCAGTGAAAATCGCATCAAAATCGGTTAATGCTGAGATATCTGTGCGTGCACTAACGCACAGAAAAATATTCTAAACGTTGTACATATTACCAGAGCTTTTATGACGGACGTTACCCTTTTTTAATATTTAAATTCCCGGTGCTGTCCGGGGAGGTTATCGGATCATACATAGTCATTCCTTAGAGAATAAATATTAAAAAAGGGAATCCCACAATTCTACTTTTCAGATATCAGTAACACGAGAAATTGACACTGTTGTAGCGCTAAATGTAGTGGAGTAATAAATGTCGAAACGTTCACTGAGGACTTAAAGATTTCAATCAATATTCACCCAACGAGCTGGCTGTCAAGCGCATGTCCGCGGTCCTTTCAATTTCACCCTATTGTCGTGTCCAATAATAAACAAAACTATCTGTTCATTCACACGACTGGCCTCCAGCTGTTTACGTTGGTCGTAGAGTGATAAGCGAACATAACTCAGGTAGGTCAATCACATAAGCGCACAAAGAAAGTGTCGATGACCGCTGACAAAACACGAAGATTATGGCGGTCGCCCCGGGTAGAGAAATTGATTCGGATTTGTCTTGTTAGCCGAAGCTCATTAGAGACACCTTACTTACCTTTGAACGTTTAATTGCGAGGCGCCGGGCGTGGGCACAGCATTGTTTGAAAGTGAAACGGCATGGGCGTCATCTTACGCAACTTCCTTGAGTCGTGATGGCACATCCCCAATTCAATGGTCCTTGAATCGCGATAACCTTTACATTGTCCCGCGGAACACCGTAGAGCCAACTGAATTTGTAATTCATGGCAATTTGAATGCGATCCCGCCACGACGCGATCTGGTGAAGAGATCGCTACGTGACGCGATATCGTGATGGGACTTCGTGACGTGCCTTGTCTTTGACGGTTCCTATTAAAAAGTACAGATGCTAGCCTATGACAGATCTTTGACCTCAACCCGCAGATCTACAATAGCTTTACTTTCGTTTCGGCTCGTATCAACAAGGTCAACGTTCTTGATAAAATGAACCGTTTTGTGTTCCGCTAAATTTGCGACGGAGAAAGATGGACAGCGTTGCGTTGCGTATCAATGTACATATCGCGAACAACAAAAGAACATTTAAACTCTCTGAAACGCAACAGACTATGAAATGAGATGGCAAATGTAGTGGCAGGGCTTTGTAGTCACGAATTGGGCAGACTGTCTGTAACAGACAGACAACAGTGGTCAAGTAACCACCTCCTTACAGAAGACCACCGTGAAATAACAGCATGTGTTTCTGTCATGTTTCGATCAGTGAGCTAGCGATGGCAGCTTCTATAACTTATCCTCTATCCCAGTAAGGTCTGCAACGTTTTTTTTTTGTGCGACAATATTTATTATCTTGCAATCGGTTCTCAACCATAAGCAGATCATATCTGAGCTTTTTAGTGACTTGCGAGGCCAGTCCTTTCTTATCTATCTAATTCAATCATTTTACCAAATGTGGTAGTGTTAAAGCCTTTTAACCGTTCGTGTTTCGTTCAGCTCTACGGCTAGGGTGTATAAATAGGCAACTGTAGCCACTTACTATCAAATGGACAGACTAACTTTACTTTTAAAAAAGTTCTTGAAATTGACCCTTGGATTCTTCGAGGAATGATCGTTTAATTATAAATCGAAGTCGATGTTATCTTGTTTCATAGCTTAGACAGAGGCGTGGTGATTTATCTGTATTATGAATATAAAAACGAGTGTGTGAATATGGCATGCTCATTACTGTTTAGGATTAGAAACTTATGTTTTGTTAGTGGGAATTGGAGCAACCTGGTCGATGCCATTGTTGGTGGCGAGAGGTAATGTTATCATTTCTCTCGGCCTAATAGAAACTTCCTATTTTTTACGAACTGAATGCTCTTACTTTCTATACAGAGCAATATCATCGCATCATTGAGGAAACGACGCTTCTGGGTCGCCTACAATAACAACACCAATACACATTTTAAACGATCAATTTTAAGATTAGCAAAAAGTAAAAAAGTGACTATGTTTAACTAATAATTTAGAATAAGCAAGTCAACCAAGCAAATTAAAAGCAAATAGTGCTGTATAAAATATTTATTAGACAATGGTTCCGGATGTGGAGTCTGATACTCAAAATGATAACTTTGGTAACTTGCGTGTCCTAAAAGACTGGCACCGTGAAATAATAGCATGTGTGCTGTTGTGTTTCTGTGAGTGAGTAAGGGCTGCCAGAGCCCATTTCCCTATAACTACTTAAATTAAATCCTGTCGGTGTCGGTAACGCACTTACATCTCTCTGGAGTTGCATGTCCTCATAGGCGACAGGAATCACCTACCACCATACTTCCAAGTTGTCCGCATCTCTTATTCGTAGAAACAGCGTTAAAATAAAATAAAACATAAGGAACTCTAATAGTCAACGCTTAGCGATCAGCTATCAAGCCGATCGCCACTAAGCGTCGAAATGACACCCCAGTAATTATCTCCGTCATATCCGATGAAAGCATCAATTAAACGGCTTCCACACCGAACGGAGGAAGCGGCACCGGTATTTAGTCAATTAAAAGAAACGACCCACAAAACATGTGAACTGGGTATCCGAGGCAGATTTCATTGCCAACGTCAAGGTCTAATTTGGTTCGCTCTATTCATTGTTAATATTCCCACCGAGCGATTTTGATGAATGATATAACGGTATCAGCTCTTGGACAGTTGTCCAGTCGCTTCTTTTTGTTGCTACTTATGTTATGATTAAATAAGTTTTGCATTGAGTCATGTTTTTGTTATTAAAGATTTTTACGAATTTTGGAAATTATTTTTTAAGAAAAGTGAGGTGAAGTTTCTCTCGATAATCATTCACTGCCGCTTTGAAAGATGCATTTAAGTTCCTGGAAAGGCAAGGACTTGGCATCAACATTAACGGCGAGTATATCACTCACTTTCGGTTTGCCGACGATATTGTAGTCCTGGCGAAATCGTTAAGAGAACTCAACACGATGCTCGATGGTCTCCACCGAGTTTCCAAAATCGTGAGTCTTAAGATGAATACGGACAAGACGAAAGTTATATGTTATGTCCATGTTGTGCCAGTAACAGTTGGGAATTCAACTCTCGAATTCGTTGACGAGTAGGTACATCTACTTGAATCCAGCTCAGATGGGCGACAACGGACGGCACCGGCAAGCACAGCGTGACAGCCGATCTGATAATGGCCCCGGTTCGACGGTGGATCCAGGCAGCTTCTGACCGGTCTTTTTGGAAAATTATGGGGAGGCCTATGTTCAGCAGTGGAAATTCTACGGCTGAGATGATGATAATGATGACATTACATACATTTAAAAAAAAATTTATAATGGTTATTTCTTTATGTCTTCAACAGAAGTACTAAATTAGTTTGTGGAAATGTTAATAAATAATTTAATGTAATATTTATTTATCTACTCCCTACGGTTCCATCTTCCTAAAAAATAGATAGATATTTTAAATATTTAGAGACAGATTTTCTACTATTTAACCGATCATCATGCAATTTTGCATACATGTTATCAGGGGCACATGAAAGGACCTTTCGTTCAGAAAAAAAAGGTACTATTCCCGAGAGACGCGGACAAATTTATGTCATGTGTAGATAAAGGGCAAACTGTGACAATTTTCGGTGAATATTTACAAAAATGTAGGATATATGTAACAAATAGAACAAGCAGATGTAATTCCTTAACTACCCAACAACATTACACTAAGTAACGACTATTGTAGTGCGTAACAAAGGAATGACAGGTCTTGCGTCGTTCGGCACACTGAATGAATCCCGCCGTTTCAGTTCTCAACGCGTTATGTGAATTAGAAACGATTGCACATGAATTCGCTCTAATAACAGCAATTTCGAAACTAGGCTCCATTCAGAATGTAACAAGTGTATCACCGTTCCATTTAGTGGGACGACGTTAGTGGGACAGACAGAGCAAATTTTATGTTATTCCTGGAGACACTAAGATTTCTATTCTTGTCTACCTCGACCACTAAATTAGTTTAGGGAATTAGAGTAGAGTAGGCCGAAATTATATCGTGTGATTCATCAAGAGAAATTATAAGAGAAATTATAAGAGAAAAAATGCATTGCAAAATACACCAAGACGTCAGTTTTAGTCGTAAAAAACACGACATTTACGGTTAATCAGAGCAGAGCTCAGAGCAGAGCATCTATAAATATTATAAAATATCAAAAATTGCTTAATAAAAATAATTGAGTATCTAAAAATAAAAGAACGTGCCGCATTTAAATGAACAAATATCAAACCTATTTCATAAATATTGAAATGAACACTTTTAGATTTCAATAATCAACTTGGTGAACTTTACAAATATTTGTTAATTTGAATAAATAGTATACAATCTTAGTCAATAGATAGTGTCGCTTATGAAGGTTTTATCTGTAAGTTCATTCTTTTCTCTTACTCACTGTTTTAGGTAATGCTTGCAGACTCCATACAAACTCACTTTAATCATGACAATATTATGAGTATCGTAAAGTTTATTATCTGGTATTTATTATCAAGAAGTTAACAAATAAAAAACATATTTTATAAGCGTATTATTAAAATAGAAATCAACCAAGGTCTCCACAAGTTGGCATTTACTAGCACTGAATGAGTTATTATCCAATATAGGTCACGATGTATTCAAAGCATAGGGAAAGTTTCAAGAAGTTTCTTAAAAAAAGTGACTAGTGTTCCAGATAAAAATAAAATCATTTCAGATCTTAATTAGCAAAACACATCCGCGTCTTGCAACAATTAAATATAGAAGATAGAAAATTAGATACAATTGTTAACAGTTAATTGCTACACGTATGTAGAACTAACGAGACAAAGAACGGCACGGGTCAACGATTCTGCTAGCTAACGGTCTGCGAATGTCAACTTCAAGCTAAACCCGTTTGAGCCCAGCAAACTACTGTAACAACCATAAAATACCGATGACAAAGTCCGATAATACTATATTGCTGTTTATGACACCGAACAAATCCGAGCTACCGGTTATTTTAGTTTTCCTTAAATAATATAAGAGATTTACAAAAGAATTTTCAGTTATGTTTGTAACCGCCTAGGAAAACATATTAAACTGTATTTTACTCGTACTAGGTTATTCACTATAATTTCAACACTTCCATATCAGTAGCCATGTAATCACTTGAATAAAAATTGACATAATGAGTGTAATAAAACAAATAGGCCTGTCAAAAGCAGATGTATATTATGACATACCAGTTTTGCTTTCTTTTAAACGGCTGCTCAAATTTCACATTCACTTTCATCAATATCGATCACAAGTTCTACGTCACTTTGGTAACCATCTGATCATGTGCTTGTCAACGATTCATCAAACAAATAGACATTTGCGTGTAGCAAGAAATATGTTATTCCATTGTGATAGAATTCAAAATGTACTGTTGCTGGAAGTCTTGGCCGGAACGGGTATCTTTGTTGATAAGTAACTGAGGCACACGTGTCTGTTTATGTCCGTTCTGTCACAACAGCGTCTACTGGTCGTGACAATCGTTGACTGGAGAAAATTTATAGTAACATGTTTTCTTGATTTACATTCACATTTAAATAATACTTGTATGGGAAAAGCGTATAAGATTCATAAATTAACAATTTCGTTCGATATGCACATTAAGAGGCACCAATTATTTTGAAATAATAAAGCAAGCACCATTTGAATTTAAATCATCATATTTAAGTGTGATTATTAATTCGAAGTGGACCATTGAAAAATATTTATTCGATCTTATAATACTGACATTTTCGCACAATTATCAGATTCTTCGTATCTTTATTACCGCCATGAGTGAATTCTATACAATTACAAAGACTTTCTCGTGCAGGGTTCATATAGCTTTCAATGAGTGTGCTTAAGTAAAAGCCAGGGTCATATGTGATCATGTCGTGACGATCTGTAATGTTTATGGTACTAAGCGCTTGTTTCTTATTGTTTGTAGTAATTCACAGAATCCAGGTTGTATGGATTCGATTTGTACGTCTTTTTATACAACGTAATTAATATATTCAACAATTTTTGGATGTTTTGCTAAACGCAAGATCTTTGTTTTTGATTTGTGTAATTTTTAAACAAGGCCTACATTGTACAATACAATTGATATTAAACAGTAGCAAAATTTCACAACGATTCTATGCTTAACATTTATATAAACAAATAGATAAAGAATTTCTATTAAAATTTACGATAATATTCACTGGATCATCTCGATTTATAAATAAAATAAATATGATTACTGTGTTTAATCTACATTGATATTATAAAGAGAGAAAGAGAGATAGAGAGAGATATTCCAGGAAGACATGGGCTATGTATTATGATAAGACGCAACTCCACAAGATAAGTAATTCTTTTATGGGTCAATGTATACGGTTTTATAATAAACTGCCTGAGATGATCAGAGCCTTATCTATCTATAAATAAATTTAAAGGTGTCATTAAAACCAAACTCCTCTCGAAAGGCTATTATAAGGTCTCTGATTATTTAAGCGACAATGAAGTCTGGATTTAAAGCCTGGATTCGGAGCTCATACTATGTTTAGTATTGTATATGTACTTTGATTTTGTTTGTATTAAGTGTACCTAATTGTGGTAATTTTATATTTTAAAGATGACAAAAACAATAGTATCTTGAGTTTCCTTCGGGATTTCTTCTCGGGATCGTCATCTTGCCTTTTTTCCGAAACCCTGGTAAATTTAAACTGGTGAATTTAAATTTATAATGACCATCATAAGAGTTTCTTGGAGAAACCTAATTCATAAATAAATATTTTAATTTTGATTTGATTTTGATTATGACTTCTCTAATTGCATATCTGCATTGACAAGCGTCGGTCTCGTTTAGAATAAAGTGGATGGCTGATTTGATAAATTCATTATTAGAGCTTTAAAGACCTTTATTTGTTTTATACCTTTTGATAATGTGAAAGTTGCAATCGTCAACTAGTGCTGTCTTTGTAACGTATCCCAGCACAATGTATAGTCAATTAAAGAAAGTTTCACTAGTTAACTCATATTGGGTAACAACATGGTCATACCGCCGATGTAATTCCATTCATACAAGATCAAATGAACTGCTTAATTGAACACCACGCCTGGTCCCCTTATCTGGACTCTTTCAATCACCCATCACAGTTAATACGTCTAAACGAGACAAAAGCATCGGCTAATTTGCTTGTCAATATGAAATAATCAACAATGATCTAGCGTATTTTGCATAAGCAGAACTGATGCTAATTTAAACTCAAACTTAACACAAACTTTTAGAGTGCAATTTCGAAAGGCAGGAGTGTTAGAATCATTTAAATTCGTCTCGTATGAGATTTCTGCAGTGAATTCAGATCAAGCTCCAATCAAAACTACACCTTGCAACGATGTAGAGAGGTTTTGTTTTAGAAGCGCCGGATATTACCGGCTTCCTGCAGTTGGAAGAGTGTGTCAAATGAGAGCCAATTTGAGGTTGGTGTGTACGGTTGATAGCCCGAGGTGCAACTCATTAAGAATACTTTCGCTGTGTTCGTGACGTGCTATACTTGTTCTTTTATCATAGCCGCCATATCATACTTACCGATACAAATCTCGATTCTAACTATGATTGAGAAACAAGTTCGCACGCCGTCGATTCGTCCATTCGTAATTTCCTGTGCGTAAATTAACATTTCGAAACGAAAAAAGTCGATATCGATAAACTATTGACACGATCTGTGCCAATTTTGACAGATGATAGAACCAGACTCGTTAAATTTTGACAGTACTCGTGACTTCAAGCATGAAGAGAGGATAGCTATTGTCTTGAGCAATAGGCATCCCATTATGAAATTGCTCTCGTAATTATAAAAAATATATATTTATATAATCTAAAACCGTTGGCTCCGATGAGAAAAGCGTCAATTAACTCATGGCATTGCTTCTAACACCGTCGCAAATCTCAAATAATAACCAATCGGCAACTTCAATACAGATCAAAGAAACTCTGATGTGTGGTCGGAGTCACGAATTGATGCTATCTTTGGTACAAGAAAATCTACTGTCGCGGGTAACCATCTTTAAACAATTTACAAATAGTTCATAACTAACACCAAAACATTTATCAGTTGAATTATCAACCTTACTCATTTAAGTTAAAGTCGTGTGCGGTTTTTTCGATAAGCACATAGAATAGGTTGAGGTTATATCTTGATGGTTGGACGCGTCGATATTGATTGATGAGTTTGGAATATAAATGGCGACAGGTGATGTACAGTTGCAAGTTTGATCAGATACAAGTCAAAGGTGTCATACAATATTCAACTTTAGTGCTATTGTGTTATGGAATTGTTATTGACATTTGATCTTATTTGAATAATATTGTGTGAACATTGAAATTTTAATTGAAATGTATGTATGATCTTGGATTAATAAATTAATTTATGTAATTTTTAAATAGGAATTTTTGAAAAAAATATAATTTACTTCAAATGCATAGGTATCTATCTAAATTAAAATGTAAACTCAAAGCCACACCATATAAACGAATGTTTTCCAAGAACAGAAAAAAAAATAATGATTTTCGGACTAATTGTTTGTTAGTCTGAAAATCTATACAAATAATGTATATTTGTATAAGTTTCAATATTTTTTAATTATAGTTTCAAAGCATAGGACGTTGCTATATATAAGTATAATATATTTTTTAGTTCGATTTCGAGTCCATATATATATAAACTAAAAACGATGTGCAATAATTGTACATAACCAATTTTGTGAAAATCGCTCCAGTATCCAACTTTTAAATTATAATCAGGAAATTAAAATAGTGTTTCGAGAATTTATAACAAGAGAACCGTATCTATTATAACCAAGTACTAAGTTATTTCCTGTATTTGCTTCATGCGAATTTCGTGCAATACTAAAACATATTCACGTCAAATGATATGAACGTATATTTGATTCATGAACCGATATTTCATCATTGCTTTGATGATGCAAGAAGGAATCGTCGATTTAAGTAATATTATGGAATAATATTTCATTAATGTGACATATTCGATCGGCGTCTTTGAAGATACCTTTTGTGTTATATAAATCTAAAGTTGTGGGAAAATTCAGTAAGAATATTCCAGGATTAATTCAAAACTTTGTTATTACTTTAACAGCGACCCACCCTCGACTTCGCACGGATTCAATTTTTTCTACAATTTCTATACACCACTCTTTCTCGTTTAGTGTTCTTCTCATTAGTGAAAACTGCATCAAAATCCGTTTGGTGGTTTAGAAGCAGTTAACTATTTTTTATAACATTATTTATCTCTAAACATTTAACAACGCCATATTCTGTTAGTTTAGTCATTGTTGTTTTTATTTTGTTTATCAAGATCATCATTTAAACATTTAAGAGCTATATTTTTACTTTTAGTTTTATCAGTGTTCTTTAAATGCCACAATGAATTCAAAAATGATCATGTGTAATTAAGTAAACACAGAAATATAAAAAAAGCCTTTCAATAAATAAAAATCTACGAATTTCTAAGGCAATGTGATATAATTTTCTTGGTCCAGACATCTAAACGGCCGATCTTAAGCCGAATAAAGATATAGTTAAGTTTAAAACAGCCATAGGAGGAGATTGTAAAAAACATTTAAGCCTTTATCAAAATTGTAGTCTTCCGTCCTTGAAGGTTATATAGCCTGGCGGTGAGTTACGAAGTAACACTTTAAGAAGCAGCTTTTTATTTATTTACTATAGTACGTAAAGTTTTCTAATGTGTAATAAAAAGCCAATCGTCGTTTTCAAACCAAAATATTATAATGTGCACTTTTCTGAAAAACCAACATTTTGACCTTAATGAATAGTTCACTACCTATCTATCGTATAAAAAAACTGCTAAGTGTTTATGAGTACTATTTGTCGAACTAATCTATTATGTGCAAAATTTACTCAATTATCAAGTAGGTAAAAATAATCAATAAGCTATTAAATTATCATGTTTAAAAGTCAAATAACTTTAAGTAAAACAACCCAAGTATCAAATGAAATACTTTTTAATAAAATAAGCCTTCATAATATTTACAGGAAAACTTTTTTTGTCAATCTCTTGTATCTCAAAAGTATATATATCTACATTTTGCACTTAGCGGATTTTTGTTTGACAACGATGACATGCTATTTTTCACACAGTCAAAACACGCAGTCGTCTTCTATAAAGGGGTCGTTAAAGCCACCAAACGGGCTACCCAATTCAAACTGCGAAAACTGCTTAATTTCAAACTAGCCTCAGATTCAGTACGGATGTTAAACGCAAATAACTAGAAAATATTGGTCTTTATGGATCTAAGTCTATTGTAAATTGATTTACATAGTACGGTTTCTTTAAATGTCTTTAAGTTTTATATGTGTTGTCATAAAATTTTTGTTAAAAACAATTCTAGTTCCATTAAATATGTCGCATGCGACTACGTCCTTCACGCGTCTTGCTCTTACGTCGGATCATGTAACATGAGAATATTAATGTCCCAATTACGAACTGTTATTACCTACTGTGCCCACAGGTAATTGTAGTTAATATTATGAAATTAATTATTATTGTAGTTTGAAATGTTAACTGTAACTATAGTACTATTTAGTTCGTTGTAATTTGGTAATAACACATATAAGTTGCAGTTATTATAATAATTAATTATAATATGTTATACGCTGTGCTGTGCACACGTGTTTTGGGCCTCTGTCTAGTTCACTTCAATGTAATCATATTTATTCAATGTATTTAATGACAGTGTCCTGTTTTGTGTACCTTATTAAATAAAAAATAATAAAAATAAAAAAAAATACGATTGCACGCTCCGATTTTGAAATTTTATTAAAATACAATATTTGGAATCATAAATCTATATCAATCTATTTGCATAAGCAAATAGATGTGATGTTCCCACCTAGATACAATAAAGACGTTTAACAAATAACAAATCAAATGTCCAAGAAAACAAAAATTTTATTCATAGGATAATTTATCAAGATACACTTGATGGTAAGTGGCTACCGTCGCCTATAACACAAGCATCAGGTGAAAGTGCGCTGCCACAGGTGGATAGGGAAATGGGGCTCAAGCATCCTTTACTTTCTCACCTACACAAATACACATGCTGCAATTTCATGGCGTTTTTCTATAAAGGGGTGGTTACTGCCGCCAGACGGGCTGCCACTACTTGGATCAGTAACAAATTGCTTCTCTCTCTCTCCCGAGGGGATATTCTGATTAGGTTATAATTTTTGTTAAAAAATTATAATGTGTTAATAAACCCATTCAATAAATGAAAAAAAAAATCATTTACATTTTTATGAGAATATTTGACGGACATGCATACTAATTATTAAGACGCCTGCACACTAGGGTTGCAACGCAGACTGTGTTCTCGATGAGATTTATAAAGAAAAAACAGGAACCTAAATTTAACAATCAAAAACACAACTATTAGATATATTATTTTAATGAAATCGTCGTTGGACAGGAAGACAAAGAAACTGTAAATTGGTTACTATTAATAATATAATTAAACTAGCATTATTGCTTTCCCATTGAATATACAAAGATGATGTGTCATTTTGCACATAGGAAAATTTCTCCTCTATTCTAATAGACGCTTGGACAGCGTTGACTGTAATTGCAGAATTGTTATTGACAGTCAATTCCTTTTGATTTGATTTATCTACGGACAACCAGCGGATATCGCAAGTACCGCCACTTTCAATAGACATCAATTTCCTTGTATAGTGTTGTCTCTGTATACTTATTTTCATATTTATGAGTGTAATTAGGTTGAAACAGGTACAAAACTCATAATATAATTATCACGTTTTTTCGGTTCAGTTTCACCTTTCATTGCATGAATAAAGTGTATAATAATTTTAAATGTTAAGACAGAACGCCTAAATATAATCACATATTACCGACTCAAACGACTGACTCAACAAGGACTTTTAAGTCGTTGAATTAAGTGGCTATTTTTGATGACATCATACACAAATTTGGATCCATATTAAACTATAAGTAAAAATTGAAGTAGTTTTTCACTTTTGTCTGTCTGTATATCCGCTAACTCCTTTTAAACCACGCAAAGGATGATGCAGTTTTCACTTTTTTTGTATTCTTCTTCTTCTCTTCTTCTCAGCGTAACACTTCTCTACGAAGGTTGGCGACCATCATGGCTATCTTGACCTTGGAAATTGCTGCGCGAAAGAGGGAGCGAACCACTCTCTTAAATTCTTCAGCCAGGATGTCTTTTTTTTACCTCTGCTCCGCTTTCCCTGTATTTTCCCTTGCATCACTAGCTGATGAATATGGTATCTTTCGCTCATTATATGTATTTTGTACATTATTTTGTATAATTTGAAGAAAAAAATTGGATCCGTGCGAAGCCGGGGGCAGGCCGTTAGAGTTACTATAAAATAAAACATAATCTGATCTGATACCATGAGAAGTTTTTAATACATGCGTATAATAAATTCAGTTTTCGAACTGGTTGGTTGTTAACTTCAACTTTCTTCTGATAAGTATATGAAGGGCCCTTTCGGTTTTCGTCTCAAAATTGCACGTGAAATGATAAGTTATATTTACATAAACGGAGATATCAGTGAAATAAACACGTACACCTTTTAAAAAAAAAGAAGCAAGACACGCTTTAATTGTAATTGCATGGATTGGGAAATATTTCTGTTACATTTACGTAAATAAAGATAAAGTAGTACTTGTGGAAACTGTGCAGTGAATACTCATTTTATAACAAATTTATCACACTGTTTAAATTCGAAGCTAATAAGAAAACAAAAAAAAAAAATAGGCACATAAACGACATTTTGGAAATATCTGACAAGACATGATATGTATAGACCATCTCAAAAAAGGTTCATATTAATTCATTTAATAAAGGCATATTTAAATTTTTTAATGCGGTCACTTTATTGTAGATTAATAAGATAAATTCACAGTTGATCAATGTAATCGTTACAATTTTGCTTTCTATAATGTGTAATTTTAAATAACAATATTTAAACAAATTACAAATACATTAACATAATTATGATACCTAAATATTACCTATTGTTATAAAATTATTATAAATGTTACCTGTTGTTAATTTATATTTTCCTAAATGTTGGCAGTAGGTATTGTTTTTTGAAGGAATGTTGGCATTGTTGTTTCTTGCACTGATAAAAACAAGAATAGACTTGAACATTTTCTCTGTGTATAAGTACTCTGTATAAATTGTACGCCGTATCCGCTATAACGTTTTCTCGCAACCTTCGCTAACCTTGTAGAGGCTTTCCCTACAAGACAAACTTTTCATAAAAATAAATGTCAAAATTATTCCCATTTCCATTCACTTTAGTGTGATAGTTATACAATATGATATCGTTATGGATTCAATTATAAAGCCTCCGGTAACAACTCCTTTGATAACAAGCTTGGCAATCTGAAAATTTCCCAAGCGTTAAACTATTCAAGCAACACTGTTTTCCCGATATAAATTGTTCTCATCAATATGCATGGTTTCACAGTAGGCTGTCCTCGACTGGTTAGCACCTTTTATTAAATATGTGGTACAGACAGCATCTATCTTATTGAAGACAAGTATAAATAAATTTTTAACTTATCTAGCCCTTGTTATAATCTACTAGAGACTCACCCCGGCTTCGCACGCATGCATATTGTTTTGCAAATTATGCACAAACCTTACTTGTTTATCGTTATTTCCCAACTATTTCCATTAGTAAAAACCGTGTAGTAGCTGAATCGATCGCAGAGTCGCAAGATCAAGTCGCAGATGCACCAGCTAGTATATTATATATATATAATATACTAGCTGGGTCCTGTTATATGTCGGGTCCTGTAAGAAATAGAGGCTCAACAGCGAAGCGTAAGCGCTGGGACTGCAATCGGCAAAGATCGGGTCTCTTCGGCTGCGCTTCATTATGGTATAAGTCAAAGGGACGCTGGACGCTGTACTACCTGGGCCGGATCCACAGACAGAGGGGCTCACTCGAACCGCGGCGTTATTGTGTGCAGACGTGCTTGGGAACTGACCTACATATAATCGCTACGCTAGAGTGGTGTCACACAGTTACATATAGATTTGTATTTTTAGTATAGACTTAAGAGGCTAACGCCGGTTTTCAATAAAGTATCTCTGGTTACGGATAGATAGCTACCTGCAATAACCAGTATCTTTTTATCTATCTTCAAATTGGGTTCCACAAGCTCCAGTAACAGCTATCTATCTTTTGCTATGTGTTTAGTATTATTGCACGTGCTCCCACCTCATTGGCCACGATGCTAAGGAAACCTCATTGGCTTCTCAAAGGAAACGCTTTCTCAAATCTGATGTCTCCGACATATATATAAAGTCCATAATGTGTATATGTAAAGATCCTCAAACAGGCTGACGGTTCATTTGATGATAGGTGGCTACCGTAGCCTATTTATAGATACTGTAAGTGCAACACCACAGATACACTCCCTACCTTAGTAGGATTAAGGATAAGGAATTAATAAGGGACAAGTAAATGTACTTTGATAACCCTTACTCACTCACCGAAACACAACATTCATTATTTCATGGTGGTCTCCTGTTAGGGGTTGGCTATTGCCGCCATCACACGGAAAACTTGTAATTATAGTATTTTCACATAGATATTCAATTTCATTCATTTCAATACGATTTTGAAATCGATTCATGCTCCAATATAAATTATATCGTTTAGATTATTCAATCGATACTTTTTAATTCGATTTCACGGGCGTTACGTCTCTAGTAACTGCAAATACCAAATTTTATACTATTGTGTAAAATAGTATAGTTTTTGACGAACCATGAGAAATGTTCATATTTTCAATAATTTGTCTTATAAATATCTTATATGTCTTATAAGTATGAGATGTACGTCGAGGAAAATTGTAGTTTCAACGAAAGTTCTATGCGCACTCTCCGCCTCCCTAACAGACTTAACGGCTCCAATGGAAATAGATGCCGCGTATAAAGATATACTGTATTAATAAATCTCAGCGTGTAGTTCAAATGTTCCTTCACGGCCGCAGTTAGTACGCTAACCAGTTTCACTGTGACAAGGTTCTAAATCATCATGAAATACAACGTGTAATTGCTACTTTTGTCACCCTATCCAGTTTAACTGGTCCGTGTAAATGGCTGGATGAAAGTGAGACGGCCTTCCATTATGCATATCCATTGCATATCAGTATTGATAAACAAATGAGTACAAAGTAATATACATAGATTCGATATAACTATGTTCATTAAATTTTAACTATGCTTGAAAAATCTAAATTGCGTAAAAAAGGATTTTTTGGTTACATTATTTAATAGTAACCTAATAAAACTGCCTTAATTTTTTAAGTTGCGACAGCTGCTAATGCCCGTCTAGCTTGTACAAGAGAAATAATTTGTTTTTTATGTAGTAATAAATTATCGATATTAAACTTCTCTACATATTATAAATTTAAGTCGATATACGCGTCTGCCTGTTTCTCCGCCAACTTCTTATAAACCACCCGACGGATTTTGATCCGGTTTTCACTAATGGAAAGATCGATAAACGAGGAAGGTTTGTGTAATATAATTTTCAGTCTGAATGCTTAACTATGTGTGCCCTCCCACTATTAGCCAATAATCAATTATTGGATTTTCGTTAAGGCAGGGCACTTTTCTTTATTGAGTAGTGTAGTAGTAGTATGTATGCAGGTATTAATAATATTATAATGAAAGGCAATGAGCTTTTACACTCCCTTAATCCAATTCTATTTTATTCATAGAACAACGCGGTTGTCACGTGATGAGATTTTAATATAAGCATTGTGTGAAATGGGAGCATGAATAGTGCGAAATCAATTCAACAATATTGGGAGAAATTATTCATTACTTATAGGATGCAAAAATCTCAAAGCTTTGAAAGCAATTTCAATTCAAAGCTTTGAAATTATATGATGTATATTACATTACAACTTTTCACAAGAACGAAAGCCTAGAAGGCATTGAACGGGTGAATGTCCAAAAAAATATTATACGCAAAAAATACGTTATCTTGAGTAGAGAACACACGCGCTCGAAGACAATCTCAATAATTGCCCCAATGATTTTTGTTGCGAAACATAACGAGTTTTTTTATTCGTTAATACGCTGAAATAATCACAAAGTGTTTGTGATTTTTCGTAACTTCCAAGTATGGGAAGGTATTTGAACAAAAATTATAATCATTATTTGACTTTTTGCGCAACTTTTGCGCTGTGTGTGGCATTAAATGAATAGAATAAAATATTTTTGTGGACCGTTTCTTACTTTATTATAAACTAACTGTACCGCTCCCGGCTTCGCCCGGGGTGCATTTTTTTTTCTTTCTTAAAAACCTTCCCTGATTTTCCCTCTATCAATTGGTGAAAACTGCATGAAAATCGGTGCTGTAGTTTTTGAGTTTATCACAAACAGACAGACAAACAGACAGGCAGACGCGGCGGAGGACTTTGTTTTATAATGTGTAAGGATTCGTCGTACTTGATTATATCATAGTTTTAATTAAAAATTAAAAACGACGTCATGTTCTATGTTTTATGCTCGTGTTTATGAAAATACTAGCTGTCCCGACAGACGTTTCTGTCAAAAGCTGTTTAAAGCTATTGGACTTCACAGCTTATTAATAATAATAATTATTGAGCAAAAAAAATCCAGGCAATTGTTTCCTTTCATCTTCAAAATCTTCCTCGAACTTCAAAAAACATTTAAAAAAAAAATTAGCCGAAATAGTTCAGCTGCTCTCGAGGTCTGCGCTTAGTTCATTTTTGTTTAGGTATACCTATAACTTTTTTTATGTCACAAATAATGTATTTGCTTGTATGAAACCCCTAAACCTTTACATTTTACTTTCAAGATAATAAATTAATTTGACCTTGTAAACAAAAATATTAAAAATTTATTCTTTCTTCTAACCAAACCATTTTTCAATCAATGCCACCCAGATGCCACCCGCATATGTGTTGACGCTACAACTACCATAAATATTATGATTGTACTGACATTGCATTGTTTTATATTACGAATCGAATACATTAGTTATTTGTCAGTTTTTGTTACATTACGAGTATAATATTGCCTTCAAAACAATTTTATCAAGTATATAAATGTACTAACAATGAAATTTTGTAAGATCAACAGGCTGATTGACGGTTCACTTGATGATAGATTATATTGAATAAATGTTTTAACGACAGAAGTTGCGGGCGAAACTTAGTTTATTATATATGTACATTACTGTAAAATAATTAAACTTTATTAATAAAAGAAACTAGAACCTACTTTAAAGGATAAGGAATAAGAGTATAGGCATCCATTACTCATTCACCTCAGAATATGTTATTATAATAATAGCGTAACACAAAAACACACATATTGGTATTTCATCGTAGTCTTCTGTCTTCTGTAAACACACTACCTGCCAATACTAAAGTTTAATGGAAGAAGAGAAATAAGTAATGCAATGAATGCGTCATAGTAATAAAGCATTGATTACAATGAGTAGTGCGGGTATTACGGCGAGTATTATTACGTAGTCGTCCTTGCAAGGCCGCATAGGCGCGCACGCATATGCAACGTGCGATGCGACGCGAGCGCGTGGGCTCACGATCATGTTCAAAATATTACACCGCCCCGGTGCGCCCGCGCATTGTACCGTGGGAACGTCAAGTAGCATGCACGTTGGCGTCACTTCGTTACTAAACAAAATTTACCTAAAGCGAGGTTCTCAATTATAAGTAATATGTTACTTTATTAGTATACGTAGGTACAGTTTGTTATTGAAATAAGTGTAACGATCTAACGTCCACACAATCTAACGATCGCAAATGATGTTCATTTTCAAGAATTAGGCAAAATTCTCAAACATATACACAGTTTGTTTTTGATTGATGTGTTTTTGTGTTGGAAAATGTTTGAATAGTTATTTTCATCTTGAATAGCAACTTTGGACAGAAAAAGAAAAATAGGGGGTTTAAGTTTTTCCGGACATTTATTACAATTTTTCTTTTTATAAGAACCTTACCTCGGACTTCTAGTCCAGTCAAATTAGAAAAACAGGGGAAATAATCCGTGTACCTTACGGTATTCAGATGAACTTACTAAAAGTCCTCAAAGGACATATTTTTCCATTGTTAATATTTGAAGAGAGCCAATCAAAAAGACCAAATTTTTGTTTTTGAAAAATATCTCGATAATTTTTAGAAATGACAAAAAAAATGTAATTATAAAAATAGTAGAGCATAAAATTTTCTACAATTTTTGTATGAAGCTTTTTTTGTAAAATCAATAGTTGCCGAGTTCTATCGCAATGAAAATTGCAGTCAGGTAAATAAATACAGCGAAATTAGTAAAATTTTTATCTTATGTATGTTATTTCACTCTGCCTGTAAATATCTGTAGAACTGTAGAACGTCTAGGGTACAATTTTCCATTAAATAAAAATATGATTTTAAAGAATCGATGTTAAGTATATTAACACCATTGACTTACCAAGTCCACATATCAAATAAGTTGGCGGTGGTTTGAGAACAGAGCGCGCGTAAGCCCCCCGCACCGTTTCTAGAGCGCGGGGGGCTCCTGCAACCAACAGGACTCCGGGGGACACATATCCAGCGTAACGAAGCTCTACTGTCGCGGCCGCTAAGGCTCCTGCCCACCAGCATTTCGCGTTGGCTGCTAAAAAACTCTGCAAGAAAGAAAAAAACAATCTTTTAATACAGTTTACTTAACATAATCTAAGTTAACAGCTTCAATCTTAGTAAGAGATGGAACCTTTCAAATGGCATGGAAATAGTTGCAATATCATTTAGTATGTTAGAACCAGGGTGTCAGAAAACTGTCAGGTTAGAATGCTTGGGGTTACTAAAAAAAGCTGGGTTTCACTAGATTTTAACCTCTGAATCTTATCTGGCAAATACTACCGACCTTGATAGTATAAAGTAAAAGTGACATGTATGGAAATACGCTCTAGCAAGTATTTGAAAAGCAACAACACGCGTATGTTTCACAGTAGTTTTCTGTAAATTGTTTATAATTGCAGTTAAGATTATCTGCCAGTTTTAGATTGTAGAACTCCGTGAGCTCTATAAATAATAATAATAATACTATATAAGTGTCATTAGTACCCTTAAATTATAAGAATATATCATGTATAGATTAGAAATAATGAGCACCGAAATACTAAAGCACAGGTGCTTTTATTGCAGGAAAACACAAGACAGACATGCGCACTTAACTGTTGTTAGTAACAGAGAGTCTAAAGTACCATTTTCACAATCTAAGGTATCTACTTATTTTTATTTCATATTGTAAAATGATACCAAGCTTAAAAAATTAAGAAGATATACGAATTTTTTGTTCAAAATGTAATTACGGTTGTACGAGTATTTGTAATTTTATACGTCCGTCATGGATGGTTACACAAAAAATAAATCATCGAAAATGAGTCGAGCAAAAAGAAAGATAAAAAAATCTCATTAAAGAGACTTGTAGCAAAATAATATTTTCTATATTCACCAAAGACGAAACAGAATGCCCAATATAGTTTCAGATTTAAACCTATTATAAAAGATTATTATTTATTTATTTACACAATTTTACATGTTTGTGGTTTGTTTCGGTGGGTGAGTGGTAGCCAGTTGATTTCCCTGTCCCTACAATTAGTAGGATTAGTTCGACATGTTCGGCATCGCACTTGCAGCACTAGTGGCGTTAAGTGGAACGTCAGCCTGTCTGACTACCTTAACATGAAATAGAAGAATATTCTGGTAAACTTATAAAATTGTAGAGTTACTTAGTGATTTCTTGGTTAAGAAGTTCAAGCTACAATCTGATTATTCTTATAAATAGTAACACAATTCAACTTACACTAGACGCCCTCACGATGCAAACCTTTCGGCACAAAATCGGTCAAAGGTTGATGGATAAAAGTAATAAATTTAAACACAATTACTCAGTTTCTGTTAACCTTAACTCCCGTAGTCTGGTTTCGCAATGTTATCAGCTCACTGCAGGACGCAAAGTGCATTGTTGCAAAACTCAAAATGCCAGACGAAAGCACTTAACGCTGGTCAAGGACCACTGATCTTCGCTGAAACGTGTTAAACAAGCAAAGTGCTTTAAACTGCCGCAATTAAAAGTGTAAACTGACCCATTTTTTAGTTCCCTAGAGAACTCTAATGAAATACCCCAAAGGTGTAAAGTTTATTTATTTGATGGTTGAAATTAATTTTAAGAATAGCCGCTAGAGTTTTGATGGTTTTTAAAATCTTGTGAAATTGATGGCTATTAATATAAACAATACCATAGGTGCTTGCTTGTATTAATAGCCAAATCTTGCTTATATATATTATAGTTTATGCTATACTATAGCATAAACTAATTTGGAAGCTATAGGAACAGCCCACAAGAGGTTAATAGAAAGAAATACAACAACATATAAATAGTCATATAGATGGTAATAAAGTGAGATAGAATGATCACAATAAAACAATTTAGAAATTAATAATTATTACAGCGTTAAAACACTAATTATAGAAATAAAATAATCTGGGTTACATGTTTATTGATATTGAGAATTTAATTGCTGTTTATCTGATTCCTCATTACACAGAATATAAAATAGTAGAGAGATTATTTAGAGAGTGACATAGAAACTAATATATATAGTAAAACTAGCTACACGCTTAGTAGTTTAGGAGTTCATCAAGGACACACAACGTGACACGTAATTTATATATATATAATATATAAAGATTTAAACAAATATCCGTCGTAAATAAATGTGACTCGTAAAAATGTAATCTTTAATCATGACATATAATGTAAATATATCAGCAAATCATTGTAAATATATAAAGTATTTTATATCTCATTAATTTGGATAGCAAATTAACCATTTAAAAAGGTAGACGGCCTGTATCATATTATATTGTGATACAGGCCGTCTGTGTACAAAATACAGGCAAGCAATGCATTTTGTACATATCACAATATGATATTCTTTGTGGTCTGGTGCGAGTAATAATAAATTTTCTATGACAAATGGCAAGGCTGCATTATGATACGTACTGTTAAACGTCACGGAAGGCAATCAATAATCAAGCATAAATTCTGTCATTGCCCAGTCAACACTGGTCAGCTTGTAAATAACAGAAATCGTGTGTTCGGTAACTCACGTTACCGAAGCGATACGGAAACTTAACAAACATTCATTGGCGTACCAATCGTCATTGTATTCAATGCAATACTTTAGTGCACCAAGTCCCATTCAGCCGATTAATGTTGGCCTTTTGCAATAAAATACTCAAATGGGACCGTCCGTCTCCGGAGAGAGAAAACTAGTCGGCAAGGAGTAAATTAAACGTCGAATAAAACGTTAGGCCAGCCACACACTATGATGCACTGACTTTAATGTAAACGAGATAAATTCTTGGACTCTAGAAGTTAAGAGTAGATATTTAATAAAAACACATGAGGCATTTTACAATAAGATATAAATTCGATAACAAAAGTTTTTTTAACAAAAAAAATTTACTATAATTTTCAGTATAATAAAACAGATTTGCAAACATGAGTAGTTCTTAGTATTACTTGGAGTACTTCGAGTACGAATATTACTTTTCTACAAGAAATTCTCTTCTGAACAAAAAGGCGGAAAAAAATATCACTGCAAACTGAAGTCTTAAGAGATGTCGGCGCCTGACTGCAGTAACCACCCCCTTAACTGTGTTACAGTTATAATATGATCATCTACAGTAAAAAAACTTGCATTTCGCAACTAATTTTATTCAGCAGTGCATACTGCATACTGCGTGCAGGCAGGGAAGTAGTGGCAGGCAGTCATAGATTTGGCAGCCTGTCTGCACCTCTTGGAGGCCTAACCACCCCATTGGAACACCGTGTAATAACAGCATTTATAAGTTTTGTTTCGGTAGACGGGGATGCTAGAACCCATTTCCCTATCATTTCCTTATCACTCATCCTTGATCATACTATAGTAGGCAGCGCACTAGTAGCACTTATGACTTCACTTGTGTTAATAAGCTGTCTAATACCAAGTGGAGCGTCAGCCTTAATGACATAAAAATACATGTTTTTAAATCGATAGCGCTATTGCGATTCCAAATCAGTATTTGAAAGTAAATAAAATTAATACACGAAGGTAGGGGGACAGATTCTGGCTTTAGCTCGATAAAACACAATATTATCCTCCTCACTCTAAGATTTAATCTTCATTTGAGCTGATTTCTAACGATTTCTATAGTCTTGTACTCTACATATTGAATGGTATGGAATTATTTAAAGGTGGTGAGTTCTGATGTAGAAAGGGATTTTATCGAAATAGATTTTGCAGTAACATTAGTCGCGGTCGTAACACTACAGATCGAAGCGTTCGATAAGCCATTATGTAGATTAGAATTTTCCTGGGTGTGAATTAAATATTTGTGAAAGTTGATGAGCGGGGGAGTGGGCTAGACAGCGGACACATTACGTCTGTAAAGACCATAATTACACGAGGCCTGGAGCTTATACAAGAATCGTTATAAATTTTCATTATAATGATAGAAAAGTATAATGAGATTTTCACATAAGAAAAGATAATTAACTGGAAACTATATTAGTTGTGTTTAAGCACATGCTAACATTTTATTTTTATTTTATTTTATTTATTAGGAAGCCAACACAGTATACAACAATCCATACACTTAATCACATTTAAACAGTCTTTTATAATATTGTATACTCCACTTATAGGCTAACTCAGCATGCATTAAAAACCAACACTAAATACATTTTCCGTTTTTTTTTTTAAAACATAATCTAACATATAGATATTGGTAAGTATTAATCTATGATATATACTTAACAATATCTATGAAGGAGTCAAGATTTAAATTTGGATTTAATATAATCTTTAAAAGATCTGAGTCGATTTTAAATAAATATGTTAAGGGAAATCCAATGGCATACCCAAGCAGCAAAAAGTGGGTTTATAATTATCCTGGAACCACCATTTTATCAAGACTATAACGGGATAGTAAGCTCTTATAACAACGGAAAAGGGCCCAATTTAAAGGAGTACTCTTTCTTCTAAGACACCCATAGTAGCGTTGGTGACTACCACTTAGACCAATAGTATCCTTATAGTTGGACTACGCAGAACTAACTGCTCCCCGCGAAGCCAACTATAAACGCCTAACAGAACCATACACGATTCTAACGTACTCCGTGCTTCTGTTACAAGTTCTTTCAGAAAGTGTATGGTGTTGCTGCGCATATATATATATATAAAAAAATATTTAATAAAAAGGTAAGTTATCTTGGTTAATTTTCTTTAAGAATGTATTATATAGTGTCAGGTATATAATAAGATAAGATAGATGCATAAGATGCGTTCGCATGGCAAACGTATATTTTCGGTGAAGTATATTATGTTTTAAATCAAAATTTTTACTCGCCTCTTGAAATTGGCATATTTAATAAGTTGCATTTGAAAATAATATTGGTATTACTAAGACATACAATGAAAACTCGTCATTTTTTCTAGCTAGCTTTCCGGAGTTCATTACAGAACCGTTATTAAAGTATTTGGTTTCAAAATAGTTTGCATTAGAACCAGATTAGAACCACAGCATCGCCATATTGTAAGGAATTAGGGTTCCACAAATATTTCAATAACCGAACGATTTTTAAATGGAGTCTTATTTTTAATATTTTTATGTTTAGGTGTCAACCTTTATATGTGGCTATGTCCATTCATTCACCTATCAAAAGGCTTTAAGTGTAGATTAGCAAACTTCACATAACTTTGGTTTGGGATGATGCTTGTTTTCCTTCACTGCCTAGTGAGTAAAATACCCATTGATACCCATTGATCAGAAGCCTTTTATTATAGATTCGAAAGCAAGCACTATCCCATATATGCTACTACAGCTTATGTGAACGACCGTGTTAACATTTTTTTTTTTTTTGCAGAATCAGGATCAAGAGAAAATTAATGTAACGTCAACAGTCTCTCAAGAAGTAAATTGTACTCAAACTGCAAGCTCAGCCCAATATCAGCAAAAACCGACTACCAATCAACAAAAAAAAAAAATACAGCAATCTCACAAGAATTAAATTACTCTCTAAGTTCAGACCAAACTCCGCAAAACTCGGCTACCATTCAATCAGAAATAACTAAAGAAGATGCGAATTATATTTCAGTTTCTCCTACGCCATGTTTCGTTTATCAAGACCCACAGCTTGAAACAACAGTGACAGGATTGCCAAGCGTTAGTTTGGATGATCACAGTATCGTTCTTTTAAATACGGATGGTCAAATACAGCAGCTTCAACACGAAGTAAAATCTATAAAAGAGGACTTGAATACAATTATACTAAATCAAAATGCACTCTATGAAATACAAACTAACATGTCTTCTAAGTTGTCAGAGATTCAGAACGAATTAAGGTCTTACATTCAGATGATTGCTTCAAGAAAAGAAGAAAACGTAGAGGTAGATGTCAAAAAAATCTAAGAGAATTTGAAGAGTGTGAAAACAATCTAGCAGATAGTACATTTAAAAAACATATTATAAAAAATTGGCCGTAGTATGTACTAAAGGTTCAGGCAAAGGTGGTGCAAACGCCTATTATTTGATTGACTTATATTTGACCGAAAGGTTTTGAAAGAATGTACGTGGACAGGTTTTTCAACAGACGAAACATCCATCCATGTTGGATGTCGGCTCCAAAAGTGAGAGCAATTGTAAAAAGAACAAACAAAAATAATGTAACTGTTCAAAGAGTTAAGAAAGAGTCGCCTGACAAAATAAACCCTACCTCATAAGTTCTTTATATTTTGTGTCCAGAAGTGTTCGGGCGTCTTTAGGCAAGACATATTTTGTGTTTTTATTTAAAATTTGTAATAAAGAATTTAACGCCGCATGTGGTATATTGTACTCTACAGCCCATTCTCTAACATCCCAACGCAATTCAAAATGTTCCTCATATTTTAAACTAGAATCGTCTTCAACATCACATTCATCTTCGTGCGAAGATTCCCCACTTGGGTCTAAATCTAAATTAGCTTTGTTTGGTCCAGAACCATCAATATTAACTTTTTGTGTAAAATTATCAAATTCACTGTTTTGTCCGGAACCTTCGCCAACTTCTACGATACTTCCTTTGCCTGATATAAAGCTAGAACCTGATACATTAATTAACTGTTGATATGTTTTTTGAACTTTTCTTTTATATGAACCACTTCTTTTTAACCGCTTCCATTTATTTTTATCCATTTTTCGTAAAAGGGACAAATAGAATGCCACAAAATTAACAACTTCCACACAACAAAATAAAATGGCCGCACGAGACTATAACAGTATTTGCGAGAATATTATAAGCAATTGTACTCTTTTACGTGACTCTTCGAAGACAATTTGGATAGTAATTATATTACAGGGAACCCTTATCAACGTGTTAAGATTATAACAGCGTTCGACAAATCCACAATAAAACCAAGAACACTTGCTCTTGGAATAACCCATTATAGAACTAATTTACTTATTATTGATCCACTTGTGAACTTATAAACCCTTATAAATTCAAGTAACGAGTGCAAATGGTTTCTAGTACGTTTAGTTCTATAAGATACTCTTATAAGCACACTTTAATTATAATTTATTTATAATGATTCTTGTAGGCAATTATAAGTATAGCTTACCAGAGCACGTTTTCTCAAGCATATTTACACCTTTGCAATACTTTTATAGGACATCTTAACTTATATTGTACTTTTAATTCAAGTCTATAGACGATAATAAGTTAACGTATAAGAACAGATGTACTACAAGACCAAACAGACTCCGTGCATGCTATTCTAAGCGTGGCAGCAAATTCTAGAACCACTAAGAGACCGTTATTAGTGCTGCAGGCCTATAAAGCGTGCACTATAGAATAATTTTGTTGCTTGGGTAGGGTGTTTTTCAATTTATTAAAAGACTTAGAATGTTCCTTAATTTTATCAAAGAATCTAGACGGATTTCATCTAATAGAAGAACTTACAATGACTTATTCTCTTTACCCGCTTCAATGTTTGTCAAGTTATCAAAGAAAGAAGGTTTTTTTAAAACTTGCCAAAGGATATATGTTATTTATCAAGCGGGAAAAGCTACGTAAAAAAGCAGTCACATACAAAATCTTGTTTAAAAATTTAAAATGAGCGAAACGTATTTTTGTATGACATCATTTTTCGTGCCATGGAATTGAAAAAAATAATTTCTAATAAATAAAAAAAAGTTCCTTCAAACAAGAAGAGTTCTCCGTTACTCATGAGATTACCATATTTTATAAATTCGGCGATGTGAAGTTGAGGTCATATTGTACAGTTAAAATTTGAAGAAGTTACATCATGGTTGTAATTTCTTACGTTCAAGACAATGTTAATCAAACATAATCTACAAAAGAGCTCTAAAATGATTTTATTGAATTTTATTATTACAAATTATCACCTTTTCTTTAATACTAATTAATTTTATTAGAAATTATTATAAAGTAGCCTTTGTAGGCAACTTCGCAGCATAGTTACAGCTAATCACCTCTATACTAGAATTTATAGTGTAAATACAGAGAAAATAGGGCGTTTGTATTTTGGGAGTAGGTAATCTTTGATACTATTGAATTGTTTTCAATAATTCTTGGATAAATTAGGAACCTGTACTATGGTGACTCAACATTTTCCGAGGGCTTACTTGAATGAAAACTTATATAAAAAAACTGTGTAAATTAGGAAAATAGTCTCAATACTAATTCAACTTAAATTACTAAACTGGTTAACAACAAGGTGCTTTCACGTCATTCTTATTATCTCTTTTAAGGGGAAGACACTTTGTTTTTGTGTTCTATTCTATATGATAAAATAAAATAAACGGATTAATAAAACGCAAAACAGCAACGACATACGACCTATGTAAACTAAACATTATAAATTTCAAGGAATTTAAACAAATGAGGTGTGTTTATACCGACAAGTGTTTGTCATCATTCTTAAATACAACCTCGAAATGATGTCATACATAAGTTCGCAGTAGAAATATTTCCTGTAAGACACTGTTTGCAAATAAATATACTTAAAACTTAGTATCTTCATAAATTGTTGGAAAATATGTAACAATAATCTATTGAAACCAAATATTTTGTTTTTATTTTTAAAATAATCAATCTTCATCTAAAAATCGCAATTCAAATAGCGAGTCATAGGACTGAGCACAGTTGAGGGAAAAAATATTAACTACTAGCGACCCGCCCCCGTCTTTGCTCAGATGTGATTCGTTCTGCAAATAATATACAAAAACTTTTCTCGATTATCGCTCTTTCCATTAGTGAAAACGGTAAAAAAATCCGTTGGGTGGTTTAGAAGAAGTTACGGGGAAACGGACAGAGGCGGTCGGGGACTACATTTTATATTAGGTAAATAGGTAAAAGGTAGAGTGTGCTCAGGAAATAAAATATCCTTTAACATACGAGTAAATGTCATACATGTCATACATACAACATACATGTCAGTGCGCATTGCACTGACAAGTTTTGGAACTCCCTGCCGGCGTCTGTATTTCCGAGCTCATATAACCTAAATCTTATCAAAGTTCGAATGAATAGGCATCTTCTGGGTGAGCTCGCTCGATCATAGGTCTCATCTTTGCTACACAGGTGGCGGTTGGTCAAAAGCAAACCCATCTCTAATAAAAAAAATTCAAAAAAAAATTCAGAAATAAACTTTGATCAGTGTCTGCCTCATTGAAACAGCACAAGTGCTTTTATTTCAAGGTGAATTTTCTATATGTAGGAGATGGTTAAGGCGGTCAGACAATCTGCAGAACTCACAGTACGGTGTATTAATACCAAGTGTAAAAAATTTATTTGATTTCAAAATATCGATTTATTTAAAAAAAAAAATCCTCTGTTGATTTATTAAGTGTGCATATTCTTGTAAAAATAGCTAAATGTGCTCTAATCACATAAATAATTTCCAAAAAACCTTTACATAGATTAAAAGAAACTAACAAACACAATCAAACTCAGTGGGAAAGTAACTGTCCCAAGTTCTATTGAAGCTAATTAAAAACTTCTCAGTACACAATCGTATTAACAATAATACCCGATCCGATTAATATAATATTTAAGTGTTAGATAACATGATTTAACCTTTAAAGCGGCGTGTCGCATAACAATGCGACAATAACCAATCATTCTAGACAAGCTTTTTAATGATACAAGTATAAACTAATCTCTAAGTTCACCAACTAAGGTCTAATATTAAATGACAATATTTGTTCAACTGCAAATATAACTTGGCTTTTTAGGTATTGTGATTCGTATAATGATAACGTTTTCACACATTTATAAAGGGAAAGATGGTTTATCAATTTGATAGATATTGTATTGCTAATGTCGCCTACGCTCACAACAAGCCCCCATTGGTCGACTGGTTGAGGAGTATGCTTTTACTCGTACTCACACGCCCTAGGTTCAATTCCTGAGTATTTAAACATTGGAAAGAAACTTTTACAAAGTTCGCTTTCGTCTGGTTATATTGGGATGCGTAGCATTTTTCCCAGAGCTTTCATAACTTAGCCTATCGTCCCGTGCCCGTTTAGCGTTGATTTCTGGGACATATAGTATGTATAATTTGAAGTCACTTTTTGCTTCTGTCCTCCTAAACGACGCAACGGATTTTGATACGGTTTTCACCATCATTTAGATAACTTTTCATGACTTTTTTATATTATAATAAAACCTAATCAAGTACTTTTTTTTGGCGAAGCCAGGAGAAGATCGCTAGTATATTATAAAGATGAATAGCACATGACATGCTTACGTATATTAAGAAGACAATAATTTATCGTAAATAAAATTCACTACTGCTTCGCTGCTTGCAAATTAATTAATTAATTTTATCCATCCAAGTCGGTATTACAGAACCCATAGTTTGCTCTAGTTAGGATAATATTCAATTATTGTATAATGAGTGAGAAGGAACCTGATAATTTTACTCAGGAACCCACACTCACACGGGAACTTGCAGCGAACCGTGAAGGTTTGTTTGCGCGGAAAGAATACCGGTATGCATTACAAATTATTTATGTTACGAGTATGTCTATCTTTTTAAAAAAAAAACTACATTGCAAAATAAAACAGAAGTGTGATAATTTGCGAATTCTCACATTATATTATGGAAGGTGTACAGTTGTTTTTTCACTTGATAAGTTATTCTTTTCTATAAGAAAATTTGAATTGTAGGTAATATTTTTCTTTCTGATCGAATCTGCATGATAAGTACAGATCAAAGTTATTCTATATCTTTCGCCTAGTTTTTAAATCTTTTTTAAATTTATGTTAAGGTCGACAGACAGGCTGCCGTTCCACTTGATGGCAGGTGGCTGCCATCGCCTATAACATAAGCAACGAAGGGGTGCTGCTGCTAAGATTGTATGGCTAAAAAATGGATTATTCCCAATAGTTATGCGGGACAGTTTTTAATGAAATAGTAATATTTTTTATTCCCATTAATCCCGTTAATATAACGTACTAGCTGGTGCTCGCGACTTCGTCTGCGTTGAAAATAAAAAAAAAGCAATAAAACTCTTGACCTCGTGTTGCTATAGGTAACACTTTGGCCAGGCGTTAGTTTTTTATTTTTTATTTATTAGTCGGGAATAGTCCTTTTTTCTGGATGAAAGGTACCCTATGTCCTTTCTGGTGTATCAGACAACGTGTATGCAAAATTTCATGGTGATCGGTTCAGTAGTTTTTGCGTGAAAGAGTTACAAACATCCATACATCCAAACATACTTTCGCATTTATAATATTAGGGAAAATATATTGCTAGTATAATAAATGCAAAAGTAAGTTGTTTTTTATGCTTTCACGCCTAAGTACGAGTAGATACTCAGTCTAACTATGAAATTTTGCATTCCTATCTAAATGATCTTTCCAAGGTTTTTAATTAGTGAACATATCTGCAAAAGTTTAGGTTTATAGCGAAATAGGTACTTGTTAATTCAAACTCAAAGAATTCGAAATTACTGTGTCTATTTTTTAAAATAGAGTAAAATATTGTTTCTTTTCAAACGTGAATTTAGAAATATTGCTTTGATTTGAAAAGACTCGTTCAACTTCACACAAGCTATTTTCGTTTGAATAGTAATCCATTTTGGTATTAAGAGGCGCGTGCCAATAAAAAGTATGTCCGTGTTCTGAGTTAAAGCACTTTGATCTGGACAATACCACTAAATATTTTATTGACTGTTATGGCTTATGTAACACTTTAAAAGATTTATAAGTTGTTTTCAATTTTTTTTTTAAGAGAGCAATGAAACGATGCCGTTTCATTTGTTCTTAAGTTTAAGAGCTTTTATACGTGAACAATTCTATTTATTGTTCTTGTGATCTTAGCAATATTTTTTGTTCTTTAATACAGACAAAAATAATACAATATTATTCAAGATTTAGTAGTTAGTGGCAGAGCTTACGCACCGCCGAAAATTAAGTCATCCTTGTCGGTGGTTCTGACACTTGACATTTTATTAGTTTATTTATTGGTCATTGTAAAGTGACACTGTATCTATAGACTTTGCTTTTGTTTGTTTATAATCAATTTATTTTGTATTTTTTTTTTCCATTTAGCTGTAGGTTTAATACATTAGATGTTACTTAGAACATACTATTACTTTACTTAAAAGATGACGTTTTTGTTTGATGCCTGCCTCGTTGGAGGCCTTGTGATAATAAATAAATAAAAATATAATCCGTAATGTCTTCAAATAAAAATCCGTCCATTTAAATCACAACTAACAAATGTCAAAAGGTTAAAAATAAAGAAACAACAAACAAGTCTAATTGAATTAAGTCAATGTGGAATTGATGAAATTTAAGTGTTGTTACAACACATCGCATAAATCAAAGCCAATTGGAATTAAACTAGAAGAAATTGTGCCCATCACAATCACAATACAAGTAGGTCCAGTGAATAAAGTAACGAGCATGAATAAACTGAGTCAAGTAGGTACAGTAACTGTGTCCACTTTGATTACGATTTACTGCAATTGCGCAACGTGCTGTATATCGAATGTGCCTCAAAATGAGCGACATAATAAATGTGACCTGTGCACTGATAAATCACAATTTATTGATTATATAGAAACGTGAACTTATTGATTATAAAACCGAACGGTGTAAAGCGAAATGCCATGTAATTGATTGTATTGTTTGTTTTCGGGTGTGTTATGTAATTTAATCAGATATGCGATTTCTTAATAGTGAGATGCGCGTACGTTTAAATATTACAACATCAAGCGGGGAAGATTAGGATCTACCTAATAAACTTCGTGGGATAATCAAAAATATATCTGTAAAGATTTTTTAAAAATTAATAAAATCTAAACGCTGCTTTAAAAGAGTAGGTAATTTAAGAATAATGAAAATTTAAACAATATTTAAATTCATGATGAGCTTGGTGAAAGAACTTTATCATCCCTTATAATCACTCACAGAAACACAACATCAAACATTCTCTTGTGTTCACATTTCACAGTGTACTTCTGTCAGGACTTGCAAAGATATATTATTTCGATGGGTCACTGCCGCCAGACGGGGTGCTTAACTTATAAATTAGGAAAAGCAGCTGCTGCTCAATTGCTGCAATGACACGATCATTGCCTATAATTCTTATGAGTTTCCTTCGTCATCACCTATATGTTTTACAAGAATATAAAACGCCAGTATTATATTCTTGTAAAACTTATTTAATGAATAAAATACTGTTTCACTGTTAATTTTTAGTATTCTCCATAGTATTTCGTATTTTTTTGGTGCATGAGTTTCTTATTAGGGTGTTGTATGGGTGTTGCGGAAGAGTGTTCGTCCGACCTCGTAACGTCGCCTATAGCGGACGCGGAGGACGTCAAGAGGCTTATTAGTCGGTAAGTTTACCTCACTACCATCTCGGGGCAGGAGTCCGACATAACCCGACATACCCGGTGGGTATCTATGATGATTCCTCTTGTAAAAAAAGGGTGTAGTATGGGTGGAAACAGTGTATTCCTAGTATAAAATATTAAAATATGACGGGCTACGAGTAGGCTGGGAAGCTGAATAATTACAGTAAAATACCTAATTGCGCTTAGTTCCTTAGTTTATATTTCCAAAATATCGTAAAAGAAAAGAGAAAAGGTATTCGTATACAGATACTAATATTTTCTCTGTATTTTGTACCGGTCTGTTCTCTAGTTGTTGCACTTTTTAATGTTTATAATATTATGCTCACAAAGGGAGATTTAGGTTAGTTTAGGAACCATATACAGTCCACTCCAAGGGAATTAAAGACGACCTAGCTCCAAGATGGTATTGGACCACTACTAACTCTCTTAAACGATGTACCATTTGCAATATCGAATTTGTAATGAGATTAATAAGAATGTTTGTATGAGAACACGAACGAACTTGATGGAGAGATTATATTAATATATAGCATTATTAAATGTTTGCAATTCTCCATTAAAGAAACTAAGTAAGCATAAAAGTAAAAGTTGCCGCCAATGAAAACATTTATCAATAGTCGTCTGTGACTGCAGCTCGCGTAGAAAACTCGACGAAAATATCTTCACCATAAAAAGAGATATCTTAGTGATTGTCTGGATTTTTAAAGCTGTTAGGTATATTTTGGTTTACTTTCACGGGAAACATAAACTACTAGGTGTGGCTTTAGTTCAACAGTAAAATTGAATGTAACAATTAACAAACATGTATGATCGTTCTTTTTAAAGCTCAAGGCTAAGAATAAAGGGCTAAATGAGATTTTTTAAAGGTATTTAAAAATAAATATTTTTTTATAACTACATATAAAAATAATAAAATATATGTTGATTAATATTATTGTATGTTTTAAAAAATAAATATTAATTAATAATATTTTAATATTTTCAATTACTTATTTTAATAATTGAATCGAGTCACTTAACTTTTCTGCATTCTCTCGTTTGATGATATCACTTAATCAAAAATAAATATGTCAGATGTAAAGAATATTCAATTGAAAATTACATTTAAAAAAACGATAACCTGCAAAAAAATTTGTGTGGCCTTTTTGCAATGTTTTTTATTTATTTTTTATAAAATTGGTGTCGTTTGAGCATAAAGTCTTTATTTTATTTACCAAAATGTCACAATAACAGAAAAGAGTCTTATTACAGCCAATTCTAAATATTCATAAACTATAATAATATTTCTATGATGAATTAAACAGAACACTAGTTATATAGATATTTGTAATTGTGGTGGTATTGGTGAAGGAATTTTGCAGGGAATACTCGTAGGTATTAGTAACATACTCGTCTAACGGATAATTTAACCTTTTAAAAGCTTATATAAAAGCCCTGTGTCGGATAAAGAAAAGCGGACGAGTTGTCCAGACAACATACCCTTATAGGGTAAATGCACTGCCATCCCCTTATCAAATTACCCAGCACAACAGGTACAACAACATTTAACAAGTAACAACAAAATGTCTTTATTAATATTGAAAGCGAATGAAATATTTTATCAAGTGCAAGGTAATTATCCGTTTAAAGACATTGGCTAAGCAAAGGAAATAGCTTTCCATCGCTAAAAGGCAGGGTCAGCCCTAAACACGTTCAAGAAAATGATAACAAGGTTTGGTCTCGGTTTCGTCTTAATTGCGACGTTAATGTTCGAACTTTTTCTTTTTTTTTCTTCTGTAGATGACTATAAGCAAAGATTTATAACTGCCGGTTTAAGAAATTACGAGAAAAGTGTTTAAGAAACTAGTGTGTGAAAACTAAATACATTATATAAACGTAATTTATTTTCAAAGAGCAGAAAGACCGTTATAGACAACTTACTTTTAAATTTATATCAACTACATAATTAGCGAACCGTTCCTGGCTTCGCACGGATTCAATTTTTTTCTGAATATACACAAACCTTCCTCGTTTATCGCTCTTTCTATTAGTAAAAATCATATTATAATCTGTTACTTGGTTTAGAATAAATTAGCGGAAAAATAGACAGTCGTACAGCGACTTTATTTTATAACTACTTAGCTGTTGCACGCGACTTCGGCCGCGACCAATAGCTGCCAAACTTCACAAGAACACCCTATGTACTAATCTGCAGATTGTCTGAAAGTTTCATCAAAATCAGTTCAGCGGTTTTGGAGTCAATATAGGAGACATACATACATACATCGCCTTTTATATATTAAGATAGCCTGACAACTCGCCAATGTAGTTTCTATAAGTAAAAGAATTTCAGAAATCGGTCCAGTAGTGTTTGAGTTTATTCATAAAAAACATACAAAAATATAAATCTTCTTTTTTAATAATATTAGTATAAAAGTATAGATAAGTTTAGTCTGTAAGACATCTATAGATTATGTTTTGCACGGGACTACGACTACTCCTCTATATATTTGTCTTCTGATGCACGGTTCAATATGACGATTTCAATTAAATCAGGGATGCACATATCATATTATTAGATGTTAAAAGTAACAGTACAATGTATTAGGTATGTACATTGAAATTCATATCAAAACGAGGTTACAAGTCATGACCGAAAGTTAAAAGGATGTTATAATTGCGCTGACATAATCGAAGATCAATCGAAAGAGTATCGACATAATGAGTACATATTTTTACGAAAGTATTTCCTCCTGGTATAATTGATATGATTTTACTAGATAGCGGATAGGTGAGTGAGGTTAAAGGCCTGATTGTGCAATATATTGATGTAACATTGTTTGCACATGAGACATACAGTCGCTGCGTTCGATGAATTAGTTATTAAAAGGTGATTTCTAACAAGAAATTTTGACGGTAAGGTAGTTTTTAGTAGAGGTAGGGCACACTGCATTTCTTAGCAGCCTGTTTGCTAAACCCATTACATATCATTGCTATGACGATGTTGTATTTCGGTTAATGAATAAATTAAGCCAGGGTCCATTCCTATCGCCCTCCTTATTGGTTATCCTTTATGCTATTAAGGTAGGATGGCTCTTGTAATCTCTTAGTGTTGTTTGTGTTTATAGGAAATTGTCCGCCGTTAATTAAGTTAATTTCCTTACACTTAACGTTCGCCGAACGTTACGTGGACCGTCAGGCTACCTGCCGACGTTTACATAAAAAAAGACACATTTTCATATGTTTCAAAATTTCCTATTTTCTTCTTACATTCTTACTTACATTCTTTACCACTAGTAAATCAGTTACAAAAATAAATTTAATTTTTTTTTTATTACAAATGTTGCAATCGTAAAAAAACAATTTCAATAATTGGTTAAATGGTTACCATAACAATATTTAAAATATCTATAGTATTTTACAAGTGCGAACGTTGCCTGTGCTATAGTGTCTGTTACGGCTAAAAACTTCTGAACCGTTTTCTTGTTTCATACCTATAACAAATAGTTGTGCCCGCGACTTGACAAAATGAACGTAACGTTTTTCCAGAATAAAAAGTATCCTATATGTTAATCCAGATAATAAACTATCTCTGTGCCAAATTTCATCAAAATCCATTCACGCGTTTATTATTAGTTAGGATGTTAGGATTGCGGTTAATGTTAGCGTAAACAAACTAAAAAAGTTTCTAAATCAAAAGTACTTCGAGCAAAACTAAGAAAATGTTGGTTTTTTACGCATTTCTAAAATGCTGTTTGTAATTTCGCTATCCATCAATCTAACCGTCCGTATGTATTGTAAATAGTGACTGAATGATGTTACTAGTGACAGTTACACATGTAAATGCTAAATATCAATTACTTTGATGTTAAATTTGTTTATTATAATGTTTTATTTGTATATATAATGTAAATAAAAGAAATTACTTTGATATATGAATTTGTAAAATATATGAAACTAAGGGCCTCTTACACCAACTACAAGTAAAGTGTCGATTAGTTACTTTTAGAAATAATTTTATGTCTTATTAAATTAAGCACTCGGTTTACTGAATCCTTCGACAGGCGAATTTTTTTATTAATTTCTTTTTAATGTTTGGGACCTTTACCGTACAAACAAAGGTCCATCATTCCCGGTGACCGGTGACTTTAAATGGCGGTTAGCCTGCTTGACCCTTCACTCAAAGATGGTGAAAGAGGACCTAACACTTAATAATTAATCGTGTAATTAAAATTTATGTCAGTTCGAATTATAAAGATTTAGGATTGTTGCCACAAATGTAGACAAAATAATATTACTATATTGTTTATTTTAATAAAAAGACAGCCAGACAACATATTAACATATTAAAGTTAGAAGCTCGAGCTCAGATTTTAAATCCATGTAACATTTTCCATTTTTCCAATTTATTTATTTAAAATTCTTATTTCTAAACGACCTCACTTCAATGTTAATTAATTTATCATATTTTGACTCTTTTTAAAAGTCGGATAATGTCAACAACCAATATCTAACATTTTCTTATTGTGAGGATTCATTTATACAATAATAGAGACTTGTTCAAACTTTATTATATTTTACTTTTACTGTTTATTATCAGTTACAATGCCTGTTTACAAAATTGACAATAAATACACGTATTCCTGAACATGTGCGGATATATAGTACAGCCACCCTCGCAAGATTAGCTACTTGTCTCTGCCAAATTGGCAGGTATTGATCGATAGCAGGAACTAATAACGTAACTCAGGGCTGTCTCTATCCCGAACTAACGACGTTATTCAATCCTGTACAGTCTGCAACTTGAACAGAGTAGTTTGTTTAGAATATTATGGATACGCCGCATTGAGCACAAGAAAAACAATTGAATGGATGATTTTTGGCTCAATAGAAAAAAATCAAAGTTTGACTGTTAAGTATAATAATTATAATGATTGTATTTTAATTAAATATTTCATTAATTTTCGTGTGTATCCATAGATCCAACATGATCTAAAACATTATAGTCTTCACATAATCTAAAAAATTGCAACATAAAAAAAAATTTGCTGATACGATCGTAACATCTTTATGGTTCTTAAGCTCTGCGTTTTATCGCCCTCATTTCAATATTATAGGGTATGTCTCCGAATAAAAATGGACCACGGCTGCAACTATTAGCATAGACAACATACAATAGACAACATGGACATGGACATAGGTCAACCAAAGTTTCGCGAAAACTAATAATGAACTATTTTTTTAAGAAAGACTAATTTTTTTTTTTAATTCTGTGCATATTTTTTATCGCTCTTGGTTATACCAACCAATCAAAATCAATGCATCTAATTCAGTAACCACATATTTACTTAATTAAATTGGATCTCTTCAAAAATGTCAATAACAATAGACGAGTATACGAGTAATGCCGAAATCCCACCTCATCCGGTAATACTGACGTTTTCTTTCATCTCCAGGTTTATTGACAGTGCTAAACCCAAAATTTGTTGACCTACTTCATCCTTCTCTACAAACACTTTTTCTGGACGTTTCTATTGATTTCAACTGTGCAGTCCGGGCTCTAGTTATGTTGGATGAAACGTTTGCAGGGTTGCACCCCATTTGTCAAACGCACGCGTAACGTAAGTGACTAATGCACTGGCCCTTAAAGCTTTGAAGAGCTTACGTTTATCGCCAGTATTTACTGTTTAAAAACCACCGGTTTTAATGGAAACAGCTTTTATACACTAAGTACAAAATATTTTTACAATTTGATAGAGAATAAATCGATCTTTCTTTTGCTAAGATAATTTGTCTATCAACTTTAAGCTATTCTAGATCTACAAAAATATTTTAAGAGGAAAGATTTGATTGTTTGTATTTTTGTTTTTAATGGATAAACTTAAAAGCTACTTAACGATGAAAGAACTTTCAAAATGACTGTCATTTTAAAAGTTCTTTCATTTAATTTATTTATATAGATATAAATTATCAGCGAGTGATGTAGGGTGTATTTTATTTTAAAAAAATACAATAATTAAACCCAAGGTATCAAATAATTGCAGGTGTGCGCTGCGAAAACTATTGATGATACATAAAGTAGGATAACTTACCATTACCCACAACAAAGTTCGCGAGGCTAATGTCTAATTGTTGTAGTTAAGTGAGAATAACTGTTTTTTGTTCAAATTAGTCAATAAAATCATATGCTATTAATCCTTTTTAAATTATTCGAATCAGACGAATGAAATGACAATCAAAATGAAATTTTCTCAGAACAAAGTCCAAAATAAATAGACCATTAGAATTTCAGGATCCCAAACAATGTTGAAATTTCAGCGAAATGTGATTCATTTGTTTAGTGAGATTCACGTTAACATTATACTTTGTCCACAGTTATTTTCATGGCTGTCATTTCAACAGAATAAAAGACGCGAAGAAGTCATTCGCAACGTATTGGCAACTTGCCCTTTGTAAGTTTGAAAAGAATAAACGCGAAGAGAAAAGATACTCGTAGTATATAGTAATAAGAATGTAATAGTCGTCTTAGTTTATGCAGGACACAGTGCGATCCGCAGCCCGTCTGGCGACTCCTTACATATACGAGTACAGTCATATATACGAGTATGATTGATGTATGTCACAACTAATTTATTGCCATTTTATATTAAATTTGACAGCATATAAAATTTACATTTTGGGTTTAGAATTCCGATTTTCTATTGATCCCAAAACACGCTAAATGTGCTAAGGGTTTGGGGATACATCACAATAAATATTGACATACAATGTTTGGTTTTATTAAATAGATTAAAACAAACATTAAAGAAGAAGCATTTGAATGTTAGAAGGGGATATATTTAATTACGGCTAACAGCTGATTTAGTGGAAAGTGTTTCAGGTATAATAATAGAGGAACTATCATGTCATTGTTACGTGTCAAATGTCATAAGATAGTCAAAAGACAGTAATGACTTGCATTACTATTTAAATACACTTGAAACCACGAGATTAGGTACATAATAAAATCAACTACGTTTTATGTCCGTGATCCTCGGGAACAGTACTTTTTTTGGATGAAATGCTGACGACATGTATATAAGATTTCATAATGGTCGGTTAAGTAGTTAAGGCGTGAAATTTTTATTCGGCTTTTATTGTGTCATAGCGTGATGATAATTCGCCTATAAACCTTCCTCAAGAATTGGGCTATCAAATGCATATAATAGAATTGTATGCATTTTTTTAAACTGTATTTTACTTTTTTTTCGATAAAATATTTTTAAAATTTGTGTAAGATAATTTCGTATATTTTTCAGAAATCAATATTATATTAACATTTAATATATTATTATATTAATTTATTAATCAATATCAATATTTAGTGTCGTTATTGTGCGCCACTGTACAATGTCGGCTACCTCATTTAACAAGTCATAGAAATTATGCAAATAAAACGTGTTTTTTTTTTTTGCTTTTTGTAGACAACTCATTCAGAGAGGCTAATGACACTGTCTATTCATTGAACACTTTTCTACATAATAATATACAACACGATAGACTACGAGATTTACGGAAATTCAACATTTTAGGTTTCGATGTTGTGAAGGTTTTTTTTTAAATCCTCTTGGATAGCCAGTAGTGTAGGGGACACTGCGGCCGTTGATTGGCGGGGTCGCGGGGACATTATGACACAACATCGATGCCCCGCCACGGCTATCCAGTGCGGGGAGAGCTACGCTCCCTATCAGAACCTCAAACGATATTACGCTCGTCTTCAATAACAAATTTTAGGCTTATGCTCCGTTGCTACGAAAGGGTATTAGAATGGGTTCACTGATTCTTTACTCACGAAACACAGAGTGTGGTTACTGTCACCAGACGATATGCACAGCTTTTGACTGCAAAATGCACTGAGCCCCGTCACGTTACTTGCAAATGAAATGTGAATTTACCATTCATTTTAACAACCTCACAAACAAATATGTCTCAGAATGAAAAACTCCATTTACCCAAAAAAATAAACATTAAATTAATAATTGGATTCGAATGTCTGAATACAAATTAATTTTATGTTAATAATAGGAAACAGCTCCCCTTACAACTCTCAACCCTTCAAGTTGTTAGACTATGGAGCTAGCAAAACTTATTATTTCTGCTGTAATTATAAAATTTGACAAGTCAGGCAAACTTGTTAGTCCTTAAAACTAAGGGTTAAAGCTACGAGCCTATGTTCTAAGTTACAAGCGATTTACAAGTTAAAACAATTGATTAAATATATAAAATATTTAAAAATATTATGTTTTGAATTACTCCGCATTTCAATAAGAAATGATTATTTAAAATAAGTTAAGAACTATTATATTTTATTCTCGACATTTTGTGAATAAAATAATATCTTGGCCTCGTGCTTAAACACTACAGATATAAAATATGCTGTTCCAATCAATCAGTTAAGATTAACCGTCAGTCTGTCTGTCGACCTTGACAATTAAAAAAAACATTATGATATGTCCTTTTTAACTTTTTTTAAAATTATAATATCATTATTATAAATGGAGCATCCCTGTCAAATTTGTCATATTATAAACAGTTTGTATAGTTTCGTGCTTAGACACGAAAGATATTATGCTGCTCTACAGCTGTTCTAGTTATATATTGATAGATACTGGTTCAGGGTGTTGACGGAAAACTACATAAATGAAGAGAGAGAGAGAGAGAGAGAGAGAGAGAGAGAGAGAGAGAGAGAGAGAGAGAAAGCGAGAGAGAGAAAGAAAGAGAGAGAGTATTACATCTCCACCTCTTTTAACTTGGGACACCACATAAAGGGTGTTCAAAGTTGACAGTTCCTTGAGTGACGTCGTTAATTACTAAGCGTTTTAGCTAAGTGTAGCTTATTTGATAGTCGGTTGTACAACAACCGCTGTGACTAGCTCGTATTGGCAAAAGTGGAAGAGGCTGTAAGTGCATATATATAATTACACCTTGGTTTATTTTAATTTCTTCTTTATGTAACATTACACGCTTCCTTCATTTCGTGGGAATTCTACTGTCGTTTTATAGTATAATATTCATTACGTATATACTACAGACGGAACTTACAGACAACAAATACAAAATTAATTGTTCGATATCTAACTTAGAAAAATATATATATAAACTTCTTAAAGGTTTCTAGTTATTTAAAAAAAATGATAAGCTATCCTGTATCAACGAAGCTAAATAATTCTGTTTTTTTTTTTTCTTCTTTACTTTAAATTAAAAAGATTTCTCGAATATTCTAAATAATTTATAAAACCAAAATCTAATTCCATTAAACAATAAAATTTACAAATTTACTGTTTAGAGAACAGTTTTCCATATATTACGTGTTAAACTTTGCACCCAGATTTAAGATAACTAACTACACTTAGTAATTGACTGCGACTTCGCACGCGAAACGTTTGTCGTACAGCGGAAATTAATGGTTGTGCAAATAGAAATTAACGTAAAAACCGATGTTGCACTTAAGTAATGTTATTAGCTTTATTTATGTGGTTCGAACGATATAAGTTACTAAAATATTGACTGAATATAATACTGAGACCATTGTGTATCCATATTTCGTATATGAAGATTCTCAAATCCCTTATCCTTAATCCTAATACGAGTATAGCCACTTGCAGCACTTGTGGCGTTGCTTGTGTTATATGTGACTTTAGTCACCTATTATAAAATAGAGCGTCAACCTGTCCGTCAACTTTAACATAAAACAAAATGAAAAAATATCGTAAAGAAAGTTATTCGAAATGATATATTTGAAGTGTAAGAGAATTTTTTAAAAATCGTATTTTAATATTTCAAAGACATTAAAATTCAAATATATTTCTATAATTAAATAAAAATATTTAAACAATATAAATTAAAATAATTTTCAAGGTAAACAACTATGTATTTAAAACGAACGTGAAGGCATACAATGTATTCTACTTTCCCGAAGAAACATAAAAATAATATAAAATGAAATTCCTGCTAAATTCTAAAAAGAGTTCAAAGTAAAAAGTTTAGAACTTGCGTGCTTTACAACCTTATTAATGGCTGCGGTAGCTTTACTAGCTTTGGACTTACTTGATAGAGTAATTGCCTCCTTCACTTGTTAGTAAGTACATTATTGCGTACAGTTTGAAACAAATTCACCAATATCTTTGTCAAGTTTTTATGAAAATTTAAAAAATTTAAAGTAGACCAAATTAAAATTAATACTATATGTTGTAAGCTTATATACTAACTAAGATATCTATAATTTTTAAATTTCAAAGACTATGTAGCTGGTCTTTGAAATTTTTTATTGTTATTATTTGCAATAAATAGTAGTATGACTGCCAAAAGCATATAGGCCAATAAATTTATGTTAAATTGATCCGTGAATTTTTGCTCAGTAATACAAAAATGTAAGTATATTTTTATTTCGAACTTCATATTTATAGCCCAGTATACTTCGTTTCTCTTATGCACCAATTTTCCACGCGAACTGTACCGAACAGCCCTAACTAACGGGGCGTGCAAGAGGCGTACGCGATAGGAAATATTACACGGATTATGCTTTAAATTTGACTTTGTTTTCTTTTACTGCAGTTTTTATTCTTTAACTGCTATGACCTTTTTTTATTAACCATTTAAATTTTCACTCAACATTTTACTGAGTGCCTATAATTTTTATTACGTATTGTTTAGTTAGATGGTAAACATTGTTGCATTTTATGAGACTTTAAAAATTAAACAATTTCGTATGCTCATGATGTCCTAGTTAAACGTGTAATATATTTCTCTAACTAAAGTTTAGCCAGTAAGATAAGTAAAGATAAAATAATATACTGGAAAATCGGTCCCCGGCTTCGCACGTATGTATATTTTGTAATATAGTTAACAGTAATATAAGTAAACTAGCGGCCTGTTCCCGGCTTCGCACGGATGCAAATTATATACCAAAACCTTCACCGAGAACGACTCTATCCATTGGTAAAAACAGAATAAAAATCGATGTAATAGTTTTTGAGTTTATCGCGAACAGACAGACAGACAGACGCGGCGGAGGACTTTGTTTTATAATATGTATAACTTTATTATTGGCTTTGCATCGATATTATTAAGGGGAGAAACAGACAGATTCAGACAGCGATATTTTTTAAATATAATATGTATAGATGATATAGAAGATATTGATGCACTTGTATAACATTTCTTCAACTTTTGTGTACATTTTAAATGTTCATTACTCGTACTATTTCCCATGTGACAATCGTAAATGTAAGTTTATTCTGTGTTTTGCAGTTTTCCTTTGAATAGATGAGCTAACCGAATTTGTATCTATTTAGGTAAACGATCAAAGGGCGCTTTTAAAAATCTTAAAAAGCGAATAATTATATATTTCGTTTCGAAAACTTTTGCTTGAATATAATTATAACCGAAAAAAATCAATAATATTTTTCTCTATGCCACCATAAACTGTCGAGAAAAAATCCCCAGAGGCATAAAGACGACGAGCATTTCCTCTTTACACATTTTACTTGTATATGACGCAAGACTCAGACCGGAACTTTCGTTAACCTTTGTAAGAGTACCCCCGCGGCAATATGCCGGATAGTAATGATATCGCACACGCAAACATCCCACTAATGAATATTAGAGGAGGTGGTTTTCAAAATATTTGAACTGGGCTACATTCACGTAATGTATAATGATGCCTCAAAAGATAGGTGTTAACACATTTTATTGGTAAAATGAAGCTATTAGATATTATATAATTTCTTAAGGCTTGACAGCTGCTGTAAATAGGCATTACATATATTAAAAAAAAAACAGCGACAGTATACATCATTTAAAAAAAAAAAAAACAATAATCCAATCGCGGTTAAGTGTGGTTTATTAGATTTAAAAATTTTCTGCAGTACAACAGGTTCTTCAGTTTAAAATTAAGTTCGAAATTCAAAACAGTCTGAGTCAATAAACAACTTGAATATTTTATAAAGTCCTACAAGGAGGTTCGAAATAAAATAAAAAAGTTAGACAGCGTTTCTATCTAAAGCACTCGTTTTATTATTGAGTGAATGAACCCATTCTAGATTAGCGTGCAGACAGTAGACAGCAGACACCTGCGAGAGAGGGTGGACTTACGTTATAGGTATAAGTATTTAATTAAAAATAGTAGTTTATTGCAATTATTAATATTAATTAAATTTAAATATTCTAAATAAAAGTACTAAATAAAATGAAAATTTAATATATGTAACAGTTTTTATAATTATTATATAAACATACCTATCTAATATTGTTACGTATGGAATGTTACTGAATGGAATGAATGTTTGTACAATATATTTAGTTAACTGTAATAAATTCCTTGAAAATAAAATTATATTACATGGAAGCTGATGAAGTGCTGATGATGAATCACTTTTAAATGATCTATGTCTATATCTATGTTTTTTTTTTTTTAATTTATTTATTATAGAGATGGGTTTGCTCCTGGCCAACAATCAGCAATGTAGCAGCCGTACGTCTGTATGTCCGATGGAAGAATTATATGTTACGTATTATATAACAAGGTCACCGACCGCCTCTGTCTGTTTCTCCTCTAAAACCTTCTAAACCGCTCAACGGATTTTGATATGGTTTTTACCAATAGAAAGACCTATAAGCGAGGAAGGTTTGTGTGTATAATTTGCAGGAAAATTGCGTTTGTGCAAAATCGGAAGCAGGTCGCTTGTACCTTATAAAACATTATCTTATAAAGAGTTACTTTGATTAAATTATTAAGGGAAACGCTTCTATTTAATATAGGTAAACTCAGAAATTTAACAATTATTTCACATACAATGTGTATAGATTGTTATAGTTGCTCGGTTACTCTAAAAAGCTCAAAGTTAGATCGATGAGCTAACTTTTCAAAGACGGATGTTTGAAAGACTTTCAAGGCGCGGACATAAAATGTAAACTTTGTTGTCGCCACGCTTTGCATCGAAATGCAACGATAAAACAACTTGTTTACGTCACTATTTCACAAACAAATTTGTTTAGTCTTTTATAGAATCACAAATTTCATTACTCAAACTGATTAATTATGCTTAATGCTAGCAAAGAATTCGTATATCTGTAAAACTACGAATTAATATTTGTACTTAAATATTTTTTTATTTGTATTTTCTTGTTTTCTTTCCCTGTTCTATAAAAATAGGTTACTAATCACCATGTCACTTTTTTTATAAAGGTCACTTTTTTATAAAGCCAACTAGTTCATTTCCAAAGTTGGCCCTGCTGGAAATCGAAACCGGAAGCCATGATACAGAGCCATAAAGCAATCAGCGTTAAGAACCCTAACCAATCGAAAAAGAGGTCGTCAAAATAATATTTTAAGTAGACAAAACCGCTTTCGACGCTAATCTTTTTCCAGTTTTTCTACCAAACAACGCAATCATTTAATTAGACAATCTCTTTCGTTTATGCGTAAAAAATTCTAATTGATTTCATAAATACTAAACAAAAGTAGATGTTTCAAATATCCATTACCTAACATTTTATTTCCTGGCGCTTAACACATCTGATATTGACCAAAACTAAAACCTACTATTAACATTCAATGCAAAATTATTATTACGTAAAATTACCGGAAGAGATTCTCTAAATATAGTAAAATCCTTGCGTAGTTTAGACGAAGGGTATGCGGAAAATCAGATAGTTATGTCAACATGATGCTGTAGTGATAAATGTAAACAAGATTAATACTTGGTAGTTGAGGGCTCATTGCATTTCTCAATACATAATTGGGCAGCGCATTTGGCGGCAGTAACCAACTCTTTACAGAAGACCACCGTAAAAATAACATGTTTGCTGTTGTGTTTCAGGGAGCCACTAAGGGTTTGCTTGAATTTATTTCTCTATATATATTTCTACTGGCTTTTGCCCGCGACTTCGTCCGCGCCTCAGATTAAGTTAAATATTTATTTAATCTTTGTTACTCATATCCTATTTTTGGTAGTCGTTTTTCCTCGGGAAGAGTACTTTTTTTTTCTTGATGAAGATTACTTTATGCTCTTTTCTGTATGTAAAATTCCATGATTATTGGTTAGTTAGTTAAGGCGTGAAAGCGTAAGAAACAATCAAGCAAACTTACTTTAGTAATTATTAGTTAGGATTCTTATACTTTATCCTCCTAAAGTCGACAGCGCACTTGAACCACATATAGAGTTGCTTGTGTTAATAGGAGAAGGGAGACACCTTCCCATATTATCAAATGAATCATCAGCCTGCCTGGTCACGTGACTTTTGAGCCTGCCTTTACATAACAAATTGATATTTCTAAATACATTCAAAAATTATTTATTCAGTATTGCAATAGAAATGGAATAAAAAAACTTAACACATATCACTACCAATATCAAAAAGTGGAACAAATGTGTATTTAATCTCCATCAGAAGTGACAATTGGTAGCAATGGGTGCGTTTTCCAGTATCAAAAGCGTGTAAAACAAAACCACTATGTCACCGCGTTTATTCAACATCCTGTATACTGAGTTCCACCGCAACCTCAAAACCAATTAAAACACATAACATTTACAAATTACAAAGAAAGCGGCTTAAGACTCAAAATTGCCGAGACAAAGCGCCGGTTAATGATGTCACAGTTCACCGTATTGTATGCAATTATGCACAGTGTGCAATTTATTGTGCGATTTTCCCGTGGCGTATCGTGACTCGCCCAGCGCTTTCTATCAGGCCATGTCCTCGGTGCATTATGGCCTATTGCTACGGATCTTATGAACGAATAAAATGCACGCTCCCATATACATACACTACACACTGACAATTTGTAATCATAATTGCAGACGAGAGGTGATGGCCGGGGGTTAATGTGTGCAGGTGTAAAGACAGACATCTGTACCTTCACCTTTGATTTAATTTCGAAACTATATCTAGGGCGTTAACATTTTTGAGTGTCAGAGGTTTTACAGGTCAAAAGCTTCTTAGAATACGAACTTAGAGTGTACGGTGAACTTTTGTCCTTAAAAGCTCTTAAGTAAAGCGATAGTGAAGTAATTACTAAACAAAGTCACCTACCAAAAAATGTAAGGAAATTAAAAAAGAAATTAAAAACCTCTTGCATTTTTAATTTTTTCCTAGATTTAACTACCAACCAATTTAAGTCGAACCAACCGGAAAGAAGTCCGCGTCGTCCGGTCAGTCAGATCACTGAGTCGAACGAAGCAGTCTAACCATGCGGTCTCAAAGTAAATATTAATAATTAAAAAATTAACATTAATTTGAAGAGAATAAAAATCACACGATACGTCTATTTAATCCATAATTTATTGAAATATATAATTATTATATATAAGGTCACAAATTTTTGCACAACTACTGTTTATAATTATTTTAGAAAAAAACCTTAGGTCTACATTTTCTCTAAAAATATTATTATATAATATACAGTCAGAAATAAATTTGTAATTTATTTTTATTTCACCAGTGTCTTGACCAAGTTATGTTCTTATTATTATTACATTATTAAAAATTAAAACATGGTCTTAAGCAATGTGAGGACTGCATTGAATCCCTTATAATAGCTTACTAGTATTATTATGTGCTGACAAATAGCGAGTTCTAATTTATTTATTACCGAAATATGTATATGATGCGTTTAAACATTAAAAAAGTATGTCACGATCTATGTATGTTATATTAAATCTTCCCAAAAAAATTTTATTGTCAACAATATTTTAAAATTTTAAATAACATTGTAGAGTGAATATTGCATGAGTTCTTTTAAGGAAAATTCATTTGTAAATTAGCATTGTCTTTCCTTATCTGCTGGCTAAGCCTATGTCCGTTTTAATGATATGTAGAAAGGCTTCGTTAGCCGTTCGTCCTTGGTGGGCGAATTGAGTGCACGCATTTCGCACGGTACGGTCGACGACCTCAAACAAGTACAGACGAGACGAACACTCGCCCAAAAACTTACGTAAAATAATATAGTCTAACTAAGAGTTCGTGTTAAGAAGCAATTTTAATAAAACATGTTTTATCAGCATAATTAATTAATGCGACATATTATTAATCTTTAATAATAGTAGAACATAAAATTTAAGTATTAGTGTTTTTTTTTTCTTTTATGAAAACATCATGACGCCAAACGGGTTGCCCAGTAATAGAATAGAATAGAACAGAACAGAACAGAACAGGACAGAACAGAACAGAACAGAACAGAACAGAACAGAACAGAGCAGAACAGAGCAGAACAGAACAGAATAGAATAGAATAGACTAGAATAATATTTTATTTGTAGTAAAGGACATTTAAGAACATACATAAGTAACATTATATAAAGACAAAAAAAACAAACGTCCCCCGCTACAAACCGGCTCCAAATCAGCATAATGCATTTTATTGTGTATTACTTATATATTATATTGGTAGATTAAAATTACCTTTTAATTTTGTCCCTGATATAATGTAATATGTACAATAGAAAGAACGAACGCCTGTCTGTAAAAATACTTTT